>CM066920.1:28186423-28786423 GCA_033964015.1 Scolanthus callimorphus
TCAAAACACTTGACAATTTTTTAGGCTATTTTAATGAAAAGATCAATGCAAATTGAATAAGCAAATGTTAAGATATGAGAATTAATTACTCGATAACAAAATGGTTTAAATGTTTATTTTTTTCGCATAACTATTTGATGTACAGAAAGAAAATAAATTCACGTTAAAGTAGGCACATTAGAATCAACACCATTAAGTTATTTATAGGCATATTTTGACGTGCCATACGATAAGCAAAGTAGCTAGGGGTGCTAAAGTGTGATATACAACCATTAGGATAGAGTTTAGATAATACACACTTGTCTTTCCGCACCTGTCTCTGGCTTGAATAGACAAAAGAATAAGGCAATTCCGCGTTCACTGCTGATATTCATAATAAGCTGGTAAGCGAAGCAAAGGCGTTTATTTCAATAACATGTTGAATTTAAATTGTGTGTGTAATGCAAGAGAAATTCCCAGATAAATTACTAGAGAAGAAAGTTTCGGGTAAAAGGGACGGGTAGGGCTCAAATTGACGTGATTATTTGATGTCATAATTTCGATTTCAATTTTTTAATTATTCGAAATCAAATAAATCCTGCTATTTGACTTTCTAAAAAGCATATATTATTTAGCTAAAACAAGTTATATTTGTATAATAGAGAAGGGTCATAGCGTGAAGCGATTTAATCAACATTATTTATCTTGTGTTCTAATACCTTTCCCGTTTGCGTGAAAAGGGTTCAAGTGAAGCACGAAAAAAGGCATGGAAGGTTCGCTTGCTAGCCAAGAAAAACCATCCAATGACAAACCATCAAATATTGAAGAATTTGCAGGCTACACTACATTACATGGTCTCCATTTTGCAATAAGCAGGGGATCCATAATTCGTAGGGTAATTTGGTCTCTGTTGCTACTCGCAGGAGTCGGTTTCCTAGTTGTTCAGCTTCATACAAGTTTCAAGAAGCTCGCCGCCAATGAATTTCGAGTTGTCAAAGAACTCGAGCAAGCAGACGTTGTAAATTTTCCTGCACTGACAATATGTAATAATAACATGATGAAACGAAGCAAAATCCTGGGTACAGACGCGCAGTATTATCTGGACCAATTTGAGAAGCAGAGAAACCTATCAACTGTCAACAATATTAGCGCGTCATTTAATGTTGAAGAGGCGGTAAGAAAGAACGGGCATCAGTTACCCGAACTTCTGCTAAATTGCATTTGGCAAGGCGACAAATGCTCGGCAGAAAACTTCACTACTTCATTATCCTACACGGTAGGTTACACTTCACTTGTCTTTATGGAGATGCTAAAATGCTGGGTTACAAGTTTGAAAAGAAAAAAAAGACTAACGAAATACGACAGCACAGCGCCGGGGGATATCCCTTTCAACCCCTTTCGCAACTGACCGGCGGCAAAAAGGCCAGGGAAGCACCTATAAATGCGCATTGATTGCTGGCAGGGAATGTCGTTTTGCGCCTCGTCTTTGTGGCAAATCAGTGACGGAAAAAATCCAGGATTTTTTCAAATGGGGGATTGCAGCACTAACTTGGACTGGTTTATGACCCGTACTGAGTTCAGATAACTACTAATCTATCACTCTCAACCACCACAACCCCCCCCCCCCCCCCACCAGATCTGCCCTTGCATATATTTCAGACGTGCAGGCAACTGTCCACCTTGTGGTAGGAATTTCTGTCTATATACTCACACGTTATTAATCGTTTCAAATTCCGTTTGAGGTGACATCCTGTGTTATTTTGGCTAGGCAAAAAAATCCCTACTGCTGCAAACAAATGCTCTACTGGTAAAAAAGAGGACCTATATACTTACTCTGTGCTAGACATATTCACCATTATACGTCGCTATGTGAACCAATTTAAGCAGGTTTTTATAGGGGGCCCCGTTGTTGTGTTATCGTGGTAGCTATAGTGTTAGAAGCCTGAGCACAGTCTGAACGTGTAGATGTAGATGTAGATGGTACACTCCCACACATGCAAACGAGAAATCAAGGCAATGCATTTGTTCCATTGAGAATGTTTGTTTGTCGGAAAGTATCGCCTTCCTAAGGGTTTGGGGATTCTACAAAATAAGACTTTAAGCTACTTTAGCCATTATTAGTCCCCGAATCATGGCAGGTACATGACGAGTGAAAATGCTAGGCAACCCTTCTGATGGTCAAGTTTGCTGAGAATGTAGCTCATTTAGTTTGTGTTCAGTGAGCAGAACCTTAGGCGAATAATGATTCAGGAAACATACGAAAATGCGAGAAAGAGACGAAATGTCAAAGGACGTTACTAAAACCAGGAATGGCATGGAGGAAAGAGGAATGGAGGAATCAGCGGTTCTACTCATGGGATTCATTTTTGCGGGGACAGTGGTTTTTTATCTAGTACACTATAAATATCTCCCATGTTTTATAGAACAAGGATATACAGAAGGACACTTTAGTGTACCATATATATTATCTCCCATGCCTTATAGAACGAGGATATACAGAAGGACACTATAGTGTACCATATATATTATTTCCAATGTCTGATAGAACGAGGATATAGAGAAGGACACTATAGTGTACCATATATGAAGGATCTACTCTGAGGTAGGGAATGAGGGATTATTTTACCTCAATCCTGGCGACAAATAAAAAATAATTATTGAGTTGCAAATGATGATATTTGCGTCGATTTTGAATGAGTTCCTGAAGCTTTTCTTACAGGATTAGCATATGGTACTTCAGAATGGTACCAAGTTTGCTTCTGTTGGTTTTTATTTCTGGTCCCCCTTATTAGTTCCCGACAATTTCCATTTGAAAGTTATTTTGGCATTTCTTGAGACTTGAGACTGATGATCCCCACTTTAATTTGATAACCGTGAATTTCATTTGCCATGTCTTGAAATGAGACTGAATTTCATTGGCTTGCTGAGATGAATTTCATTTTGGCATTTGCTGAGACTGAATTTCATTTGGCATTTCCTGAGTGTTCCTTTGGGCATTTTTCGAGTGAATATATTCAGTTCCAACAGCTGTTTAGAGGACACGAAACTCCACAGGGAACCCAATATTATCAGCATTACGGCAACCTACTCTTTGGCGCCATGCAAATTTAATTGGATACTGAACATTTTATGTGAAGCTAAAATGAGAGGACACTTTATCTGGTGCAGAACCACAGCAGGACAGATTCAATGGAACGTCAAGCTTGTTTTTCTTGTTTGATTTCTCCTTAAAAGAGCCCGTCACTTTGTGACGAAATGCAGTGCTAGCTGCAATATACATTGAGCTATGGAATTCTTAGACTAATCGTTCTGGATTTTCTATTGCGGCTGAAGTCGTTGTTTTGCGCTGGCGATTTGACTTGGGTTTTTCTGTTCCGCCAGATCTAAGCCAATTTCATGTTTCGCATAGTGCAGTCGATTGGCTTTTCGACGCGACAGAAAGCCATGTGACTGTATAAGGTGCAACAGATTAAATCATGTTTTGATTGGCGAAACAGTAAACCCCAAAGTGACATTTGCAAAATGCGCAGCTCGAAACAATGACTTTTACAGCCAAAGACGCTGAAGCGTCCCCCTCTAGAGTGCAATAATGAGTTGATTCTTGGAATAATGGATCCATTATTCGATTCAATTAAATGCATTTGGCTTGGGAAAACGTCTTTCGATTTGAACTCAGATTTCGGCTAGATTACCTTCCTGAACCATGCTCCGATGCTCTTAAGTCACTGGCTTTATGCTTCTTAGAATATCCCTGATAATACTGATCAACGATTTCTTCTCTAAATGAACGAGGGAGAGATTTACCAGGCTCGTAAAGTCTACCAGGCCCGCCATATTAGTAACAAAACTCTTAAACAAAAGGCTCCCTGTGGATTTTTTTTCCATATATGGAAGCGCCTCCGTCGTCTGTCGTCCAATCAAAAAGCGAAAACCCAGTTCAAATCGAAAGACGTTTTCCCAAGCCAAAAGTATTATTGAATCGAATAATGGATCCAATATTCCAAGAATCAACTCATTATTGCGCTCTAGGGGGGTACGCTTGAGCGTCTTTGGCTGTAATAGCTGTGATCTCTATTAAAGCATTAGAGCACAACTTTCTATGACTTTATCGGCGCAGTAGAGCACGCGTGATGTTGGGAGAGACATGAGAACGTTGTAAAATAATCACGAGCCGCAGGCGAATGCTTCTAAGACGTTTCGAGTGACCTTTTCAACATCACCAGCGTAATATTTGCCGATAAAGTCATAGAAAGTTGTGCTCTAATGCTTTTTATGATATAGCGAGGGAGAACCATGATTTTATCGGTGAAACAGAGTAGATTTGGACCAATCAGAGCGCGCGTTATATCGTAGCTATTCATATATAATCGGGCAAATTTGGTTTGATTCGGCAAAATATCAGGCGAAGTTGGTTGAGCCGTGATTGTCAAGCCAAAATACCCATGGCGAGACCAAATGAGGTCTGATATTTTGCAGAATCGAACCAAATCGAACCAGATTCAACGAGAATATTCGCAAAACCGGCTTTCAATTCGGAAATGAAAACCAAGATGGCGGCCAAACCTATTGGCTTGCGTTATGACGTCATTAGAGTGCATCAATCCTAATGTCTGTAGTTTGACGTCAGGCACTGCGCGCCAACAAGGTTTCGCTGCGTACTCTTAGCCAATCAGAACCGAGATAGTGGCATGGCTGAATAATAATATAAAATACCAGTAAACTTATTTTCGTTTCAGTACGGCTTGTGTCATACCTTCAATTCTGGCGAGACTGGGCATCCTCTTCTATCAGTTGGGCAAACAGGAAAAGACCACGGCCTGACTCTGATCCTAGCGGTCGAACCACTTGAATACTACGGATTATTTAGCTACTTCGCGTCCGGTATTCGATTCCTGGTCCATGACCAAGGAGAGTTGCCATTAATGGATATCTACGGGATGGATGCGATGCCTGGATTCAGCACAAGCGTACGGCTGCGTAGAAGAAAGGTACACATTCTGCTCATTATCATATCTATTCTGAAATAACTAAAGCGTCCTGCAATCTGATTGGTTGACGGCAGTGTATTTTTTTACCAAATTGCACGTTTTGACAAAGAATTTCCTTCGTGCCTACGTGAGCGCGCAGATTAATGTTCTATATTTAGCGCGTGTTCACTACTCAAAATTTGAATGATTTAAAATGACTTTTATCGACCAAATATTCACCGAACAAATATTTGTTATGAACATGATTCCAAAGTGGACATAATATGTTTATTGACATACACCCCTCTGAAACAGATGACGAAATGTAGATTCCCACCGGCACCGGGTTTTCTGGAAAATTTCTTCGGATGGGACAAATTTTCGTCGGGTCAACTTCACAAGTGCTCTATTTCGCCGATAAGGTCATATAATAGAAATTTGGGCTCTAATGGTGTTATGAAATAGAGGGAGAGAACCATTACTTAATCGGTAGAGCATAGATACATTCAGAATCTAAGGGTGAACATGATTCCAAAGTGGTTATAATGTGTTTATTGACGTGCAGTTGACGTGGTTATTGAACCTCGTGTTCTCCAGCTGATTTGATCTTACCTCATGGATTCCTTGGTCCAGCGAGAGACTTGTCGCAGTTTTAGGAAGCAAAACTAGATTTCGCCATAGAACAAGTCAAACCAAGTCCACATTTCTCATAAGGCACGATTTTCCTAAGGCTCGGTTTCCAGCCGTGGCGTTTTTGAAAGTGAGAGCCCGCGCTCCACCTACGGCTGGTAACCGAGCCTAGGTTTTTCTAGGAGATAGAAAAGTTTTTATGTATAATTACAAATATTTTGTAGAATCTGTTTGGAACGCTTGGTGATACAACATTTGAGGGCAAAAAACTAGTTGGATGTATTTTATGGTCTAAAATCACACTTACTTGTGATTTGTGATTTCAATTCAAAATTTCACTCCACCACCAGCAATACCATATCTTTTTTTTGCATTTCTATGGGAAAACAATTGCAGATGCATAGTTTGCCTGCACCATATAGTACATCATGCGGGGAGAGAAAGCTGGAAACGTTCACCAAATACTCCACCAGTGCGTGTTTGATGGAATGCTTCGCCAAGATCACTATCGCACGATGTGGATGCCGGGCTCTGTCCATGCCTGCCGTAGGTGAGTCACATGTCCTCACCCCCCCCCCCCCCCCCCCCCGCCCCATTACTTCAGGGCAGGGTTTTCAAGGCGTTTTCCAGGACTTAATCGAACATTTTCGAGGAATTTTTCTTTCATGTGAACCATTTAAATAACCAAAAATTACAAAACTTGAATGCTCATTGCTGCCGACATAGCGTATCCACCGATTTTTATACCCACGGGTGTTTTTATTCTGATCCATTTCCAAGATTTTCCAGGAGTTCTAAAAAGATTCCAGGTCTTCCCAGCCCTGGAATTCAAAATTTTCAAATTCAAGCATTTTCCAGGTTTTCCAGGACGTCGTACGAACCCTGCAGGGGATGAGCTGGGTTTGGTGAGAGATTGAGTGTCTGTCTCTCTGTTTGTGTCTTTCAATAGTTGCAGTTGTCCTTCTCTCCGTCAGTCTGTCTTGTTTGTCTGTCTCTGTCTCCTTTCCAGTCAGTCTGTCTGTCTGCCCAATCCCATTCAAACCCTCTGAGCCGCAACAACTTCTCAACGATAACCTACGTTCCCTAAAATACAGAATATGTAGACTCTCCCGAGCTAGACTATTTGACGGTTAATTAACTCACTAATGTAGACAGAACGTGGGTGAAACTATCTTTTCCTGTCGACTGACTAGGTGATTTTGTTTTGCTGCTGTTACGGGTAAGACATCTACTTAGCTTCTAATAAAGATAAAACAAATAGGTTAACCGATTAGACACGATCGGTGTATACAGAAACTATGTAACCCATCACTCTTAAACATTAAAACAACTTGCAAAAAAACACAATTCCTCGGGTAGGTACAGTTATTTCTCAAAACAATTCTTCAATCTATGCAAAATCTACATGGACCTTATTTTTTCTCACCACCACAACTGGCATGCTGCAATCAAGAGAATTTGAAACAGCGAGAAAGAGTAAGCATAGTTAGTAAATTGGCTAAATTAATAGATAATTTTAATAGACAACCAGATACATCGCTTACAGTTTAGTTCTTGAATTTCTACGTGAAATGGCGAACTCTTTTCTAGGAAAAATACAGGAAGAGCAATGATTAAATAAACAGAGCTTGCCTTTTTTCACAAGCCATATCTTTTGAAGGTGCACGAAATGATACGAAGTATTGCCTAGCAGAAGATATCGAACAGTGTCTAGGAAATGACCGAAGGCCAGGATTGAGGAGAGGAGCTCCACTGGGAATGAGTTGTAAGTACCCAACAACAGATTAATCGTCCATTGACCTCCAAGTGGGTACTCGGATATAAAAATGACGGCGGGGTCCGACGTATTTTTTTGGTATGAAATTTGTAGTAAAAGTATTTTTTTTGCATGAGTTGAATTTTTTTTTTTTTTTTTGGGGGGGGGGGGGGGGGGGTGAAAAATCCGCGGATATTTTTTTAGGGTTGCAACTAGTCGATTATCAAGATTTCCGGGAAACATAATGGGACGGGTATCAGGTGTATGCTGGCATAAAAGTCATAGAAAGTTGTATCATAGAAAGTTTTGGCTCTAATGCTTTTATGATATAGCGGTGAGAACCATTACTTCATCGGTGAAATAGAGCATGATGCATTCAGAACCGTGTGAAATGAATGCGAATAGTCACTCAGCAGTCTACACCTTAGACTTTGTCCAATCCGATCATGTCATGCAAGTTTGAAGAAATATTTCAAATTGGTTTCGAGTCCGTCGCTGTTCCTCTGAGTTTTATTCTACAAACAAATTTTAACAAGGATCGTAAAAAAAAAGCTTCTTGAAAACAAAATGTCAAAAGCAAGTACGGACATTTTGACTTACTTCTGACACTATTATTATTATTATTATCATAATTTGGAAAGAGAAAGATTGGAATTTATGCTTTTGGGCTCTCTTGCACTACATTAGTCTGAATCAGAGGGTCGCTAAGTGTCTATGCTTATACGACCGCGTGGCAGCCATTGTCGCCGTGAGATCCAGCATAATTCAGCTGATGTCACTGGGCTGCAGGTCTCGAGATACGTTCACTATACATGTACATTCTAGTGAGGATCCCAGGTTCGCCTTCCCCTACGAATCTGAATTATTTCCGCCATTTGCCCTGATATTATCCATGATGATGCATATCAAGAAAGTGCTGTCGTTTGTATGCCAAATCCGCGCGGGTTGCCTGTGGTGTTCAAAACGTGACTCAGGCCCCTCGGCGGGGGGTAAAAACAAAATGGCGACCAAGAGAAGGATGTTTCTCGAGTACTAACATATGTTCTCTTCCCAGTCAACATCCTGCGACTCAACCCGAGTACGTGCCGCTGCCCCACACCCTGTGAGATCGTCGAGTACCGCCCCACCCTTAACACAGCTTATTTCCCTGCGGAATCCTTCTGGGACACTCTCATATCTCTTGTCATGCGAAACAAAACGGTGAGCGCTGCCAAGAAGGAAGCTGTTAAGCAAGGCATGAGGTAAATGACTATTCTTAGTTTTCAAAAGCGCTCAGGTCAATAGACCTTAATGTTGTCCCATTTCAGATCACGTGGCATTCATCTGAATAACTGTTCTTTGTTTGGGTGGCTTCCATATTCATATATCCTTCGGTGCGTAGCAGAAAAACAAAGAAAGAATACTCATGGGAATGCCACGTGATCTGAAATGGGAAAACATTACGCCCAAGCCGAGGAGGTCTATTGTTAACCTGGTGCATGGCGTTTTGAGCGGGCTTGCTGTGCTCTGATGACAATAACCTGGCAGATAAAGAACACTGATTTAGATTTCTTTGCAGAAGAGAGATTGCGGTAATTCAAGTCTACTATGAGGGTCTCAACACCGATGTCACTAAATTTGTACCTTCATATGGTATCTCTGAGTTTGGAGGTAGGAAAATATAGACGCAGCTTAGTTGAGCCCCATGGAAAACTACCAGTCGCAACAATAACAACATATCCTCATTGCATGAGCACAGGAAATGTTTACAGACATCAATTAAAGGGGAAAAGCAGAACTTCCCATGGCACAAGGCATGATGGGAGGTGTTCGGAATTCACTTGTTTATCCATGGGAAATCCGATCACTTCCCATGTTCTTGTGTCATGGGAAATTCTGCTTTTCCTATGAATGGGTTCCTTCGAGGTTTATGGAAAAATAGTCCAGTTTCAAGTTCTCTGCTATACCGCTGAATAGACATCAACGGCGCACAAATACAGTGGGAGACCCAATTTGAGGTAGGAAAAGTTGTGAATAACGACGACAAACTGCTTTGAGCTTGAATTAAGGCAATAGACAAACTTGAGAAAACTTTTCGGACTCGTTGGTATTCGCAAGTTTTTCGACTTCAAATTGAGGCTCCCACTGTATTTGCGCGCCCTTGATGCCTATGCAGCGGTAGAGCAGAGAATTCGGGTAGATCCTTCATGGTACACTGTAGTGTCCTTCTGTATATACCGTTTCGGGGATACGTTGTCACTGGAAGAAGCAACACAAGCTTGAAGAGCTAGGGAGTATGGGTAAAGATTTATTTCAAGCTTAAGGCTTTTTGGGTGACAACGTTTCCCGGAAACGGTATATCCTCGTTCTATAAAGCACGGTGCACACTAGCGACATAAGGACGTTATGTTGCAACGAAAAAAGCATGGGAAAATAATTGAAATAATATTTTCCATGGATCATATCATTAAAATACTTTTATCACCAAAGCAATCTTATGTTATTTTTGTGGACTTCAACGTTTGGAAACCACTTAATTTTGTTCGCGTGATATTTTTCTTAATATGTCGCAAGTGTGCACCAGGCATGATACATATTTATACGAAGGGCACTATAATGTACCTTATATGACGGACCTAACAAAAATCCGCAATTGTACACACCAGCTTTTCTCACAAAAAATGCGCAACGAGGTTTTGAACTATAAGTGTTTTTGTTTTATAGGGGACATAGGGGGAACCTCGGTTTGTTCCTCGGCTGCAGTCTGCTGACCTTGTGCGAGTTTATCGACTTCATTGTACTGGCACTGTACACAAGGCACTACAATAAGAGCAAGCGAGACACGAAAGTGGAGATGATTGGATGATATAAATAGACCATTATTATAATAATTTCATTACGCTTGAAAACTACAGCACTAACAAGCAAACTGTTACGAAACGTAATGCAATGTAACATCTACACAGGTAAAGTGATCAGCCCTAGTGCTCGCATTCAAACAGATCCAATCAATAAAGCCATGTAATTTTTCACGCTATCTAGAGGATCCTGGAGAGATCAGTCAGATCGACTTCGAGGGAAATTGCAGAAACCCATCCTTGGGAAAAGCTGAATCTCCCATGGTACATGGTAGCATGTGAAGTTTTCGGATTTCCCAAGGCTATCATGGGAATTCCGAACACTTCCCATGTGCCTTGGGAAATTCAGGTTTTCCCATTAAATGGGTTTCTGCAGAAATTATAGAGTTCTCCCACTGGGAGTGATCGTGTTCCACAAACAGTATGTCATGACTTCCGAAATCAGCCAGATTTTCAGCACTTTTTTGCCATTTGTGAGTGTAAACTCAGTTGATCCGAAGACTTTTTTAAGAGAAACTTGCTGGTTTATTTGTGCGGACATAACAGCAGTAACTTTGACTTTGAATGACAGGTCGAATCTACGAAATTCTAGCCGTGACCGCATTTTTTTTTTTTTTTTTTTTTTATGTAACAGTCGTACTTTCGCCAAATAAACTTTTGTTGTAATGTAAGTCGTCATATAATACTAAAGAAAGTAGCGTACGCGAAGGGGAAAGGGAGTAGAGGACGAGAGACAATGCATTTCGTATGACCGTGAAGAAGGTACGACAATTGTTCGGGATTGTTTGATCAGTAATTGGCGCGATGCGATCGGTTGAATGTTTACTGGGAGAGGTTCCGTGCCGTGTTCCGTGCCGTTCCAGTGATACTAAATCTGCTATATAGCGAGCGGCACAGCCACGAACACAGCCTGGCACAGATATCCTGGCACGGATCGTCCCCACCATTTTCCTTTTGATATGCAAGACAAAAAATTAGAAGTATGAATTATACGACTTTCTTTTCACCAATATTCTACACGTCTTTCAACAAACATGCTGTAATTATAACTTTATGTTTTTATCCCACTGTGTATGCCTTTTAAACCACGCCATTAAAAAAATACGACAAAATAGAAAACAGAACCGCCGTTGATTATTCAGCAGTATTCATTCAACTTTCCTGTGGTTCATTGTGTTGACTTCTGCTCCTGAATTTTCTGTGGTGTGGTAAAAAATGAAAATTATATTTAAAAAAAAGTTATAATGCTCTCCCCTTGGCACACTATCGGGTAGACTCGTGACTCGTGGGATATTCCGTCCAAGGATATGTCACTCAAAAGCATTGTAAAACGAGTATAAAGAGCAATAGAGCGGTTTTCGTATGACTGTAGTGAAACCAGCAATCGCAAAGTGATTACACCAATTCTAAATGAAACCTATAGGAGTAATTACAAAGTAAATGCGAATCACTCACGACAGTCATCTGAAATCCGCTCTATCAGGAACCATGGCTTTTGTCACAATTGAGTGGGCATACATAGAATGCTTTTAAACATTCTCGAACCCAGAGCTCCCAGGCTCGTCACCCGCGGGAGAGGCTCTGGTGACAGCCACAGACGCATGCGTATAAGAAAATGGTGGTTTTATGCCTCATAATTACTTTTAGAGCGTTCAAGTCGAAGGCATAGATTGAAAAGGCGACTAGGAAACGAATGCCAGTGTTATTTTGACAGATACGTTTTTATAAAGTGAGATTAAGCTACTTTTAGGCGCGACATTTCAGCCAATCAGCGAAGGCCCTCAAATGGATGTCCCCAGAGCCTCCCCTGCGAGGCGACGAACCGGGGAGCTCTGGGTACGAGAATGGCTTTTGAAAGGGAACCTGTCACTATACGCGCATGCTCAGGAGCGATCACTCTGATTCATCAGCAATCTCGTACCCAGAGCCCGTCATCTTTTGGCCAGCGGCAAGATTCAGGGCTCTGGGGGAATCGATTTTTTTAAAACCCAGATTCTGGGTTTCCGGTTTGATTGTTGTATGAAAGTTCGTTACGTTTTTGACCTACCACGCATGCTCACAAATCGGATTCCCCCAGGGCCCTGAATCTTGCCGCTGGCCAAAAGATGACGGGCTCTGGGTACGAGACCATCCTATCAGATACCTATTCAAGAATATGTAAAAAGAATGGTTCGATTGATGGAGAAATAGCGAGATTATAAACGATTGTTTTCGAGGATTTTAGCCTTCGCTGGCCATCGTTACGGGACGATACTTCTTTGTTTTCAGATGCGCAGACCAGCTGCGCAGTTGCGTGACAGCCTCCCTTCAAGTTAAACCCTGGTTAGCACTAGGACAAATGTTGTCCTACACGTTTCCTTCATGTTTCCAAATTTAGCTACGCGAGAAACATTGTTGCGCGCGACAAATCGTTTCTTCGCCAGACATTTTGTGTTTCCGAGTCACACGCGTGCGATGTTTTCTAGTTTGTCAATCGGGCAAACATGTCACAGTTTAGCGTAGCCTTAGTCCTTAGTAGTCACTAGTTATTAACTTTGCTCTCGCATCGAAACAGAGCCTCAAAGAGCCTCAATCACCCGCCGTTTTGTCAGCCTAGCAACATATCGAGTCGGATAAAGCATCCATTTCCATCGGCTGATTTACCAAACGTTGTGCAATATTTACGACTGAATTTGGCAAATCAACTATAAAACTTTGTTTTTAGATGATTATTTCGCTATTTCTACACGTAATTTGTCTGCTAAAATTGAATGAAAACAATAACAAAGGAGTGGTTGACAAGAACACTTTCATGAACAATGGGTGTGTGTGGTGACCAAGACAGAGCGGAAATTACCAAAATAAAATGTCTAACTTCGCCATATTTCAAAATATATACAAAGAGTTTCTGTGACCAAAACCTTAATTTCAATTTTTAAAGAAATTTGAATATGACTTTTAGATATGGTCGACCAAAGTTTGCATAATTCCTGATCAAAGCACTAATTCTCCCATAAAATGGCACAGAAACCAAAGTTTAAAGCCTAATATCTCAAAGACGGATCCATTAGAAAAAAGTCATTTTGATATTTTGTTGTCCAACAAATGAGGAGTCTGTATGCAAAAAAACAAGCTTATCTGAGTTAACCCGACCTTACTATTTGAAATTTAGTGATTTTAGCAGGGTTTTTCCGCTCTGTCGGTGACCAAAGTATATTTGTTTGCCAATCTCAAAATTGTTCTTTCCGTACAGACAATCTCGTTCCAGAGCCTGATCCGCTGTTGTTGTTTGTCGTAGGCTCTGGCGACAGACATGACAATTGTAGATCGATTCTGATTGGCCGATAATCCTCGCTTGCCATTCTGAAATTTGCTAGATTCTAGGACTTCCGTTTTCGTCTGCGCCCCAGAGCCTCAGACAGTCAGCTTGACTAAGAGGGTCTAGGGACGAGAATCTCCCGCCAGACTGGTCATCTAACAACAAAACTGTATTTGTATAGCTGTTAGATCACCTTATATTGTGTAACATGAACACCAAATTATAGCGTATGGTACTCTGATAATAAAAAACCCTCTAGTATACCCGCCGTCTGGTATGTAGCGCGATAAGTACATTAATCCTCGTCAGTGTCAATGGAGTGGGTCCGTGGTGACGTGGCGTTGTCATGGTGATCATACTCCACCGTGATGCGTTCCGTCACGCTATTCTTGAGTGGTATTACAAACACGGTAATGTCGTCATAGGAGCCCATCTCTCCGTTGGCCTTCCGCCAGCCCTTGTCGGCGAGTGTGCCTTTCACCTCAGCGACTAGAGTCTGCGCTGCCATAACGTACCTGGAAGGACAGACAACAAACAATTTAGCGTCACAAAGACGCTCACGGCATACATACAGCTCACGATAGGATCATTGTCACGATGACGATTCAGGTCATGGTCACGGTATTGACACGGTCATGGTACTGAAACGGTCACGGTACTCACATGATCACGGTACTCACATGATCACGGTAACGACACGATCACAGTATTGACATGATCACGGTACCCACAAGGTCACAATATTGGCACGATCACAGTATTGACACGGTCACGGTATTGACACGGTCACAGTATTGACACGGTCACAGTATTGACAGGGTTGCAGTACTCACACGATCACGGTATTGACACGGTCACGGTAGACACGATCACTACACACGCTCACGGTATTGACAAGGTCACAGTATTGACACGGTCACGGTAAATACATGGTTACGGTGCAAGCACGGTCATATATCACTGTCACGGTGACGTCATTGACGCGATCATGTCACTGACAAGGTCATGCTTCTCACATGGTCACGGTCACGTCAGATACGATCACGGCACTGACACGGTTATGTCGCTATCAATTTTTTATCTAACCTTCGTTTATCATCTCTTGGAGTTTTTCGGAAAAATTCGTTGACAATTTCTAGTGCCTAGCAAGGAAGAACAAAATGGCAAAGAATATCAAAGATAGAAGTGCTATCATTGTTATAATAATGTTAGTTGGTCATGCTAAGATCTGAAATCAAATTGATAAAACAGTTAACTAGGAATTAGATTATTTTTGCGCATCTGAAAATAGCACGTACTCCTGTCTTCTTAAAAGCAGCACGAGCTACCTGTTGGTTTGTTGTTCGTTCCCATAATCCATCGGATGCAATGATGAGAACGTCATTCTCGTCGTGGGAGCACTGTGTTAGGTCGTACGTTCGTACCTGTGCGAAGATACAACAATTTCAACATAATAAACATTTGCCCGATAAGCGAATTTCTATTGTAGTTGAATGGCGTTGGAAAACATAAATCGTGCTCTGGACTAGTCAGAAAATTCCTCTCTGAAAAATAATTAACAACTATCCCCCCGTGGAAGGTGAATTCCCGGTTTTCATGTGACGTCATCAAAAGCTAACTTCTAAACCAACAGAGATCTACAGAGCTGTCCTTTCTGTGATAAATGTAACTCTAATCAAGGATTTGTCACACGAAATTCCGGCACCTTCTGCCAAGTAGTTCTCAAGATATCGCAACTGCTGGGGCTCCAACATGGCGGCTCTATACAATTACTGTTCAAAATGGCGCACATTCACTTGCTAATATGTCGCTCGGAAAGTGACCAATCGGCCTAAAATTTTCCCAGGAAACATAATTTTGTATATTCTTTATAATTCTATTAGGCATGCTGTGTTTAGAAGTTAATTTAGAGAAATAAATTTCGTCAAGTGACAAGTGAAAACCAAGAATAGTGATGGTCGATATATACCGAGACGCAAAGCGTCGAGGTATATATCCACCGCTAGGCACCGACCCTGAGGGGAGTAGAATAAAATACGGTTTTAAACAATTTAAAACGCAGTATCGTTCGCGAAACTAGCCGCTATTTTGAGAGTTTTCTCAAAACAGTAAATAGTTTTGGATATCTACTATTTCAGGAACCAATCAGAGCGCGCGAAAATGACTATTCACTGATTTGGTTTATACTGATAGAGGATACTACACGGTGGCGCGAGGATGTGAACATTATTTTCGAGCGGCAAAGAACAATATTTTACGAACGAAGGCAGCGAGTAAGTAAAATATTGTTTTAGACACGAGAAAATAAAATCCATATCTCCAAGCCACCGTGTAATGTTCTTTTTATTATATGGATAAATCATATCAAAATATAACAACTTGAACAACTCACTTGTTTAAGTCGAAAGTGCTTTGTTGTGAAATGCCCCCTCGATCTTTCTGATTCCCAGTATTGTTAAGATCTAATTTCTCTTTGTGCTCCTGTAGCTTTTTCTGCCATTGAGTTGAACTAAAGTTTTTCTATTTAGAACTAGAACGAAGCTTAGTTTTGTGACTTAAAACTCGAGTGACCGAGCGAGATATTACTGCAGACGAAGTGAGGAAAAACAACACTGCAAGATTGGCGGGAAATAGTGTAAGCGCGCGTACACATCCGGGACATTCGGTACATACCTTTTTCACATTTTCACTAGTGAATATATGGAAAATACGAGTGTTTTAGTTTCTGGTAAAACACTGGCATCCATATAATAAATGGTATTATATATATATTTAGGCGTAAATCTATAACCTTTAGGCGTATTTGAGCCTGGCTTACCTCCGGTTCAGGGGTGAGGAATGGTTTTATTGGTAAACTACAGTACGGTACTTTGAGGTCATGATCTCCGAACCCTCTCGTGGTGCCGATAGTGTCCAGCAAACGAGCCTGGGAACATATACAACAACAAGAGCAACGGTCAACTTGACTGAAAGTTATATGGCGTACTAAAGTAAGGGCTTTATTCTACAGCTAAAATCGTTGCATCGTGACCCGCGTTTTCAACACATCGATTTGTTTTTTACTTTGCTGTTCCGCCAGTCAAATCTAATGAGCCAAAATCAGATTCTTGCCCTGTTTCGCCTAGTGCAGTCGCCTGGCTTTCCGTCGCGTCGTTGTCTGGTTTCAGTTCAGAAGGAAGCCAGTTGACTGCACTAGGTGAAACAGGGCAAGAGTTTCATTGGCTCAGATAGTTTGATTGGCGGAACAGCAAAGTCAAAAATCAAGACATAATTTTTCAACTGGCTAATCAGGAGGATGAGACCTCGTTTTATTGTCTCATCCGAAAGAGGTGAAACACAGGAGACATTTCTTCCCACGATGAACCACGAGGGTTGCAAGAGAAAAATCCATAGCAAGCCAAGTTAGGAATTGACATCGGTACAGAGCACAGAGGCGTACGGCTTAAGCCGGGAAAAAACGAGGCACAAAATGATGTAACATCGACAAAGGCAGGCGTAATTCTGACCTTTTTCCCTTCTCCCGTTATCATGGGGAATTTTTGCGCATCCTCTTCTGTGATCACTTTATGCGCCCTAAGATCAAACACAGAGTGAGTAAGGGGTGGGGTGGGGTGGGGTGGGGTGGGGTGGGGGGGGGGGGGGGGGGGAGGGGCAGCTGACCTCTGCCCCTCCGCACTGAGGACAAGTTTACATGGAGCCGGGGTAGCCCGGTTAGCCGGGCGGTAATATTTCAAAATTGTTGTCATTTCAATTAAGCATAAAAGTACTTTCCGCGTGCTCTCTGCTTTCTTACAAACACTCGGGGAATGTTGGTCGAACTGATAAAACTTGAAAGACACGGGTGCTCTCTGCTTTCTTACAAACACGAGGGGGATGTTGGGAGAACTGATCAAAACTTGAAAGACACGAGCCGAAGGCGAGTGTCTTTCAAGTTTTATCAGTTCGACCAACATTCCCCGAGTGTTTGTAAGAAACCAGAGAGCACGCAGAAAGTATTTTTATTGCTTTTAGAAAATAACATACATACGCGCGACAGCGTTGCGTGACAATCGTGTTTCTCAGGTCTCTTACAAACACGCTTTTTAACCAATCAGAATGCGCACATTCACAATACAACACAGGTGTTATTTTCTAAATCACTTTAAAGTTTTGAAGAGTAGAACACAAATATTATATTTTCATTAATTATTAATGATGATTTATAAAATCAATAATTGTTTGTCAAAAACAGATTTTCTCGCTTGACTAACCATCAGACACAAATTGTATAGTACTTTCAGGCCTCATCTAAAACTCGATTTATCCGGCAAGTATAGGCGGTTATCTTGTGACGTCATTGTTTACATATTTAAAGCAATAGTGAAAATCAGCAAGCGTTACGGAGCTACAAAAAGATATGTTCTGAATTTGAATAGCGCCTGGTGAACGAAGCGTTATTAGAAAGTTTTACTTTCGTTTCTCGAATTATGAGCGCATTGCGGGAAGTTCAATTTACAGAAAACATATGGGCTAATGAACCTCTTGCCACCCAAGAAATTCAAGGCTTTTGAGAAAGCCTTAGAATTGATTTTGAAAAATGTCATAAAAAGGCTCGAGATCAAATAATTACTATTCCAAAGAACGTATAAAATTTTCATAAAGTTTTGGAGACTCTGTGAAGGTTTTCACTAAGTTATTTATTTAATATATTTTTATTATGTTTTTAGATCGTTTTACTATTTGAACTGTAAATTTGTTTCGTTAACCTCTTCGTTTTAGTTACTTCAGATAATCGTAAAGCGCCATTGAGCTTCAGGAAATGGCGCTATAGAAATTTTGTATTATTATTATTATTATTATTATTTAAAAATGAGTAGATTGCTGTGTGGCAAAAGGCTCATTAGCCCACAGTTTCTCTCATGTTCTCTCTAGAAAATGAACATAGCTGCGCCGTTACAACTGAATGTACAGCCTTCAAATTTTCTGACTAGTCTTCATTGGTTTTTCCGCTACTGATATTCAGTGATGATTATTTTCGAGCTCCTTCAAACATTCTGAATCTAGACCCTACTTATGCAAATAAGTTCAGACTGTAAACAAAGGATCCTCCCATCATTTCACATGGTATTTGCGCTGTTTCCCTCACCATCCCGTCATGTGCCTGTCCCTGTAGAGGAGCTTTTGTCCCACGTACTTCTTCCTCGCTCTCTGCTGAAATTCCAACCTTCCAAACTCACTTCCCAAAAGGTGGGGCTTTTGGTAAGCCTTAAAAAAAGTAAAATTAGAATTCAGAAATGAACCGTGAGAATACCATAGTCAATGATAGATAAAAAAGAAGAAAGAAAACTGTATTGATGTGTCAAACCGCCTAGCCTAGGAATACTCCCATAATAATATAGGGACGCACACACAAAAAAAATTAAAAGTCTAAAAAAACTATTATTTACAGTTATTATAATCAATACCCTATATTGAATGATACTATTATCTTTTTTCAAAACTGGCAAGTTCCATATTTCATGGTTGAAGGATATTAAAAGGAGGGGGTCAAATGCGACGCAAAATAGTGCATATCCTCGGAAATTCCGAGTTTCAGGGACCAATCAGAGCGTGCGTAGAGGCCCCGAGCCTCCCCCGCAAGGTTACAAGCCGGGGAGCTCTGGGTACAAGAATGACAAAAGGGAAGCTACTGCAATAACCATGATTCATGAACTTACTATCAACTGTAACCTCTTTCGTTCTGTTTCTGGGGTAAAGTCAGTTGACATTGGTATTAACTTTCCTTTTTGTAAAACTATAGCCCTATAAGAGGAAAAGGTAACAGATTAGAAGGTTTTGTATAACATGCAGAAACAAAGATGGAAAAAGTAGTAGACTGAACCAAGGCAGGGCTTGCTCGAAATAAGCGGAGACGGAGAATGAGATGGAGACGTAAGAGCTTCCTTTGTAGCGACATAAGTGCAAGCGGAGACGTAAGAAAAAGGAAACCTGCTTCCCGCTTATGTCTCCTTCCTCCGTTCTTTGACTTTCGCACAAAATGCAAGCGTCCTTGCATCTCAGTCTCCTTCTCGGCTTATTTCATGCTCAATAAACATGACTGGATCGCATCACTTCATTGTTGTCATTTTTATCCAGATTCAACTGTCCACACTAAAACGATATGTATACGGATTCGTTTTTATCCATGTTCAAGAGCATTTTCAAACTTATATGGATTCGATGAAAACGACCAGCATGTAACTATTGTGTGGGCGGAAGGCCTAAACGTATCAAAAAGTAAACGGATTCAAACAAAAACGTGTTTGTGTGGAGCAGGCCCTAAAAGACACACAATAGCAAGGCAAGGCAGTTCTTAACTTACCTAGAATCCCCAGCATTTGCAACATATAACTTTTTCCCAAGGAATAGAGCAACAATAGCTGTACAACCACCTGTGATTTTGAATGTGGTTTTCTCTCTTCTGATGTGCTCATCCTGGTAAGAAATACACAAGGCCATAGCTAGAAATTTTTGTCTTATGGGGGGGGGAGCCTTCGTCATCCTTTGTTTTTGCCGGAGGGGCAAACAGATTTTCTCCACATGTTGACACTAAATTTTACTTCGCTGGGGGAGCAACTGCCCCCCCCCCTGACCCCCCACTAGCTATGGCACTGTACAGCTTATCTGACAATATTATGACATATCAAGTACTTATTGCAGCTCAAAATTAACAGGAAGAGGCTGTAAAAAGAAATCAATTTTATTGCTGCTAAGTTTGATGCCAACACAGTGGAATGAGTGCTATTTATAAAATGTCATTTCCTACAAACTGTGACCCTGCATGGGAAAACGTATCATAACGATAGATCGTTAAACGGTCATTTTCTAACGATCACCAAACAATCTTTTCGTTTCGTCTAACGATCTAGTAAAATTGCCTAACGATCTAGTGAGTACATCTAACGGTCACAAAGTTAATGAGGAGTTAATGCAAACGCTTTGCCTAACGATTTAGTTACCTCTCTAACGACCCAGTTCAATTAATTTATACAAGCGTTTGATCAAACGGCGTAATGCCAAACGTTGTTGATAAAAATAATGAGCGTTAAAAATGACTTGCTCTTTTTCATGCTTTTTTAGTTTTGAAGTCCACAGCGAATTCGGTCAGCATCTATTCTGCCATCAAGAAATTTGCAAAAAGCTTACGAAACAGAATAATAGACATAATAAATGAGTAAAACATTGGTTGGCCTTTTCCTAGCACATGCGTTGCGTCTTTACTCGTGCTTCTTCAAACTTTATGAACGCTGCATTCCGGTTTGCAAAACATACTGAATAGTTAATAAAGAAACTTACCGTCCAACCATCCGTGCACATTGAGTGTTAGATAAAACTCCTGGAAAACACTTTCAAAAGTTCCATTCCTGTTATCGATGAGGTGCAATGCCAAAACAGTTGCGGAATTTCGGGCGGGATGTGTTAGCGGGAAAATTAGTCAAAACTAATCTTTGCAAAACTAATATCGAGTGTGGCTATATTTTATTTAGATGAATCGATAATATTACACTGAAAAGCTAGGGAAATCCACCTTATTTGCATCGTGATATCGAAGAATGAAGTACGGTATTCAAGCGAAACTGAAGAGGAGTTATGTTTAGTTTATTTTTACAATATAACGTGCATTCTGATTCGCTATCTAAAACAATATGTGTCAAATGCAACCAATCAGAAAGCATATTAAACTAAGCTAGTTCCCAAACCTTCCCTGAATTACTAGATTTTCATCGATCTTCGATGATCAATCTTTGATGTTTTTATTGAGCTTTTATGAGAAAACACATGAAAAAGGAGTGGAAATATTATTCAACCTGATGATAAGCTTTTTCAAGCAACGTTCATCAAAATATTCCGGGTTTTGTGGCGAACGTTCGCTGATTTATTAGATGTTACGGAAAGAAGTTGCGGGTTTTATCCAAAGTTGCGCGGCAATTATATTTTAAGGCGATGGAAGAACTTCACCTTCGCAATGGTTTCTCTGGATCCTTGGCTTTGACATCAATGGCCCTGAATATCACTTTTTGAAACATCTTCAGCGGGCATCCGACCAATTAATGAGAAGGGTGGTGGATCAAGTGATTTCATGCAAAACACGATCGTTTAATCAAACGGTTCGTCCGATTATTAAAAAGTTCAGACCGTTTGGCGAGGTCGTTTAATCTAACGCTCTTGTCACTCATGAATTATTCCTATCGAAACATGAATAATTCACTAACGATCTCCTAGCTGGACCTAACGATTTGACTTTTTCGCCTAACGATTTTCCCTAACGATCTAACGACCACCTAACGCTCTGACCACCTAACGCTTAGATCGTTATGATACGTTTTCCCATGCAGGGTCACAACTATAGACAAGGACAAGAGTACATTACTAAGAGTGTTGATCTAATACTAAGTTTGCCGCCAACACAGTAGAATAAGTGCTATTATAGAATCTCATTCCTACACACTATAGACAAGGGCAAGAGGACATTACTAAGAGTGTTGATCTAATACTATGTTTGCGGCGCCATGGTAGATATTTTCTGGAACGTACCACCAATACTGTGTTTTAGCAGCTTCCTTCGATTGAACAACTAACACTTAGTAGCCACTAAAAAACACTCAAAAGCTAATGGATTGATTGCATGTTTGATTGAGGGAACACTTTGATAACTTTGAAAAAACTCGTAATTTGATAACACTAGTCAGTGCAGAGTAATTCACAGAATAATTATAAGACCACACAGTAAAATATAACTAATACTCACCATTTCAAAGAAAGCTTCTTCCAGTGCCCCAGTAATCAGCCTGTCGATTGTAATTGACGAAACAACAGATTCTGAAAGTTTTGGGGACAATGCCAGTTTCTCATCACTCTCAAGGGCGAGTAATTCCTTCACGCTTGCCAGCTTTTCCATGATGTGAATGTGAGAGTGTTGACAGCCATCAATGAAGAACCCTCCCCAGCATGTCCATCAAATACACCAAAACAAGCATATGGAATTTTAGTCTGCAAGAAGAGCATGGAACAAAATTATTTTCAATAATAATAATAATAATTATTATTTTACATTGTACTCACTATCTCGATTCTGATTGGCTAAGAGCGCGCGCTTTACTTCGGGAATCACGCACTTTGAGGGTCTCCAAGAATCAGCATGCTGATTCTTCAAGAATCAGCTAGCTAGAATCAGCTAGCTGATTCTTGGTCCTACGTGCGCAATGTATCATGGGACTACAGCACTTGAATGTTTCCCCTATTTAACAAGGCGCTTGTGTAAAAGAAATTGCTTGACAGAAAAAAAGTATTTAATTTACTGAATCAATGTATAATAAAACAATTATTGAATTCGGTTTTTGTGATTTCCAGAATAAACAATATCTTGCCAAGTGGAATCAGGCTCGGCCTTACGGCCTCGCCTGATTCCACTTGTCTCGACATTGTTTATTCTGGAAATCACAAAAACCTCATCCAATAATTGCTATAATAAAAACTATAATTAAAATGATCAACATTAAAGTGGTACTGCTTGCCTCCACCAGAAAACAGTGGATAAAAAGTACAATGTACTGTAATTAATTGGTCTGACCTGTGTTATGTGTGTTGGACTTGAAGTTCCTGCTGCTTGATCAATTACTTGGGGCGGTACCGCTGTCCTGTCCACATTTAGGCAAAACATACCAGCTGCTGCCTGGTCTTCATTCTTATGAAGTGTTTTACCAGCATTAATAGTCCTGAGCAAGGAAGGCACAACAATTACTCACAGGTTGGAATTAATAAATAAAATAATGTTACTATAGACCTTCTTGAAATAGAAATGTCTTCCAGCAGAGCCATGGCAGAACAAAGGAGTGACTCTAGCATGTCATAAAAATAACAGCTAGAAGATTGGTGGTCTTGTAGATAGCTCAAATTAATTTCAGCAAGTCATTACCTTGATGAAGCTGATGTTGAAAATTAATACTAAGCCAAAATGTCTGGCCAGACAAAGATTTGGCCAGTAAGGTATCCGGAGTATATCACACCAGTCTGATTCATGGTAAAATGGCAAAAATGAAGTTATGGAATTTATCTTAAAGTGTTAAAATCTGGATATCGCATGAGTGAGCAAAGTGAACAAGTGAAAATATCGAATTAATTGAACATGAGAAGATAAATTTCACATCTCCAAGCACAATTATTTATTATTCTGTTTATTATACACATGGACAATACTATTTTTGGGAAAAAATTAAATAATTGGATAATTTTTTGAATTGTGGGAATTATCATAATTTTTCCCACGTGCAAATTATGATTTTTCTCAGTGGATGAAATCCTGATAATACATTAAAGTTTATAAAATAAATAACCAGTATCCAGTGAAATGAGTAACAGTAGGATTTCAAACACAGGATTTATATCCACATACCCCACGAGATGGTTAAGAATTTACCCCTCGGAAATGATTTTTCAACTAGACCCCCCAGAAAATTGCCTCAGAGGCGGAAGACCCTGAGAAATTTCCGAATTTCTTCCACAACAGGCTTCAAAACCCCTTGGAAAATCAGAAAATAATATTGTCAATAGAGGCCAAACACCTTGGAAATTCTCGTCAATAGGAGCCAGAATAATATGTCCAAAACAGCAGGTATTTTCCATTAACACCCCTCGGAAATCAGATATTAGAACCCCTTAGAAAAAAACTTGTCAATAGGGGGTATAATAATAATAATAATAATAATCTTTATTTCTTAAGATAAACAATACATATCCTAAGTTACAAAATTGAAATAAATATCTATCTAAATTACACTATATACACGATTAAAAATATACAAAATTTAAAAACTATTCCTATATACCATATTTAAAATAATCCTATTACTAAAAGCATTCTTGAATCTGTCAGTTTGAATCTTAGGGCGTATAGTTGATTTTTTTCTTAATTGATATTTGGTGTCTTTTGTCTTAGGTAAAATTGAAAACAGGGGACATTCTGGGTCATTCGATCTTCTTGCGTAAAGTTTCTTATCAGCCTTTTCTAAAAGATCTCTTATCTTTATATGCTTGGACGTATACCTCCTCTTAAAACTTCGATCCAAGAAATTCTGTATAACGGTTAGATCTGTATCGGAGGCTCCATATACCGGCAAAGCATACATAAAATTAGGCAGAACTATAGAATTAAACAAGTGATCTATTTCCACTTGGCTCATTCCCTCTTTGCGCAATGATCTATCACAAACAATGACTTATTAGCCTTTATAACCTTGGCGCGCACGTGCGTATGTGGATAAAAAAATGGAAAGGCCCTGGTCACTCTGGCATTGGACAAGTGAACTGTCCATCAATCTGTTTCCAGTGTTGTCATAAACAGGCTGTACATGTAGAAACATTGCATGCCTTTTCCCCTATACCTAAAACTAGATGAAATTTTGAGTTTTCTGCAGCACTTAATTACATCTAATTTTGTACAATCTAAAATAAGTGATTTGTTACATTAATACCGCTGAAATTATATTAACTTTCTAATTATTTTGAATTACTAGATCAGTATGTAAATACACAGAGACAAATTAAACAAGTCTGACTTATGTGATTTAATATTTGTGCGCTAAAAGAGTAAATAAATCTTGCTCTTCAAAACAGAGATCAATTTAAATGGCATCGAAGCTTTCGTGTAGCAAGAATAACGGGTACTTGCAATTTGTTTCCCGTTTCTGGTAGCAGAAAACTAAAATTATTTGACCCCTGACCATGCATAATTCAGAAGTGAAAATACCTCTCTCTTAAATACGCTCTTGGACATTTTACATTTAGAACCATTACAAGACATTTGAGGAATATAAAATCACAAGCAAGTATCAACAAAGCTCTCAAGAAATCGAAACCCCAGATACAAGCTTTTAGAAAGAGGAAGTTACTGACTGCCGCAACTCGGTGTTTCTGGATGTTACATTTTGTGGTTTCGAGTCAATAATTTCCCGTTCTGACTTACTCGGCATAACCAGCGTTTAGAGGGAGTTCTCTGTGTGGTATAAGGATAGGCCTGGCTTCATGATCGGCGGATGCTTGCTCGGATTCTTCATTCAACTGCAAGAATTCCGGTCTCCTGTAGCTGAACTTCTCGTCGAACATGTCCCCATAAGCTCGAAAACCAATCCTTCTTTCGTTGTTCGGGGTCGAAAAATAAGCGAGAGCGCTAGCCGGAGTCAGGCTTAACATGCGTTTAAACCCATTAAAGGTCATATTTCTCGTTACTTAATGAAATACTGAATTTTCGGCGCTGAGAGAAAAATCTGGAAATGAAAATAAAACGAGAGAAATAACGAGCCATGGGAATGACCGCTGGACATAAGCCTCGATCTCAGGCGGCGACTCATGCGGAAGTACACAAACAAAAGTCAGTGGAATGGAAGCTTCTTTTCCGCATAAATTAAATATTTCTGCGCTAAAAGTAGTCTAGGGCGTATTATCGGGTCAGATATATCGAGGTGAGATATTTAACAAATAGATCTCGTTTGCGTGCGTGTGTACTGTAATAGATACACAGATGACGTCACAGAATGTATAACAAAAAAGTACGCAACGAGACGCGAGTTGCGTGACTGTTGTTCATGACATTCTGTGACGTCTTCTGTGTTTCTATTACAGTACATACGCACAAAAAACGAGATCTATTTGTTTTATACAACAACAAACAGGGATTTTTGTCAACCGTGTATCTGTACTCTTATAGCAACATGGCTCTCGACCAATCGAGAGAGCGCGCGATTTCCTAGTGTTTCCTAGTGTAGTTGTATAATGTACTGTATTTTTATCTATCTTAGAGAGTCGCCCGTCCTCGCTTCACCCCTCCCCCCCCCCAAAGGTCACATTCCGTGTTGCCATGGAGACAGCACTCAGCTGTAGCTAGTCTCTGGTGCCCTGCCATAACGCATGAGTGAAGTTTTGGTAATGAAATTGTTAAATCTACTCAACATAGACCACCCTATTAAGGTTTTTGGCCACCACTTTGAGAGCCATGCCTTACAGGAGCTGAGAGGGTCACCCAAGGACAGGAACTGAACTCGTGGCGGAGAAGCAATAGCGCTGGATACTCAGATCTTGAACTCTTGATGTTTATTCCCAGATATTTTACAAAATTATAATGCAGAGGGAACATTCTAAAAGTGTTGACCTTCTGCTAAGTTTGCCGCCAACACAGTAGAATAAACCATTTATTTTATAGAAATATTATATTTTTCCCCATTTCCTATATAGCCTGAATTTCAGCAGTCCCTACGCTCTCGGTCGTACTTCACTTTGTGAGAGGAGACGTCTAAATTCACACCTCGAGATTTTCTCATTCATTACGTACTTACCCAAAATGATCGGTCAGTACAGTCTGTTTGCTTGCCTATTCTCAGTATCTCAGTAACACTTTCTCAAATATTGGAAGACAAATCTCACTGCACAACAGAGAATAACATGCAAGATCAGAGCGAAGGGACAGCTGCAATTCAGACTATATTCCCACTGAAACCCTTGTATGCTCTAATCATGGAAATTATTTGTCAAACTAAAAAAATAAATCGGACATAGTGTGGACATAGTGTGGCTGCTTCATTGCCGTACCCCGAGCCGCCCGGTTTACTCGCGCGGAGGCTATGTGACAGGCACTGATAAATGCGCGAGATCTGATAAAGAGTCGTTGAGAAAAAGATATTTCCCTGCGCATGCCCCGGCGTTCAAAACCAGCCAATCAGCAAAGGTCCTCAAATGGGTGCTACCAGAGTCTTCCCTGCAAGGCGAAGAGCCGGGAGCTCTGGGTACGAGATTAGTAATGGACTCCCGGTCAGCCAAATACAGGTGCGCGCGCCAAAACCTTTTGCACCAGCAGTTTATTCTCGTACCGAGAGCTCCCTTGCTCGTAGGAGAGGCTCTGGTTACATTCATATGTTGGCCTTCACTGATTGGCAGATTTTGAACGTTGGGGCATGGCAGGAAAGATGTTTCTCTCGAGGCTTATCAAATCTCGCGCATGCGTCAATGGCTACCACCAAAACCTCCCCCGCGAGGTGTCGAGCCGTGGAGTTCTTCGAAAATGCCAGCAGTTATACTTTCTCTCTCAGCGTGTGGCAAATATGCGGTGCCCACGGTGAGTTAGGGTACGGGAGACACTTCTTGTGCCACTTGTTGTTCTTGAGTCGTTGGAAGACACAGATCTTGGTGAGCTTGCACTTGCATTTTTTTAGACTTGTGACGTCACAGCAGGTGAATACGCGCTTCCGGTAGTTCTCAGAATGATCAATGCTGTAAATCCACTGGGTCCGTGTCACACATTTCCTTTGAGCAGGCGCATCTAAACCAGGAATCGGAAATGTATAAGAAACAGCAAGGGCAATAGGATTCGTGCTAGTAACTTGACAAAATACCGTAAAAGGCTCCTTTTCGCATAGAACATTTAATGATGCAGTTGCATTGTCACATTTGACTCCCGCCAAGCGAAAGGACCCTACATACAGAATTTCATACTTCGAGATAACTGCAGGCGAAAAAAGGCGACACATTTAACCCTTATAGAATTCTCAAGTATCTTTAATATTACACTTTGATATCACTAATCCCAGAATCCTAGCGTTTTACAAGGGCAAATAAGATTACAATAACTAGATAATTTATCCCTGGTTTTCAACCATTATTCCTGCTTACGACTGTATTTGCTACGCGACCTCAAATTCAATGTTTTGATATGGGCGATTAGCGATTTTTTAGCCTTCAATCCGAACCAAAACGCTGGACTCGGCTGTTTTACTGGGTCGATATTGATTGCAAAATCAACCAAATGGTTTTGAGCTATCCTTTGGCTTCCTTGCCTCGAAAGTTTAACTTTTTGTTCAAGAAAATTGATATTACAATTTTCTTGCGTAAATCGTTAATCGCAATATAGTGAATTTTGAGGCCACGTAGCATGCATACGGTGGCAAAAAAAGCGTCGTTTTTTATGGTGTTTGATTGTGCTCAATATTTTCGAGACGGTTTAGTGACAAAACCAATGGCTGGACTCGGACTAAGTGATTATAAAATTAATAAGCGTCGATTTTTCTGCATGACATGATTCGTCGAGCGCTATGCGAGTATTGCACCTACTTTACGCCCACCAGCCAAAAAAAAAGCTGCTATCATAACACTTTAACCTGATATTTTTTATGCCAATTAATTGTCTTTACAGTAAATAGCCCGGGGTATATTAAATCATAGAGAAAAAACATTACATTACATTACATTATATTTTTCCTGCCTTTGAATGCGTGAATGCTTAGGTAGTTTTCATAATGTCCATGCGCACAATACGATGCTTTATCAACATTTTGGAGTTACAATTAAGTGCGCACTCACTTTGCTGTTTTGTTTCGCCTTCGTCTTTGTACTTTGTTCCTTCGGAGGATCTGAAAACAGTAACCAATAGCAAAACCGCGCGAGAAAACTTTGCTGCCTCATAGTTCAAGAGACCTGATCCTTGCAGATTAATTTGAGCATCCGTGCTCTCCTTACGGATTTTAAACCACTGAATCAAAGTGCAAGTACTTGAAACCTCACGGTCACGTGATAGGAGTGACTTGCTCGTGCGCAAAAAAGATGCGATTTTTTATAGACAAGTAAACTAAAATGGTAACCCAGCAATAGAAAGCATTTTCTTGGTAAAACTGGCAAGTTTGAGAGCGGTTTTTTTTTTTTAACTTGAGAAGATATCGCCATTTATAAAATATTTGAGATAGTTCGCGCGCTCTGATTGGTCGAGAGCTCTATGAAGGTCATGGAATGATGACGCCATAACGCGGCAAATCGACCTAGATGCGCTATTGAAACTTCTCCTCCCGCGTATGTTGTTCTCGCTTTAGAAATTATTTTATAAAAGAAGCAAAACATTTCTGTGCCTTTATAGAGTTTTGAAAACCTCGGCTTTTGTTTGGGAGAGAGCGTTTTCAACGCCTCGGTTTCCAGCTTAGCATTTGAAAGGCATAAAGCTGCAATAACATGTCTTCTGCGCAAATCAGGCCCTGTCCACTCTAACGCGTTTTTCAAAAGTATTTGTTTTCAAACTTATCCGGATTCTCAGCGTGTAAGTGTGGACGGGAGATTCGGAAAATTTAGGTCCAAAAAGCGATCAGTTTTTATTTGATGTTGACATGTGCAAGGACAGTCTCAAATTAATGGTACAGTTGACGTCATCGTTTTCATTTTTATCTGGATTCGACCGTCCACACGCAAACGATATGTATGCGGATTCGTTTTTATTCACATTCGAGAGCGTTTTCAAACTTATACGGATTCGACGATGAAAACGATCAGCGTGTTAGTGTGGACGGAACGGGGGGGGGGGGGGGGGGGGCAGCAGAAGTCCCAAAAAAATTTCGAACAGGCCCAAATTCAGAGAAATAAATTCGTGCAGGTGTCAGAGCAAAGAAAAAAAAGCATGCACATGCAGGCTGCCATTTTGCATTTTTCAACTGAAAAGCTACGTTTGAAGGGGACCGGTCATTATTTATAGGGAAAGTGTAGATGAAAAATCCCTTTTTTATGTATAGTAAACCAATCCTGTAGGTTTTATTATCATGCGCGCAATTGCGCGCCGAAAGACGAAATTATTATTATTCATTTGCGTGAAGCGCGGCCCAAATGACGAATTTCTATAATGCCTGTAACGTCGAACTCAAGCTGCTTACTCTTCTTTCGAACATGTGACTGTCCGCCAGGCCCATCACGACAAGATACACTTGTTCTTGTGAACGGTGTGAAGGAAGTGTCTTCGTTGCGCGAGTTGCCAAAGACTGTAATATATAGATTTAGGCACTGCCTAAAAGCGGAGCTCAAATCAATACATTACTGTTATCGAGGTATCGACTTTTCTAGTTTTGATGACGTCATCGATGACGTCATGCCACGTGACTTACTTAGGTGGGATACCCCTTGCCTTCAAGATAATTTTACTCAAGTTTGGTTGCCTAACGGTGTTGGCTTCTCGAGATATTGATTTTTCTACTTTTGCTGACGTCACTGATGACGTCATGGCATGTGGCCTTGATGGTACACCCCCCTTGCCTCTTACATAACTTCACTTTGATCACTTAGCGAAGTTTCGTCCTCGAGATATTCAATTTTTCTTTCTTGATGGGAACCCTGTGGTGGTACAGGGACGTCGGCCGGACGGACACCGCACGCCTGTTGGAAAATCAGATTCATACCTATATACGTTATTCTCTTAACTGTGGAGCATCCGCTGGCGCGCTTGGCGCGCCGGAGCTCCGCTCATAGACGATATCAAGAGTTAATGATGTAAAAGCGTGAAAAAGCATTGTATTCGACCCACCCCATATGTCTTCTAGTTCTGCTTTCGAAATAATCGCTGCTAGTAGTTCTCCCGCTTTCCTCCACTCGTCCGCCATTTTTAATTTCATTTGAAACATGCGAGCTGTTACAGTGCGAACGTTGTGATTGGTCAGTTTTTGGCGCGAAAGGTTCTAAAAATAACATCACTTGTGAAAATGGAGTAGATATACCACAATGACAGCGTTTCACGCTTTTACATCATGAGCTATTGATTATTATGTATTGAGTAAGTGAACTAGAAAAATGCAAATAATAGAGAAGTTCCTGGAATAACTACTTAGAAAATTTCTTGTGGTCCCCCCCCCGTTCAGGGCTTCAGGTTTTGAGAGATCCCCCCTTTCGCTCGCCCCAAACTATAGTGATCCCCCCAAAAATCCTCTGCCCCCCAGGCGATAAATAATGACAGGTCCCTAAGCTAAATAAAAAATTCGACATCTACTGCATCGACAGCGACATCTACTATATAGTCTTTGAGAGCCCGCGCAAGACGAAGGCACTACCCTCGCGCCGTTTACAAGAACAAGTGTATCTTGGCGCGGAAAAACAAACTCTCCCAAAAATGACCTGCAGTGATAGACCTACTGACGGGCAGTCACTATGTTAGAAAGAAGACCCCTTAGGTAAGCGTAAGTTCGACGTTACATAGAAATTCATTATTTGGACAGCACTTGACGCAAATAAATCAATAACAATATCGTCATTTGGGGCGCGCAATTGCGCGCATGAATGATAAACCTACAGGCTTTCTTTACTATACACAAAATACAGAATGTCCCCTAACCCTAAACCGCTACTAGTATCTATTCTAATTATCTTTGTATCACCATTATCCCTATATTTTATTGTATATATATTTTTAATTTTATAGCCAGGTCGAAATCCCATTGTGCCGGCAGATTGATTTTTCTTGAATTGTCCAATTATTTTTTAATTGGATCGCGCGCGCTCTATTATTGGACACTTCGCACGTTGGACAGTTTGGATTTGAACATGGATGCTATATAAGTAATCAAAAACTGGACTCCATTGGATGAGAAAATGCCTGCGGCCTGCGGCCTCGTCCAATTTTGGAGTTCCTCTGAATTTTCTCATCCAAAATGTTTTCTATTGGACACCATGGATTCCTATTATATATACAAATTGTACATAATACGTAACTTAGATTATATTTAACAATTAGACCTCAAGGCCGAATGTGCTATGATGAATAGACCATGAGGCCGAAGGCCGAATGGTCTATTGATGTCATAGCACATGAGGACAAGAGGTCTAATTGTTTTAGTATAAACCAACTAGTTGGTCGGTTTTGGCAACGAATTCCATTATTTTATGTTGAAAACATCAAGTTTTCTTGCAAAGAAAGGTGGTAGTTTTGCCAGGCACGGTCTATCACTAATAGACCATTAGTAAGCTTTCTGATGACGTCACATGAAAACCGACTAATAAAACTTGAGTCATTGGGTTCTGTAGTGTATTCTGCAATCAACACTACATCCATTTTATTCGTTTAACTACGCTTATGACATTTCAATGGGGTTATTTCAGGTACATTCTATGCACTAGGACTGCATGTTTCAGATCCTGAATCGCATGTGTAGCCATTTGGACAGCAATGTTTTTCATCGTCACAGCAAACGGCGTTGGGTAAAGGGCAGCAACCCCATTGACCGCTAGAACGTCTACAGCACGTGTGGTCGGAAAGACAATAGTACACCAAGTCACATTCAACATGACGCTTGAAGATCTTAGTCAGTGTATCATCGTATTCAATAGCTACAGTCCTCTTAGCGGGCTCCAAGGTGAGCTGAAAATGAGTATAGACAAAGAAAGTATAAAACAATTTATTTACAATGCTATTCGACATTTACAATGTCGATTCGCACGACACGTTTTTACTTTCTCTAATTATATTAATTATGCACCACCTTCTCTACATCCTATCTCGCTTTTTTTCGTACTTTTATTTTATTTTGCTTTGTTTGTATACTCGTCGTGAAGTCTTTCCTGTGCTTTTTCCCTCTGCAATACACAACATTCCCAGAAATATTGGTCAAGATGGCGGCCGGTCATTTGCATAATGACTGCAAAAAAATACAAGAGAATGTATGGGAGTTCCTCTGCAAACAGACTTAGCAAAAAGTTGGGACTCTGATATTAACTAGCATAGTATATGAAGTCTAACGAGCGATAAATTGAGTATTGATACGCTTTGGAAACCTGTTCCATCGTACCCCGCTATCTGGCTCCACCAAGGCTCTCATGTCCTCTGTAATTTAGCCCGAAATAACTGAAATCGCCTACAAATTTTTGTCCGCCACTACCTTGGAAGGTCGTCTACACGAAAGTTGGGACTCGGAAATAGTAAAATAGATATAAACGTTTGTAAATCAGCTGAAAAACACGCAATAGAATATGTGCTAATATGTTCCATAATCCCTTGAAATTGTGCTTAAATTCGACGACCAACAGACGCCATGTTATGCAATGTTATGGAGCAACAACATGGCAATGCCTATTCATGTGGAAATTTGAGACAAAGTGGGTATCAAAACTTGTGGAATAATATGTTAAAACCGTACCGGATTAAAATTCGTTATAGCACATTATCTCAAGGAAACATTGTTACAAATTGTGTGAGGCTTCGTTTCGTGGAAAATGCCGAGTTAGTCATAAATTGCGGAGAAGTTTGCACGCGCGTTGAAGGTTTTCAAGATAACCCCGATTTGCATAGCAACGCTTTGAGGCAAAATTATTCATTTCCTACGAATACGCGAATACTCGATCCTTAAACCGTCCACTGCATGGGATATTGTCAACTTTGATCATAATGTCTGACTAATAAGAGGGCGTCATTCTTTCCCTTACAGTGAAATATAAAGGGAAAAACAAATGCTCCCACTCGTGTTACTATGTTTCGTTTAAGTCTGCCTTCTCAAGTTGAATACTAATTTGTCTACTGAATCAATTAAATTGGTGCTTGAACGTAGTGCGCAGAATCGACGAGTGTAATTGCATTCATTATCATGCGGGTTTCCGCTGGGCAAGCGCGGACTCGAAATGTCCAATATTTCTGGGAATGATCTAGTACCATCAGTGTTTCCTTAATTTTCTCTCCGGATACACACATTGCAATTTTTCCAATCTTAAGGTCTCTGTAAACCGTGAGGGGTGTCTTCGGAAAAATCCTAGTCGCGTCGCAATTTATGCTATATGATAATCAGCCATATATCATTTTAAAGCTAAAATATTGCTCTATCTTATGAAGTTGTTTAGTTTATCGAAGTTTAAATTTTTCTTGTATTTTAAGACCCCGAACTAAAAACTACCTTGTTTACTTGAGAAGCTCCAGACCACTAGCGGTTTGTTGCAAAATTTTACACTTATAGTCGGATTTTAATCTCGCATGAACTGTAAAACCATGTCAGCGATTTTCGATATTTTGCATATTACGAAAATATTAGGTCGCGAAGTGGAAAATCGCATTTTTTAAAGTTTGTGGCCGCAAAATTTATCATAAAATCTTTTTCAAGTGAAAAATAACAAATTCCCTCACACGGTTTTTTAGTTGTGATCACTTTCTAACGACGCAGAAAATTTGAGGCCGATATCTTAAATCGTGCGGGGACAGGAGCTTCGCGAACGTGAAAATTTGACCTAAAATTAAAGTGCTAGACTAAAGCGTGTAAAGTTAAAATTACACTGAAAATAAGTGGCGGGTAATACAAACGAATGGGCAATGGAAGCCTTAGGAAAACAGTTGACGCGTCATTTGAGGTTTTAGAAATATACTTTAGGACTGTATCAAAATGGATTTCGGGAAAAAAGTCATTTTATGAATTTTTACATTTTTAACTTTCACGAGACCTTAAGCGCACCCTAGCTCGATTAGTCTAGTGCTACTCTAGGTTGCCTGTACAAACTATTTGATTAGCAAATCTAAATTGAAAAGTACAAATAAAGATTGTTGCCCGGGGGGGATTGTTGTTGTTTCTATTCGAGTACCTTGGCTTTTGTATTTGCTGAACTTATGACAATTTCAGGGTAGCAGCAAGCCTTCTCACCACTCCGTGTACAACATTTCTGAGGCGCTGGACATTCAGGGCACTCGTTACCCCAACAGGGGAATGCACCAAGCACTAGAAGAGCACCAATGAGGACAAACATGGCCTGGAATGATAGAGAGAAGAAGTCTAAATATTTTAAAGTTTGAATTTCCCACTAACAGTATCATAGCCAATGTACAGGAGCCTCCATCACCTAGTGGGGGTGTCGATGCAGAGGAATAGACGAATTAGATTGTAGATTTTACTTGCTGGTGATATGATCAAGAGGCCAGTAACGTCACAGGACAGGTCACGTGATAAAACGTTCAAGTACGCTTCCGGTGATTGACGAAAAACCGGTCAGGATGTAATTTTTCAGGTAAATAGCATGGTTTGTTGTGATATTTGGCAATATATTTCTTAAGAATCTGTTTTGGGACGCAAAAAATAGTTTGCAGCAAAAATAGAGCGGATTTCACATATCAGCGTCGTGACTTGTCATGTGATGCGATCGCAACGATCGAACGGCCAGGCGCGTTCTCATGCATTGGCTACTTATTTTTCTCAGCCAATCAAATTGTGCGCAGTAAATGCGGTTACTTAGTAGTTGGTTCGGCTTGTTATTCTAACGATTGCTTAATTGCGATTGTTTTCATGGTCATGTGAAATCCGCTCTAATTCTGATTGGCTAATTTGAGAGCACGAAATCAGTTGGTTTAGTTGTTACTCACAGAGGATCTTGTGGAGGCTTTTGCTATGCTGCTTGTAGATCGGTCAGTCAGGACTGGTGAGAACTCAGCTGAGATCAACGCGTTTTGTACCATCGGTACTCGAGTCACGTGGTACCATCCCAGTAACAGGAATGAGACAAACAAGCCGGCGTCCCTTTGACATATTGAGTCTGTCTACCTGGCTTCACATGGTTACTCTTCCAGCAAACTCTTTGTCAACAAAATTCTTACACCTCTTCAAAAGACTTTGCTAAGCAAATCATACATATTCCATGTCACGTCGTGGAAACTTGTATATTGTTAGCACACCAAATATAATTGGAGGAGAAACATAGTAAACGTATTTACAATCGCAGGTATGTTTTATCTTTTCAAAGCGGAATAATAATAAAGAATATGCATTTGCCTCTGTCGAACAATGCACCAAAGCTAGAAACCGAACAGAAAATAAACCTGTAAATGGTTTTTAATTCAAACGGTCGGATCCGATCCCATATCGCCATGCTGGCTGAAATCATGCAGTATTCGCAAAAGCAATAGTAATCGAAACCGGGTGTATTTGAGTGCAAAAGATCTAGAATGCTTTGGAAGATCTTAAAATAGCTTAATAATCAAATTCCTTTTAAATTAACTACGAATATATAGTATCCACCGCTGGCTATTCAACTTTTCTACAAATATCTACACCCACCATTGTGATATTGCAAAGGCGGTCACTTCTTCAGTAAGACAAAAATTCGAGATAATGTAGCATCACAAGGCATTTCTTAGACCCCGTCCACACTAACGCGTTTTCGTTTGAATCCGTATACTCTTTATTTGAATCCTGATACGTTTAGGCCTTCCGTCCACACTAACACGCTGATCGTTTTCATCGAATCCGTATAAGACCCCGTCCACACCACGCAGTTTTCAAACGAAAACGGATACTTTTTGCTCCGTTTTCAAAACGATTTGCGTCCACACATGTTTTAGCCGTTTTCGGTATCGTTTTCGGCGTTGTAGTGTGGACGATAGCCGCATCCGGAGCGAAAAGTATCCGTTTTCGTTTGAAAACGGTGTAGTGTGGACGAGGTGTAAGTTTGAAAACGCTCTCGAAAGTGAATAAAAACGAATCCGTATACATATCGTTTTAGTGTGGACGGTCGAATCCGGATAAAAATGAAAACGATGACGTCAACTGTACCACTTTATTTGAGGCTGAACTTTTGCAGACGTCAATATCAAATAAAAACTGATCGATTTTGTGTAGCTAAATGTTCTGAATCGCACTAACACGCTGCGAATCCGTATAAGTTTTAAAAAGGAGTACTTTTGAAAACGCGTTAGTGTGGACTGGGCCTTAGACTTAAAATAATTTTCGCGGTTGGTTGGGTCTTTAAATAATTTTGACATTTTGGATCCTTCGCTGGAATGACATAAAATCAGCCCAATGAATTCTCTCCAAACTTGCTTTGATTTATAGACGTTAGTTACTCAGGGATTAGTGTGAGGGGTGTCATTTTAAAAGTTTAGATCGAGCAACGCTTCTTACGTAGTTATTACGTTATTATAGCAACTTTGATCACAAGAAAATACTACACATTACAATTGTAGCGTTCCCGACCCGGTTGCAGGGGTTGCGTCGAGGGCCAAGGTCCGCCGAGTTTAACCACGCTTGAATGTGTTTTCAGTCTATTTATTTTCCATGATTGAAATGGTTTACGGGACGCCACAAACAAGTGCGGTAAGAACTACAAAGTGACATATAGTGAAGTATTAGCTACGCTACAATTATTCAAATGCGACCGAGAGCGGTAAACGAACGTAAACAACTTACATCCGTAGACTCAAAATACCCCAGCGGTAATGCTCCGAAAACGTCTCTAAACTCCGACTATAATGCTCCAAAAACTCTCTCCAAAACTCCGGCTATAATGCTCCAAAACTCTCTCTGTCCATGTGGCTAGCAATCCCGGTGTCTAATTACAGTAGTTTCACTGACAGTTAATGCTAAACTAAATCAAATAAAATCGACCAATAAAATACTTGGATGGACCAGAGAAGGTCACGCAAACTAAACAAACAGTCTCTATCTGTAATTTCAATTCATATTCGCACATTATCTACAAAACGTCACACTCCTCGCCCAATGATGGGTTCACATCATTGCTACTCTTAATCAAATCCCTTTAGTGAAACTCTTCGACCGGTACCAGCAGCACGGCCTCCTTTATTGGGCGGAGCATCTCCTTCTTCTGGCCGTCCGTCACTACCGTGATGACCACCTTGCGAACCTTGCCGTCGTTGCTTGGTAGGGCTCGTGTGACTCGGCCCATTGGCCAGTCGTTCCGATAGTCGCTCTCGCTCCTCACGAGGACAACGTCGCCCTCCTTCAGATCCCTGTGGGTGTCGTTCCACTTGGGCCGTCGCTGAAGATGTTGGAGGTACTCCTTCCTCCAGCGGGTCCAGAATTGTTGTGCGAGGTATTGCACCTGTCTCCAGCGCCGGCGTGAATAGAGATCGGCCTCTACGAACTCGCCTGGGGGTGGTCCCAAGGGACGGGTTTTCATCGTCAATAACATGGCTGGACTGAGGGGTTGTGGTTCGTCCGTGTCAGTAGGGACTGCTGTGAGTGGGCGGGCGTTTACTATGGCTGATGCTTCTGCCAGGAATGTGCATAGCAGTTCGTGGGTCATCCTTCTTGGGCCGAGAAGAGCTAGTGTCGCGTCCAGGACTCTCCTGACTGTGCCAATTTGGCGCTCCCATGCTCCTCCAAAGTGAGAGGCGTGAGGGGGGTTGAGCTGCCATTCACATCCCTGCTCCGTTAGGTACCGTTGAAGACGCGCTAGATCCATCTCGTTTAGTGCCTCATCAAGCTCGTTCTTGCCCCGATGAAGTTTGTTCCTCTATCGCAGCGTAACTTGCCGGCTGGTCCACGGATTGCGAAAAAACGTCTCAAGGCGTTAATAAAGGTGCTTGCATCCATTGACTCTAGAACCTCAACGTGGACTGCCCTGCTGCTGAGACAGGTTAACAGTAGGGCCCATCTTTTAGATTCGGCCATCCCTCCTCTGGTCTTTCTAGCAGACACCAGCCAAGGGCCGAAAACGTCGAGGCCCACATTTGTGAAGGGCGGTGCCTCCTCCATTCTGTCTGCCGGCAGGTCGGCCATCCGTTGAACGACGGGTGGGCCGCGCAGCTTTCGGCAGGTCACGCACGAGTGCAGCTCCTTTGCGACGAGTCTATGCGCTCCGACGACCCAGTACCCGGCTTGGCGAACAGAGGCGAGCGTGATTTGTCTCCCTTGGTGTTTTACGTCCTGATGACACTGTCGTATAAGCAGTGTAGACAGGTGGTGACTTTTCGGCAGGAGAATTGGGTGCTTCTCTTTGTCTGAAAGGTCCGCTTGTTGCAGGCGGCCCCCCACTCGCAGGATTCCGTCGTTATCTAGGTAGGGGCTAAGGCGACTTATCTCCGTGTGCATCTTGGTTGATCGAGTTGTGTTCAGTTTCGGTTTCTTCTCCTTTGCTCCTGTGCCGGTAGTGTCACCGAAAGCGTCTTGTTGGGTGGCGCGGAGGATGGCCGAGAGCGCCTGCGCCATGTCGGTAGGTGTGACTATTCGGGCTCTTTCGGTGTGCTTTCCCTTGTGTTGCCCTTGCTTGTTCCTCCGTTCTCTAAACCTCTTGAGGAAGACGATGAGGTTCGCTACCGCGCGTTGAAGTGTGGACAAGGATGAGAAGCGCGCGAACCTGTGAGACCCTAGCCCCTGTTGCGCCCTGTTTACGCTGATGTGGTTGACTCTGACCTCCCTGCGGACTTCTGGATCGTCGTCGTCGACTTCAGAGGGGATGTCTTGACGCTTGTTGCGTCCTGGTGTTCTGAGGAATTCTGGTCCTGTCAGCCAATCTGTGGCTGGTAGTGAGGCGGCGCCTGTGCCTCTAGTAGCGGGGTCTGCTGGGTTATTCCCGGTGTCGACGTGCTGCCATTGTGCGGGTTTAGAGAGGCTATGAATGAGCTGGACTCTGTTTGCCACGTACACATAGAAGCGCCGACTCTCGTTGGTGATATATCCTAATACGACTTTTGAGTCCGTATAGTAGACCACTTCGTGGATCTGCAAGTCTATTTCATTCAGTACTTTCTTTACTCCTTGGGCTGCGAGCACCGCTCCACATAGCTCCAATCGTGGGACGCTGGTTGCCTGTGTCGGGGCTACCTTGGTTTGCCCGAACATCAGCGTCACGCTCACCTCGTTACTCTCGTTGATCTGTCGCAGATAGATTGCGGTTCCTATCGCGGTGTCGCTTGCATCTGAAAAGGCGTGTAGCTCTGATCGTTGTATCTTTCCAAACCCAATCGGGTGGTAACATCTAGGGACGGAGAGCTTCTCGAGATGTGTGAGCGAGTCTCGCCATAGTTTCCATTTACACGAGAGAGCTTCTGGTAGCGGGTCGTCCCAACCGAGTGCTTTATTGGCCTTCGTTTTCTTGCCAAGAACCACCAGCTGCTGCAATAGAAGCCTCCCTTCGAGCACAACGGGGGTCGCCAATCCGAGAGGATCAAAGATCGAGTTCACGACTGCGAGTACTCCTCTGCGTGTAAATGGCCTTTCGGGAGGGGTGACGCGAAACGTAAACGTGTCATTTTCCAGGTCCCAGGATACGCCGAGAGATCTTTGGGCTGGGAGCGCATCGTGACGTAAATCCAGATCTCGCACGTCCTTTCCTCGATCTTCGGCGGATATAGCCTCCATTACAGCGACCGAATTCGAGACGACCTTGTGAAGCCTCATATTCGCGCGTGCCAGGGACGCTTGTGCACCTTTCACAAGGGCAATCGCCTCGTTTGCGGTGGGTGCGCTTGTCAGCCCATCGTCGACGTAAAAGTTGCGTTTGATGAAGTTCTTCACGTCTGTTCCATAGTCCTCCTCGCCATCATCGGCTGTTCTCCTGAGACCGTAGGTCGCTATAGCAGGACTTGGTCCGTTCCCGAAGAGGTGGACCAGCATACGATATTCGACTATCTCCTTTGCCGGGTCGTTGTCCTTGTACCATAGGAAGCGGAGGAAGTCTCTGTGATGAGGGTCCACGTAGAACGAGTGGAACATCTGTTCGATATCACACATCACAGCAACTTCCTCGCGCCTGAAGCGCAGTAGGACCCCGAGTAGACTGTTCGTCAGGTCTGGGCTGGCCAACAATTCCCTGTTGAGGGAGGTCCCGCTATATTCAGCAGACGAGTCAAAAACAACTCTAACCTGCCCCGGTTTTTTGGGATGGTAGACGCCAAAGTGTGGGAGGTACCACACTCGTCCTGAGTCCTCCCGGTCGGATGCTTTTTCTGGTGGTAACGCCTCCTCCGCATGGCCTCTCGCCAGCATCTTGCTCACGAACTCGACATAGTCCTCCATCTTCCTTGGCTTTCTCTTTAAGGAACGCAAAAGGCTGTTCAGTCTCTGCATGGCTTGCTCTTTGTTATTTGGCATCTTGGGGGCGGGGCTGCGGAACGGGAGTGGCATTTCCCAGTTACCGCGCTCATTCTTGTGGCTCCCCTCGTCCATTATGTCTACAAACGCCTTGTCTTCACAAGAAGGGGCGACGTCATTGTCCGCTGTTGTGGTGTGGAACACGTCTTCTTCGTAGGGATTGTAAGGTGAAGGATGCATCTGCCTTACTTTTAATTTGCTCTGGCAAGGTGTGGCCAAGCGATTCTGGCACGGCGTGGCCAAGCGATTCTCATCTGGCGCTTCGCCGTTTCCTCGAGCGATGTTGGTATGTCGAGTATGAACGTGGATCGCCCCAGCGTCGAGAAGGTCGAGACATATCTGTCCAGATATAGTCCAGCCCACGAGGTGTTTCTGCGCCCAGGGTGCTCCCTTGGGGCCGTTCTTGAATTCTCTCACCTTCAGTAGTTCGGGGGCATCCCTTCCTATGAGAAGATGTATGTCGGCCTCCTGATCTATCGGTGGGATGTGAGGAGCGATGTCTTGAAGGTGTCGGAACCTCCTCGCCATCTCGGGCGTTGGTACTTCCCGTTTGTCGCTAGGAATGTTTTCACACTCTAGTAGGGTAGGAAGAGATGAGGTGATTCCTGTCAGTGAGCACACTACGAGGTTTGTTGCGCGACGACCAAATCTTACTTCTCTTTCACCACTGCAAGTTGATAGATAGTACCTTTCTTCTGGTCCTCCCACTCCAAGATCGTCTGCAAGCTCAGGGCTTATGAGGGATGCATTGCTTTGATCGTCCAGGATAGCGTAGACGCGACGTGGGGAATCGGGCGAGTTCCTGGTAAAAACGTCGACCAGCACGACCTTACTGCACGAGACTCCGCTGCCACCTTCGCTACAGATGGCCGTGCACTTGGGGGTAACAGCGCCTGTTGTGTTACCATCTTCTTTGTGCAGGAGCGAATTGTGACGCCTGTCTCCACAAATGCTGCACTCGACGTCCTCCTTGCAGTCCCTGGCAATGTGACCTTCTGAAAGGCAGCGAAAACAAAGTCTAGCATCGAAGAGAAAGTTAGTTTTCTCGCTAAGAGATATTGCGTTGAAGGCTTTACACTGGGAGAGTGTGTGACCCTCTCGGTTGTGGAAGGGGCACGCTTTCCTAGCTGTTTCTGTGACCTCGCTTTTACACGTCTCTGTTTCTTCAAAGGGTTGCGCGTTGGTCGCGAAAATTTTTCTCGTAGTTGGCGCCCCACTCGATCGTCGAGGCTTAGATGGGAAGGCGGCTCCTGCAAGAATATTCGGATGATTTTTTGATCTAGCGTGCTCCCCCACGACGCGCGAGAGGCGATTAAACCCTGGGTATTGGTCATTGTTTTCCTCGGCGTATCTAACAACAAGCTTCTCCCATTTTCTTTTAAGAGACGAAGGAAAGTTCTCTACGATTGGGTGTATAGCATTTGGGAAATTTAAACATGCCAAACCCGGCAGGTGTGCGATCTGGCTTTCAATGTCCGCGCATAGGTCTGCGAAATCTTGTAGACTAGAATTATCCTCCTCGCCGAACGACGACGAGTGCGACAGCTTATCGAGCAGTGCGTTTGTTATTACGGCTGCGCTACCGAAGCGCGTCTGGAGCTCTTCCCAGAGGGACGAGAGAAGTTTACTTGGATCGGCGTGAAGCCTCCTGCGAAAACTATCCACTAACCGTTGTGGCTCAAGGCTAGTGAATTTCCGAAGATAGTTAATCTCTTGCTCTGGAGATACATCACTGTTCCTTATCATCGCCTTGAATGATTGCTTCCAAGGATGGAAGAGGGTTGGTTCCCCGCTAAAGATGTCAGGGTCGCATTTTGGTAAGCTCTGCCTAGCGAGTCCCGCAACCATCTGTTCATTGGTCAGTGTCAGCCTTGCGATTAGCTGGCTTTCTGTAATGTTTGCCGGCGTTGAAGTGAGGGGGTTGGGGGTTGCAACTTCGCGGCTCTCACGGGTGGGTGACTGAAAATAGCCTTGTGGGGATGGATCGAGTAAGGTTGGTACATTCGTGTCTGGGTGTGAGTGGTGTAAGTCTCGTAAAGAGCGTGCGTCCGGTGTGTGCTCGGGTTGACTAATTGGAGGTGCGCCGTCTTGTTGCGCTTGTGATAGGGTTTGTTCGGCGTGTGGTGTTTCTAGAGTTTGGTGCATTTGAATCCACTCCTGGGTACGTGTGCCGCTTGAGCTTTTCGGGACCCCAGGGATATCTAATCGCTGCGTGGAGGTCTCTTCTTCTGACAAAGCGCGCTCTATTGCATTTAGCCTCGCATCGGCTACGGCTGCTATTTTCTTAGAGTTAAGTATACGCAGGTCCTTTTCTAGTTCTGCGCGCTGTTTCTGCTCTTCCGCTTCGCGTTTCTTGCGCTCGAATTCTTTTTCCGCGATTTGTTGTTCAAAAATGGCACCTTCTCTGGCGGCAGCGGCGTCTGCCAATGCGCGCATGCGCGCCGAGCTGCTAGATGACCTCGTGTGGCGTGATTGAACAGATCGTGTTTCAACCATACTATCCTCAAAATGTTTTAGCAAATTAAGCGCTCGATCTAACGTTTGATTCTCTTTCACGAGGTCCGATTCGTCTTTAAAATCATTGTATTTGTCCTCACTGTACAACCCGGTAACTTCCTCTAAAGCTGATCTAAGCCGTCCGACGTTGGCCTTAAATTCTCGTAAATCTTCTCTCGTGAGTGAGTCGATTTGTTTGACCTCGAGCAGTGGAAGAGAATTTACGACTTTCTGGTGAAATATATCTAGCAGGGGCCGTTTCTGATTTATCGCGTTTTCTAGGGCCTTTCTGGACATTGTTCTCTTTCGTTTCTCAGCCTCGAGGTCTTCCGCTTGGTCTCCTTTATCCATACGAGGCGGCTAATTTATAAGTGAAGGACAGATACTCCTTACCTCGGTTGCGAAGAACGGATTTCTTACTGTAGCGTTCCCGACCCGGTTGCAGGGGTTGCGTCGAGGGCCAAGGTCCGCCGAGTTTAACCACGCTTGAATGTGTTTTCAGTCTATTTATTTTCCATGATTGAAATGGTTTACGGGACGCCACAAACAAGTGCGGTAAGAACTACAAAGTGACATATAGTGAAGTATTAGCTACGCTACAATTATTCAAATGCGACCGAGAGCGGTAAACGAACGTAAACAACTTACATCCGTAGACTCAAAATACCCCAGCGGTAATGCTCCGAAAACGTCTCTAAACTCCGACTATAATGCTCCAAAAACTCTCTCCAAAACTCCGGCTATAATGCTCCAAAACTCTCTCTGTCCATGTGGCTAGCAATCCCGGTGTCTAATTACAGTAGTTTCACTGACAGTTAATGCTAAACTAAATCAAATAAAATCGACCAATAAAATACTTGGATGGACCAGAGAAGGTCACGCAAACTAAACAAACAGTCTCTATCTGTAATTTCAATTCATATTCGCACATTATCCGCACGGTTTGTGAGCTTGCATACAAATGAATGAAATGCTGAGTAGTTATTTGCTTCACTACTTGTTGGTTGAATTGCTAAGAAGAAACAAAACTTCTTTGAAATATCAAAAAATGTTTTATATATCTTAAAACTATACATCTTGCAATAACAATAATTTTCTGAAATAGTTTTCTGTGTTTTATTTAAGGTCGCTTAGAATTTTCGGACACCAATTCCTTACTGGCATTTTGAAAAATCTGTTGTCGGTCTGTTCTAGACTCTCAGATAACAAATCCGAACAATAAACACGGGCACACAACGAGCCCCCCTGGTTAAAATGCGTTTAAATGGCGTATTTGGACATTTCTACGCGCGTAGAGCATATAAATACATGTTTTAAAAGTTGCTGGCAAATATTTAGCTGTTCCTTTTTGCCAGGTGAGGGTCTCAATTTTTCCCAGCCGGCAGCTGGGTGTTAAAAAAATTTCCCAGCCAGGAGAGTAACATTAGCACAGGAAGCCCGAAATAGTATAAAAAAATCGGGTATCCTTAAAAACGAGCACTAATAACTAAGTGCATTTTTAAGTGCTGTCTCTTAAAATTTCATTTTTCAACATCCATGAGCAACTTGTGTTTCCCAGCAAAGACGATATGCATAAATTTTTGCCAGGAACGGAAGGCGATGAATTTTTGCCAGCCAGCAAGAGACCGCGATAAATATTTGCCAGCCAGCAGCGAAAGGGGGTGAGGAACAGCTTTTTTGAGGAACACCTCCGTTGTGTGCCCGTGAATAAACAAACTAGAGGGAATAATAATACACCCTTGTCTAGCGTTTTGGTGTTCCAATACATCTAATAATTATATTTCAAGATGTTTGCACTATTTTCTCGTTGGGTGTGTGCCCTTTGGGGTTTTTTGTCCAACCACTTCATCGTTAGCCTGCCTGAGGCGAACCACATTGTGGTCTAGTGCTACTTACAAACTGAAAGCCAAACACTAACATATCATAACAGGAAAATTGTTCTTGACAATTGACAAATTATCTTTTATGTTCATGCAGGGCAAAGTATAGTGCTCTTGGGGTGAGCAAACTCTAAAAATATGTTCAAATAAAAAATGTATCGCAAAACTTGTTCAGCAATTGAGGTATCGAACAGTCAAAAAATCGTGATTTTGAATACTTATGATCACTTTTGTCCAAAAAATCGTACAATGTTTAGATGTTCTTTGAGAGATCATAAAACACATCCAGGGGCAAAATCACATATGAAATCACACTTATTTGGATAGTCTATGTCGCATTTATAGCAGCCACATACTCATTGAAACACCTTCGTTAATCACGTGGCTAATACTACATAAAGTTGAGTTGACGACACAGTCTTGCTTTAATTATCAGAAGAACTTGTATATTATTTTATTTGAATGTTGAGAAAAGTTCTCAAAGTGCAAGTTCTATTCGCCTTTGTCACACGGCAGCCATCTTGGATTTTCTAATACAGCGAAGCTGGCATGAAAGCGAGGCCAAGCGTGTAAGCTCACCCACGCATAGTCATTTCTGTAAGATAAAATCCAAGATGGCTGCCGTGTGACAAAGGTGAATTCTGAAGATGGCCCATTCTCGTACCCAGACCTCCCCGGCTTGTCACATCGCAAGGAGGCTCTCGTCACAGCAACTGACGCATGCGCATAAGGAAATTACTTGTAGAGCATAGACAGGGAAGAAATCAATAGGTCTGAGCCTCTGAGACCCCGTCCACACTACACCGTTTTCTGCGTTTTCAAACGAAAACGGATAGTTTTTGCTCCGGATACGGCTATCGTCCACACTACAACGCCGAAAACGACGAAAACAACAAAACGATGTGTGGACGCAAATCTTTTTGAAAACGGAGCAAAAAGTGTCCGTTTTCGTTTGAAAACGGTGGTGTGGACGGGCTCAGACCCCGGGCACATTACACCGTTTTCAAACGTCACGGATACTTTTATCAAAGATAAGCCGTCGTTTTTGTAATATAAAATGCCTATAATGGTACTGGGGCGAGCCACACGGGCTCCCTGTGGATGCTCAAAATAGATCAGGCCTGGCAGCTAAGCTAGATCCAACATGGAGGAGGCTTTGAAATATCGAGTCGCTCAAATGCTTGGAAGTTCTCGCTTAAAATTCAGTGTTTTTCTGGCAAATGTCGCCGAAACTCTTATCAGAAGGGGATCTACCATCACTTCCAAATAAGGTAAATACTTTTAAATTTGGTTCTGGCCGTGAGTTCAAAACGACGGTTTTTTGATCTGGGTATATTTGATATTGGCCTTCAAAAAGATATGCGTCCACACTTATCGTTTTCGTATCGTTGTCGCCCGTCCACACTCCACACTACAACGCGTATTCGTACGAAAACGCTCTGAGGCATTCAGTGGGCATGCTCAAACAAGCTCAACGCATGCGCATTTCGATCTGTCGGCCCGCGAAATTGGTCGGGTTTGCTGTGGTGACGTCATCGTTTTCAGAAAGCATCGTTTCACCCGTCCACACTAGAAAACAGCGTTTTCAAATCGCTCCACTCTAGAGAGCGTTTTCGGACGGATGATCCGTTTTCGGTATTGTTTTTGGCGTCGTAGTGTGGACGATAGCCGTATCCGGAGCAAAAAGTATCCGTTTTCGTTTGAAAACGGAGTAGTGTGGACGGGGTCTCAGTGGCTGTAAAACGAGGACCTGATTTTTGGTTAACTTCGTTATTTTTCAAAAACGAAAATCTTTCAAACTTGATCGACCCTCAAACACATTTTGGAATTTTTTGATTTCGATTAAGCTGTTGTTGCCATAGTAACGTTGTCACGTGACTCAGCATCCGCCTTTTGGATGACATTTTTAGCGCCCCTGCAAAATGCAAAGAAGAGTAAAAATAGAAATTTCTTTTCAGCATAATGTTGGTATCATTAATCTTTCTGGATATCAATGTTAATGTTTATTAAAATAAGGCATTTTTTTCACAATATCATGCCAAAAGCATGCCAAATCTGATATTTCTTTAATTTTCTTGAGAAATTCCAAGATATCCAATCCAGGTAGCTGTCGTATCTAAATATGCATGAATATGTGATTACTTTTTAATTTCACCTTTTACTGTGTCCTCTTTTGTTCAAAGGTCACATTCCAAGGTTGTCATAGAAACGATACTCAAACTTTAATAAGTTGGGTGCTCTGTAACATAAATTAAGTTTCTTTTTTATGATTCTGAGTATGTTTGTAACTAAGTGTTTTGTTTAAGCTCTAAATTACATAATAAAGAGTAAAAAAAAAGGTTCGTAAAGAAATGAGCAAATGCATTAAATATAGACCACCCCCTACGCTTTTCCTTCCATAGCCATGCTTAATAGCACTGAGCGCCGGCTGATGATTTCATATTTTGGCCATAGTCCAGTCATTCTATAAAAAAAATTAGGGTCAACCTACCACTAATTACAACAGAAAGTTTTTCAACGGGGGAAAGTACTTAAATTTTCTGTGTTGCAATTGCAACTTTCTGTTGCAATATAGTTGTAGGTCATTACACAAAATGACTGGACTATTTGCATGTATTTTTGAAATTTTCTGCTCTATAAGATGGCCATGGATGGATACAAATCCTCCTTTCTCTACGAGGCGTTAGGGTTATTTTTATTTTCAACAGCTCGGGGAAAAGGTGCGAAAAGACATGACCCTTCCCCCGAGATTAAGACCCCGTCCACACTACTCCGTTTTCAAACGAAAACGAATACTTTTTGCTCCGGATACGGCTATCGTCCACACTACAACGCCAAAACGATCACCGAAAACGGATCAATCCGAAAACGCTCTTCAGAGTGGAGCGATTCGAAAACGGAGGTGTTTGAAAACGCTGTTTTCTAGTGTGGACGAGTGAAAACGATGCTATGTGAAAACGATGACGTCACCACAGCAAATCCGACCAATAATTTCGTGGACCAACAGATCGAAATGCGCATGCGTTGAGCTTGTTTGAGCATGCCCACTGAATGCATAAGAGCGTTTTCGTACGGATACGCGTTGACTAGTGTAGACGGGCGAAAACGATACGAAAACGATAAGTGTGGACGCAAAACTTTTTGAAAACGGAGCAAAAAGTATCCGTTTTCGTTTGAAAACGGTGTAGTGTGGACGGGGTCTAAATCCAGGCTTAAAAGACCCCCCACTGGAATTTACTCTCCTCCGCCTCCAGCCTTCAAAAACCGCCGCCCCTCCTTTTGGAATTTCTAGTCCTTAGAAATTCCTCTCGCCCATGGAAATTTGCACGACTATGGAAGAAATTCCAATCAGCAAGTTTATAAGTCCTTAGTAATACATTCATTTGCACCGTGAGTAAGCACTTCACACATTTTATTCATTCAGCCTTCAAAAACCGCCCCTCCTTTGGAATTTCCAGTCCTTAGAAATTCCTCTCGCCCAAATGGAAATTTGCACGACTATGGAAGAAATTCCAATCAGCAAGTTTATAAGTCCTTAGTAATACATTCATTTGCACCTCACACATTTTATTCATTCAGCCTTCAAAAACCGCCGCCCCTCCTTTGGAATTTCCAGTCCTTAGAAATTCCTCTCGCCCAATGGAAATTTGCACGACTATGGAAGAAATTCCAATCAGCAAGTTATAAGTCCTTAGTAATACATTCATTTGCACCGTGAGTAAGCACTTCACACATTTTATTCATTCAGCCTTCAAAAACCGTCCCTCCTTTTGAATTTCCAGTCCTTAGAAATTCCTCTCGCCCAATGGAAATTTGCACGACTATGGAAGAAATTCCAGTCAGCAAGTTTATAAGTCCTTTAACAGATTCATTTGCAACGTGAGTCCACACTACACACATTTTATTAATCCAAGAACGTTTAATTTTTCTTAACTTTTGACATTTCAAATGAAGGTTATTTCAGGTACAGTTCTATGCACTAGAGTTGCACGATGGTTAATTCGTGATTTTAAGCGGTTTACATCCTGTTCTATCTGGATCTATCTAACACATTCTCCAGTTCCTGTCCTACATGTGTAGCCACTTGGGCAGCAATGTTGTTGGTCGTCACAGCAAACGGCGTTTGGTACCGGGCAGCATCCCCATTGACCGCTAGCAAGTCTACAGCACGTGTTGCCGGAAGGACAATAGTGCGTCGCATCACATTGAACATCACGCTTGAAGATCTTAGTCAGTGTATCATCGTATTCAATAGCTACGGTCCTCTTAGCAGGTTCCAAGGTGAGCTGAGAATTGATAAGTACATATAGTAAGTAACCATGTCATTTGGAAAATGAAAAATCGAGGAAATTCTTAGGGCTCGTTTCACAAACGAACGCAATCGCAAAACACAGTCGCAAGGATATCAAACTAGAATGCGAGCCCAGACGCAAGCGCAAGAAAAACGAGACATTGCGTTCGTTTTGCGCTTCTGCCGCTCACGTCTAGTGAAAATCGAGTGCACGCAAGCAATAACTGCCAGTGATGAGGAAGAAAGGCTTCGAGCGGATCAGTTGAAGATCCGGTTTCCACCGTTCTCCATCGGCCTAATACCCTGTTTGAAAATTTTAAACAGCTTACAAAGCTATTATCAAACCTTGGCTGTTGCTCTGCTGGAGTTATGTCAATAGGGCAGCAACCCTTCTCGCCACTCGGTGTATCACAACATTTGTGAGTCACGGGACACTCAGGGCATTCTTCACACCAACAGGGAAGTGCGCCGAGCACTAGTAGAGTACTAATGAGGACAAACATCGCCTGGAATGATATATAGAGAGAGGAAGTCTAAACATTTGTGAGTCACTGGACACTCAGGACATTCTTCACACCAACAGGGAAGTGCGCCGAGCACTAGAAGAGTACTAATGAGGACAAACATCGCCTGGAATGATATATAGAGAGAGGAAGTCTAAACATTTGTGAGTCACTGGACACTCAGGACATTCTTCACACCAACAGGGAAGTGCGCCGAGCACTAGAAGAGTACTAATGAGGACAAACATCGCCTGGAATGATATATAGAGAGAGGAAGTCTAAATATTTTAAAATTTGAATTTCAGACTAACGGGGCCAATCAACAAGTGCTTCCATCACCTGAGGAATAGATGACTTAGATTGTAGATTTTGAATTCGGCGAGAACTAGTTGTCATGATTAAAATTGTTACTAAGTAAAATTCATTAAAGAGCCTCTGTCAGCCTCCATTTTGTCATCCTAGCAACATACCAAGACAGCGAAAGCATCCATTTCCATCGGCTGATTTTGGGGATGTAGTGCAATATTTTCGATAGAATTCGATAAATGAATAATAAAAATTTGTTTTTAGAAGACTATTTCAAGATTTCTACACGTAATTCTTTGTCTGATATCGACTGAAAACAATAACAAAGGAGTGGCTGACTAGGGCTCTTTAATTTAGGCTTTTAGCTTGATGATTATGTTTCTTTACTTTTCCATTCTTGAGGTCATATTTCTTGGCTTAGTTACAAATTGAAGATGTGCACGGCACATGCGCAGTGCAACTTAGTGATAGCAAAGCTTTTATATTTTGATTTGGTAAATATTTGGCTAAGGTATAGTTTGAGTTCTTTAGTTCTCGAAATTACTACTTTAAGTTGGACTATTTTATAGCCGTTTATATTTCAAATATTTTTTAGAGTATGTTCTTCAGTGTGGCATCGACGGATTGCCTCAATATCCAACTGAACATGCTTTTCGATTTTTCCTTATACCAATAGTAATCTACTCTAGTCTTACGTCATCCTAGCAACAGAGCGCAGAAAACACAATTGCACCAAATAATGATAGTATTGCATCAGATCTTGCTATGCAGATTAGAGACACACCTGTTGCGAGGTGAGTCGAAGGACAGATTGTACGATTGTCGGAAAGGACCAATTCTTAGTTAAGGAAGAGGTTCCAGCAAAGAATCCCTTATGTTGGCCTCGCCTTCTAAGGTTCGCCTTTATTACTCGACATCCGGACGCCCTTGTTCTGAAGCTCTCCCAAATAAAAACCATTGGTACCTCCCGTCACACCAAGCACTGTTAAACCTACATTATACGCGATAAAGCAGGGAACTACCCAAACTGTCCAGTGTGCATTATCGATCCCGCACAAAAACGCCTCGTCACAGAATTATGTCACTCCTCTCATAATACAAAACTATGGCGGAAATTGGTGCCACAATCGCTCTGCGCGCGTTGAATCCTTGTTCCCCCCAGGGGGGGGGGGGGGGGGGGATCGGGTTTGGTCTCTTTTAGGGGTGATCTTGATCTTCAATAAATTTTAGGGAGATTGGTATCTTTTAGGGCCGAAATATGTGTCCAAATTGTTTTTTTCTTATGATGGTACCTCTAAAAACCGTGCAAGAAAGAGAGATTCGATGAGAAGACAATAAATTAGAAACAAACACGGAAATTTCTTGATGGGTATCTTTCACCTGTTACCTGTGTCCTTCGCGCCTACTTGCTACATAAGACCTCATCTTTTAGGGTAATAAATTGTTTGAGCCACGCCATGGCCCGCCATGTTTGGTATCTTTTAGGGGTGAACCTGAAAATTTCCGACGGTCATCTTCGACAAAAAAAAATTGGAGTCCCCCCCGGGCCTTGTTCTTCATTCTAAACAACAATGTATGAAAAATACATTCAACTTGTTGGGGCCCGAACCCAGAGCTCCCCGGCCCCAACGTTTAAAATATTCTAGGCCATTTTTACAATTCAGGCTGATGGTTCTAGCTTATTTGAGGTTGTTGTACTGATGGAAGAAACATCTGAATATTGTACATAATGGTTTAGCCGGTTTGTAGTTTCAACAGTAAAAATGTGCTTTCCTTATTAATTTGCAAAGCATTATAATAACTTTGGCGAGCATTGTAGCGTATTCATCGGCCGGGCTCTAATGAACATTTTGTGAATTTTAGCGGGCTCTAGTTCTGAGGTCGTTGCTTAAGTTGGTCATTTTTGTACTCTATATTCTCCAAAGTTATAATAATAGTAATGGTAAATGAATGAATGATCATCGCAGTTGAGAATCATTTATTCATCTACCTTTCACCGCAGTTCTAACTAATCATTGTACAATAATAGTAATGTACTTGATGTTCTTTGGCGTAAATATGTTTCCCGAGCGCTTGTGAGCTCAGCAGCAGAGTCGTTACCTTCGCGCGCTTAGTTGCTATTGGATGACGTGGCAAAACTTCGGCCCTGTTCCGCTCAACTGGGAAACCAAGCGATGAAGCCAAAGACGCGAACAACTCAAATCGAGCTGAACAGAAAACAACTGTACAAATCTCTCAATAAAAGCAAGTAATTCCGTGTCATTCAAGACGAGAAAAGAATAGCACAAACAACAGCGGCGTAGCCAGGAATTTCTGAAGAGGGGGGGGGGGGGGGGGGGGGGGGGGGGGGGGGTAGGGCGGATAGTGAAAACGTGGAACGAAAATGCGCAAATTTTCTACAGCAAATACAGTAAATGTATGGGAAAATTTCCGAGAAAGCCCCCCCCCCCCCTGGTTACGCCCTGAACAATCTTGGTTAAATATTCTTCATTCAGAAACTTGAAGCACTTTCAATTGAAGCAAAGTTCGTGAATTTTGGTAAAATATTCCATTCAAATTAAAACTTCTGCAGAGTTTAATTTTAACGCAGGAGAATGAAAAGTCTTTCCCTTTCTTGCAAAAATAAAACAAATGGACTCCAACACACCTTATTTTGTAGTTGCTGGACCTTTCTTCTCTGGAGGCTGAAGGCTTCTGAGTCCTGTACTGAGTCTGCAAGACTTATAATGCTCCTTGGAGTAACCCTGTAATTAATAATTGATTGATGATATTGATAAGTGACGCCGTGCACTTAAGGTTGAGTTACACGGTGCAATGTTTTCTTGCTGATGCAGCTGATATTAGCTCGCAAAGTATAGCGAACTTTGTACTATTTGCGCGCCAGTTTCGAAGTCGTCCGCCATTTTCATAACAGAATGCACATGCGCAAAAGAAGCCCGAGAGCGCTTCTGGGGACGAAATTGCGAGACAAGTTGCAAGATTCGCGGTTACACGCTGCAATGCGAGACAAGTTGTTTCAATCCGTTGTGAGAAGTAGAATCGTATCGTACTTGCTGCAACGGTTGCGGCAACCTGTCTCGCAACGTTGCAGAGGGGTGTTTCACACGCTGCAATGGCTCGTGAAACTTTGTTCAATATTGCATCGTGTAAAGACGGATATTGATGGACGCCGTGCACGTAATTATGTTTGTGTTGTACCGACTCTAAAGACTTAACCCTATTAAGACTGGGCTTTTTTTGACAATCTGTGACTGGGGGGCCTAAGACAAATCACCACACCTATTTGTCACGTGGGAGCAAAATGTGACGTCACAATGACGTCATTCTTAGGTTTTTATCAAATTTTAAGTTATTTCAATAAACGTCTAAAAACTTGGTAAATATTGCTCTAAAAGCCAACACATTAACATCAAGATAATGTAAATGTAATAATCTGTGACATTTACACATTAATTTAATTAAATTTGCATCATAAAGACGAATTTTGAAAATATTGTCCGCCATCTTGGATCCGCCATCTTGGATTTCATTTAATTTCGATTTGACTCTTCAGATAAATACTCAATGAGAACACAATGTTCAAAATGTATAAAATACTCATCAAAGAAGTGTTCGACATTCAAAAAGTTGAGTTTAAAAGGATAGTTGTGAATCCCAGAGCTAGTTTTGGACCATATGTAAAAATGAACAAAAAAACCCTACCCCTCCCCTCACAGATTTTGTGTCAAAAATTAATTAGCCTATACAAAAATTACTAATGAGTACTAATAGTCATAATAGTCATAAATTGGGCATTGTGTCCAACATTAAGCTTGAAATATGAAAAAATCATGTTTTTTCGATTTTTGCAAAACATGCATGTCAAAAATTGGTTGCCATGGAAACTGGGCCGTTGACACTGACATGTCATTGACACCAAAATGTTCCCAGATAAATTTTAGGAAAAGTCACGAAGTTTCACCATCATAGCTGCAGTGGTTTTAGAGTATTCAGAATTTTACTGGAGGGGGGCTCGAAAAGCCCCCCCCTCCCCCCCAGTCTGAATAGGGTTAATGTACTAATGCTTCCTGGGTAACGCCTGTGGTTAGGATTAAATAAGTCCTACTAATTAAAGTTCTACTAAGCGCAAAATATTCAGCGCTGCTTGTGAAGATTTGAATCGTTTTATACCAAGAGAACTTTGATTTTAGCGCCCACTTTTAAGCAAATGTTAAAACTCCCTGGTAAACCCATCAACTTTAAACATGATTCAAGACTAAACCTTTCACAAAATGCTATTTTATGAACCATCGCTTCCAACTCATTTGAGCGATCGCTGAACTTGCACTTAGAAGAACAAAAGAGAAGTTACATGGACATGTTAAACGGTTCGACCAATCCTTGCGCATTTCTCTCGTCGACCCTTCGGTCCTCGGAAAAATACATCCACAACTCATAAAATATCCACCGGTATTACATAAACCGAACATGTGACAGGATTAAGAAAGCTTGAGAGCTCCTGGCTAAACGAGACAGGGAGAGCTTTCCTCCTTACAATATTGGCAAAAAGCAAAAAACGCGGTGCCCACCGTTGCTCACGCAAATTTAAAACGCAAAATAAAACTTGAAAACTATTAAAATACTATTTTACAAAACCATTCCGTAACTTGGAACGTTAAGAGACGACGTTTGTGCAACCCAACTCACCTTTTGATTTTGTATGAAACGCAGGTTTCTTCTCTTCTGAGTGCTGAAGGCTTACTGGAACTTGAAATGCAATGATACTGAACTGTACACCCAATTTATAAATGACTGCCGACGCGATTTGAATTATTGTTTTCGCCTCAGTGGCCTCCATTCAACGCGAAAACGTTTTTTCACACGAATTTGAAGCTAGTGAGGCGAAAACAATGGTATAAAAATCGACAGCCATCTCTGAATTCCAAAATAACCGCTACTTTTATTCCCACACGGAATACTATGATGTAACTATTCAAACCACTTTTAACTGGTACAATTCAAAAACATTCTCATGTACGTGCACATCAAAGCTCGGGTTTACGAGTGGTCAATTAGGGAGCCACCATTGTTATTCATTAAAAATTGAACCAGGGATTACACCAGCACAAAAGCTACTAAAAAAACTGATTCCATCGTTCACGAGCAAGCAGAGACGAGCTAGTTGTGCACGAATTTATTTCTGTTGTGTTGCGCGCAAAAAAAGCAAATTTGAAATTACCCGTTTCATATCATGCAATGATGTCTTTGTGTTAAAAAAAATTTCTACCCGTTTTCACGTGAATATGAAAAGTGTCGAAAGCAGTAATTCTCTTTAAGGACATTACATAATTTGAAATGGGCAAACAATTTGCACACACAAAGGTCTATTCAGGCGGAAACTAAACCTCTTTTATCGCTAGAGCGTTGAAACACAAGTGTCAGAGGCGTAGCCGGGATTTTTGATAGGAGGGGCCCAAGGGCCTTTCGTAGTGAATTTCTCGTATATTTGAAATGTTTCATTCCTATACATTGACTGTATTTTTGGTGAGTCATGAGTCATGATTTACAATATATCTCAGGACTGGAAATCAACAAAATTGTAAATTTGTCCTAGTCCTAGTTTTAAAATTGTTAAGGTCATGAAGCATGAGTTGAGCATGAGGGACGGCGGAGCACTCTAAAAAGTGGGGGTGCCGAAGAGTCTTAACCCCTACGTTCTCTGAGCCTGATGTCAAAGCAGAAACAAAAAGGACACGCTTCTGTTCTTCTGTTCCTTTTCTTCTTTGCGTGTAAATACAAAAAATATATCTAGCTTAAAAAAGTGGGGTGCTCAGACCCCCTAGTTCAAGAAAAGTTTTAGTCGCAAAAACGACTCATACTGGCGCAATTTTCAGCCCTGGTCGGGTTGGCACGCAAAGAGCTGTGGGATCTCCCATAGTCCATTGCGCGCTTGCGCCATCGGCTTGTCCTTTGTCCCTACGCATCCCAATATCGAAAAAAGACGCCAAAAAAAATAATGTATGGGTGCGAGACTCTATCAAAATCACTACCGTGGAATGATTTCAAAACAAGGACTTAAAAACACATTTGATACACTGCTGCATATTATTTTTACTCTTTTCTATTCAGTGAGTTGTCGTGTCCACTAGTGATACGCATATCGAAATTTGAACTGCAAGAATACGGTACACAACAAACAAGAATACATGATGTTTTACTGCGATTTTCATAACTTTACGAACTCCCACTTTAAATTTCCGAACGCCAAACTGCGTTTTCGCTTCCGTCCATCAAACCTTTTAAGACAAGGGCATAGAAGTTTCAGTTGCATTTGATGGTGGGAAACTTGGCTTTTATGCCCAGCTAGTCCCTATTAGTTCAAGAAACCTCTCAAAGCCTGCCGTGAAATCATCCGGAGCTGTTCACTTAATGTTTGATTGACGGAAGCCAAACCGCGGTTTGTAAGTTGGCGTGGAGTTCGCAGAATTTGGAAAATTGCAGTAACAAAATTTCCTCTAAGGTAGTTCTTAAGTCTCTCGTATCTCAATTTATTCTCTTCCTCTTGCAACCCTTACGGCAATTTGGATATGTTGCCATGGTGCAGGTTCTTGCATGGCATTTGCTCATCCCTGCACAGAACTGCAAGCACATCTTATACCATACATCGCACTTGTGTAGACATTCAAGCCATTTGTGGTTTCTTTCAGCGGGGACTGGAAGCGTCATTACCAATAACAACAACACCAAGCCAAGCACACGGAATGAGACGTTCGCTTTCATTCTATTTTTCTTAACTGTGGTCTGCAACAAAGGTAAAAAATATGTAAGCTAGTTTACGCGGTTGACATGCCTACCTGAGGCGATATACCTGATACAGACGCTATTTGTATCTGTATTATAAACCACAATTAACACGCGCGTTTCTCGAATTCTCATTGGCTCTCAGCCATGGGTACATAAAAGCACACGCTAAAAAGAACCAATGAAAACACCGTTTGTCTACGCGCGCGCTGTTTTGTTTTTATGTTTGCCTTTAGAGCGGTTTTCACATGACTGTCGTGAAACCAATCGCAAAGTAATTACAGCAATTCATTGTTGTGATATAAAACAAATGTCCCCTGATTTTCCGTAGTATTTGCGTGAGAGTGCTGAAAAAAATCACTGTCGCGTCATTTATCGGACTGAGCATCCCCGTACAAACGTTTTGAGAGCTTCGTTGTCAATCGCAAACGTTTCTAGGCAGTATTGACAATAATTTAATCTAAGGTATCGTTTTTACATCGTGCAAATTATAATAATACGCCAAATGGTCCTACATTCAGCGCATTTCCATTGGTCGAGATCAGCGATCATGTGTCATGGACTATCAGCCAATGGCGCCAGTTTCGCTTTAAACTTAATGCGCATGCAATAAAATAATAAGGCCTCCATGTCTTGGACAGTACGTGGGATAGAGTTTCCTCTGAAGTTCAAACTCATATCATTCTCGAGCTACGCTCTCGTCGGTTAACTGCCCCATACCTGGAGTACCCTATTGTTTCAAATGTGTATCACTTTACTTGAAATCCCAGCAATTCCGATTCCGTTACGATTCAAATATATACGTGCAGTTATAGAGTCCAATTTGTACTGGCTAGTAGAAACGGGCACTGTTAGGGATCGTTCTTATTGTTCTGCGGTGTTGATGCCACTGTTCTATAATTGTGCGATGGAAGAATAGGACGATGTACCCCTAAATCATTACTCAGATCACATTATGCATTTTTCTCGATTGTTTTTCTTCTCCCGGTGTCAGGTTCACCCTAAAAAAAAAACAGCCGCACAGCGTTTGGTCTTTCTTTTTTTCTGCCCTAGTTTTCATTGAATCTTCATTAAAGGTTCGTCCGAAAAAATAAATGCCCCGTTGCTATTTTCAGCACCCAGCCCGGTGCTCTATAGACGGCTTGTAGTCCCTTTTGAGTGCTTTTGTAGTGCTTTTGAGTACTTCAAGCCATCGGCGCTCGTTTTTACACGCGCTCGTTTTCACATACGGTCGCCAAAGAAGGTGAATGGTCTATCAGAAATCGATGTACTCGCAGCAGAATGATGATTTTTGCGGTGCTCGCTTGCTCGTGGTATTTGCTTCAAAATCAAAATGATCGATCTCCACGGATCTCACACAGGAAAACCGAGAACTATTCGAATGCCCTTATAAGTAATGAACGGTCCCAAGCGCGCGAAAACAGTTTAAACTTACGCTTACCTTCTTGAAGTTTCGAGAAGTTTCGTTGGCTTGCTTATCGCCTTCAACTCTCTGCGTTAATAGTGGCTACTGGGAGTTCTGTCTTTCACTTTTTCTTTGAAAACTCATTTATAGCTAAAATAATTTATATCGTATTCGTTTCCTTTTGATTTATTACCACAAATACACAATGTTTGCTTTCTTAGAGTTGCGTCCCCTAATTTTATTAACCATATAATCTCTCGGCGATTGCTTTTGTTAAGCCAAATTCAAAAACTTTGCCAAAATATATTTCGCTTGATACTGGAATAAATCAAACAGTTCTTCCTAAAAGAAATACTTCAAATATTGCACTTAAACATGCTTAAAGCTAGGTCGCAGATAGCGTCACATTGGTAACAAATTATTTTTTGTTAATTTGTTTGAACGGAAGTTGGATTTCCACTTAGTTGAGATAATCTTGAAAGTTATAGTTATTGCTCCGCATCACACCTTGAGTAGGACATGAGATGAATATTTTTGGTGCTGGGCAAATGAGACCGGTTTTGATTCGTATACAATGTTTGTGACTGAACTCTTCATCGTTCGCATTTTGAAAGCGTAAACTACTACTTTCGAGCACTTGTTCATCAAAATAGAGGAGCCAACATCTTTCTCAGGGTACTTAAGGCATGGGTCCAAAGCAAATCCAATATGGCGGACGCAAAACCAAGGGGGGTGGTCTATCTCTTGACGGTTTTATATATTCTTATGGAAGTTGTTGAATATAAATTGCATTTGGCATTCTAAACCACCATCACGATATTTGGTCTCCATAGCAACAAATCTTGTAACCTTTGACCTTAAAATCAATTTTTGGACAAACCTCTTCGGGAGGGTAGGAAGGCAAGTAATATTTGCTATACTTTTTGGCGACATTAGAAGAGCAAAGTGGTACTCAAATAAATCAAATGAGGATGGCTGGAAATGTTAATTACAATCATGGTTTTTGCTGGTATGTAATTTGATACTTCTCGTTATCTCGAAATCAGAATTGCTAAGACAGCCATCCTCATTTGAATTGTATTTTACACCCGATAGTCAACATTATTAACCACTTTCGAATAAAGGCCAAACTGATTTACCATGCCTCCCGTGGCTTTAAAGCAAATAAAGCTTTTGTCACGCTCTGCCGGGTAACGCAATCGGTTACCATGGTTACAGAATATTTCAAAAGAACTGTCCCAACTTGAAGAACAACCTTAACGAATAACTGTTTGTGCTAGATAATTTCTCTTCCTTACAGAATTTTTTATCGTATTTTTAGCATTTTTTGCTGTTAGACCCATGCCTTAAGTCCCCTGAGTTGATGAAGGATTTGGCAAAAACATTTCTTGTTATACTCAGTTATTCTGAATCGTCTAATCAAAGTACGGTATTCTGTAGTAAGATGATAGCAATAAAAAGTCAAGAGTTATGTTAAAACAAACATGCATAGAGCGGTTTTACATTTACTGTCGTGAGTAATTGGTTATCACTTGTATTCACTCGACCTATGTTTTGTTCAGAATTGGTGTAATCACTTGGCGATTGATTTTCACTACAGTCATGTGAAATCCGTTCTCGGCAATCATGTTCTAATCAGTTGCTGATCCAAGGGGGTGCGTTGTCTGCGGACACACTCTCTTTTGGCAAGCGGCAAAATGTAGTCCTACTAGGTTAAGTAGCCATATTGACAAATCCCCCGCCCCCTCCAAAAAACCTGGATCCTCCCTTGCGAGATGTTATGATTCCCTTTTTCGTGCAATGTTATTCGTACAGTGCTTGGAAACTACATTAACGGGCGCACACAACGGTGCACACAACGGTGCCTAACTGTTCCTCGCGCCCATGTACAGAAGATATCCATGGGCGCACAACGGACCTTTTCCTCAGAACACCTGTTCCCTATCCCCTTTCTCTGCTGGCTTGCAAGGGAAAAAAATGTTCTTCTTTGGAATTTCTGCAGAAATCCAATGGGAAAAGCTGAATTTCCCACGGTAGAAGAATGTGAGTTCCGAACACTTCCCAAGCATGCATTTGCCTTGGGAAATTCAGCTGGTCCCATGGATGTTTCGGCAGGAATTCCCTTGCTGGCAGAAAGACTCAGGCACCGTCCACACTACGCCGGCTAAATTTGAAAACGGCTAATTTGCCTCGAAAACGGAACAAAAGTTTTCCGTCCACACTACGCCGGCTAAATTTGAAAACGCACAAAAACGTCACCTTAGCGCATGCGCCAAGAGAAAAACGAGAGCCCGCGGTCATAAATTCCTCGCAGCCGTGTGACATGACGTCATCGTTTTCGAAAAGTTCCGTTTTCGCCGTCCACACTAAAACGCGTAGCCGGCGTTTTAAAATTTATCCACTTTCGGCAGCGTTTTCGAAAAGATCCGGTTTCGGTGGAAATTTAGCCGGCGTAGTGTGGACGGAAGGCACAACCGTATAATTATTTTGCCGTTTTCAAATTTAGCCGGCGTAGTGTGGACGGTGCCTCAGGGTTGACCTGGCAAATCTATATTCGTATTTTAAAACTTACATTTTTTTTTAGAAATTTGGCGTAGTCGTTACGTATTATTATCATATGAAAGTTTTCTTTACATTGGGGCTTATTTTAGTTTATTTTTGAGTGTACGCCGGTGGCATTTCCCTTTCTTTACTGGCAATTTCCCGATTCACAGTCTTGATAAAAGGAACAGGGAAACCCTTTGCCAGCTTCGCGGAAAAAAATAAGTGAACAGTATTCAACAATATCATATAATATTAGGATTTTTTCAATTCATTGAAAAGAAATTGAAAAGGATATGCTTTATTTCTGGGAAAAAAAGAAATCAGAGACAGGTGGTACCAGTTAAAGATGTGTTATTACTGGTGAGTTGACCCGATAATTACAGTAAAAAACCCGCAAACTTGTTTTTTTGTAAAGAACCTGTTAGGCTAAAGTTTTCATTTTAAGCCCCCTCCCACATAAGAAACTTGACACTACATTTCTTTCTTTCTAGCTTACTATAAGTACTGTGTTGTATGTCTATTGTGGTTATAACAGCCAATTCCTGGAGTATTTATTTATATTTAAATGAAATTCATATGAAAATATAAAAGAAATTATAAAAGAACCTGTTTAGGTTAAATAAAAAAATCCAGGTTCGTATGACGCGGGTTTTTACTGTATTTGTGAAGTGATCACGGGTTTGACAATTTGTAATATTCAAGCGGGTTTATTTCGTTTTGTTTTAAATTAGGAATTTTGTGGCATTAGCTTTATATGAGCGCATTAGTTAAAAAAATAGTAAAAACATAGGAAATGAAAAATGATCATTGTAAAATTGGGTGCTAGGTTCGGTTTGTGAACGACCCTCCGCCTCGCAATTGTACCCCAAAATCGAGAGGTTTGGATAATTCCGATTACGCAGCACAAATGTTCGGCAAGCTCGTACGTTTTTATCTTTGAATTAAAATTGACTTTCTTTACACGAGCTTGTGGAACATCTCAGCTTCATGGTTTTGGGAATACTCATTTTTACAATTTAATTAAGAAGTAGAAAGTTTTGTAGTAACGCACTGTTTAGAATTTGCGCAGTTTCTTTGTAGGAGCGCAATGTTCTAGGCATGCGTTGTGATGATTACTAAATTAAGAATCTTCGTGTGAAGTCGCTGGAACAGGCAACAGCCTAAGTTTGAGAACTGTCACAAAGTTTCGGCTCATTGGCTAACACTTTAAAATAGTTTCAAATTCTTCCCGTTTCTAATCATATGATGGACAAGCTCCAGGATCTATTTTACCACATGGGTTTTTGTCTGGTCCTAGCGCATATAAAGACGGCGAATTTCGCCAGATTTTAGGAATGAATAAAGAGTGAAGTAGAAAAAGAGAATAACGGAGTTAAAGTTGTTAATCAAGGAATCAAGGACCCCCCAAAGATCCCGGTAACAGCACTGACATACAAACAAATCAGCTACTTTTCTGTTTTCTGAAGTACGAAATTGACAGGCAAAAATTAGGTAATTAGGCACCACATTTTCAATAATTCCGGCCGTCTTTGAAGCGTTTTTTCCCCTAGAAAAATAAGAAGGAAGTTTGAGAGAGCTCAAACAATTTAGGTTCCCTTAGCAAAAGAAAACAGCGAAACAGGTCACAAATAGCCTGCTAGCAGGCGTTAGTTGGCTTGTTTTAGGTCGTTTTACGGCGAGAAACGAGGGAGAATCCCGATGCGGGCGTATGAGATGGCTCCCGCGTCGGGAACGCCGTAGCCCGTAAAACGACGCGAAGATTGGAAAGTACTAAGTGTTAAAGCATACAACAGGCTATACTTTCCTATTTTCACTATTTTTTATTTTTCTTCTTTCAAGTCCAACAGTTGATTTCGATTCACATCATTATCTAAAAAACAATTTCAAACATATCAACCACTTTTGCACTCTTTGCACACCACGGCAGGCGTAAACCACCTGGGAGGTACCCTAATGAGCTAGCATTTCAATTCTAGTTGCGTGCACCAGATCGCCATGCTGCTTATCACGTGTGAACAAGAGTGGATTAACAAGAGTTAGAATCTTTCCCTTCTGTATTTGCCCACATCACAGTCAGAAAAGTGTCTATTTTAGATTTGAATTTCGCGCGCGAAAGTATTCGAATGCTCAGGTTTGAATGCTCGTATACCCAATACACAACAAATAGAGAATATCCTACCTTATCTTTGCGATTTTAACAGTTTTTCCATTGATCTGCGATTTAATTTTAGGCTGGATCTCACAACTGTTTGCGTGGCGAGAAAGTGGGAACCCTGTGGATGACGAATTTTCGCAAGAATCCTAGTTCTAAAAATAGACACTTTTCTGACTGTGATTCGGGCGTACATAATAAATATGGAAACTCTTGGTAATCCACTCTTGGTGTGAATTTATATTAAAAGCTCTGTTTCTTGCCCTGTCACGGCGTTTTCTGTGTCTAAAAAGCTGACTGACTATATATATACATATATATATGTCAAGGAAAGAAAGGAATTGTCACACTTTCATTCCCAAAATGGTAGGCTCCCCTTACCCTAATCTAAATAATGACGTGTCCCTAAATCCCTTAAATCTATGAAAATTGAAAGAAGGAATGACAAATATCCTGTCGTGAGCAGATCGAGGAGAACACGAGATTCAAGGTAAGTAAGTGTTTTTATTTACTCACGGTTGTTGATCAGTGATATTGTCACTGGTTTTCGTAAAAGCCGTGATATGAATGGAATTTCCAGGTCGACTTTTCAAGAGATCAGTTCGTGAGAGATATTCCTATTCAATAGTAAACTTAGTTGTAAACTTTACTCCTTCGATAAAATTATTTGCATTTCCAGTCCCGTTTTCGTCGCCGCATGATATTTCATCCTTTGCAATTAAAATGAGAAAATTCTTCTAAACAACTTACAACACTATCCATCAAATTCTAAACAAAGCTGTGATACCCCCAAAAGAGGGAAAACATTATGACTAAAGCTGACTTAACGAACCAGAATAACTAAAAACATTGCCTGTGACACGAATACTGGGGATTTCGAACTGTGCAGTAAAATGAGAAAATAAATATAAAAGGAAAACCATAGGACAAGCAGGTGGCTTATTTTACGAGGCTTCTGACGTTGATTTGAAATCTCCCACTAATTTGAAAGAGGAAGTGACACATAATATATTTTCTCGTTTTAATATCAGAAAGATTCAAGGATGAAGTAATCATTTAGTCCCTTGTGAATAGGAGACACATGTACAAGGAACTCCTCAGCTTTGTTTTGACAGTTTTCGTCAGAGTCGGTAAGTTCAATTTAATACATAGCCACGGTAAATTTACTACGTGAGAGTTTAACAAATAGAAGGTTTCTTTTCCATGACAACAAATTAACTTTTGAATTGTGTTTACAAGTATTCTTAGAGTCTGAGTTTTGCCTGGCTGTTTTACAAGTTCATGTGAAGAGGAACTAGCCATATAGGTCATTTCGAAACCAACGCTTAAGAGGAAACACTGAAAGTGGAGATGTTTATAATGTAAGAAAAGTAAAACTTTTATGGTTGACAATCATATCTTATATCTGTCTTACATAAATGCAAATTTGAATGAGTAAAGTATTGGATATTCAAAATAGGATGGCCATTGTGGCTGGTAATTATATTTTTTATATTATAGGTTGCTCTCGTTTTGGTCTGTTATGTCCAATTTCCAGTCTGTTCTGATATCCTAAGTGCAGAGAAAGCAAATATAATTCTTAATAAGAATGAAAATGATAGCTAAGATATTAAACCACTTTTTACAGGATTTTGGAGATGGATATTTTTGCCATAAATGCATGGAGGTAAACGCCTGAATAAGAGACAAGATGGATAACTCTGATTCTAGCAGGAATTTGCCGCAAATCAAGAGGCAGGATTCAAGTAAGCACGCGACACGAAGCCAAGAGCCGAGTAATTTTCAAAGATCGATATCCTTACCAGACCTTTTGCCAGGGAGACAAAATCCCGAGAAAGGAGAAGAGTCAAATTCTAGCGAGAACAAGGCCCAAGAGATAAAACAAGGTCCAAGCTCGCAAGAGAAACTCCCAAAGATAAACTTTTTAAATATTGGACGTAAAAATGAAGTTTCAGGCGCGATACACAAAATTGAAGGATGGATACGAGCGGAGGAGCTACCTGGATCACTCTTTGTTAAACTAACCAAAGACGTAATAAGAGTGGAGAGAGAAATTAGGGAAGAGGAGATGATGAAGGAAATTAGACAGAGAAGGAAGGAGTATGAGATGCAGAAGAGGGAAGCGATGGGCAGGAATCGTCGAATTGGTTCAATGGCTGGATCGATAACTTCCAGACGAGGGTTCTCTTATTTTAATTCTGTTCAGCAAGGAGAACATAAATCGAATCTTCAGGAGAGTCGAGAGATTCCATACGGGAAAAATGTTAATGTGAAGAGAGTTGGTGAATTCCAGGAGGTGGCTTTGAAAAAGATGACCGAATTTCGGCGTCGGTATCCAAATAAAAGACGCTTGACAAAGCTTGAGGCATTTGGTCACCGTCATTGAGATAAGATCATTCCGTCGTTGGGAAACCTTTACAAAATCATTTACACGGAAAAGAGACGGAATTAGCGTTGAAATAGCATGTGACATGAAATCTCGTAAAGTTTCCCAAAAAGTTTGTGGAATTTCAGGAGGTGGTTGTGAAAAAATGACGGCGTCGGTGTCCAAATAAAGCACACTGCTTTATTTGAGCTGCTCATTTTTGTTTTGTTCTACCAGTCACACTATCTAAGCCAATCAGGTATTTGCTTTGCTTGGCCTAGTGCGATCGACTGGCTTTCTGTCGAGACGAAAACCCAATGCACTAGGCGAAAGGACCTGATTGGCCCACATCGTTTGACTGGCGAACGGAAAAACCCAAAACAAACCATGTTTTTGAAATTACCGACGTGAAACAATGGTTGAGCGTTAAAAATTAAAGTTTGCCCTGTAATTCCCAATTACATTAGGCGGGATTCTTGGTGCTATGGTGCAATCGAACTCGTCTTGATAATTTTTTATACAGTTTATTTACGTTGATTATGATACATTCGGTTGAAGAGATTGATACGATTTGGTTATAGTAGATGAAATGACAATGACGATGATGATGACGGTTCGAACTGAAATAAATGTTACAAACCGAACTATAGCAAATCACAAATCAAGCAAACACGAAAGGTTACATATAGTGTAATAGTATTTGCAGGCGGCACAGGGGTATTTGCTCTCCGTAGGCAAATACTGGGAAAGTGAGCCAAACTACGCTTAGGCGGTGCCGCATGCATATACACTTTGCGATAACAAATATGATAGTTACAAATTCTAGCAAGAATGATCATACAAGGTTTGCATAACCTAAGGGACATATACACAATATCCAAAAATCAATGCATAATATGACGTCCAAATGTTGTACAATATAACGAGATTAAGTCTGTACTTAGTTGCACTTGAATTGAATATGAAATCACGCGAGCGAGTAATAATTTGTCACAAGAACATAGTTTATAGATTTGCTTACTAGTCATTGTAGATGGTTTAATAATGAGAATAGGTTGACTTACTTTGTCTACGCAGCACCAAGTAGGATAGATGATTGTAGATTTGCAAATGGTTGATATATATGACTATAAATTGTGGCGTGTCTACCACGGTCGACTATGTTTGCTATATAAATCCTACAAAGGCGTGCTTGACATTTTAGAAGTGATAACCTATCATAACTAGTGAACTAATCTATTTACTTATCAGTGGTAAATTTATCGAAATTAATACTCTTGATATAAAGAACAAATTTCAAAACCAACATTCCGGCCCCTTAAATGCGTACTAAGGGAAAGCATTTATAATCATGTATATAAGACTAGGGATTGAAATTTTAGACTAAATATAAGATACAATAAGGTGATGGTTATATAAATGTTCATGATAAAGTGTTCAGTGTTCGTTTTACTTATCGTCAGTAGCAGATCCATCCGCAGCCTCCAGGAGAACAATCTTGTCGATTGGACGAACTAGCGTAGACGCTCTCGCTTTCATCTTCACGCTGCGCACCAGTCCATCCCTCCGGTTGGTGTACACCTCTACGATGCGCCCAAGGGACCATGAGCTGCGTGGGGTCTTCTCGTCCACGATCAACACAACGTCGTTCAATTGGAAGTTTCTCTGTTGTCCGATCCACTTCTGACGTTCTTGAAGTAGGGGAAGGTATTCTCGAATCCAGCGACGCCAGAATATGTCAGCGAGGTATTGTACTTGTCGCCAACGTCGCTGAATGCAGTTATCGCTCTTGTTGAAGATTCCCGGGGGAACTGCAGGGCCTGCGTGTAGTAGGAGCAGGTGATTCGGTGTGAGTGGCTCCATGTCACGTGGGTCGTCCGACACTTTGGTAATTGGTCTGCTATTTAAGATAGACTCCACCTCACACATAAGCGTATTCAAGCCTTCGTCATCTAGTGTTTGCTCCCGGATTACCGCCTTCATAACTTTCCTTGCCGATCGAATACAGCGCTCCCATACTCCCCCGTGATGGGATCCGGCTGGTGGGTTGAAGGTCCATTTGATGCTTTGCTGTAGGAGGTAGTCGTGGATCTGTGCTTGATTCCATTCTTCGATGGCTTCCTTGATCTCTCGCTCGCCTTTTACAAAGTTTCCTCCGTTATCAGAACGCATTTCAAGGGGTTGCCCTCTCCTTGCGATGAATCGGCGCATGGCGTCGATAAACGACTCTGTGTCTAGCGAGTGCGCAACCTCGATGTGTACGGCGCGAATAGTAAGACAGGTGAATAGTACGCCATATCTCTTCACCTTCACTCTCCCTCGACGCACTTCGAACGGACCAAAGCAGTCTACTCCAACATACGAAAACGGTGGCTTTGATGGGGTCACTCGATCTATTGGGAGACTAGCCATCTTTTGTTGTGCAGCAGGCGCTTGGCGTTTTCTGCAGCTAACACAGACATTGAGTATTCCTCGTATTGTAGATCGCGCATTGATAACCCAGAATCTCTCTCTCATCAGGGAGAGCGTGTGTTCGAGACCGGAGTGGCCGGACAGGTGATGGTAGTGCCTTGTGATTAGCTTAACAATGTAGTGGTTCTTTGGTAGCACTATGGGGTGTTGTTTTTCGGTTTCAATGGGGGCGTGGTGGAGTCGTCCTCCAACACGTATCAGGCCGTCAATTAATACTGGATCCAGCCTGTATAGGGAACTGCTCTTCCGAACATCGGTTATCTTTCGCTCGCTTTTCTGGGGATCGGCTGGTTTCAGGTGGCGAAACTCCTCACTAAAGGAACGCTTCTGGACGTGTATTAGAAGGGCCACCTCAGCGTTTTGCAACTCGTCTACTTCTATAGGTGTGATATTTCTTGCGTCTTGGAGACTAACTTGTTCACCAGCCTTTCTCTTCATCACAGCTTGCTGAAGCTTTCTTTTGTAACGCAATATCCAAGCAGTCGCCTTTCTGAGTCTATTCCATGACGAAAAACGCTCTATCATCTCTGTGATGGGGTCGGTTGTCACGTCAGTTGCGCAGGCTATTATCTCTTTCTTTACCTCTGGATCGTTATCTGCAACCTGTCCGAGGTTTTCGGGTTGTTCTGGCCATGCGTGTGGTTGCTGGTAGAGAAAAGCAGGACCACTCGTCCAACGGGGGTTGAGAATGAAAGCATCGACTGACATTCCTCTTGACGCTTCATCAGCTGGATTCAATGCTGTGTTGATGTAACGCCACTGAGTATCTTCAGATTGGCTCAGTATCTTGGCTACTCTGTTAGCTACAAAGACTTGGTAGCGTCTGTCCCGGTTTCTGATATAACGGAGAACGCACGTGCTATCCGTCCAAAAGGTCGATGGCTCAAGTGGAAGGGTGATTTCCTTCTTTATCATGGCGTCTAGCTTCGTTGCTAAGACGGCAGCTGTCAACTCCAACCGAGGGATTGTTACATGCTTGAGAGGGGCAAGTCTTGACTTAGCCATCACGAGTGCGCATGTTATCAGGCCGGACTGGCTTACGAGACGAAGGTATGAGACTGCTCCGTATCCGAGCTCTGATGCATCTGAAAAATGATGGAGTTCACAGGAATTGATCGATCGGAAGCCATCTGGTTGAAAACAGCGTTTGATGTCGAAGTTTTCTAACTTAGGTAAGTCAGTAAGCCAATTTCGCCACTCCTTCATCTCCTTTTCTGGAATCGGATCGTCCCATTTCAACTTCTTTCGACTGAGCTCTTGCAAGATCAGTTTTGCCGGTAGGATGACTGGGCTAACGAAGCCTAGAGGGTCGTACAATGAACTTATGATTGAAAGGATTCCTCTTCTTGTTTCGGGTTTTTCTTTGATTGATATTTTGAAGCCAAATGTATCATCCTCCACCTTCCACTGCACTCCGAGAGCGCGCTCTATCAGGTTGTGGTCGAAGTCCAGATTTTTTACCGCAGCGGCTCTCTCGGACTCGGGAATGGATTGGAGAACTGATCGTTCATTAGACAGCCATTTGGTTAGGCGGAAACCACCTTTAGCCAATAGTGCTCGAAGTTGAGATGAGAGCTGAACTGCTTCTGTTTTGGTGGCCACGGACTTCAAGCAATCATCGACATAAAAATTGGACAACACTGTCTCCACGGTAGCTCGATCAAATTCATGCTCGTTATCCTTGGCGGTTCTCTGTAGTGCAAAATTCGCACAGCTGGGTGATGATGTCGCGCCAAACAGGTGCACACACATCTGAAACTCGGTAGGGGGGCTGTCCAGATCGTAGCTATCCCACCATAGAAACCGTAGGTAGTTGCAGTCGTCTGGTCGGACTCGAACTTGATGGAACATGGCTTCAATATCTGCCATCAGGGCCACCGGCTGCTCTCTGAAGCGAGTAAGGACGCCAACAAGTGAGTTGGTGAGGTCCGGCCCCTGTAACAGCGTGTCGTTAAGAGATGTTCCGCGCCACTTCGCCGAGCAGTCCCAGACAAGACGGAACTTATCTGGCTTCTTTGGATTCCAGACATTGTGGTATGGCAGATAGAATGCGGGAGTGCCTTCAATATCTTCTAGTGGTACATGTCTTGCGTGACCCCTTGACACTAAATCTTGGATAAAGGCCTTGTACTTCTGGAACTGCGCTTCGTCTCCTTGTAGTTTTTTCTTTACATAACGTAAGCGGTGCTCAGCCATAGATCTATTGTTGTCTAAGGAGGGCGGGTAGGTTTTCCATGGCAGCCCTATTTCATAATGTGAGTCCTTGAGAGTAACGGTTTTCTCCATTATGTCTAAGGCTTGTTTATCGTTGCGTGACATCGTACTGTCATCTTGTGCGACATCGTTAAATTCTAATTCACAAAAACGCGCAAACTGCTGACTCAGCTCCGCGTCGGCTCTTATGAAACTCGATGTATGAGCCAGTCTTTCTGCATGCCTTCCTAGGGGTCCGTTCACCGTCCAGCCTAGTAGGGTGCGAGTGGCGTAAGGACTTCCTTTAGCCCCCACTCTTATGTCGTGAGGTTGGAGAGCCTCAGGAACATCGCTACCGATTAGAAGGCCAACACCCGCATCAAGGGGTGACAGTTCGATGTGTTGCAAGTGCGGCCATTGTTCTAGGTCTTCGTGTGTAACGACATCTTCTTTGGTTACTGGTAGCGTTTCGATAGAGAAAACTGATGGGAGATAGATTTGGTTCTCCTCTTTGAGATCTAAAACTTCTAAACTGACAACAGAGGAAGTTAAAGGTGCATTTGTGCTGTGTAAAGTAGTAAGCGATAAGCTGGTCGAGTTCCCTTGAATGCCTAGTTTGTTTATTAGTTCCTGAGTGCAAAAGGTAGTGTTTGATCCATTGTCCAGGAATGCATAAGTATCCACCGTCTTTGGTTTTCCCGGTACTCTGACACGTACTGGAACTATGGCGAGGCCAGTTACTGAGCTAGGACGACTGGTCGACATACTAACAAACCCATTTCTCACTTCTTCTTGGTTTAATCCACTGGACTCGTTTTGACTTGCGCTCGTAGCGTTTGTACGCGCTTGTGAAGGGTTACTGCCAGTCGCCCTTGCTGTCGACACTGGATGCAGAAAGGTCGAGTGTTTAGAGGTGCAGCCATCGACCTTACAGAAACTATCCTTTTGACAGTTGTGTGCGAAATGACCAGAATATAAACAATTATTGCACAATTTTTCTCTAGAACAAACTTTTGCCTAGCCTGGACAGATTGGTTGCGGAACCTCTCGCAGCGCGTTAGCCAGTGGTCACTATCGCACAGCGGGCATTTAGGCTTTGGTCTGTCTCCTTCTGGTTTTGGCCTATTACCGTCCGGTAGAGGATTACTATTAATTCCGTAATTAACAGCTGACCTTTGTTGTCTTGGGTTGGGTTGTTTGTTAGTTTGGTTGGGAGCTTGTTTGAGCTTAGGAGCTTCTACTTTTCCAAAGATAGGATGGCTGGCCGCTCGAGCCTTCTGGCTGACGAACTTAGTTACGTCTTCGATCGTGACGTCTCTGTCTTCCTTCTCCACGATACTGTCTACCACTTCGCGCCACCTTAACTTGAGGCCATAGGGAAGCCGACCTATTATCTTTTGTAAACTATCTTGACTATCTAATTTGGTAAGACATTTGAGTTCCTTTAGTGTATTTGTGCAGCTGGTCAGGCTTGTAGAGAACCCTTGTAGGGCAGCGTTGTCTTCTGCCTTGATCGGGGGTCCTTCGGTCAATTTCAGTATTAAAGCGGTGGCTATCCGGTAGTTCTGGCCGTATCTCTCTTTCAACAGACGTCTGGCTTGGGTGTAGCCGTCTTCTTCATACATGGATAGGCAACTGCGCATCAGCTCTTGTACTTGGCCCGATGTGTGTTGGATCAAGTAGAAGAGACGAGCGCTTGCACTCGGCGTTTTCCTCTCGATGAGAAGTTCAAACGCTCTAATGAAGTTACTGTATTCAGCCGGATCGCCACTAAATACTTGCAAACTAGGTTGTGGTAAAGTCAATGAAGTCACGCTCTGTTGTTGTTGTTCCACGAGCAATTGTAGGGCGTGGCTCTGTCGGTCCTGGTTTTCCATTAGCCTTGACACAAGCTCCTCTTGTAGAGTGCTAGTATTTTGGTTCAAGGCGGGCTCAACCTTTTGCCATGCGGTAGCACTGGGTTTTGGTGGTTCCGGTTTGTAGTTGCTGACCAGGGGGGGCGGCTCCGTTGATGAAATACCATAAATCGGATAGCTTTGGGATTCTAGTCGGGGCCCATTTCCCAGCTTGTAGGAGACTGGGTCGGGTTTGACCGATGGACCAGGAGACACATCCTTGTAGGGCAAAGGAGTAGAACTATATTGCTCCAGAGAAGGAGAAAGACTAAAGTTGTTGTAGCCGTGACCCCCGGAAGGGCCAGCGGCCGCGTTGACAGCTGTGAGGCCTGTAGGCTTTTGGCCGTTAAGGGAAGAAATATATGGCACTTGAGCTAAATGTGCCTTAATCATGGCGGCCTCTTCGGCCTCCGCCTTTTCGTAGGCCCTTTTCTCGGCCTCTGCAGCGTTTATTTCTGTCTGCAATTCAATCTCCGCCTTTTTTTGTTGTATTTCAAGCTCTTTCGCTTGTAAAGCGTGTAAGCTTTTGAGAGAAGCAGCTGTGGCCTCAAGAGCTGCTTGTTTTGCTGCTGCTCTCGCTTTCGAGCTCGAAGAACTCTTATTAGATCGCGAGGAGATTATCGAGCCTAAATTAGTTACCGAGTCCTGCGCTAGTATTTCGGTGCTTGTTTCTGCCAACAACTTTGAACTTTCTGATGTTTGAGTGACACGAGACTTCAGTTCTTTCTCTAGGCACGCGATGTTCTCAACAACGCATCGATAATTTTTTATAGAATTTTCTATCTCCTTTTCATCAGTTAGTTGTTTATGGTATGTCTCGTGTGCCTTTTGGAAAACACGGAAAGCTTTTCTTGCTTTGTGGGCGGATTCGTAGATGAGTTTTGTATCAACATTATCTAGAGATTCTAGAAGTTCCCTGACCTTTTTTACTTGTTTTGTGAATGTTGCTTTAGTGTAGATGCGTGCTTTCTTAAGCTTATCAAGCTTTTCGAGGTCAACTCCGGAAGCCATTTTCGATAGCGGCTAAACAGGATATTAGCGGAGCCAAATTGCTTTTATCAAGTGACACAGATGTATGCCAGATGAGTCTTGGGAAATCGCTTCAATTCTTCGAATTCTTTTGACTTGATAGGTTTCGTGGACTAAATTCGAACTTTAATGTAATTCCCAATTACATTAGGCGGGATTCTTGGTGCTATGGTGCAATCGAACTCGTCTTGATAATTTTTTATACAGTTTATTTACGTTGATTATGATACATTCGGTTGAAGAGATTGATACGATTTGGTTATAGTAGATGAAATGACAATGACGATGATGATGACGGTTCGAACTGAAATAAATGTTACAAACCGAACTATAGCAAATCACAAATCAAGCAAACACGAAAGGTTACATATAGTGTAATAGTATTTGCAGGCGGCACAGGGGTATTTGCTCTCCGTAGGCAAATACTGGGAAAGTGAGCCAAACTACGCTTAGGCGGTGCCGCATGCATATACACTTTGCGATAACAAATATGATAGTTACAAATTCTAGCAAGAATGATCATACAAGGTTTGCATAACCTAAGGGACATATACACAATATCCAAAAATCAATGCATAATATGACGTCCAAATGTTGTACAATATAACGAGATTAAGTCTGTACTTAGTTGCACTTGAATTGAATATGAAATCACGCGAGCGAGTAATAATTTGTCACAAGAACATAGTTTATAGATTTGCTTACTAGTCATTGTAGATGGTTTAATAATGAGAATAGGTTGACTTAGGGGTGGACCATTAGAAATTGGGGGAGGGGGGGTGGCAATTTTTTTGCGCATGAATTTTTTTTTCGGGGATGAGGTAGTGCAAGAATTTTTTTCTGAATTTGTATCATGTTTTTTACTAGCTTGGATCCCTGCAAGATTTTTATTTTGGAAGGATTGGCCTTGCTCGAATTTTTTTTGGGAATTGCCACCCCCCCTCCCCCAATTTCTAATGGTCCACCCCTTACTTTGTCTACGCAGCACCAAGTAGGATAGATGATTGTAGATTTGCAAATGGTTGATATATATGACTATAAATTGTGGCGTGTCTACCACGGTCGACTATGTTTGCTATATAAATCCTACAAAGGCGTGCTTGACATTTTAGAAGTGATAACCTGTCATAACTAGTGAACTAATCTATTTACTTATCAGTGGTAAATTTATCGAAATTAATACTCTTGATATAAAGAACAAATTTCAAAACCAACATGCCCATCGGAAATGGTTCAGGTGCATCAGTGACATTGGCCGTGGTCAGACTTGTGCTTGAGATCATGTTCTAGTGCACTGCTAATTGGATTTTTTCTAGCTTGCGCTTGGGAAACGACGGGGAGCCAGGAGTAAGCCGATAACTGATAAGTTGACAGATTGTCAATTCTTAACTTTTTTCACGAACTTTTACAAGTAAGCTGTGAATCAACTATTGATCATTTTGTTGTTTCTTCGGCGTACAAAAGCACATAGATATCAAGTGACCGTAAGTACAGTGTAATTAGGAATTTCAGAGGCCGAGTAGCTCATCGGATCGGGCCAGATATTTGGAGTAAAGTTCAACAATCCCGTCGGAGCATTATGTGATGGGCCAGCTACTCCAGGTCCTTGGAACAAAGCATTATGTGTAAAATAACCATTTGCAAATGCTTTGTTCGGTGGGAACATGTTACCCAAGTAAGAGGCAATCAGCCACGGAACCCAAAAATTAACTGGCGTAAATTACTAATTTCGACTGTAGATTGAGTGGCATCTGTCATGTAATGTTTGCATAGTAGCGCTCAAGCTCACTTTTTGTGAACTTGGTATGCACTGCGGCCCCTTTGAAAATCGAGTCAAACGGCTCGGATTTCGAGCACACATTCCAGGGTCTTGCTAGACCGGTCAGACTTTAAGAGCGACCCAAGTGCACTGTAGCTATGGTGATAATCCGATTAGTACGGAGCTCTAGTACAAGTCTGACCACGGCCATTGTTGTAAGGTCAAACGTAGTAGGTCCAAACGCCATGTGACTCTGACAAGAAATACTACTTTCGATATTTTGTCCTCAATCCCAACATTATACAAAACATATATATTCTTATTTTGGCTTCAGCCAGAGTTCAGCCAGTTCTCATTTTGCTACTCAGCTTTAAAAATCTAGTGTAATCTCCTTCCTTTTAAAGGATCAAGTGATTTTTATTTTAAAATCGATTTTTGCTTAATTTCAAGGTAAACCAATAACTACAGTGCTCGTTTACGTGGCGGTTGTGTTCCTTGATGATTTTAGTTTATGTCTTCTGACAAACTCTCTCTCGACGTCCTTAATGGAGTGGATTATTTTGGCATATTCTTCCTGAGGTCTTAGGGTACCAGGCTCCAACTTTTCCACTTTCGCTCTCTTCTTCGTTCCAAATTTTTCGTCCATTGCTCGCTGTAACTTTTGCTTTTTCTTGCTAATAGCAGGTGGCGAAGGAAACCTCTCAAAGTACGAGTAGTTCTTCCTTGAAATCATATGAGAAAATCGTGTAAATGCCAGATCACATCTCATTTCGTAGTTTTTCTCAATTCTTCCAACTTCGGAATTCAAAACTTCATTCGCAGCGCTAAATTGTCCCTCCTTCTTAAGGATTGGTTTTAAAGTTTCATTTGTATCTTTTTTCGATTCCTCTGCAGTAGTAATTTCTTCTGTTTCTTGTGGAAGAAATGTCCTTTTTGCAATGTCGCGTTTCACATCATCTCGGAATCTTATTTGTTTGTCCACTAAAGGTAGCGTTGTTGTCTTGGATTCAGAATTGTTTTCTTTGCGCTTGTTTGTAGACATTGAATTTTCAATCTTGGGAAGAGACTCATCCTTCCCTTTACTGTTTTTATAAAACGCAGCGTCGTGCTGTTCAATATTTTGATTCCTGATAGCGGGAAGCATAACGGTTTGTTTCCACTTATTTCTTCTGTCACTATACAAAACTTCTTGAAAATAAAATAAAAGCTAGAAACAAACCAAGAGAGAAGAAAAACAACCTTTCTTGTTATTGTAGAAACGACAGGCGACGGCGGTATATCCCAGACGAAAGTCTTCTCTGTCTCAAAACATAATCATCTATCTCTGCTCCAATGATTTTAGAGCACAGTTCGACTATACACTGTAATAACGAATTCGATGCAGAATTTCCCACCAATAAACAGCGGTGCTCGAGAAGTGGCCCAAATTGTTTCACTAGCAAGGTCCTTGACTTTTCGTATTTGTATTCTAAACTGTAACCAAGTGTCACTTCAGTAAACAAACCAACACCTGCTTCTTAGGGTCAGGTGCATGCATAAAACGGGTCTGATCCGCAAAATATCTGTTACTCAGCCAGTTCCTTTACTTGCTGAGAACATTTTGAAACAATGGTTTGCTGGAAAAATTGTTTTAAAGTTTCGGGGAAAAAACTGTTCTAGCTGTTTTAGCTGTTCTCCATGGGAAAATAGTTAATAGTGATCGTTCTACGAAATATGTTTTCAAATTCATACAACGTTTGAAATTCTTCTACTGGCTGGCATAAAACATTATCTACCCCGGTCCCTTTTTGGCTTGGAAAAAAACTAGAGCTGAGCCTGAGGATCTTCTGGGAAATAATCACCCAGCTGTCTGAGCAAAAAATATCAAATGTTTCCCAGCAACTTTTAAACCTCGATTTTTGGTAGACAGAAACACCTGTAAACGTGAAAATAAGCCGGCTGACGCATTTGTATGCCTTGTTATAGGGTTTAATTATGTAGTATATAGGTATAGTTAGCGCTTGAAGAATATCTTTTGTGAATTGAGTTGCAAATGAGGAATGGCTTATCCTTTTATGGGATGCCCGGCGAATTTTTTATCCTTACTTCTAATTTAAGGATAGCAGATTAGAATAAATCATTTGAGAGCTGAAAGTCATATAACTGAAAACAATATTCTCAATATTCTCAAAATTCGTGAAATTCTCGTTTTCTTTAAGTAAAAGGAAGTTCAACTTCTGTGAACTTGTCACGGAAGGGCTGAGAAAACCGCTGACCTGCATACCAACCAACTAAGACGTTTATGAAGAACGCAATTAGTTGTCTTCTTTATTACAAAATACAGTTTTGATTAAGTTTTATATATGGTAGTAATGGTCACCATTTTTGGAAGCAGCTAAACTAGCCGTCTTAACAGTGTTCTCCGGGAGGATTGAGCCTCTGAGTCACTGACCCGGGTCTTGAGAGTTTTAAACATTTTATATACTGGTCGCTTTCTTTGTTTATTAGCAAGCATGAAGATTCGAGCATTCACTTGCCCTAACCAGCTAAATAGCTACGCTATTTGGGACTCTTTCTGGAAGGAGGTACGTATACGGAACTTCCAACCCTTTATTTCGTTCCTTTATTATGGTCGAGATCTTGTCAAGGTTTTCCTGCAAGGATTTGATGGCGTCCCATACTTCGTCCTGATTGGTGAACAGACCATCAGAGTAGTCGCCCAAGTATTTCTATAAACAAAATAATAAATATTGAAAGGATTTACGCCGGTTCTGACAGATTTCTGTTACGTATTGCCTGGAGAATTCTTTGTCAACCCCTAACACAATAAATTATAAAAAAAGAAAATGTGCTTATTGAGAGATTATTAACCAAGCGCGAGATCTGTACGGGAAATATCAGACCGAGGTATTGAAGTACGGACCGAGCGATTGCGAGTGAGGTTGATAACTTTTGTCTCCATCAGGGACACGGGGCTAACTACGGAAAATATAGCCCATGGGCAATACGCAAAATACAGCCCGTGCGCCAGCCAATCAGATCACAGGAAATTATCAAGCCATAAATAAATAGCACTTATTCTCAAAGCTCTAAGCGCTTTACATTTTTGGATGACTCATCCTATAGACACCAGTTTTATATAAAAAAAAGTGTGTGTTAGTATGGCGAGTTCTGTGGCACAGAAACTCGCCATACAACTTCCGACGGTCCCCGTGGTTTTTAACGTCCCCCTGGTCCCGGCTAGTGTAGTGTATGTGAGAACGGTTTACGTCCATTAGAGCAAAGGCAGCACTTTCTCCTCAATTATTTCGTGTTGGTCCGATTGTGATGGAGGTTCTCTATGAAAATATAGGTAAAGCAACCAAATGTCTCAAGATCCTCCTGTTTCAAGGCGCCTTTTTTGTTTGGAATTCCCCCCATTAATATAGCGTGAACTATTACCTCATCCTTTGCATATCTTGTCAGAACATACGTAGTACCAATATGCAATGAAGCAATTCTCTTATTGGGTAGAGTCTCAAGGATCGTCTTCATAGTCACCTCGCCTTTCTTAGTCGGAGGAGGCTTTCTCATAGTCGGTGGAGCAAGAGGGCTGTAACTCAGGACTTCAAACTGACTAAAGTTCACCGCCGCGTGTTGACATGAGCACGTGAAGATCACGCAGGTTAACAAGTGCACGAGCTGCTCACGTGATTTGAGAGTGGACGGAAACTCGTGATCAACTTGACCTTCTTTCGTCGGGTAGCCATTCCCGGCTATGTCCTGTACCCATCCCTGAAAAAAGCAAACATAAAGCAAAATAAGCGATTTCATTGGCTTAGACAATCCCACCCAGAGGTTTTGGGAATGCTAGCTACCGGGTCACTTAGATGTTTGATTCATAGCCTGCTTGCAGGCGGTACTGGGTGTTTTTATCGCGGAAAACCCGGTCCGTTTGATGATCGGGCGCCATCTTTTTCAAAGATGGCGCCCGATCATCAAACGGACCGGGTTTTCCGCGATAAAAACACCCAGTACCGCCTGCAAGCAGGCTAGAGCAGATTTCGTATGACTGTGAAAAGTACCGTGACAAAGTTGTTCCGCGCCGCGACCGTGACCGTACCGCGACTACGCGATTTCATTGGCGATTTCTTTCCATATACAGCAGGCCAGGTTCCGTACCGCCACCGCGACAGTACCGCGCCGTACCGCGGCACTTTTCACAGTCATACGAAATCTGCTCTATTTGATCCAGGGACCGCCGCCGTACACTCCTTTACCTGTACTTCATAGTCGTTCCGTACATCTGAGTCTCTTTGGTAGTACACTGATACCACCTGGGTAATAAAGGTCTTGAGAGCGTCCCACATCGCCAGAGCATCGTCCCTGAGAAAAGCGCAAAAAACGTAGTTGGGCAAATTTACACGTTGAATCAATTTTGTTTTGCTTCAGATGACTACACTGGTGAAATTTAAGGCTGGTTTCCATGTGGCGCTGTAACGTAATGTAATGTAGGCACTTGTATACCGCAAATTATCATATGGATATGTTCAAATGCGGTTTACAGATGTGGACATGTCTGATCCCTAAGATCGGACTGCGATTTATACAATGCAGTTTACAATCATGAGTGGTTGTTAGATTACATTCTGTGGTGAGCACTGTGATTGTTTAACGTCCCTCGCATAGTGGTTAAGTGTAGTGGGCTGAGAGACGGGACCTCGGTTTTATTGTCTCATCCGAAAAACGTGAAACACAGGAGAAATGACGAATCACTTCAACCCACGATGGACACAAGGTTCGAAACAGCAGAGAAAAATCCCAACTGCCCCCGACTGGGATTCGAACCCGGTGCACAGAGGTGAGAGGCAAACGCTTTACACGCTGCGCCACCCGTGCTTCACGGACAAAGTTGTTCTACGACAGCTGCAGCATGTGGAAACATGTGGCGTGTGATTTCTACAACACGCTGCGACTCTTGTAACTGCTGCAACTCGTGCTGCATGAATCGCCCGTGCTCTATCTCTGCGACAGCTGCAACTCGAAATTTGCGACTGCTGCGACATCCGGTTTCCAAATATGGCAGCTGTCGCAGAACAACTTTGTACACAATTGCTGTTGCAGAACAAGTTTGTCCAGGACAGCTGCGACATATACATGACCAGGTACTGAAATCTTTTTCGCATCCTCGCGCGTCAGGGTCCTTCCCTCATCCCCCTCTGTCTCCCTGGGGGGAGGTGAGGGAAGGACCCTGGCGCGCGAGGATGCCTTTTTCGCGCTGTCATTTGTAGCTCACAAGTTGTCGCGCTAATGGGTCGTAACTTGACAATAATTGCCTGCGCTTTTGTACTGACGCCGTACAAGAGCAATTATTACCTGTAGTAGAAGCCGGGAAGTTTTTCAATATCATCGACTCCCCTCCTTTTCAAGTCACCTGGGATATCCGTCAAGGCCCACGTGAAATGCTTCTTATAAAACTCCTGCATGATTTGCATATGTCCACCACCGCCAATACTCAGCACTTCATCAGAGATCCCTCCTTCTCCTATCAGCTCTTTTCGACCAATAGTGTTGATAGCCATGACCGAGCGGATGTGCGGGAAGAGGAGCTTGTGGATGGGGTGGATCGAGGGGAGCTGGCGCCAGGTGGCAACCGCGACGGGTTCTATCGCCAAATGCGTGCGTAGCAAATGGACCAGCATCTAAAGGGAGAAATAGTAATTATTTTTAGCGGTTCAGAAACGAAATCAAATCGCACGCTAGAGAGTGATCTGGATTCCTATCATTCTTGTACTCAGAGCTCCACGGCTCATCACTTCACGGTGGGGGCGGTAGCAGCAGCTATTGCGTACCATGCGCGAGAGTCGATACAGAGCCTTATTCTGGGGGGGGGACTCCCTTTTTGGGGCGGGGGTGCTCATCGTACCTTTTAGGGATTAAAATCAAGCCTCTGGTACCTTTTACGGGGTGAAATTAGAAAACGTGCAATTTTTTCCAGATAGGTACCTTACAGGGGTCCGTTCTAGCAAATCAAGCAACAATGGTTTTATCAATATCACACTTGTTACTAGCCTGAATTTCAAACGCATTTCCTCTCGTAAAAATACGAGAGAGAGAAAATTATGAGGGGAACTTGTTGGTAGGGGGTCAACATCAACTAAGCGACGTCATTTTTGGTTACCTTTTAGGGTTAATAACCCCGCCCAAAAATAGAGGAGTCCTCCCCCGGGCCTTTAATTCAGCCTTCGAATTCCATGTGGGGTCCTATTGCTAATTAGTACCTGGTGAACTTGTAGATCAGCATTCTTGTACCACATCTTAGCAAATAACCATTCCAGAGGGTCATCATTGGGGGTCCATATCGGGTTAGTGTCACTGTGTTCTTGGAAGAGCTGGATTGCGATAGGGACCAAGTCCCCTGTGGACCTTACGTAAAAGAGTACCACGGGCTCACAGAAATATAGCTCGTCCTTGGTTCCTGCCCTTTGTGCTTGATATCACATAGATGGTGAAGGTTAGCAATGTAAACATGTCCTTCCTGAAAATGTCCGGAAAAACGGTACAATGAATGTCAAATAATACGTCCACACTAAGGCTGAAACATATTCACAAAATATATTTCAAAATGATATCTATTGTGGTAACATTTGTGCCAAATTGCACCTGAGATTTAACGTGAAACATGTTTAATTAACTGGACGTGTGTGAGCGCACTAAAAGTTTGTCCATTCGTGTCTTCAGGCGGTTTTTTCTCTACTCTCCCCTCCCTCCTCCCCTTGGCCCGATTTTTGCGCTCGCTCCCAAGACTGCGCACCTCAAAATTCCAAGATGGCGTCCGATCAGCGAACGGACCGGGTTTCCCGCGATAAAAACACCCGCCTACAAGCAGGCTAGGTTAGTTACTGATTTAGTTACTGACTTACACGAATAAGGTGGTATCAGTGAGTTAAAATAGGTATATGAGTAGTGTGGATGAACATTACCCTATCAACATGGGCCTCAATATGCATAGGAGTAGTAGAATCAAGACTGTGGATTTTGAATTTAAACGTGAAGTCCGTACTTTGAGAGTAAGTGTTCAACGCGCGGCGCTGATCTTTCTTTTGAGAGAGGCGACGCGATCAGTAGCCATAGCAATTAAAATTCTCGCGGACCCCAAAATAACAAAATAATAAAAATAATGTTCGAGTATGATTGTAGACGTCGTTGAAGTAGTTCATGCTCAGGGATATAATAAAACTAAAACAATACACAAATCGTTTATCCTTGCCTTCATTTCTTGCTCCAAAGTGAGCTCGCGGTCCAGCAGATTTCCCACCATGTCATGCGTGACAGGAAACCCATCCGGGAGCTTGTCGCACCGTTCAATTAACATAGGGTTGGCGCCATTAAGGGTGTGCTTCCCAAATATGACGTCATCTTTCCACTTGTCATTCTTAGTCACTTTGGGTATCTATGACAACATTCTTCATTACTAAGAGTAAGAATCTAAGATATCAGGCCTCTCCCCAACACGAATTCATAACTAAGAGAGTCCGAATACTTCCAATATTAGGATGAGAGTATTGACAATGCAAACTCTATACGAACTAAGGATAAAGACGTTCGTGTACCTGTTCTTTTATCAAGAAGGTGTAGCAAGAAGTGAAGTCTTCAAAGTCACTAAACTCTCGCCTGAAGGGCACGATTGTGTTGAAAATTGTGTTGATAAGAACAGCATTAAAGACGTTTGACTTCAAAGACTTGCTTGAGACGTCGGTGAACTGGGAATCATGAGGCACATGTTTATGTTCTTCCGCGAGAAGGAAACCTGGAGAAAGGGAAATATGAAGTCAAATATACTGTCTGCTGGATCTTTTGCTGACATAGGCTTCATAGTTTTAGTTTTATTTTATTCCTGAGCATGAACTACTGGCATTCGTTAAAATGCAAAATGGCATACTTCAGAATTTCCCACGCGTCACTGCCTTACTGCGCTGGTACATTGAACATAGAAAATTGAATATAAAGAATGCCCAATTCTCCTTGTTTTTATAGCTCGCACCAATCGTACTATAAAACATAGAAAAATATAACTGTATAAGGATGCAAACAACTGGCAAGAGAACATGATCCCCAGAGAACGCAACCCCAACACACGGATCTCTCTTGCAAAATAGCATCACTTTTATTTTTAGAAAAGGGAGCTATTTTAGTGGTGCCTTCTGATTGGACGTATCCTAGCAACAGACAACACTTTGAGGACGGCGAAGAGCGACCGGAGGCCGAGAAATCAGAGTCAGAACACGCTAAACAGACAAGAACAAATCGAACAAAATCATGTAGTAATAGCAGAGACCACGAACAAGACTCCGACCAACAGCGTGAAAGTGCATGTGAAAGCGAATCAGACGGCGAACAAGAAAGAAGCTAAATTTACTGCCACTCAGATGGGTCATGGGATTGCGTTCTCTGGGATCATGTTGTCTTGTTGAAACTGGTACATAGAAGGACTTCATACTATAGGCCTAATCCAGGTCCTAAGAGCGCTAATCTTGGAAAATCTCAGACGATCCAGGGGCGTAACCAGGATTTGAGAAGGGGGGGGGGGTCATATCTGTACAAATGTATGGTTCCAGCTTACCGATATTTTTCTTAATGTTTCTGTATTTTTCTTCTAAAAGGGGGGCCACATGCACCCAAGCCCCCACCCCCTCCCCTTTGGCTACGCCCCTGCGATCTCAGGCAACTTGGACGGTCTTGTGAATTTTCATATTTCATGTTCGATCGTGTGCGGTCTTAGAAGGACCCGGGGTAGGCAGAATATTAAAGGTATAAAAACCTGGCATGTCTTTGAGCTCGTTCCACTGGTACTGCTGCTGTCGCTTCTCAAGCTCTAGTTTACGAGATGTACTGGTCTCCTTTTGATGGTCGTATTGGGGGAGTACGGCTGGACGGAGAGAAACAAGAAAATATTTTAAAACAACGAAAACATTAAAAGAGTAGCTTTTGTGAAGCAGGGGACGCCACTTAGTTTCCGGCTTTCCAACTACGCGTTAAGTGGAAAGCGTTATAATTTGTCAATACGGCGCGACGTCTCGCAAAGACTAGTCTGTCTAGCCTTGGGGGACTTCAGCCCCCCATATTGCTGTCTCTAGTGATTCAAAATAGAGCAGTGTTCGTATGACTGTGAAAAGTACCGTGACACGGCGCGGTTCTGTCGCGGCTGGCTTGCTGTAGATAACCGAATGAAATTGCGTAGTCGCGGTACGGTCACGGTCGCGGTACAACTCTTTCGCGGCACTTTTCACAGTCATACGAAATCTGCTCTATGCATGCCGTTCCACTGCACCCATGATATTGGGCAGCGGAACCAAAGGAATTGCACAAAGAAGATATGACTTTTCGCCTTTTTAAAAGGGATCAGGGATATGGGATCGGGGATCAAAAGGAAGGAGTGGGGATCAATGGTTGCTTTAGGTCCGGATCATGCAGGGATCAGAAAACGAGAAAGGTATCAAAAATTAAGGTAACAAAATTTCGGCTCAGGGATGAAAATTGTTAACAAAACTAAGGGATCCGTATGACTCAAAGGGTGAATTATTTACATTTTTCTTGAGAAGCACGCTCCCTGTTTGCAGGTTCACGTCAGATTTATTTACAGATTGATTTTTCCGTCTCACCTTTTCCTTGATAGAGAACCAGCTCGTCTTTTACCCAACGATAACAGCGAAACTCACACAGTATGTTACGGTCCCAGTGAGCCACCAACACTCTCCTAACCAACCAATCAGATTGCCGGATCCAGTTGAATTGGCGCTCGTTTATCAGTTTAATACTGACTATCTGTCCTACGTCAATGGCGTGGACCTGATATTCGTCTGTCTTCCCTCGTTCCATGTCGTTATGGAACTTTTTGTCAAGCGTAATGGGCCGAGTCTGGCCTTCAGTTCCTGTCGGACAAAAAGGACAATGAAAGACTAAAACAGAAAGTGCTACTGAAGCAAGCTGAAGAAATGATGTACAGTAGCACATTTCGTATGACTGTGAAAAGTGCCGCGACTGTACCGCGACTACGCGATTTCATTCGGTATCTACAGCAGGCCAGGTTCCGTACCGCCACACCGCGCCGTATCGCTGTACTTTTCACAGTCATACGAAAACTGCTCTAGTACTAATTATGTATAAATGTCTCGTCTGCTCTTGTCCGTTTAGTCTGAAGGCTTTAGTCGCCGAGTGCGGTACGGACCATTTCGATGTTTATAATACTCATTAGTATAATTACTCAAGCACTTATTGGTCGAGGTTTGTGGGTAATTCGCAATTGCTTGCGTAATCACTCCTAAAGGTTTTATTGAGGATGGGTGTAATCACTTTGCGATTGCTTGGTTTCACTAACAGTCATATGAAATTCGCCAGACATTGAAAGGATTGGGACGCGCGCACGAGTTTTGTTATGATCGTGAAAATACAAGAAAAGCAAGATTTTTTTCCTCCTTAGATACCTTATGAATCTTTTGAGAAATTATAGTAAAACAATTTTCGGTAACTATTCGCCGATAAACGCGCCGCCTTGACTAAATAGTGCACTGCAGGTTTTATAGATAACTTACCGGTAATGACGATTTTAATGTTTGCATCTGTTCCTGATTGGGCCTGGTTACCAGTTTCAACGCGTATGCTGTACGGATACAGTTGGTTGTTGTTGTTGTTTACGACCATCTTGACAGCTGTCAATCACCTGAAAAGGGCGGGTCGTGAGATGTGCCTTGTTAGCTGCGTGAAACAAATGGACCCTCGAACTCACCAATTGAGCCGACAAGAGTATGCAGTAAAGTAAGTAAGTAAAGTAGTGCTTACTATAGCGCTTAGGAGCAACTGCAGAATACCCCCGCGCTGATTTGCATCTCTCTGAAGTTCTCATAGAACGAAGTGACATAAAACAAAAGATCTATTCATATTCAATCAGCGGGGGATTCTGCAGTCAAGAGACCATGAATCCTAAATATCAAACGACCCGTTTATATTAGCTAAATTGAGGAAAACTATGAAAGTGTTTCGCCTAGTGCAGTCGCTTGGCTTTCCGTCGCGACGTTGTCTGGTTTATTGGAAGCCAGTTGACTGCACTAGGCGAAAGGGCAATAATTTCATTGGCTCAGATACTTTGATAAATTTGATGTTTTTGCCAAAACGCGTGTCGCGATGCAATGGTTTTAGCTTCACACAATCATCACTCAGAGGTGTAAGTTTTAAAAGCATAATCCACGATTTCCAGTAAACTCTGTTTTTGACGATAAGTAAAATGACAAGAATTAATTTCCAGTAACTTCGGACCTCTTTCGCACGCTGACCTGATATTCACTTGCGATAGGACCAACGAAAGTAAAAGACATGCGTTTTTTTGCCGTTGGTGTACAGACAAGAGAATCACTTCGAAATTCCAAATTCAAGTGACGCTAAATTTCTATCCTAATGGAAAAATCCTAATCGTATAAACTGTAAGATCTTCTGTTGCAAGATTGCAATCATGTCTAGCTTGAAGCCCATTTTTTGCTAACTTTACTGGACTAATATCAAAAGCAAGCAGGTTGCTAGATACTTTAGCAGCGTTCGCAGAAGCAATAAGCATCACTATGATATCTACATGTGTTTCATGCTGCCTGTTGTTACCAACGCAGGACTCAAAATGTTTAGGAAAACAAGGGGCATCACCGGATACAGAATAGTAAGAAAATCAGCATTACCTTTAAATAGGTCGGCCAAACTATCGAGTGTTCTGCAGCTATACCATCTGCCGTTTCCAACTTCACTAAGAAAAGCTATAAATGAATTCGACACACGCATACATACCAAACATTCCTCGTTCTGCTTCATCTAGTTTTAATAGTGCGCGAGCAACAAGAAATCAAGCGTTTCAACACGCCGATTTCTGACAGCGAGAAAACTTGAAATACGATATTAAGAAAGGGCGCGTAGGCGAGGTCTCATTATTTTTCAGTTAATGTTTGTTTTAATCGTAAAATAAGAAACACGTGCCTGGGGTTTGAGATCATTCCTATGCAAATGAATCTGAATATTTGCTCGCTTTTATAATCCATTGCTTACAAATTCAATTCTTTTAGAAATACAACAAAAGGCCTTGCGTCATCGCTTTGGAATTCTAGAAAAAACATTGAGGCATACTCCTTCTCAATAAATATATTATATTATCAAATTCATCCCTTATTCATAGGATGCTTATCCAATCTCTGCACTGGATTCGTATCAGGTGACACTACTTGTATCCCCCGATAAAGAATGGCTAGTTGTCTGATATAGAATACTAATTGGACCAATTAGTATTCTCTATCAGACACCTTCCAGTGCAACCCCTCAGTCCTAAGGGACCACTCTAGTGAAGTCCAAATATGGTCTTCTCTCTAGTGAAGTCAAAATATGGTCTTCTCTCTAGGGCAAATATGGTCTTCTCTCTAGGCTTTCACCTGAGAGACTATGTTGTTTTAGTCCGGCTAGATCCATGTGGGAAAGGGCTCATACCTTCTGCGCATGCTTGCTACAAAATGTCATGTCCCACATGGAGCTAGGCGGACTAAAACAACATATAGTCTCCCAGATGAAGCCTTTTTCAGGGACTGCACTAGAGAGAAGACCATACTTGGACTTCACTAGAGTGGTCCTTTTCAACCTTTGGACTTGTTTGACAACTTATGAGTAAAATATTACGTTTATATCAACTGATGAATAAAATATTACGTATCAACAGCGATATAAACGTAATCTTTTATTCATCAATGCTTTATCAAAACGGTATAAACGTAATCTTTTATTCATCAATGCTTTGTCATGACCTGATTTGATAAGTCATTTATAAAATTCGTGTCCGTGTTCTATTGTCATCGCCTTCGGCACGATTCTTTATATGCCAATAGAACACGTCCACTCATTTTATAAGTACATACAGCTCCTAAAACCATTTATTATACAAACATCAGTGAAATACCAGGGTATCTCCCCCACGAAAACGTGATATCTTCGCACAGTGAAATACTGAACATGTTAACAGAAGAAGGTTATCTTTCCACATTGAAGATATCACTCTGGTCTGATTTTCTAAAACAAATCATTGATATTTCACTTTACATTGACCGCTAATATGAGATGTTATTTCCTGTTAAAAATTACCTTTATCAGTCGAAGATAAAATTTGTTTCTCCGCGCGTCTATGTAACTTCCCCTATTTACTTCCTGAAATTTTCTCACTGAAAAGAATTCATAGTTCCGACCTGTCATTCAAAGCCTTAGTTACTGTTGTTATGTCCCACAAACAAACCAAGGTTTTCCTCAAAAAAACTCCAAAAATATTCCGATCCCGCTAAGGTTTACCAGATATCTATATCTTCGGATCATCTCAGTTTATATTGTCATTAAAGGCGAAAAAGTGCTGCAAATCGGACTGATTTCGGAAGTCCTGAAGTACTTACTGTTTGTGGGACACGATCAGTCCCCATGGGAGAATCTTTCCAACTCTGATTGGTATCTCCAGATAGCGTGAAATGGCTTCATTGTTTGATCGGAACTATGAATTGGTTCCACGTTCGAACAGCAAATATTTACTACGTAGCGGGCTTCCTGTGTGCAGCACGCACGCGAGCAAAACGTGGCGGGAAATTTAAAAAATCAGCTAATCAGAAACGATTCTCTGCCAAGACGCTTAGGATCATAAATATAAAAAGATAGGTGAAGCCCAACACTGAGGTTCGATAACTTTTCTTTATTGCATGGCATCTTCACGAAAGAACTGATGAACAGGTAATTTAGAATTCTCAATATCTTGCCACGTCTACTTTAAAATAAGCTTTAATTTTTGAAAAATTTTTGGTATGAATTTCCCCCTCCCTTTGTTAACGAGTTTCATGAATCTCCTTTCGCAAGTCAATGTTTTACCATACTGATCCAGGGGCGTAGCCAGGGGGGGTCCAGTGGGGGCCCGGGCCCCCCTTTCTCGGAAATTTTCCCATAGATTTACTGTATTTGCTGTAGAAAATTTGCGCATTTTCGTCCCATGTTTTCACTATCCGGCCCCCCCTTCAGAAATTCCTGGCTACGCCGCTGCGATCAGGCCTCCAAATTGTTAAAACTGAGACAAGGGCGTACGGCAAACGTCAAATTAGATTTGCGTCGAAAACAACCGATAATGGACGATTCTAGCTATAAAGAATGCACGCGCTGCATGTGGGTAGTTGTGTTACATTCCAAAGGCATTTCTGAAGAAAAGAGAGCGCGCGCTTATAGCTGGAATCATCCATTTTTTCTATTTTATGCAAAAACTTGTGAACAAGTGTAACCGACGCATTCTCGTACCCTATGCTCCCGGCTCGTTCGCAATCTCGTACCCAGAGCCCGTCATCTTTTGGCCAGCGGCAAGATTCAGGGCTCTGGGGGAATCGATTTTTTTAAAACCCAGATTCTGGGTTTCCGGTTTGATTGTTGTATGAAAGTTCGTTACGTTTTGACCTACCACGCATGCTCACAAATCGGATTCCCCCAGGGCCCTGAATCTTGCCGCTGGCCAAAAGATGACGGGCTCTGGGTACGAGGTTGGCTCGTTCGCTGATCAGCTGATTTTGAGTGTTGGGGCATGCGCAGAAAGTTGCTTCTCAAACGGCTCTCAACCTCGTACCCAGAGCCCGTCATCTTTTGGCCAGCGGCAAGATTCAGGGCCCTGGGGAATCCGATTTGTGAGCATGCGTGGTAGGTCAAAAACGTAACGAACTTTCATACAACAATCAAACCGGAAACCCAGAATCTAGGTTTCAAAAAATCGATTCCCCCAGAGCCCTGAATCTTGCCGCTGGCCAAAAGATGACGGGCTCTGGGTACGAGATTGAAACGGCTCTGTATCAAATGTCGCGCATGCGTCAGTGGCTAGCATCAGAGTCTCCCTCTCGAGGTGACGAGCCGGGGAGCTCTGGGTTCGAGAATGCTCTCAACGGCTCTGTATCGCGCATGCGTCAATGGTTGACACGAGAGCCTCCCCCGCGAGCAGGGGCCTAAATCGGACTTTTGTTTTGGTCGAAAAAATGGCGGGGAAACCAGGGCTTATTGAGATTAGGAAGGAGCGTCCCTGGGCTCGACCAAAATCTCGTTGACCGCGCAATACGGAGGCTGAGATACCGCATACAAAACGGCGTTGGCGATGTCTGAAGGCTCGAGTATCTTGGTCTGTTCTGACATGTCGAATTTCTCTCGAGCCTGAAAGAAAACAAACGCATTCTAAGTGCATATGAAGTGAGAAGGATACTAGTGCATTAGGACTTGTCAGTTAGTAAAATGTAGTGAAAACCCACTCGTTGTTTCAAACATTAAAGGTTTTACTTTACACATTTAGTACGTTACGCGTTGTCTGGTTTGCTAGGTATGTGTTAAAATAAAAGTGTTAAAAAATGTTGATACAAAAACAAAATCACATTTGTCTAGAAAAGGCCATTAGAGATTTTTTGGTGGTGGCGTTTTCCTGAATCAAGAAAGTGCAGTATCTTATTTAACAAATGACGACCGAGAGTACCATATTTCTCGAAAATCTGCACCGCAATTTAGTGTATTTATTTTCGGACCTTCCAAATAAGGCAAGGGGGATTTCCTTTTTTACAACGGCGGCAAGTCAAATTTTCCCTGATATGTGCAAACTACCTGCGAGCAGCGCAGGTATCTCCATATTTCATAGGGTTCATCGGTTCATAGGGTTCATCGGTTCATAGGGTTCATCGCAGGTATCTCCATATTTCATAGAATTCATCGGGGATGAACGTACCTCTTTGTCGTGTGTCGTGAGCCCGATCTCGGTTGTTACATCACCTGAAGAACAACCTGCCTGTTAGCATGGGTAAGAGTCCACTACTAAGAGTAATAATTAACACTTATTGGATGAGGTTGAGCATGATACTGAGATTTGTCAACGCCGAGGTTTGTGTTATCTGCCGAAGCGAAGCTGAGGCGGATAACACTAACTCGAGGCGTTGATAAATCTCACTATCATGCGAAAACCGAATTATTCAATAATTGTTTTATTATTCAGCAACCAATAATTCTTACCTAGCTAAACGAAGTCAATGATGAGGCCTTCATCTTACGTCCATTGGTATTTTCCTTTTTGTATTCAATTCAAATAGCCATAGTTGATGTTTAGATATCCTGAGCAATGATCTCTTGGCAAAAAATCATAACAGATTCGACGAGAATATTGGCAAAACCGGCTTTCTCTTCCGAAATGAAAACCAAGATGGCGGCCAAACCTATTGGCTTGCGTTATGACGTCATTAGAGTGCATCAATCCTAATGTCTGTAGTATGACGTCAGGCACTGCGCGCCAACGTGTTTTCGCTGCGTACTCTTAGCCAATCAGAACCGAGATAGTGGCATGGCTGAATAATAATCTCCCTTATCAGGTCCCTCCCCATCAAGGAGTCCATTACTCAGAGTTAGAATCTCCCATTTCAGGTCCCTCCCCATCAAGAGTCCATTACTAAGAGTACGAATCTCCCATATCAGGTCCCTCCCCATCAAGAGTCCATTACTAAGAGTAAGAATCTCCCATTTCAGGTCCCTCCCCATCAAGAGTCCATTACTAAGAGTAAGAATCTCCCATATCAGGTCCCTCCCCATCAAGAGTCCATTACTAAGAGTAAGAATCTCCCATTTCAGGTCCCTCCCCATCAAGAGTCCATTACTAAGAGTACGAATCTCCCATATCAGGTCCCTCCCCATCAAGAGTCCATTACTAAGAGTGGGAATCTGCCATATCAGGTCCCTCCCCATCAAGAGTCCATTACCTAGAGTAAGAATCTCCCATTTCAGGTCCCTCCCCATCAAGAGTCCATTACTTAGAGTACGAATCTCCCATATCAGGTCCCTCCCCATCAAGAGTCCATTACTAAGAGTGGGAATCTGCCATATCAGGTCCCTCCCCATCAAGAGTCCATTACTTAGAGTAAGAATCTCCCATATCAGGTCCCTCCCCATCAAGAGTCCATTACAAAGAGTGGGAATCTGCCATATCAGGTCCCTCCCCATCAAGAGTCCATTACTAAGAGTACGAATCTCCCATATCAGGTCCCTCCCCATCAAGAGTCCATTACTAAGAGTAAGAATCTCCCATTTCAGGTCCCTCCCCATCAAGAGTCCATTACTAAGAGTACGAATCTCCCATATCAGGTCCCTCCCCATCAAGAGTCCATTACTAAGAGTAAGAATCTCCCATTTCAGGTCCCTCCCCATCAAGAGTCCATTACTAAGAGTACGAATCTCCCATATCAGGTCCCTCCCCATCAAGAGTCCATTACTAAGAGTACGAATCTCCCATATCAGGTCCCTCCCCATCAAGAGTCCATTACTAAGAGTAAGAATCTCCCATATCAGGTCCCTCTCCATCAAGAGTCCATTACTAAGAGTAAGAATCTCCCATATCAGGTCCCTCCCCATCAAGAGTCCATTACTAAGAGTGGGAATCTGCCATATCAGGTCCCTCCCCATCAAGAGTCCATTACTAAGAGTAAGAATCTCCCATATCAGGTCCCTTCCGGCCAATTCGGATTTGTCACAGGGCAGCCATCTTGGATTTTCTAATACAGCGAAGCTGGCATGAAAGCGAGGCCAAGCGTGTAAGATCACCCACGCATAGTCATTTCTGTAAGAAAAAATCCAAGATGGCTGCCGTGTGACAAAGGCGAATAGCGTCAGAAGCGTTTCTCACTAAACGGAACAGAGTTTTGCAGTTAACCAACATCGAGGGCACTGCCCTTTACGGAATATAAGCACTTCCAAGCCATATGAATTAAACGCAACAACATTTGGTGGTTCTATTTTTTAACCTGGGGCCACTACAATAAACTAACCAAGCAATAAATGCATATGCAAAATACTGGAAGCAAATACAAAATATCGTCAGCCTACCTGGTTGAATAGTGGTAACTTTCACGCCCGACCCAGCGATCTCTGCTCTGAGGCCTTGCGATAGTGCCTCCACGAAGAATTTTGTCCCAGAATAGACTGCCAATCCCGGAAACGCCTAAACAGCAATATTATAAGAAACGCAATGGCATGGCTCGCGGAGCTCACGTTCAAGTGTGTTGGGGAAGGGGGGGGGGGATTATAAGAATGGATGTATCACCAACATGGGGGGATAGGGGGGTAGGGGGGGGGGGGAAGCAACGCCACGTTATCCAATATAAACTAAGCGCGCGAAGGTGCGAAAAACAATGTAAACTGGTGGTATGCTGACTAGCGTACAAAGGGAAAAATTAATTGCCCATGCGCTTGTCTGCATACCAGCAATCAGAGTCTTTTGTTCACGCTGACACCAAAACTGTATCGCAAAACTTCGGCCTGTCACGCTCAACTGAGATGCGTAGTAAGTCGCCATATAAGGGAACATCTCACCTTCCGCCCAGCATTAGAAGAAATGTTAACGATGTGTCCTTTGCCTCGCTCAAGCATAACGGGTAGCACAGCCCCGATAGAAAACGCCACGCCCTGATCAAGCAAGCAATATGTCTATCAGTTCTACAGACAGACAGGCATGGGCAGACAGACAGACATGACAGACTGACATGACAGACGGACAGACAGACAGACATGGACAGACAGACAGACATGGACAGACAGACAGACATGGACAGACATGGACAGACAGACAGACATGGACAGACAGACAGACATGGACAGACAGACGGACAGACAGACATGGACGGACAGACAGATATGGACAGAGACAGACATGGACAGACAGACATGGACAGACAGACAGACATGGACAGACAGACAGACATGGACAGACAGACAGACAGACATGGACAGACAGACAGACATATGGACAGACAGACAGACAGACATGGACAGACAGACAGACATGGGCAGACAGACGGACATGGACAGACAGACATGGACAGACAGACATGGACAGACAGACATGGACAGACAGACAGACATGGACAGACAGACAGACATGGACAGACAGACAGGCAGGCAGAGATCAGCCTACCTTACAATTGATGTCAATCGTTTGCGCCCATTCTTCCATGTTGCAGTTTTTCATCATCTGGTAGTACATGATTCCAGCACAATTCACAACGATATCCACTGGCCCCAATGTACTGCAGGACCGTTGTACAAGATTTTGCATCTAGGATAACAAGGAGCATTTGCCATGAGTTACAAAATGCGCTTTCTTTTATAGCTATGTATAGCAACTACAATCAAAACGTTGGCGCACTTTCGCCCTTTCAATATTACTAGTTAAGCTGGACTAATGGCTGATTTACGCGCGCCGATTTGTCGGGGCTGATTTTCATTACGTTCGTGAGTGTCGGCCCGACAGATCAAAGTACATGAAAGTAGAGGCCCGAATAATCGCAGCGTGTGAATGCACCGTCCGACAATCAGCCCGACAAATCGTAGCGTGTAAATGGGCCGTTATCACGCAAAATTGATATTTTGTAGTTATCAGACAATGAAAGCCAGTTTTCAATTCTACACATCCGTATTAGTAAAATTGCAAAGTTTCAAAAGATTTACTTGAAAACTGGCTATGATATGATTTTTCAAAACTTCGTACTCTGGCTTACTTTTTACAAAGAAATGCCCGTCCAGTCTCGTTTCGATGTTTTTCCCATACATTTCTTGCAAAAAAATAAGCCAGAATACGAAGTTTTAAAAGTTCATATCTCAGTCAGTTTCCAAGCAACACCAAACTTTTTATTTGCTAATACGGATGTGTAGAATTGAATACTGGATTTCATTTCCTGATAACTATTAAATATTATTAATCAATTTTGTGTGATAACGGCCTATAGAACATATTGTTTTCCAGCCAACACGAAGGAGGCAGGGAAGAGACCAGGACGCCAGTACTTTTGCACTTGATTGTAGCAACGCTTTGGTGGCCGAGGGCACGAATGTTTCATTTCTCTAGCCAAGTCTGGGTGCTAAACTATCCAGTTGATTTCTTACTCTCCGATTAGCCAATCAGAACCGTTTTTTTTGCTACAGAAATCCTTGCCTTTAACTGTCATATGTAAACCGGGTTTGACTGGGCTTGAATCTCAAAACTGCGAAAATTGGGTTTATGTTTCTATGTTTCGATTTACAAATAAATTGGAAATATTCCAAGCTTGAACCGATTAATCGATAAAATTTCATGTCCTTGTTGTTAATTTTATTGTTGGTGATTCAGATTGTCAACTATGTGGTTGTTTAATATTTATTCTGTTTTTTATTGACCTCGTCTGCTTTTGTAACGTCCGTTTTGACAGGGATGGCAACATCTCCGTTACTTATGATGTCATCTCGCAGTTGATTGAGTCTAAATAAATAAATAAAGACAACAACAATAACAAAGACTAATATACATTTCAACAATATTAACTACAACAACAGATGCAACCATACATACAAATAATAACAGTCTTGAGTTGACCATTTATTGTCTGACGAAGATATTGGACAAGCGAACATGTCCTTGCATATGTTTTGTGAAAGTACAGGTCTAGAAGATCAGAAAGAGTGGGGGCAGAAGGGGGGAAGGGGAGGATAGAGAGGGGGGGGGGGGGGGGGGGGCTGCAAGTGATTTTATCTTAGGAGGGGGGTTAAACGTTATTTTACATTTTAGTAAGGGGGGCTTGATTTCATTTAATGGGTCAACTTTACGAATTTTGGATTCGTTTTGTTTTTAATTCTATTTTTATTCTTAAGAACTTGCTCTCGACCTTGATGCCTAGAGTTGTCTTTACCTTTCCACACGGCGTGCAGCCAATGCGACCTTCGCACCAGCTCCAGCTAGTGTCTTAGCAACCGCCGCCCCTATGCCACTAGATGCTCCTGTCACTATGGCAACCTGGCCTTCCAGCTGACGAGGACCTGTAGGGACAGTCACACAATGAGTCACGTAATGCATCACGCACTAGGAGGTCACGAGTCGCTGAATAGGCCTTTTTCACGACCCCTGCGCGATTATCGATTAGCCTGCCTGTCACCTAGCAACGGCTATCTGGCTGGCAAAGCCGTCAGCTAGGACGAAGAAATACAAAGGTTTCAGTGAAGGTGCGTGTGCCAAATAAACGGAAAAAGTAGGTTTATTATGGAACCTTCTGCCAATTATTTTAGCGGAAAGCTTTTCTAGAGTATCTTGGCCGAGTCACAGGTGAAAAATCTAGACAATCGAGACAGTGGAAGAGTTTTAAAACCGAGGCAGAAGTTCGACTGCATTTCCTTTCAGAACGACAACATGGCGGCCGCTGGAGGTAGGTGATTGGAATTTCTGGCCAATTTTCAGCGCAATATTTAATTGTAGCCTTAAGAAACGGTTTAAAGTTCAAGCTTTAATATTTTTGTCTTGGATGTGGCTCTGAGAATATAGAGGATGCTTGAGAAAATAAGGAGATCGGCCCAATGAAAGCGCGGTAATTAAGTAAATCACACGAGTGCTAATTTTTCCCCTCCTTTTATGCAAGTAAGCTTATTCATTTTGAAACTTTTTTCTTGACCTCAGCATCTCTTATGAAACTGGTGATGAAGAGCCTGAGGCTGAACTTCTATCTGGAGAGTATATTTGTCATTCTGGTAATAAAACAAGAGAATTCCACACAGAGAGCGAATCTCAACTTGACGTCCGTGAAGTATCCATGGAACTGAATGGAAACAATAATATTCAGAGAGCTCAATGACAATGTGTCAACTCATAGACCTTAGTGGACAATTCATATAACATACATACTGTAAAGTGTATGTAAAGTAAGCCAGAGAAACAGACAGCAAAGATCAGACAACAACTTGATTACTATGAGCTGCAGATATTGATAAATGAATCAAATTTTAACAGATAATGGGAAGTATGACATTTGGCATGGAAAGATTCTAAATGAATGAGCAAATTTAGATAAATAGATGTGCAATTCCAGAAAAAATCCATACCGGGCACCATGGAGAGAGTGCAAAGACCCGCATCACTTCAAAAGGAAAATACAGTATTTGTATGGAAAAGAATCACATGAATTGACCCCCAGTCCCCTCAATTTTCCCCTGGAATTTCAATTCCCTCCATGGCAGGGGTATGGATTATTTTCTGGAATTTCACATTTTATGCTGCCTTTTCATCATTTGATATCGCTTTCCAAGTCCAAAAACATCTTGTGCTCTTTGTTTTCTTTCAACCCTGGTATGTCAAGGCCATAGCTAGAACTCCCCCCCCCCCCCCCCCCACACTAGCTATGGCAGTGCATGTCACTGTATTAATTTCACCTAAAAACAGCAAAAGCACAATAGCCAAATATATCTATTATTGCTTCGCCATAAGACAAGCCTGGCCAATTTAATTTTGTTTTATATAAAGGCTGGTTTCCATATAGTCGTATCTGTCGTATCTGTCGTATCAGTCAACCGTGAAACAATGAAAATTGGAATTATTCTTTTGTTTCACGGTTGACTGATACGACAGATACGACAGATACGACCATATGGAAACCAGCCTTAATGTCTAAAGGCTACACCTATGCACTCTTTTGTATCTGGCTGTCTGTCTATGTCAATGAAAAACAATGAGCCTTCACTAAAGAGAGAGATACACCTTGGATTTCTCCTAGCCCCACAAACAAGCTACCCAAAATCGCAACAGAATTCGCAAACAAGCTACCCAAACTTTGCCACGCCAGCTATCACAAGCGGATTTCTCCTAGCCCCCTAGAACTCTAACTAGCGCCTGTGTGCAGGCTACTGAAGGATCTGCCAGGGCCTTGTAGGTGTTTTAGCTGGAGGGAAATGTAACCACGTAGTTTGGCTTGTGTACTTCTGAATTTGAAGCGTAACTAGGGGGGTGCCATTAGAACATTTGCTAGTCTTGGGATGAAATATAATAAAAATGCCCTGATTTTGTTCAAGAAAATCCTGATATCCTATTCTCCGTCATTGGGTTGAAATCTCCCTCATTTTACATGCTTACATGCAGGCTACAAAAACTGTGAACACCTGAAATATGTCTGAAATGTGGCTTAACAATTGTTGCATGCAAGAATCTATGCAGAAAACCCTTGAAATGGATCAAATCAACCAAATAATTTCCAGAAAAAGAGCACCATATAAAAACCACCAATGCCAGAGGTTGAAGTAGCTCTCTTTTGGAATAAGTTAAAATACTGATTAAAACTCGTGGCAGCTTTCAGGAGGTGTCCAAGGTTTTCGTAGCCTGACTATACATGTAATAAACTCTGTAGTTTTGTAAAGTTATCTCACAGTGCAAACTAGACACTTTGAGAGCCCAAAGGTGTCATTTCCTCAATTTCAAATTAAAGTTGACAACTGTGTGGCATAATTTGCAGAGGAGATATGATAATGACTTCTGAGAAGACTTGAACCATGCAGACTTGGGTTTTGGTTGTTGGAAATGGGGGATATATGGATTTTTTTCTGGAATCACACAAGATGTGCCTGATTTATTCACCTGCATAAGAAGTAGTACACACAAGAATTGATCAATGTTGTACATACACTGCAAAGTGCCAAAAATATCTCCTGATGATTATACTGGATATCCTTAGTCATTTTCAAAAGGATGGTAAGTCACAGTAGCAACCATGACTTTTCACATGGATAAGCTCTTAAATGTGATTTTCCAGACACCAATGTCATGTAAAAACCTCTTATCAAAGCCATTGTGGGTCAGCCACCTCAAAATCCTAGGCTCTGGGAGGTCAAAATTTCACCCGACCATATATCTAGTAACTTCCTGGTATGATATTCCCCCAGTGGCATTTGGAAATTCCGATGGGATGGGGGGTTTAAGAGCTCGGAATTCTGATTGCAAGGGGGGGTTTCCGAAGCTGGATTTCTTTAACTTGCCCGGAATTCTATATGCATGGGGGTGGTAAACCATTTTGGAAATTCTGAATGCATGGGGGGGTCAAAAACTAGTGCCGCCTGTGGGGAGGCTACCTTTATTTTCTGGAATTGCCCATTGCACCATGTGGTGTAGTCCCTGTACAACAGTGATTGCAGCAAAGTGAAGATGGTCTTTAGACATACATTTCTTTTTGCCTCTATTTTATTATCTTGCAGTAGAATACAAGTTGTATTAAGACATCTGAATAAGTTGTTTTCCTTCAGATTTCCATGAACACATGGGTGCAGAATATTTACTTTCTGTACCAAATTCAGTCACTGTAACCAGACCCATGTTCTCCAGATGAAGGTGTGGCCACACCAAAGTTCTTCATTGCCACTTTCATCAGAGTTGCTGAGATCAAGAAAAAAAGTATAAAATACTTGCATAAGAAGGGGGGACTACCAGGATGAAAATTTTATGTATGTGATGCCTTCAGCTGTTTCAGAGATGCCAACCCCTGAATTTCAGACTGGGTTTTTTTTCTAAACTGTAGAAGCATTGAATAGTAAATACTTTGTGTCGTCACTAAGGACTCATCTCCATTAGCCTTCTGAGTCTTTGGAGAAAAGCCCTCTCTATAAGAAAATGTGGGAGATTCTAGGGTAAAAGCTGGTCTAGGAGTAACTTTGCCCAGCCCAACCCGACCCTTTTGTTATTTTGAAACAACAGGGACCCTTTAAAATACAAGCGAGGAAGGGGATCGAGGAAGCCAAATAGTCACAAGAATATGGACTGATTAGTTCAGTTTTCGTAGGCAGTGTTCCTTTGGAATTCATTTAGGAAATAAGCACAGGCTTACCATTCTGGGGGAGTGTGACTTCGGGTCACGCTCTCCTGGTTGAGTTTGTAATGTGACTCCCTCGCTGGTTAGGTGATCAACGATCGGCTCTCAAGATGATAGTAAAGCATCTCGTAATCTTCTCCTGAAACACAAAATGTCCTATAATAAGGTTAGAGTAAATGATAATTATCTTGTGCTTGTCCTCATATCGAAATCAGCGATAAATATAAAGATGAGGACAAGCACAAGATAATTATCATTTACTCTAACCTTATTATAGGACATTTTGTGTTTCAGGAGAAGATTACGAGATGCTTTACTATCATCTTGAGAGCCGATCGTTGATCACCTAACCAGCGAGGGAGTCACATTACAAACTCAACCAGGAGAGCGTGACCCGAAGTCACACTCCCCCAGAATGGTAAGCCTGTGAAATAAGTCTTAATAAGCAAATTAGTCGAAGACCATGCGATTAATACCGCGCTTCTTTGAGACGATCTCCGTGTTTTCTCAAGTATCTTCTATATTCTCAGAGCCACATCCTCGACAAAAATATTAAAGCTTGAACTTTAAACCGTTTCTTAAGGCTACAATTAAATATTGCGCTGAAAATTGGCCAGAAATTCCAATCACCTACCTCCAGCGGCCGCCATGTTGTCGTTCTGGAAGGAAATGCAGTCGAACTTCTGCCTCGGTTTTAAAACTCTTCCACTGTCTCGATTGTCTAGATTTTTTACCAGTGACTCGACCAAGATACTCTAGAAAGGCTTTCCGCTAAAATAATTCGCAGAAGGTTCCATATTAAACCTATTTTTTCCGTTTATTTGCCACACGCACCTTCACTGAAACCTTTGTATTTCTTCGTCCTATCTGACGGCTTTGCCAGCCAGATAGCCGTTGCTAGGTGACAGGCAGGCTAATCGATAATCGCGCGGGGGTCGTGAAAAAGGCCTATTACCACGTAGCTACGTTAGCCACTTCTAGAAACTAAAACATACCATAGACTAGTAATTTTCTAAGCTTAAATGCTTCTTAACAAAATAAGACAACAGAAATAGCACTAAAAATGCCCATCTAAATAATTTAGTAGTGCTGACACGAGTTCAAAGCATTTAGAGCTCAAGGAGTCTACAGTCAGATTAGTGTTATGATGGCAAAAAGAAACAAACACTTTTACAGCTCTTCCAAAGGAGTGGTAAATGGTCTCGCGAAATTCTTAATGATTATTGAAATCTCGGATTTTTAGAGAGCTGCCTCGCAATGCCGTTTACCGACAAATTAAATCGAATTTCAGAGATTCAGGAGATTGTCTGAGAATCGTCTTTAGCTGGAATTTTTAAACCTTGATCTCCGGGCTGTCTCGGCTGTCTCGGACGCGTCCAAGACACCAAAACAAAATTCTGGTTTGACTTTTCACACTGTGATTTGCACGTTACGGCATGAATGAGTTGCAGAATACATGTATGCCAGGTCATGCAAGGAACTGAAACCTATATCTTTAGTAGAGCACTCGAAGGACACTTAAAGAATATCAACGCGGTAATTTCGTCATCAAAACCCTGCCAGAGTATCGGCCCTACAAGGGAAAAGGCGGCTTATCAACACCAAAACATATACGGTATAACTGGCAAATTTACCTGAAGCTAATAAAGCACGTTTACTATGCTCTTTCTCGACAGAACCTTGCTTGTTTATCTCCGCCATGTTGAAATGCAGACTCGTACCCAGTCGCCATGTTGTTTTCTTCTAGCGGCGCGCGGTGCATCACGGTCAGGTCGAGGTTTTTTCAAGGTGCGCGGTGCATCACGGTCAGGACGAACTCACAGAAAATGGCGACTGGCAGATTAGGTCAGATTTCTTGCAAGTTTCAGGAATTTCTTGCAAGCTCCGGTTTTTAACAACTTTTTTCAACTCTTCAAACTACATTTCTTAAGACTACCTTTACTAACCCTCTGTGTAGGGCTAAATTGTACCTGGGACTGTTTTATCGAATTTTATTGATCTTTTCCTTCTTGCCGAAATCCAAGATGGCGGACGGGGCAGACGAAAACTAAACTGAAACTCTGTGAAATGAGTTCAGACGGTAAGTTGGACCTTTTTAGAATTGTTTTCCATTCGCTATGGGCTAGCTTGCAATGCGATAGTCTGTCAAAGTAATCGCAGGCTTACGCTAATATTTATTTATGAAAAAACTTTATCACAGCTGATAGGTACGGTACGGCTGATAGTAATGTGATACAAAGTGATCAAGCATAAGCTCGTACCTCCAAGCATTAAAGAAAGGAAATCGCTGTTTTTTTTTACGATCTTACACCATATTTAAGATAACAGGGTTTACCACTACCTTGTCTGTTCCATTAACTTCTGTTCTATACATAATTAATGATAAAGAAATCATGTTTATTTTGTCTCAGATGTATCAGGATAGCACTAGAACATTGCTAGGACAACTGGAGCTTCAAGAATGTTTGAGATGCACGTACAGAACATGGAGGAGATTCTGTGAGGCAAGAACAAGAAGAAGAACAAGCTCGTGAATGTTTCAAAACATTTTGTCCAAGAGAATGCTATCAAGAGCTGTATTCCTCTCATTTAAACTTCACTGGAAAACCGAGTGTTGCAATTTTGTTTGAGCCCTGCTACTATAACGAATGCAAACTTCAAACACAAGGTGCATTTCAAATTACAAATTGCTGCTGGGTGCATAGCTGTTGAGAGTACTGAAAAGGGTAGAGGTATACAAAGGGACAATGCAATACATTTGAGATGGTACGTAATGTGCAATACACTCAAGGTGCAGCTTGAGATAGAAGTGGAAGTATGCCAACCAGAGAAAACTCTACCTGGATTTGAAAACAATTCCAGGCTGAGTGAGATTCAAACCCACAACCTTTGGGTTACTAGACTGCTGCTCTACCAAAGGAACCAACCATCAGGCTATAAGGGACAGAAGACAATGCACAAAATTTGTGATATTTACGAGGCCTTAGAAGAAGAGGGACAGTTTTTTTCCCATGTGAATGTTTCTTTTAACAAAATGACCATAGCAAATAATAAATAACTTACAGTCATCACAATCAACACTATGGTCTTTCTTTGGTCTGTTTTCTGCATACTTTTAACAGCAGATAACCAGAGACAAGATGTAGTTAATAACTGGGCTAGTATTTTCAGGAAGTAACACTTGTCTCTTCAGATATGCCATGTCAATGCCATTTCAAACTAATTAAGGCAGATAGCTGAAATTCCTTGCTGTCCCTTTGAAAAGTATTTGCTGACATACACCATTCAACTGATAATGTAAACAAATATAATGACCAGTCTTTGGGGAAATGTGTGCTGACTTTGAGGAATTTTGGTGTCAAGTTGGTGCAGAGTTTTTCATGTATGAAATTTACCATTTGCGGATCTTTTTGGGAACAAGAATTTGGCATGGAAATTTAAATTAGGGATATTTTGCCATATAGCAAAACCAAGACTTCAGTGTTACGTACTCTCTCTGTCAAAGCATGTTGCAGATAAATGAATAGATAGGCACTTCTGGGATAAACAATCCCATCTGGATTGACTTTAAAGGGATGGGTTTTGTTTTCAATTTTGGTTTTATTTTCACTTTGGAATTTTTTGGGTATGCCTGGTTCAGCTTGCCAAAAGGGATGTTCAACTTTGTAGGGGGAAGTACATCCAAATTTGTGGCCAGTATGTGAAATGAAGAATAACATGAAAAGGAAATGTCTCAGACTGCAAAAATGCTTTCCATCTTGTTGAGACCAGAGAAAAGACAAGACCCATGAATTAAGCATTTCCTTGATTGGAAAAACCTGCATATGCTACATTTAGCTCTTTAACATTAGAATGGAGCTACTGCAAAACAAGAGTAATAATAATTGAAATTTGTGACCTTAAAGGGGCATTCGCACATTCGCACAAAATAATAGTCCAGGTTTGACCATTTTTAACTTAAGTGTTAAGAGGAAATCCATTTAGATATCGAGCAATTCACCGATCCCGCATTCATTGTTATACCCCTAGTTACTGTTGCTACGTCGGACAAGCCAAATAGAGCGCGGAAAAGACACCGATTGCAGGGAGATGTTAGAAGTTGTTGCATGCAATTTGGATTTTATATTTTTATCTCGAAAAGCTGAATAATTATTGAAAAATCTTTGATATTCAAGTTTGTTGCTCGGACATTTTGAATTCCGTAGGGAAAACTTCCTATTGTTTGCTATGAGTGGGCAGAGCTATCGTCAAATAGGGATCGGTCAATTTCAAGCTATGGTGGACAAATGATCTTGGTACAAGATTTTTGTCCAATGCTTACTCAAACTGCTGGCAGATTCCTTCTTAAATCAATACAAAATTATAGTGTCTATCTATTATCAAGAGGATGGAATGGATGATTCAGCCGAAGCCCACAACTACCAGCATACAGCACACGCTTTCTTAACAGTTTGTTTGACAAATGTCCCACATCTACCGACATGCAACACGCGTGTGCGTTATAGCTGGTCCATTGGATTGTGATTTCAATTATTTGCTTGTCTGGCAAGCGTGAAAGTGCCCCTTTAAAACCCTCCTTTCAAATTCAGACATAGACCAAATCAACTAACAGTGTTTACATCTTGTTGCCACCCAATTCAGAGGTGGTGATTCCTTTGGGTGGTTACAATAGCAAAGTGGCCATGATGATTTCTGCCCTGAAATTTAAAACTAATTGCAGTTGGAAAAACATCCAAGAGTATTAAGGAGCTTCTTCAGACATTCTTCTATAAATGAGTGAAGCTTCGAGCCTCTGGTAAGCAGGGTAGATAATGCGTAACCCTTGAAAAAATTATTTTAGATTTAAAAAATTCTTTTTCAAGGATTTTTTTTTAGTCCAAGGACTATAAAGGGCCCCAAGAGTACAATAAATATTCAGGACTTTCAAAGCTTTCCAGGAAGCAGATGAACCCAATAGTTATGTAGCCTAGTGAAACTTGGTTGCACTAGCCTAAGACTTGCAAAAACTATGCACTTCAATAAACAAGTGAGTTTGCCCAGGCAGCTTAGTGTAACCACATGCACAGCAATTAACAGTGCCAGATTTATGGGGGTTCATTGGGTACCTGTACACCACCTTTGAGTTGATATTTTACAGGAAATGTATGTTCTACATTTAAGTGCACACAATTTTTTAAGCCACATGTTCTATATATTGTGCACCCCTTTCTGGATCCACCACTGATTAATGTATTGGGTTTTCTAATTCACATGGACTATAACAAATGTTATCACACAAGTTTTCACCCATCATTTATTTGTATCTGTGGAGACTCAAAAATAAACTGTAGTCCCCTTTGGTAGTACCAACAAATATATACAAGAAACTGTCATGGCATTGTGCACTCAAGTTCTGTTTAGCTCAATTATTACTGTATGTACGAAGCAACAAGAAAAAGGTCACACAGTACGACAGTCACAATGTAAACACCTGTATAGTCGTATGTCTTCGAGGATTAAAATAAATGAGACCGCAAAGCCAAAGGAGACAACACTTTCTTGTATTACAAGTCTATTAGAAGTCTTTTCGTTAGACAACAGCTTTGCTGCAACTTCGGAGTACACTAGGTAGATGACATAGATTGCAAAATCCTCCGTACTCAACAGTAAATCCATAGGGCTAAAATATCCAGATCACCATAGTTTGTAGGCTTCAATACTTCTCTAAATAGTCTTAGCGTTCACTGACGTGCAGATCATTGGTCCAAGTGTTCTGCAGATGCTCGTGATTTGTGAATATCTTTAAATGATGCTCGATTCCTTCAGGAGAAGAGGTTGATAAAGTACCTGTGCAATTCTAACGTTGACATGGGGACCATTGGAACAGAAAACAACAGTAAACGGCCCAATTTCGTCCTTAAACCATTCCCCGCTAAATCAATCCGCCATGTTGTCCGCCATTTTGTTTTTGTAATCTGCCAGTCGTTAATTTTTCTGCGACCTTCCCATAATCCTTTGCGCGCCTGTCAAGTAACGCAATATTGGTAACAGCCAGTAACGCAAAAGCGAAAAAATCGAAAAGAAACACAATTAACGACTGGGTACGAGTCTGGTTGAAATGACTTTTTACACTTCATTGACGATGGACAATGGAAATCCATTCCTTATCCAAAATGCAAATTACGTACTCAAGAAACTCGAGAAAAGGAACCACGAGGCAAACCACTTGATATTGTTAAATGCTACGTTCCAACAACAACTACGAACATGAACAGTTTTACACCAAGGGGGTGAACAACTTTAGGGGCTCCTATATGGGCCGGCCCCCATGCCGGGATTGAGCCGGGCTTTTAGGGACCCAGAAGACAAGAAGATAGGGCCCTTATAGAGACGTGACGGGGAAAAAAGTAACTTTTGCAGCACCCTTAGCGATAAAAAACCCTTCCCCCTCCCTCCCCCGCCCCGGTCTACCTCTTATGCTTCTCTTTGGTGGAGGAAGGATGTTTTGACTGACAAGTGCCATGAAGTAGGTGGTGAGAAGTTCGCTTGTGATCAGCGGGTAGCTGACCTGGAAATGCTTCATGATCTCCTCGAAATTCGTTTGCGAGTAGGTGCTAAGTCTAGTGAAAAATCCAGCGTCCCTGGAAAGAACAAGAACAGTGTTTGATGTATGTCACAGTATGCTCGAGGATCACAGGTAATTTCTGCAAAAGCCCATCCATGGGAAAAGCCGAATTTCCCATGGTAGAAGAACGGGAAGTGTTCGGATTTCTCAAGGCTATCCATGTGAATTCCGAACACTTCCCATGCGTTTGCCTTGGGAAATTCAGCTTTCCCCATGGATGGGTTTCTGCAGAAATTCCCCTGTGGATCCAGTGCTGCTTTTTCTCGGCCACTAAAAAAATCTCCCAGGAAAAAGGGGCGACCCTTGGCCAGCTACCCCAGAGACGCTGGGTCATCGACCATTATAAGGCGGGGGTTATTGCGGTTCTAGGCTCTAGTAGGTTCATGGCCTGCGATGTGTCGTTTTTGCCAATGCCTGCCCGTGCGTGACGCGGGTTACCTGTCTTGCTAGTGCCAGGCTCTTCGGGGGCCAAAACAAAGATGGCGACATACGTACACGAACAGCGTTTCTCTCCAAAATCTGCACGTTTTTGACGAACTTTTCGGCAATTTAAGTAAGAAAAAAGCTAGGAAAACTTCTGGAATCCCAAAAAATCTTGATATGCGCTTTCTATGAGTATTTCATGGCGGGAGCAGTCAAAGTAAAGCCGAAATCAAGCAAAGAAGTGCTAAGCGTTTGGGAAACTGGTTTGTTGGCCACTTATTGTCAAAATTGCGCGCAATCTTAGTAAAATCTCTCTTGAATACATACTATCCACAAATATGAGAAAATCTCTTCTAAGGCGGGTCACAGGGATCGAATTTCTGTAGAAACCCATCCATGGGAGAAGCTGAACTTCCCGACGCACACACATGGGAAGTGTTGGAATTCACATGAATAGCCATGAGAAATCCGAACACTTCCCAGACCTTCCCATTCTTCTACCATAGAAAATTCAGCTTTTCTCATGGATGGGTTTCTGCAAAAATCCCCTGTGTGGAGTGTGGTGAGTCATTTTAGCTGACATGGGATCGAGGAAGCTTTCTCCGCAGGCATCTCCAACAAGTCGATCTCAAAGTAAAACGAACTACAATGCGCGGGGTTGCTGTGCTGGGGCAAAAACGCGCGAGAAGACACCCCCACGTTTTGTCACTTGGCACAGGAAGCCCAAATCTTTCAAATCGCGGTGCGAAAGTGCCGAAAACACGCCACAAAGACGCCTGCGGAGGAGCTAGAGTCACACTCTACCTTATCCATGTGTCCAACAGTCTAACCAGCATGCTATGCGAGCTCGACATGTCTTTCCTGCTAAGCTCTTCAAATCTGAAAAATTGATGTAATGAAAACTGAGGCCGCCCATCGGAGAACCATGTTCTAGAATCAGGTACGTACATAAAAAATGACAGCGTAATCAATGGCGCAATCGTTAGTTTTACCTTTGTTTCCAGTCTGCAAACGGAACTACGGATAAAGGGTACCCATGAATAGTCATCCACTCGAACAGCCACCTTAAAGAAGACAAGGAATCGTTCTGGTCAATTGATTGATGTCATGGTAAGGCCACTGATTGGGATGACCATTATTGTACTCAGAGCTAGAGCAGATTTCGTATGAACGTGAAAAGTGCCGCAGTACGGCGCGGTACTGTCGCGGTGGCGGTACGGAACCTGGCCTGCTGTAAATGGAATTAAATCGCCAATAAATCGCGTGGTCGCGGTACGGTCACGTTCGCGGCGCGGAACAACTTTGTCACGGTACTTTTCACAGTCATACGAAATCTGCTCTAGCTAACCGACTCGTAGGCTCTGGTGACAGCCACTGGCGCATGCGCGAGATTTGATACAGAGCCGTTGAGAATAACTTTCTGCGCATGCCTCAACATTCAAAATCAGTAAAGACCCTCAAATGGCTACTACCAGAGCTTCCCTCACGACGCGACGAGCATGGGAGCTCTAGTTATGAGAACGGGGATAACTAGTTGCCTTTTGAGTATGAACGTACTCAGACGGACGACATTCTTTTGTATTTTTAGTGATATTAATTTAGCTGTCTTCTGGAAACGACGGTGCTTTCTTACCAAATTGCTATCTCTGCTATCTTGTCAGGCGCAAACAGCTACTGTACGAAAATACGCACGTGCGCACAATTGTCACGCGGATGTAACATTTAAGTTGCCATAGCAACGTTTCAGTTGATAAGTGATAACACATTAACCTCACCTGGCTTCCAGAGGCCGGGGATTTATGAGGTGAAACACCTTTCCAACGGTCAAAGGCAGCTCCTACAAAAACGAAAATATAAGAATCCAATAAGACTTTCTCAAATCCTTTGAAACGCTCGCTCGCTTGTCGTCGCTAATTCATGTTCGAAACTCTTTGCAACTTGATGCAATTCGAGGAAAAGGGAGAACAGAAATCGCACCGGATTTGCATCTCGTTTACACAAGAGAGTTGGAATTGCAACTCGCGCGAGAAAAATCGCCGCGACAAATGCAACAAATATCGCAAGTGTAAACCGGCCTTTATAACGCCTGCTGGCAACAAGATGTAAACAGTGTTAGTATCACCCAATTAGTGGACTAGCTATTGCCAATGCTGCATTCTGATTGGCTATGCTACTAGGGGACTATTATCAATAGACCTCTAGTAGCGAAAGCGCCGATTTTGAACATGAAAACAATGGTGGCCGCTTCTCGTTTTGTCGAGGTTTCTGGTGATTTTTTTAGACATTTTTTTAGTTGGGTGATACTAAAACAATTAGACCTCTCGCCCTCGAGGGCCACGGGTCAATAATCCATTCGGCCTGCGGCCTCATGGGCTATTGGCCCGTAGACCTTTCGGGCTCGAGGTCTTATTGTTAATTAGCCGATTTGGTCTATGAATGAGTGGATGGATACGCTGGTCTGTTCGTGGCCCCTTGACTAACATACCTGTGTCATCTTCACAATCATCTCACTGATAAAATCTACTGGCGTCATCTCGAGCTGCCAGTCCACATCCGGGGCATGCAGGATTTCGGCACAGCCTTTCAACACAAGTAGGGTAAAGTCCATTGGATTCCAGCGCGCGGTCTTCCTGTCTCCGGCCAGGTTACCTAGGGGGTAAAATATGCAACATCTTCCAGCAACTATCAAAAGAACGAGGCAGTCCCGTGTTTGAATGAACATATAAAACAGTGCAAACCAAAAAACGGTCCCTGAAACCCACCCCCTTAGGTCTGGTTTCCATATAGTCTTATCTGTCTCATCAGTCGACCGTGAAACAATGAAAATTGGAATTATTCTTTTGTTTCACGGTTGACTGATACGACAGATAAGACTACATGGAAACTAGGCTTAAAAGAGTGCTTGATACAAGTGTACTACGTATAGTACTGCTACAGCCATGTGGGGCATGTCAAACATCCATGTTGTAAAGCAAACGTTTCCCAGTATAAACTGAAGCTCAAAAGCCACTTACCTAATATAGGTAATCTGCTGGAGGATATGTTGAAACATACACTTTGTCACAGGTATCAAGGGCCGCAATTTGCCGTCCCTGATAAGGGCATAAATACATTTTGCGCTTTTACGCCTAACGTTAACAACTTAAGTAATTGCACGGCCTAGATTTTCGAGTTTTACTTCCAGCCTCGAATTTTACTTCCAGACATAAACTTACGCCCGTGTTTTATTCTTAATTTACATGCAAAACATGGGTGTAAGTTTATCTTGCACTTTGACACTGCAATTCCAGAAGCTACAGATTATCTACGTTACCCGCATATCTAGTAAGTGTGACTCGAACAATCACACAGGCATCCCATTAGGGTTATTTACCAAGTCTGTAGATTGCCACAGGTAGACCGCGCTGTCTCGCTCTCAATACCAGCTGTTCGGCCACCCATTTGGACTGCGCATAGCCGTCAGTTAATTTGGCAGGGTACTGCATCATGTCAGCATCCTCACCACAACCGGTTAATCCATGTGGGAACACCGCATCAGTACTGTATAGATAGATATGTTTAATCACATTTATTGTAGCATTAGGCTATAAATTAGAAGAGGAGTCAGTAAAGCTGTAGCAATTTTAACTTTAATTTTAAAAGTCGCCACGCTTGTAGTTAGCCAACTGGTTTGCCTCTCTGCCAGTTGGGATTCTTAATAATTAGACATTTGGTTTCAATTTGAGTGGAGTGTCTGTGAAATAGCTGGCTAGCTAAGTGCACTACCACTATAATCATCAATTTACAATTACAATTTTACAATTTATAAAGATATTCAAAACATACTACGTGTTTGAAAGTAATGAACCTGTCTGTGCGCTAGATCTGTTTGTATTTGAAAGTTGCCTACTAAAGCCTAAACGAAGACCATATCAATGGTCGACATTTGTTCGCTGAGGAAGAAAGAGGATTATCGGCGCGTCTTTCAGGCACGCGTTTCTGAATGGCTACAGTTCCCGATTAATTTCACACCACTTCTGCGCGCGCATGAAACCCCGCAACTACTTAGTTTGTACGGCATGCACAATAACAATCTCGCCAGAGCCTCAGCTTTAGCCTGCTTGCAGACGGTAGAACGCAGCTTCTATGGCGAGAAGCTCGGGAGAAATGTTAGGCTAGACTGCTTGCAGTCCCTTCTTTAGCGAACAAACGTGAACAAACGAGCGCCGATGGCTTGAAGTACTATAGGCACGAGCGAGAGCCGAAGGCGCGAGAAGCCATCGTCGCGCCTTCGGCGCTTCTCTGGCTTTCCACGCGCTCGTTTTCACGTCGTTTTCACGGATGTTCGCCAAAGAAGGGACTGCTAGCAGTCTAGCCTAATGTAAGGTTGACAATTGCTGCCGCCATTTGGATTTTTGGTAGCCGTTTACTTTTATCGCGAAAAAACCCAGAGTAGTCGCGGCTGCCATCTTTGTCTTGGACGCGCGAAGGAAAATGGGGTTATTCACGATAAAAAGAGAACGCCTGCCAGCAGGCTAGAATAGCCGTATTCACACTAGAGGACGGAAAACGCGTCATAACGGGTTTTTCGTCTGACGAGCTTTCCGTCTCGTCCCGGTTTTACACTAAGACGAGTTTTCCGTCCGCACGAAAAACTCGTCTCAGGACGAGTTTTCCGTCTCTAGTGTGATGAGGCTAATTTCTCGTCCCCAGACGCGCGTAAGCTACCTCGGCTTCAAGGTGTTTGCGGTACGTAGTCAGTGATATTATTCGCCTTTTTTGACTGAAGTTGCACTAACACAGAGCTGTAGGGACGCTACGGCCTCTTGAAATAAAGTTAATTATTATTATTAAGACTCCTTTAACGTCGGAATCTCTAACGACGGATTTAGAACCTGAACATAGATAAGTGTTAAAGTACCTTATATAGTGAAAGGGCTTTATTTTGCCAGTACAAGCAAACAGCAACGTGTTCTGTGTCCCACTGACATTTGGGCCTCGAAGAGCCTAGGAAAGTCACACACAGCGATTATGAGTAAATAACATACACAGCGAACCAAAAAGGTAATATACACTTAATGACTGCTCTCGAGGGAAACAGCGAGTTTTGTTTTCCCGAGAATCTCGATGTTTCCCGTGACGAAGCCGAGGATCCGTTTTATTATATAGCAAAAAGAAAATACACGGTAAAAATAGTCCATGTTTTTATTTTTATTAAGCGATGTCGCCTGCGCGGTCAACAATTTTTGAATTGCAGCCCGCGCGGGCTACATTGAGTTTGTGACCACGATAGAACCAATCAGAGCGCGCGCTTTGATCGAATAAACACGAGCTATATAATAACAGAAGATAGTGCCTCGTGAGTCCACAACATTTTGACCACTTTATTACGTCATTCCGTGGTATATAAGAGGACATACCACGGAAAATTCAGGACATTTGTTTTATACCACAACAAAAAGGCAAAAATAAAACAAAAACAGCGCGCGAGCGCAGCCAACGGTGTTTTCATTGGTTCCTTTTAGCGGTGATGGAGCGTTCCGTGGCACAAACGTTTACGTACCCATGGCTGAGAGCCAATCAGAAATCGAGAAACGCGCGCGTTGTGGTATAACAAACAATGACTTTTATATATAATTAAAAATAATAAATAAGCTTATATAGCACTATTTCTTTGATAATCCAATAGCGCTTTACAATAACCTGATAACCAAACGTTCGAGGTAGCACCTTGACCTACCTGGTAAGGATAAACCATGTTGACCGAGGCTGCCGCGTGGATGATGAAATCAATCTGGAATGAAACCATGACTTTACATCAATACAATGATCTGTCCCAGGATCATCCCAGAATAGTACCTACTCGCTAAGTAGTAGAAAAGTCAAGGAGCGCAGGGGATTATGGGAAGGATTAGCGAGTGCAGGTCCACAATCCATTGCGCCCTTTGCGAATTCTTCCCACAACCCCCTGCGCTCCGCTAATCCTTCCCATGATCCCCTGCGTTCCTCGACTTTTCTACACAGTAGACTGGGTACGAGTCTAAGGTCATCCATCTTGCGAGCAGGAGAAGAGTTACATTTCTCTAGCCCCCCCCCCCCCCCCCCCCCCCCCTCCCCCCCAAAGACTCAGGGAGGCTCAACCTAAAAAAAACCCAGCATGGTAGGGATCAGTACCCCCCACGGAAGGTCTTGTTTTATAGCACACCCTCGAAAAACCTGAGGAATTTGTATGGATTGGTTGGTTGGATTAGCTGGATAGTTGGTTGGTCGATTGATGACTTGAGGGATATGTTTCAGACTCGTACCCAGTCGCCATGTTGTTTTCTTCTAGCGGCGCGCGGTGCATCACGGTCAGGTCGAGGTTTTTTCAAGGTGCGCGGTGCATCACGGTCAGGACGAACTCACAGAAAATGGCGACTGGCAGATTAGGTCAGATTTCTTGCAAGTTTCAGGAATTTCTTGCAAGCTCCGGTTTTTAACAACTTTTTTTCAACTCTTCAAACTACATTTCTTAAGACTACCTTTACTAACCCTCTGTGTAGGGCTAAATTGTACCTGGGACTGTTTTATCGAATTTTATTGATCTTTTCCTTCTTGCCGAAATCCAAGATGGCGGACGGGGCAGACGAAAACTAAACTGAAACTCTGTGAAATGAGTTCAGACGGTAAGTTGGACCTTTTTAGAATTGTTTTCCATTCGCTATGGGCTAGCTTGCAATGCGATAGTCTGTCAAAGTAATCGCAGGCTTACGCTAATATTTATTTATGAAAAAACTTTATCACAGCTGATAGGTACGGTACGGCTGATAGTAATGTGATACAAAGTGATCAAGCATAAGCTCGTACCTCCAAGCATTAAAGAAAGGAAATCGCTGTTTTTTTTTACGATCTTACACCATATTTAAGATAACAGGGTTTACCACTACCTTGTCTGTTCCATTAACTTCTGTTCTATACATAATTAATGATAAAGAAATCATGTTTATTTTGTCTCAGATGTATCAGGATAGCACTAGAACATTGCTAGGACAACTGGAGCTTCAAGAATGTTTGAGATGCACGTACAGAACATGGAGGAGATTCTGTGAGGCAAGAACAAGAAGAAGAACAAGCTCGTGAATGTTTCAAAACATTTTGTCCAAGAGAATGCTATCAAGAGCTGTATTCCTCTCATTTAAACTTCACTGGAAAACCGAGTGTTGCAATTTGTTTGAGCCCTGCTACTATAACGAATGCAAACTTCAAACACAAGGTGCATTTCAAATTACAAATTGCTGCTGGGTGCATAGCTGTTGAGAGTACTGAAAAGGGTAGAGGTATACAAAGGGACAATGCAATACATTTGAGATGGTACGTAATGTGCAATACACTCAAGGTGCAGCTTGAGATAGAAGTGGAAGTATGCCAACCAGAGAAAACTCTACCTGGATTTGAAAACAATTCCAGGCTGAGTGAGATTCAAACCCACAACCTTTGGGTTACTAGACTGCTGCTCTACCAAAGGAACCACCATCAGGCTATAAGGGACAGAAGACAATGCACAAAATTTGTGATATTTACGAGGCCTTAGAAGAAGAGGGACAGTTTTTTTCCCATGTGAATGTTTCTTTTAACAAAATGACCATAGCAAATAATAAATAACTTACAGTCATCACAATCAACACTATGGTCTTTCTTTGGTCTGTTTTCTGCATACTTTTAACAGCAGATAACCAGAGACAAGATGTAGTTAATAACTGGGCTAGTATTTTCAGGAAGTAACACTTGTCTCTTCAGATATGCCATGTCAATGCCATTTCAAACTAATTAAGGCAGATAGCTGAAATTCCTTGCTGTCCCTTTGAAAAGTATTTGCTGACATACACCATTCAACTGATAATGTAAACAAATATAATGACCAGTCTTTGGGGAAATGTGTGCTGACTTTGAGGAATTTTGGTGTCAAGTTGGTGCAGAGTTTTTCATGTATGAAATTTACCATTTGCGGATCTTTTTGGGAACAAGAATTTGGCATGGAAATTTAAATTAGGGATATTTTGCCATATAGCAAAACCAAGACTTCAGTGTTACGTACTCTCTCTGTCAAAGCATGTTGCAGATAAATGAATAGATAGGCACTTCTGGGATAAACAATCCCATCTGGATTGACTTTAAAGGGATGGGTTTTGTTTTCAATTTTGGTTTTATTTTCACTTTTGGAATTTTTTGGGTATGCCTGGTTCAGCTTGCCAAAAGGGATGTTCAACTTTGTAGGGGGAAGTACATCCAAATTTGTGGCCAGTATGTGAAATGAAGAATAACATGAAAAGGAAATGTCTCAGACTGCAAAAATGCTTTCCATCTTGTTGAGACCAGAGAAAAGACAAGACCCATGAATTAAGCATTTCCTTGATTGGAAAAACCTGCATATGCTACATTTAGCTCTTTAACATTAGAATGGAGCTACTGCAAAACAAGAGTAATAATAATTGAAATTTGTGACCTTAAAGGGGCATTCGCACATTCGCACAAAATAATAGTCCAGGTTTGACCATTTTTAACTTAAGTGTTAAGAGGAAATCCATTTAGATATCGAGCAATTCACCGATCCCGCATTCATTGTTATACCCCTAGTTACTGTTGCTACGTCGGACAAGCCAAATAGAGCGCGGAAAAGACACCGATTGCAGGGAGATGTTAGAAGTTGTTGCATGCAATTTGGATTTTATATTTTTATCTCGAAAAGCTGAATAATTATTGAAAAATCTTTGATATTCAAGTTTGTTGCTCGGACATTTTGAATTCCGTAGGGAAAACTTCCTATTGTTTGCTATGAGTGGGCAGAGCTATCGTCAAAATAGGGATCGGTCAATTTCAAGCTATGGTGGACAAATGATCTTGGTACAAGATTTTTGTCCAATGCTTACTCAAACTGCTGGCAGATTCCTTCTTAAATCAATACAAAATTATAGTGTCTATCTATTATCAAGAGGATGGAATGGATGATTCAGCCGAAGCCCACAACTACCAGCATACAGCACACGCTTTCTTAACAGTTTGTTTGACAAATGTCCCACATCTACCGACATGCAACACGCGTGTGCGTTATAGCTGGTCCATTGGATTGTGATTTCAATTATTTGCTTGTCTGGCAAGCGTGAAAGTGCCCCTTTAAAACCCTCCTTTCAAATTCAGACATAGACCAAATCAACTAACAGTGTTTACATCTTGTTGCCACCCAATTCAGAGGTGGTGATTCCTTTGGGTGGTTACAATAGCAAAGTGGCCATGATGATTTCTGCCCTGAAATTTAAAACTAATTGCAGTTGGAAAAACATCCAAGAGTATTAAGGAGCTTCTTCAGACATTCTTCTATAAATGAGTGAAGCTTCGAGCCTCTGGTAAGCAGGGTAGATAATGCGTAACCCTTGAAAAAATTATTTTAGATTTAAAAAATTCTTTTTTCAAGGATTTTTTTTTAGTCCAAGGACTATAAAGGGCCCCAAGAGTACAATAAATATTCAGGACTTTCAAAGCTTTCCAGGAAGCAGATGAACCCAATAGTTATGTAGCCTAGTGAAACTTGGTTGCACTAGCCTAAGACTTGCAAAAACTATGCACTTCAATAAACAAGTGAGTTTGCCCAGGCAGCTTAGTGTAACCACATGCACAGCAATTAACAGTGCCAGATTTATGGGGGTTCATTGGGTACCTGTACACCACCTTTGAGTTGATATTTTACAGGAAATGTATGTTCTACATTTAAGTGCACACAATTTTTTAAGCCACATGTTCTATATATTGTGCACCCCTTTCTGGATCCACCACTGATTAATGTATTGGGTTTTCTAATTCACATGGACTATAACAAATGTTATCACACAAGTTTTCACCCATCATTTATTTGTATCTGTGGAGACTCAAAAATAAACTGTAGTCCCCTTTGGTAGTACCAACAAATATATACAAGAAACTGTCATGGCATTGTGCACTCAAGTTCTGTTTAGCTCAATTATTACTGTATGTACGAAGCAACAAGAAAAAGGTCACACAGTACGACAGTCACAATGTAAACACCTGTATAGTCGTATGTCTTCGAGGATTAAAATAAATGAGACCGCAAAGCCAAAGGAGACAACACTTTCTTGTATTACAAGTCTATTAGAAGTCTTTTCGTTAGACAACAGCTTTGCTGCAACTTCGGAGTACACTAGGTAGATGACATAGATTGCAAAATCCTCCGTACTCAACAGTAAATCCATAGGGCTAAAATATCCAGATCACCATAGTTTGTAGGCTTCAATACTTCTCTAAATAGTCTTAGCGTTCACTGACGTGCAGATCATTGGTCCAAGTGTTCTGCAGATGCTCGTGATTTGTGAATATCTTTAAATGATGCTCGATTCCTTCAGGAGAAGAGGTTGATAAAGTACCTGTGCAATTCTAACGTTGACATGGGGACCATTGGAACAGAAAACAACAGTAAAACGGCCCAATTTCGTCCTTAAACCATTCCCCGCTAAATCAATCCGCCATGTTGTCCGCCATTTTGTTTTTGTAATCTGCCAGTCGTTAATTTTTCTGCGACCTTCCCATAATCCTTTGCGCGCCTGTCAAGTAACGCAATATTGGTAACAGCCAGTAACGCAAAAGCGAAAAAATCGAAAAGAAACACAATTAACGACTGGGTACGAGTCTGGGATATGTTTGATGACTATTCCTCTCGCCTTGGTGGCCTCTGAGTGAATAGCACTTTTCGCTATTGACTCAGAGCCCATTCGGGCTCGAGGAATAATTGTTAAGGTGACTCATTCGAAATTCAAAATGCACCCAACTGTGTCTAGAGCGCAAATCTGCGTCGTCAAACTAACGGCTATAACTTTTGTGTCTTTTCCTCTATTGTTATAATTACTTTTCAAATCCTACTTTAATGATGTATAAATATGCTACTGGGAACCGATCTTCTCGTAAACATTTTAAGAAGTCACAATCAAATTTTTGTGAGGCCCTAATTTCATATTCTGGTCGTTATAGAAAAAAAAATTGCCGGTTTTTTTGGCTGAAATTCCAGGAATCGATTCCAGTTGTAGTGATCTCAAATCAAGCGAAGTTACAGAAAATTCGTCGGAACAGAAACGCGGTAATAAAAATACCGTCAGTTATGGTGAACTGTGGCCAAAATAGAACGCTGATTCTGGTTGGCTTGAATTGAATTTTAATAGTGCTCCGAAAAGTCATTATTTTGGGCTCTTCCGCTGGCACTATGTTGTATAGTAATGCATTAAACTTTATCGAGGGTCCGATTTCAAATACCATGAACTACTAAACTGTATGAACATTATCTACCGAGGAAAGAAACTGTGAAAGACCGATGAATTTATTACAAGAATGTTGCAATAAAATGTGCCGTTATTAGGTATTATTTCATGCTAAAATTTATATAGACGAGAAGTTTGTGGCATTGGTAAAACTTAGTAACCAGGTTTGACCATTATATTTGCTTATTTGGTATAGAAGAAAATTACAAAGTTACGACATTCGCCCTCTAGTTTTGCACGCAGATTTGAAGCTCTCTTGTTTATGAATGATAATGAAATCTGACGTTTTTCCAGGGGGAGCTCATTAGGCCAAATCTAATCAATAGCAGTCACGCTCCAAAAATAGCAATTGTTTGATAAGTCCCTATGGAACAAAAAGAGTCGACGATAAACGTTTTCTTTGTTCGATGATTAGAGTTGGCCTACTGTGTTCCCCCTGGCAAAATGCGAGATTTCATTACCATTCATAATAAGACAGCTTAAAATCTGCGTGCATGACCAGAGGGCGACCGCCGTAACTTTAACAATTTTCTTCTATATCAAATAACACGCATGATGTTCAAACTTGCTTACTAAGTATTACCAATGCCACAAGCTTCTCGTCTATATACATCTTAGCAAGAAATAATACGCAATAACAACACATTTTAACTCGACATTCTTGTAATAAATTCATTGCGCTTTCACAATTTCTTTCCTCGGTAGATAATGTTCGAACATTTTAGTATTTCATGGTATTTACAATCTGACCTTCGGTAAAGTTTAATACATTACTATACAACATAGTGCCGGTGGAAGAGCCCAAAATAATGGATTTTTCGGAGCACTATTAAAATTCAATTCAAGCCAAGCAGAATGAGCGTTCTAATTTGGCAATTGTTGACCATAACTAACGGTATTTTTATTACCGCGTTTCTGTTCCGACGAATTTTCTGTAACTTCGCTTGATTGGAGATCACTACAACTGGAATCGATTCCTGGAATTTCAGCCAAAAAAACCGGCAATTTTTTTTTCTAGTACGACCGGAATATGAAATTAGGGCCTCACAAAAATTTAGATTGTGACTTCTAAAAATGTTTTCAAGGAGATCGGTTCCCAGTAGCATATTTATACATCATTAAAGTAGGATTTGAAAAAGTAATTATAACAATATAGGAAAAGACACAAAAGTTATAGCCGTTAGTTTGACGACGCAGATTTGCGCTCTAGACACAGTTGGGTGCATTTTGAATTTCGAATGAGTCACCTTAAATATCATTATGGCAATATCATGCATTGTGCAATATGGACTATCTCAAACCTTTTAATAGAGCATAAAAAGCTACTTTACGTACCTCTGAAGTCAGGAAGGTGTACTCTTCCTCGCTCATCCCAAGATTGACAAGTGACACATCACCTAGCAAGAAAACAGATTGGTAAATGAAAATGCACTTTATGACAACAACGATACGCAAGTTACACCGTGCCTAGCAATGGATTGCATCGTGTCGGCACGTCCCATGCTCAAAAAAGGCCTGGCAGCTAAGCTAGATCCAACATGGAGGATGCTTTGAGATATCAAGTCGCTCAAATGCCTGGAAGTTCTCGCTCAAAATTCAGTGTTTTTCTGGCAAATGTCGCCGAAATTCTTATCAGAAGGGGATCTACCATCACTTCCAAATAAGGTAAATACTTTCTAATTTGGTTTTGGCCGTGAGTGTTTCAAAAACGACGGTTTTGATCAGGGTATTTTTGATATGATTACGCGAAAAAGCAATACGTCGCCTAGAAACAACAATGGGAAGGATGGAAACGTACAAGATGTCGTGCAGCATCTTAGAGTGATACTTGTGTATTACCTTTTATAGCGGTCACCCTGTGTTCAAACCCGTAGTCTATGTACCGTTCCTCCTTGGATATCTGGTGTTCGGTGTTCAGGAGCGGGAGGATGTTGAACTGCTGTAGAACCTTGCGCAATCGGCCCTTGCACGTCATATCCGGTAACTCGCGCACCACACAGAAAATATGGACCTACAGAAAGCGACCGAGCCATCAACGCATGAGATAAAGGCACTACAGGGCGAATAGGGCAAAACGAAAAAAAAAAATACGCGCACCTGAAACTTGTCTCATTATCAAACACTCGTCGCACAGACTTTTGGCAAGCATGCGAAAAGATCAATCCTATATTCTCGTTCACAAACGTCCTCGTTTTTGCAAATGTGACTGGTTCCTTGAACAATGGATGTTTAATGGAAGCAGAAGCTCATTTAGTAATGGAAAACAGGTTCGCCTTGGATTTTTAGAGCGTCCGATTCGTTTGTTCTCAGGTTCTCATTGCATTGATCAATGATCAATTCTTTATGTATCAATTGGTCACGCAGACGATTACATCACTGTTGCGTGACATACCTTTGTATGTTTCAGTAGGTCACGTAATAAGTGAACTCCCAAGAAGCCTGTAGCTCCAGTCAGCAATACGCGTCCGCGATTCCATCGACGATTGTTGCGGAAGTTTCCTGAGCGCCAGAACGCGCGAAGGATCATGTCCATGCTGGTGAGGGAAAGAGAGCGAAAATGGCATTAGGGCGGATTTTGGATGGATGTTTTTTTGCAAGGAGGGCCATTGGCCATTTTACATTGTAATTCCTGATCTAAACTGGGCAACAGAGTTTGCTTCGATCACATCTTAAAACTGCTGTAAAACCACCTTCACGAGGAATTTAATATGGCGACTTTATTTCTTGAATCTTGGCAATTTCAAGGTTTTGATCGACATTTGATCCCATAACTCTCTACGCACCTTGTTTAAAACTATCCCACAAACCCGTAAACCATCTGGGTACGTGTCGAACTGAATCATTAAATGTAGAAGGCAACAAAATTCCCAGCCATATGATGACTGCATTGGTCGCAATTTTGGATCCCGCAAAGAAGTTTCTTTTTGCTCGCATTCCCCACCATTGGATCGTCGTGACTGCCGACACGTTTTACAGAATAGTGTACGATGCCCGCGCGTTTATAACAAGATCAGCTTAGGCTCTAGTGTCTCTTGTCGGTCTAGGAAAAGATCCAAGCTGCGGGAGAGACCATTGGGATTTTTGTGTTTTGACCGCCTCGCAAATATCTGCCAAGACAGAATCACGAAACATTGACATGACTTACTTCACAAAACCTTGATCGTGTGTGTCGACTTCATTCTTCAAGTCGATATCGAGTTCCATGGACGGACTCCTATAATCAGAAATGTCAAACATCAGACAATTCATAGCGTATAGAACACGAGTCTGTGGATTCGTCCTGCCTTGCTCCTGCCTTTCAGGCCGCTTTAAGCGTGCAAACAGGGATCTTTTGGACCGCTTGCTGTGGAATTCCTTGTTCCTCAGTCTTGTGCGTATTCATATGGAATGTTTCTGGGGCATTCTTCTCGCGCAAAAGACCCTGTTCTCCAGTAGCATCTTCAACAAACGGCGCATTTATTTTAGTATGTATATACTTGATGTGTGCCCTTCCTTTTGTGTAAGCTTGTTTATGCTTGATTCCATTCTAGGTTTCTAGGTGTTATGTTACGAATGATTGGTGTATGTATTCTAATAGTGTTTTCTAAAATTGTATGAATACACAGGATTAAATTTTTTTATTTTCACAAAAAGAATTTTTATGCACAAAAAGAAATTTTATATGCACAAAAAGAAATTTATTTTAATATGCACAAAAAGAAATATATATGTACAAAAGGAATTTATGCCCAAAAGGAATTTATGCCTAAAGGAATTTATGCCTAATTTCTTGAGTGCCTAATTTCTTGAGTGCCATAAATTCTATATATTCACACAGTCGAAATTTATGTGTAAAATAAATTAAAGCCATACAGTATAATGCACAAAATGAAACTTCAATAGAAAGGGGTAACTGCCTCTTGTTGTAGTAGTTTAAACAGATCTATAGTCTGGTATAGATCTATGGAGAGTTCTATCTACAAAAATCCATGCATGGGGTTTCTAAAGAATTGTTTACGCCAACTGTGCATTTCAAACAGCCTTCGTCATCAGGGATTGGGAAGGCTGAAAGACCATTAATCCCAGGTCTCATATCAAGAAAGTGCTGTCGTTTTTATGGCAAATCCGCGCGGGTTGCCTGTGGTGTTCAAAACGTGACTCAGGCCCCTCGGCGGGGGGTAAAAACAAAATGGCTACCAAGAGAAGGATGTTTCTCGAGTATCTGCAAGTTTTGGTCAATTTTCCTGCTTTATTCGCTAAGATGTGAGGAAAAGTACTTACAGACCTTCCAAATAAGGTAAGGGGGGATTTCCTAATAAGGAAGTTTTGCAACGTCGGCAAAACGACAGCTTTTGGCGAAATTTTCTTGACATGGACTCCTGAGATGGTCACGCGTTTCTGCTTTGGTACCAAAGCCCACCCAACGCGTAAATGCAACAAGGCCAGTTCTTTAGAGGATCAATTTAACTAAAGGGCAATGTTGAAGTCAAAATTGTATTGTAGTGCTGTGTGACTGAACCATTCTGAAGCAGGTGTACAGTTGGAAGAGTGTGATAAACATACTATGGGAAACCTTGCAGTGACGTACCTAGAGGTGATATTGTGTGTGGACAACTGTGTGATGTAATTCATATGGGGACATGCATGCATGAAACTGGAGATGCGGCACTGTCTGGGGACATGGTGATGGGAAACACTTGATAAAGACCTACTGCTTTGGGATGGGTTAGAATCGAGTGGGCAGTCGCGGGTCACGGAAGGCGGAACGTGGAAACAGATATGTTCATGCTGGTGATGGCTGGTGGTTTGAAGATTGTAGCAGCATGTAAGCTTGTGGTTTTGTATCGTCAGATACAATGGATTAGAGCTTTGATGCCGCAACAGGTGTACGGTTGTCCCCCTCCCATGTGTGGTGGACTTAACATATCATATGACCTGCATCTGATCTCCGACACAAAGGTCAATATCCTATTACTAAACATACACACCCCACTCATTATATACACATACACACATAGTATATAATGCGTATGCACCATACAGAACAAATATAAAAGTACCAGTCCCTGTTTATTGGGATTCCTGTGGTTTGGGACTCCGGTGGTTTTCATACTGCCTGGCTACAAAGATAAGATGGCGAGTGCTAAATGAGACAAATGACAAATGGCGAAATAACTTTCAAAAGATGTCCATCCCTACAAAAATTGGTGCAGTTATATTGCAGGCTTATCAACTGTAAACTCCCCTTCAGTCATGCTAGAGGTAACTCTGCAATCATCGATTTTTATCATGGTTTTGTAGGTAGCAATCTGTTTTGTCATAATCATTGTACCTTTTTCTCACTGTAATTTTAGTTCACATCTCCTGCTAAACAAGTTTATCCTCCGAAAATTTCATCCTCTGAATTTTACTCTGTATTGAATTTTGACTTCAACATTGCCCTTTAGTTAAATTGATCCTCTAAAGAACTGGCCTTGTTGCATTTACGCGTTGGGTTGGGCTTTGGTACCAAAGCAGAAACGCGTGACCATCTCAGCAGTCAGACCTGGATTAATGGTCTTTCAGCCTTCCCAATCCCTGATGACGAAGGCTGTTTGAAATGCACAGTTGGCGTAAACAATTCTTTAGAAACCCCATGCATGGATTTTTGTAGATAGAACTCTCCATAGATCTATACCAGACTATAGATCTGTTTAAACTACTACAACAAGAGGCAGTTACCCCTTTCTATTGAAGTTTCATTTTGTGCATTATACTGTATGGCTTTAATTTATTTTACACATAAATTTCGACTGTGTGAATATATAGAATTTATGGCACTCAAGAAATTAGGCACTCAAGAAATTAGGCATAAATTCCTTTAGGCATAAATTCCTTTTGGGCATAAATTCCTTTTGTACATATATATTTCTTTTTGTGCATATTAAAATAAATTTCTTTTTGTGCATATAAAATTTCTTTTTGTGCATAAAAATTCTTTTTGTGAAAATAAAAAAATTTAATCCTGTGTATTCATACAATTTTAGAAAACACTATTAGAATACATACACCAATCATTCGTAACATAACACCTAGAAACCTAGAATGGAATCAAGCATAAACAAGCTTACACAAAAGGAAGGGCACACATCAAGTATATACATACTAAAATAAATGTGCTGAACCCAAGGTAACGTCATGTGTGTTATGTTCGATAATGACTTCCAGTACCATGCCAGTGGGCCTCTGCGATAAAGCGTTGTAAGTTGGCGTGGCCTTTGTATTGTCGTGCTGTGTGACTGAACCATTCTGAAGCAGGTGTACAGTTGGAAGAGTGTGATAAACATACTATGGGAAACCTTGCAGTGACGTACCTAGAGGTGATGACAGAGCGGAAATGACCAAAAATGAAATGTCTAACTTTGCCATATTTCAATATATAAGCTCAAGATTCCGTATACAAAGAGTTTCTATGGCTAAAAGGTTAATTCCAAATTTTAAGAAAATTGAAGAATATGAATTTTAGATATGATTGAGCAAAGTTTGCATAATTCCTGATCAAAGTACTAATTCTCCCATAAAATGGCACAGAAACCAATGTTGAAAGCCTAATATCTCAAAGACGGATCCATTAGAAAAAAGTCATTTTTGATATTTTGTTTTTATTCAGGCAAGGAGTCTGTATGCAAAAAATCAAGCTTATCTGAGTTAACCTGTCCTTATTATTTGAAATTTAGTGATCTTAGCAGGTCATTTCCGCTCTGTCAGAGGTGATATTGTGTGTGGACAACTGTGTGATGTAATTCATATGGGGACATGCATGCATGAAACTGGAGATGCGGCACTGTCTGGGGACATGGTGATGGGAAACACTTGATAAAGACCTACTGCTTTGGGATGGGTTAGAATCGAGTGGGCAGTCGCGGGTCACGGAAGGCAGAACGTGGAAACAGATATGTTCATGCTGGTGATGGCTGGTGGTTTGAAGATTGTAGCAGCATGTAAGCTTGTGGTTTTGTATCGTCAGATACAATGGATTAGAGCTTTGATGCCGCAACAGGTGTACGGTTGTCCCCCTCCCATGTGTGGTGGACTTAACATATCATATGACCTGCATCTGATCTCCGACACAAAGGTCAATATCCTATTACTAAACATACACACCCCACTCATTATATACACATACACACATAGTATATAATGCGTATGCACCATACAGAACAAATATAAAAGTACCAGTCCCTGTTTATTGGGATTCCTGTGGTTTTGGGACTCCGGTGGTTTTCATACTGCCTGGCTACAAAGATAAGATGGCGAGTGCTAAATGAGAAAAATGACAAATGGCGAAATAACTTTCAAAAGATGTCCATCCCTACAAAAATTGGTGCAGTTATATTGCAGGCTTATCAACTGTAAACTCCCCTTCAGTCATGCTAGAGGTAACTCTGCAATCATCGATTTTTATCATGGTTTTGTAGGTAGCAATCTGTTTTGTCATAATCATTGTACCTTTTTCTCACTGTAATTTTAGTTCACATCTCCTGCTAAACAAGTTTATCCTCCGAAAATTTCATCCTCTGAATTTACTCTGTATTGAATTTTGACTTCAACATTGCCCTTTAGTTAAATTGATCCTCTAAAGAACTGGCCTTGTTGCATTTACGCGTTGGGTTGGGCTTTGGTACCAAAGCAGAAACGCGTGACCATCTCAGGAGTCAGACCTGGGATTAATGGTCTTTCAGCCTTCCCAATCCCTGATGACGAAGGCTGTTTGAAATGCACAGTTGGCGTAAACAATTCTTTAGAAACCCCATGCATGGATTTTTGTAGATAGAACTCTCCATAGATCTATACCAGACTATAGATCTGTTTAAACTACTACAACAAGAGGCAGTTACCCCTTTCTATTGAAGTTTCATTTTGTGCATTATACTGTATGGCTTTAATTTATTTTACACATAAATTTCGACTGTGTGAATATATAGAATTTATGGCACTCAAGAAATTAGGCACTCAAGAAATTAGGCATAAATTCCTTTAGGCATAAATTCCTTTTGGGCATAAATTCCTTTTGTACATATATTTCTTTTTGTGCATATTAAAATAAATTTCTTTTTGTGCATATAAAATTTCTTTTTGTGCATAAAAATTCTTTTTGTGAAAATAAAAAAATTTAATCCTGTGTATTCATACAATTTTAGAAAACACTATTAGAATACATACACCAATCATTCGTAACATAACACCTAGAAACCTAGAATGGAATCAAGCATAAACAAGCTTACACAAAAGGAAGGGCACACATCAAGTATATACATACTAAAATAAAGGTCGCTGATAGAACATGGTCAAAACAAACATCGCAATAAAGGACGGAAAAAATCTCTATGACACTCCAAGTTAACCAAGCTAAACATACTTCTCCAAACAGCCCGCCCTCTCTCCCTTACTTTTTCCCTCATCTTTCTCCGCTCTTCTCCCTTCATCCACTCTCCTCTAGTCTCCTTCCGTCTCTCTTCCCTCCCACTTTTCTTCTCTCCTAGTATATTATCCCTCCTCCCTTCCCTCCTCTTTCTCTCAAACCACTCCATTCCCTCCCTAAATCCTCTCCTTCATCCGCCCTTTTTCACTCTCTACCTCCAACCACTCTTGTACCTCCCTCTCCTTCCCACCCTATTTCCTGTCCGTCCGCCCATCACTCCAAATAACTTTTCCATCCCTCCTCACTCTCCACCCCCCGTCCTCCCTCCATGTCATGTTACGTACCTGTATTTCGGGCTGCCGTCGTCATTAAACTTGTCATCAATAACATGCGCCATGTCGGCAATCGTCGGGTACAGGAAGAGATCCTTCACGGACAGACTGATTGACAGCTTTTCTCGTAACCTTGACAACAAGCGGGTCGCCAGCAACGAATGACTGCGTGAAAACAGCACAATGTTGATAAACAAAGCTTTGTGAGAAGTCTCACACAACTCAAAACATTAACAATCGGTTACTCTCCTAGCCTGTGTACGTCCGCTACTAACCTCCAAGAGGATCAGTAGCGTCTGTGAAATCACGTTACTAATCGTGTTCAGGTCACGCAATGAAAAATAAATTTGCATGATAAATTAAATGACTAGCCTGTGCACATCCGCTACTAACCTCCCCCTCTGACTCTGTAGCAGACTGCGTGTGTGTGAGGAAGACTTTTCAGCCAATCAAGTTCGAGAAAAATTGATTACGTGATGGCGAGCCAATCAGGAACGAGTCCCTGAATCCTGGAGAAGGGATTGCGTGACCTGAACAAGATTAGTAACGTGATTTCACAGACGCTACTAAACCTCTTGGAGGTTAGTAGCGATGTACACAGCACTTCCCTGTCTCTCTACATGTCGCTCATGCTTCAGCACGCTAGTTTATGCAGATACAAGTGCGCATGTGGAAGTGGTATGTAAGAAAGTTTCATCTCGACTTTATTTCTTGAGACAACTAAGCGCGCAAGGGTCCCAACTAAAGACCTACGTTTTTACACCACTTGCATTCGCCCGGTCGCAGAATATGCGTCCCCTTTGTTTCGTAATTCTCTACCACAATATTTGTCCGAGGAACTAGAACGCCTACAAAAGCGTGCGCTCCGTATTATCAATTCCGGTGACTTGTTTTATAGGCAAGCTTTAGATGTCTATAATATGCCAACATTATACCTCAGGAGAGAAAGGTGACATCCTGTTTAATGACATTGAGACTTTTGAGGACCACAAGCTGCGCTCTCTGTTACCACCACCTAACCCTAGTACTGTAAACACTAGGAGGAGTCGAAAATATCAAGTGCCACGATATCGAACGAATGGTTTTAGAGACAGTTTTATAGTCAGCCATTGTAAATAGTCTTTTCATATTTTAGCTCTAAAATTTAGCATGTATTTATAATATCTTAGCTGTTTTTATCCATTATATTTATATATTTATTCTTATCTATTGTAAAAATTATCATGATTCAGCCTCTGGCTGCAAGGATAATTTTCAATCAACCATCTATCTATCTATCTATCTATCTCGATAGTTGAGCGCTTTGTTTGTCTCTAGTTGAGCGCTTTGTGAAACGTGTGCCACAAGAGACACCGCATTACTTACCCTCCAAGATCGAAGAAACTTTCCTGGACATCTACAGTTCTTAGAGACAACACGTCGCACCATAATTCTGCTAGGAGCTTCTCGGTTGGTGTGCTCGGCGTGCCCTCTTCGTCGGTATCATCGAGATCTAGCGGTGGGAGCTTCTTCTTGTCTAGTTTACCGGATGTTGCAACGGGAATACTTAACAGAGGTGAAAGGAAAACAATTAGAAGAATCAAAGGAAGCATTTTTCAAGTCGTGGATATGCAAACAACGGCACGTTAATGAAGCACAGGAAAGGAACGATAATTCCCTCAATGGAACGTATCTCGATACTCGTTTTAATCATTACGAAGTCGCGAAGTAAACAGACCTTCTAGGCCTCGTATCAACTTTGTCAAATGCAGTTTTAATACGATAGTTTTTGCAGTGCACTGGAAAAGTATCTCAGCAGCAGCCAACACAAGAGGGAAAAGTCTCTAAAGGGTTTCGAACAAGCGATGGCTAGAGACGTACTGAACTAGTTCTAGATCTCATCTGTTTTTACTTAATCTTTGGTTTGGTAAAAGAAGGACAGTTGTTATGGCTAGAATAAATGTTATGGTGTTTTCTTTCCTCACCTTTGAAGCAAAAGAAAGTGCGCAGGGATCATGTAAAACGGAAGGCGTGTCTTGAGAGCGGCGCGAATGTCTTTCTTAGTAACCTGACGAGATGAGGCAAATACAGGCGGATTGATAAGATCATCTCGTGTCTCAAATATCCAAGTACAAAGCGCGGGGTTGCTGTGATGGGGCGGAATGCCCTAAAGAGCCGAAAACACGCCTCAAAGACGTCTGCAAAGAAGGCAGATAGGATAGCTTTCGCCGGAACGTCTCAATTTTCTTGCGCTCGCATTTGAGGGATTTTGAACGTTAGGCCATGCGCAGAAAGTTGTTTCTATCAACGGCTCTGTATCAAATCTCGCGCATGCGTCAATGGCTGTAACCAGAGCCTCTTCCGCGAGGTGACGAGCCGGGGGGCTCTGGGCTCGAGAATGACACCAGCACTAAACAGGTCATGCCTCGGATCGACAATCGGGTAAGCTTTTAGAACAGTGTACAGGTAGGGATTTTGAACGTTAGGCCATGCGCAGAAAGTTGTTTCTATCAACGGCTCTGTATCAAATCTCGCGCATGCGTCATACCTTGCCCTCAGGGACTACATACGCCACGAGGTATTTATCGGTGCCTTCCTCGCCCAGGGCTAGAACAACGCATGCGTTAATCATCGGTAGCTGCAGAAGAGCCGCTTCAACAGCCTGGTGAAAAATAAAACAAAATTGTTTCAAAAGAGGAAATTTTCAGATTACGCATCATTTCTGAGAAATGGCCTTGATGCCTGTTTTGTTCCTCGTTCCCAATGCTTTTTCGCTCGTGATTTCCGAGCAGTGATGGAGAACATGATCGTTCCGAGTCGTCCTCAAGGAGGCGGCGAGTTGAGCGGCGAGCGTAGGGTGAGCGACACAATCAGGTCATAGTGCCAATCAAAACTAGGACGAAATCGCCTAAATCTTTAGCCTGTATTTTAGAGACACATTTCCGAGAAGTTCCCGAAACTTCAGATTTTGGAGAGAAACGGAATTCGTGTGGGCCGCTATCTTTGCCCCCAAGGCCCTGGAACTACTACACATCACGCATGGATAGGCATTGAGAAGAACGATACCTTTTTCGTGATATAAAAAACACAGCCCAAGGCGAGTGACTCATTAAAGGGACATGGTCACCTAGAAAACACTAAATAATTATTGTCACAAAAGAAAGAGTCAGTTTAAAGAAAGAAGTACGGAAAATTTCATGGGATTACGATCAAGGATTGCTGAGATATGAGCGGATTAAGATGGCAAATTTAGTATGTTTGAAAAAAGATTGAGGTAAACCGATTTCAAAACAGTCGGATTTCCTCATGTAAGCTGTAATTACAATCCGCGAATATCTTTGCAATCCTACATCGAAATGACCTCAAATTTTCATCACGTCAAGTTGAAAGCATTCTTTTCAAATCTGACTTGTTATTTTTATTATTGGTGATATTATAATTTTTATGTTTTCGGTGACCATGTCCCTTTAAAACGTTTCGAGTGTCTCTCCCAATATGACAAGTGCTCTATTTTTTTCCGATAAAGACATAGAAAATTGTGCTGTTTTTATGGTATAGCGCTATTCACTGTTTATCAACATTGCCATTCTAATGCTAATGTGCCAACCGTAGATTGAATAGCGCCCATTGTTCTGTGAACCAATCGATCTCCGGTTGGCACATTAATGAGAATGGATGACGTCAGCGTGAACAGCGCTATAGCGGGGATGAACCATTACTTTATCGGTGAAATACAGCATAGATTTGGACCAATCAGAGCGCGCGTTATATCGTAGCTATATTAAAACACATCTATATGCAGTCGAAACAGGACAGACAGATGCTAACCTGTATCTCAATGCTGTATCCCCTAATCTTCACCATCGAATCACAGCGGCCACAAATCTCTAGCAATCCACTCGAAAGCATGTAGCCCCAGTCTCCTGTACGGTATAACCGCTGACCAGCACTCGTAGGTACAGATGGCGGGCGGGGTATGAACTTCTCTTTATTCAGCTCCGGTCTGTTAAGGTAACCACGTGCGAGGGCCGGCCCACCCACGTAGATCTGGGAGATGGTGATCAGAAGAACAAACCGTTATCCTGATTTTAGGGAAGGTGACACGATGCTGGAGTTAATTTAGTGAGCACAAATTCGAAGTAGCCCTTCCGTATGTTATCAGGCAGATGGAATGGACGATTCTAGCTAGAATCAATGCGCGCGCTGCATGTGGGTAGTTGTGTTACATTTCACGAACCAAGTGCCTTGTATGTGCCCGTTGCATCCTAGTAGTTGTGTTACATTCCAAGGGCATTTCTAAAGAAAAGAGAGAGCGCGAGCTTATAGCTTGAATGGTCCATTGAATTGCGAGTTGTTTTCGATTTTTCGTCCAGACTGAACAGTTTTCATACTTGGAAGTTTGATAGTGAGAGGTAGTAAGAAATGTAGAGTCCAAACCGTCCAAAACAGAGGTTCTGTGAAAGAGTATAACGACAGTTCAACTTTCAGATCTTGCTGCGCGGAAAACAAAATTCCATAGAGGCTGCTCTTTGATCTAGAGAAGCTAACACTCAGGAGAACTTCGTCAATAAAAGTTTCTTTTTCGTATCTATAATCAAATGAAAAAGTAGTTGGCCTTCTGTTACCTTCCGTCAATCATGCATTCTGTGTTCATAAAAGCAGAAGTAGTTGGCGCACTTGCCTGTTCTCTTCCCTGCCCCTTTCAATGTTGGCTGGAAAATTAGGTCGCTTGTCCAGCTCAACTAGCAACATTGACAGGGCGAAGGCTGAGGAAAGAGGAGGCAAGTGCGCCAATAAACGTTTTTGCATTTGGTTGTAGTTCGAAACTAGAATGAAGCTATGGCGCAGTTCCTTGAACCACAAGGTCGAATGATGGACCAAATTTAATGGCACGGCTCGGGTATATTTGCGCTGTGCAAAATGGAATTACCGTACTACAATTTGTCAGAGCCCGACCGAAATTTCATCCGTGCGAGGTAGTCCCAGAACCATTTTTATCGGAGACGTGCCAAACATTTTCGTAGTGTAGATGGGGCTTCATTCCCCGAATATTACCCACCTCACCCGGCATCCCCACCGGAAGTGGATGAAGCATCTCGTCCATAATCACGATGTGTACACCCGGAAGTAATTTCCCAACAGGGCAAAACTTTCGTTTGTTCTCGTCTTTTTCGTGGAGCTACATATTATAAAAAAGACACATTACTTCCACTAGATTGAAAGGGGGTCCAAAGAAAGCAAATAATGAGAGACGAATACGCGAAGTACGAGAAGTCACAGCGCGCGCGTTTGATAAAAAGATCAAACCACCAAAATTCAGGGTTTGCACGGATGAGAGTTGATGGGAGCTTTTCAGTCAGCAGATGCCGCCAAAAGAACTGCAGGCTCATTTGTTTCTAAAGAACTGCAGGCCTTCCTTCGCGGAAAGGAACTGGGTACTAGTGCTCACGCAAGATTGCGTGCGCGACTTCCGACTGACTCTCGTCAACTCTCATCACCGTTTGATCGCTTCTCGTGAGAGTAGATGACTGTTAGAACTCTCATCAAGCCTCATCACCGTTTGATCGCGACTCAGACCCCGTTCACACGAGACCGGTACAAAACCGGACCGGTAAATTCTCGTGTGAACGAGGTCTTAAACTGATACCTCATCTTGGAATTTCATGTTCGTCAAATCCGATGCGGCAACATCATGACACTCGGATACACTATAAAGATTAAGAAGCTTGATCCACGGGAGCGTCCTCATGGCGCGATCACGCAGAGCTGTGGTGACCACCTCGCCGCACAACCAGATAACTTGCAGCGAGGCCAAGTAACGCTTGATGTCAAGTTCGTCAAAGTCGAGGATCGCCTCTACACGGGAAAAAAGGGCACAAGGTTTTAGCAAGAACGTGTTTGAAGAGTGCCTAGACCGCTTGCATTCATTATTTGACATCACCAGAAGTACTATGTACTTCTGACGCTCATCCGTAAATACAAGTGAAAAAGCCATCTTTGTAACGTGCGTCTCACCCTGCCCAGAATACACTTCTTCGCCGCCATTTTCGATATCAGAGACTCGACAAAAAGTGTAGTAGTGGCGCGCGGGAGTGTCGCGGAAGGGAAGACACAGGAATCCCGCACGCCAAAAAATGAAATATGCGAAAAGCACTGGAGAGCCGGCTAGCAGGCATTCTCGAACCCAGAGCTCCCCGGCTCGTCTCCTCGCGAGGGAGGCTCTGGTGACAGCCATTGACGCATGCGCGAGATTTGATACAGAGCCGCTGAGAGAAACACCTTTCTGCGCATGCCCCAACGTTCAAAATCAGCCAATAAGCGAAGGCCCTCAAATGGATGTCCCCAGAGCCTCCCCTGCGAGCAGACGAGCCGGGGAGCTCTGGGTTCGAGAATGGCTAGCAGGTTAAAAATGTTCAGGTTAGAGCATTTTACTGCACAAGCGCATGAAAACTCGTAATAGTACAATGTCTTTGCATTAAGTCAGAGCTTCTGATGAATTAAAAAAGCAATGCATTATGGGAAGGGTGAGACTGATCCCTACGTGCTATTTGCGCTGAGCGTGGCTGGAAAAATTGAGCGTAGGTGAATAAAAGTGCGCGAAGCAAATACTTTTTTCTTGTATTTACGGACGTTCGCCAAATACAAGGGATTGCAAGCAGTTTCAAGAGTAACTCAAGTATGTTTATTAAAGGGGGATGTGACGACTAATAAGGTTAATTTAGGTATCTTAAGTAAAGTTTAATTTACAAGAGAATGCACTAGGCGAAACAGGACAAACACCTGATTGGCTTAGAGATGGTTTGACAGGCATTGCGTTTCGCATTGCGAAACGACGAAGTTTGCTGTAAAAAAAGGGTTTTCAAATGTAAAAAATGGCTTTCAAATGGCACCGTTTCGTTCAGTCCGCACAAAAAATAATACATAATGCGTTTTCGTTTTTATCTATTTTCGGGGAGCGCTTTCAAGAAAAACGTCTGCGCAACTTAAACCTAAATTTAAATATGTTTTAGGATGCGGAGATGGTAGGTACGCTAATAAAAAAATAAATAGGACTATATGATCAGAATCATTCACATAAGTCGAAGGTTCTTATTGCTGCTAAAGTTGCTTTGGGTTTGGGGATTTTCTGTTCCACCAGTCAAATAAATAAGCCAATGAGGTCTTCGCCTAGCTAGTGGTCATATCAACTGGCTTCCCGTCGCGGGGCAAAAAAGCCACTCGACTGCACTAGACGAAACAAGGCAAGGGCAAGCAAAATCAACCACGTTTCGAACATTCACAGGACGAACGATGGTTTTGGCTAGAAAAGAGATGATTGAAAGTGTTGCAACGGTCAACAACGTTGCCATTCATGTCACTACCCTTTCTTGTCAGTAAAAAAAAACTTACCAAATAATGATGGTGTGAAGAGAATTCTTGTAATCTGATGCCTTTCCAGATACTTCAAGAGCAAAGGGGGATCATAGATAACATGGTCGGGGATTATATATAAAGGTATTCTACTCAAAATACTGCGCAGCATTTCCCAAACAAAAAACACATTACAAGCCACTCTCTCTTCTGCTTCAAAGGGATAGTTATCCATCCTCCAGGTGTATGAGAAGACAGCTCCTCTATGGGGGCAAGCAATACCTGATTTAAAAAGAATGAAATTCAAATTTTAATTTGTTGCAATAAATAACAAAGGCAGCTTTAGGAGAGTTGTTAGACAGTTCTCTGGTTGTATAAGCTTTTGTGACATTAACATCTTTAAAGGTGACAAGGTTTCCTTAATGTGAGCAGCTGCTTTGCTCAACAAAGGTTTCTAATGTTTGTCACTTGTTTGTCACACAGATACCCAAAGGCAAAAACATTTGCTTAAATTGTCCCAGTTAAAGCCATAAAAAAATGTACTCATCACTGAATAGGCATCTACCAGTGCATTAATTACGGTCAGTGGGGCCCAAAATGTTGCGAGTGCAGATTGAATGAGAAACTGATAAAATAGGGGTATGCAGAAATCAAGACAACAGGTTAACTGAGGATGCTTTTGGGAATCATTGGTATTTACGTCAGATCCCATATCAAGGCTCACAAACTGTATTTTTTGCTGCAATGCCTATTTTGAGTCCCTGAGCTCCCCCCCCCCCCCCTAGTGCCACATGCCTTCTTTACAATCATATGATGCCCTGTGTTCCGTGGACATGATTCCCTGATGATTAGAGACTTTTTAGAGTAACATGGGGTTTTAATTTACCAATACATAAAAAATGGTATTACCCATGACAGATCCAGATGTATGGCTGTACTGGTTAGGAAGAACTGAAAGCCAATCATGCAGTTGTGTAATGTGCTAAGTCGTGCAATGGAAGTGTTGACACCTCAAGAGCACCCTCTCAAAATGCTAAAGAAGAAATGTGCTTGTGTAACCCCATGCTAAATCATCTGTACCACCTGCACTGGTCTGAGTGGTCTCCTAAGCAGCTTGTTCTTTGTGTCAGTCACGCAATGCTTCTTGAGGGAAGCGTTGCATGACCAACACAAAGAATAGGCTGCAAGGAGACTATGTCTGAGCAACCTTTTGTTCTTTACAGGGGCAGATCCAGGAATTCCAGAAAGGGACCCTAAAAGTGCTTTACATTATCCATGGAAATTTTCATGAGCCACAGTTTAATTGTGGGACATCAGTTCCACATAAACATTTGCCTCCCCATATGTAGGCCCATTTATTACAGCCAAACTGGCTTTAGTGTAACTGTGACTAGCATGTCTTGGTCAAGTTGCTTTTCAATAACCTCTTTAATCTTTGTGCCAATCGCTCATATTTTCAAATCATGGGAATTCTTTGCAATATTTTTTTTTTTTTCTTTCTAAAATTAATTTCTTCATTTTTACATGAAGATTATTTAAGGCATAATATAAATTAACATCGCACTATTTCAAATATGCTTTGAATATGGGAGGCAAAGTGATCAATATCTTCACAAATCAGAAGCCCTTTCAAGTAGCCTCTTGTAGATATTACATGTGAGTAGTCACTAGATATGGATGAGGGAATATTTCAAAAGTGCACTCACTTTGAGCAAATCACTTAAATTAACCAACTGATTTTTATGGCAGGAGAAATCAAAAGCACCTGTGATCTGTGATATCAGGTTTATGTGTAAAAGAGAAAAATGATTGTGCAAAGCAAAAAGTTTATCTCAGAGCACCTGTGAAAATGATAATCAAGGCTGCTTACTTTTGTCATCAGACTGACTAGCAATATGAACTGTAAAGACTTATAAGTAGGTTTTTCAAATTACTTTGTTAATAGACATAATAATATTATAATTTAATTCTAATAATGGATTCTGGGGAAAGAAAAATATATTTGCTTTATTCAATTTTGTCCACATAACTATTCTTTCAAAGATATTTAAGCCGGTGTTTACGAGGTGTCCCTGAAACGTGACAATCTCGTCAAAGCAATTATGTCTGTTCTGTGTTGACCTTCATTGACATTCAGCATTATGTTCAGGCGTGTTTTAAAGAACTCTAAAGAACGAATTAAGTCAAACTTGAAAATAATCATATGTAAGATCTTTATCCCCTGAACCAAACTTCAGCTATCTCATATATTATTAATATCCCAACATAAGAATGTACTTTTAGCTGCTTCTTATTAAGTATAAATTGAAATTCTAATTACCTTTTGGAGTCCCTGTCGTCCCAGAAGAATAAACAACATACGCCAAGTCGTCTAAACTTGATTCACCCGGCAAGACTTCCCCTAATACTTCATTCTCTTTTTGTAGTCTCTTGTCCCAGTCTTCAGAAAGTATAATTGTACTAAACGATGGTGGAATTTTAGTTTTTAACACGTCTGTTGTGACAATAGCTACGGGAGTCGAGTCTTCTAAAATCGAATTCAGTAAATTTTCTGGATAAGATAGTTCCAAAGGCATGTAGGCCCCTCCGGCTTTAAGTGCTGCAATATATGCTATAGGATATTCTAGACATTTTTCCATGTAAATGCCTACAACTTTGTCCTTCCCACATCCTTTGTGACGGAGATTTGCCGCCAGAATATCCGTTAACCGATTCAACTCGAAGAAACTCAATGATTTTCCTTCGTCCGAAACAACAGCGGTTTCATTCGGAGTTTTTCGAGCTTGCCTCGTAAACATTTCATGTAGACATCCATTTTTCTCGTAATTCATGGTTTTGAGAACTTGTTTCTCCTGTGACACGTAGCTCTTCCTACACGGATTGTTTTGGTTTTCCGTTAATGAGATATGATCTTTGTAAACTTTGGCCTTCTCTTTCAGAATCCAGCTGAGATACCACGTGCTCGCCTAGTCGAATCGCGTACCCGGTGTTTTATAATCCATAGCTATTCCCCGAGCAAAACACCAAGTATTAGCAGAAAACGCTTTTGTTTACAGCACTCTAAATGGAATTTAACTTTGATCTGCCTGCTGTTTCGTTTTCCCTGTTTTTAAACGGGAGAAGTTCGAATATTTTGCAATAAATCAACCGCTGAACAGGGAAAACCCGTTATTGAATCACGTGATCTCAGGTGATCCAAAAAAAACACAGGATTCCCATTTCGAAGTTTAAATGTGACCGGTCATTATTTGGGGATCGGAGTATTTTTCGTGGGAGGATCAATTCATTTTTGGATGAACGAAATGGGGATCTCTCGAAACCCTGAAAGGGGGAGCGACACACAATTTTCTAAGGAGTTATTCCAGCAACTTCTTTATCATAGACGTGTTCATTTAAAATTTCAGCGCGCGACGGATGCCGTCCGAGAACCCAAAAACCCTCCAGTGACAGGTCTGACCGGCGCGCAGCAGTCGACTAATTTTGAAAACCTGACGGTTATTACTGTCCTTCTGCACACAACACAGCACACAACCCACTGTAAATGGCTCCGCTGTTGTGGGCTCCTGCCAGTAGAGGCAAAGCTAATAAAATAAAATAAAATAAACACACTGGCAAATCCTGCGTTATCTGTCATCTGAGTGAAATTGACGTTTTGAGCTTGTGGAAAATATTGGATAATAGAAAAATTCTGTTTGATTTTGCAGCCTGGGACATTATCTTCATTGCAGTCATTGGCAGGGACAAAGCTAGACATTTTTCACCTTTAAGCCCGCTGTCAAAATTTGTTGACATATGGTAACCAAAAATTTATCATGTAAAAAGTAACTTGAACTAGTTCTTTTACATCCGTCCTTAATAAAAATCAACAAAAATGTGTTAAGCCCGGGCTTAGTGCAGCTAAGTAGCTACGTGCCTGCTTGGCTTAAAAAACTGATGATATTCTGCACAGACTCACAGGTTAATGGTTACAGTACATATCTGAACTAAAAAAAAAATATATTTTTTTGAATTTGGTCCTACAACTCAAAGGCAATGAACAACCTCAAGTATCATAACAAATAGATGGTTTAATCTTAATTGTCACGGAAAAGCTATAATACATATTGTAGCTTTCTGATACAAATATTGCAGTTGAAAAATGTTTATTGTCTACTACTACTATACTACTTGTACTGGTTACTGGTATACTACTTTGCATTCCCATGTCAGCATGTTTAACAGCCATCACCATTTGCTTTGCTTAGATAACTACTGGTCAGTTCTTTGTGCATATGAATGTTAATTTGTCCAGCAATTGGCTTATTTAAGTGGCACACACTATGGTGTCAGCGTCGCGTAGGCTTAGGGCCATATTCAATCTCTTTCCACGAAGACTTCCCCAAACAATATGATCACTCAGACCAAGGATTTGGGCAGCAGCTGCAGCAGCACCATCAGGATTCAGAGTAGTGGTGCATCCAAGGCCTGACGGGAGACGGAGTGACGACCATACATCTTCTGCACCCCACCCACTGGACATAGGTGGGCAGTTGATGACAGGGAAACAGGAATTACCGGATAGCACAGGACCAAGACCATTACTGCGCCCAGCAACAGCTATAATAACAAAAGGTACCCCCTGGCCTTCATAGCCATGCAATAAATTCAAGGTATCCTCAGTTCCTTTGTGTGCTGATGAGATTCGGATATCACATGACAAGTTAAATGGCTTTAGAGCTGCTTCAATCTTCTTGCAGTGATCCATATCACTTGGTGACCCCATAAAGATCACAACATGGCCAGGATTATGCTTTGGAAGTTTCTGTGACTCTGTTGCCACCCAGGCGTAATTCTTCTTGACAATTGCCATGGCCTCAGGTGTGACTTCAGGTAGATTTCTGTAAAATTGCTTGTCTCTCATCAGACGTGGATCTCCACTGGGCCAGATACGCCAGGAGTCATTATCAATAACATCAGCCAACATTATGTCACCAGTCTTCTTGTTAACACCAAACTCTATCTTCATGTCAACAAGAGCAACGTCAAGGGTGGCCCATGCTCTCTCAATGATCTCAAAGATAGCCACGGCAGATGCTCCCATCAATTGTAACTCGGTCTTGCCAATTTTCCTTCCACCCATGACAAATCCTGCTTCGACACACTGCTCAAAGGTCCAGTAGGGATCATGTTGGGCATCATCCTTCAAAAAGAACTCCAGCTTGGGTGGGGTAAAGCGGTACCCTTCTTTGACACCTTGGTAGCGCTTTAGGAAGGACCCTGTTGCAATGCGACGGCACACAACTTCCAGGGGAATCATCTCACAGGCAATACCTATAAATGCTTCTGGGTCGGAATCATGTCGCTTGATAAAATGAGTATTGATACCACATTTATTCAGGAGCTCAAAAATTGCACAAGTGGTTTCAGTGCTCATCTTGGCTTTTCCTTCCATGTCATTCTTGCGAGTAGCATCAAAGGCTGTGATCTTGTCCTTTGATTTGAGCAGGACATGGTTACCATCTGGGGAATCAGGCAAAGCAAACACCTTCTTTGTCTTTCCTTCAATTATCAGCTCACCAACTTTCAGTTCTAAGAGAGAAACAAAAATCGAATTATGGCATTAGACAGGGGCCACCAAAAAGAAAATGTTTATTTTTGCCTTATGAGGCAATTGCAAAAAAAAATGTTTTTTTTTCTGTTACCAAGGGGAGGCTATGGTCAACAAGTTAATTATTTGAGTCAACCAGAGAACTCCAGATTAAACCTGTTTTGAAGCCACGGGCTGATCCAGGATCTCCAAAAGGGGGGGCCCAAAGTAAAAAAAATGGAGGCCAAAGTTGAAACCTTACAGTAAATGTATGGGGAAACCTATCGAAAAAGGGGGGCCCGGGCCCCTAAGCTCCCCCCCCCCCTTAATCTGCCTATAAAGGCTGAACAGGCTGGACCTGTTTATCAAGCAAAATCTACTGTGTTATGTTAAATGCATAATGCTGTGCAGTTTCCAGCTGCCACACACGAAAAAAAACAGTAGCACCAGGATAGGTAGATGGCTGTTTAATACAACAGATTGCTTGCAGAGGCATGTTGACTGCTTGTTTTCTATTTCATTTTCGTCACCAACAGGGCTTCTGCGTAAGCATTGACCCTTTTTCCCCAAAACAAAATTTGTTTTAAAAAAGATTGCTTTGAAATTACCCACTATCTCAAGACAGACTCAGGGATTCTTCAATGTGTTGCATATGTGTGATACTCGAAGATACTAGCTGTAATGGCTGTATATCAGCGGTTACAAGCTACTCTAAAATTCGAGTTAAAACAAAGTAATTAGTTTATTTTTTCAGGGAATTCCTGCAGAAACCTACTTATAGGGGCTCTTGCATGCTTAATATTCATCGACCATGTACGTTAACCATGAAAACACATGTACATTTGCCCGTAGTAATAATCCTCCAGATTAATAGAAAAACCTTTCAATTGTTAGACAAATGCAATTCTAGGTTATTTTGACCTGCTATCAAGAGGATGGAATTGATTGCGATTTGAGCTATTTTCTTGTCAGAGAAGTGGCCAGCAAGCATGCGAGAGCCCCTTCAATGGGAAATACTGAATTTCCTATGACTCAAGAAGGGAAAATGTTCAGCTTTCCCATGGCTATACCTGTGATTTCTGAACACTTTGCACTCTTGCGGCATGAGAATTTCATATTTTCCCATGAAAAGGTTTCTGCAGAAATTCCCTTGAGTTAGATATAGCAAACAATATTTTCTCCTCTGCTTTGCTCTAGCTGACCCTTCTAATGGGTAATTGTGATGCCCCGGACCTGAAACAACTATTGATCCCCACTCCTACCCTTCTGATCACTGGGCCTGCTACTTGGAGCACTGATCCAGTGCTTTTATGCCTGAGCCCATGATTTATACTACTCTGTTACAAGCCTGTTTTTCCTCAAGGAACCTAACTATACCCCCCTCAGGCAATGAAATAAGTTATAATTGGTAATAACTTTATTCCATAATACCAAAAGAGATACATAGGAAACTAACAACTTTACACTAATACAAACTCTACAACATTAACAGAACGGCATCAAAAAGCAACCTAAACAACATTATTATTTAGTATTTTCATAAGCTGTCAAAATGTCAAAGCAGGACAACATATTTACTACTTAACATAATTATCATAAGCCGTCAAGATGTCAAAACAAAACTTCCCAACAGTCTTCATCAATAAATCGTCGGTCATTCCAAGTGAATATACAAATAATTCCTTTTCCCCAAAATATGAAAACGCAGAATTAATCTTCAATAGTTCCACTCTAAACTTATTCCGAATACCTAGAAAGGCATGATGTTGGCAAACCGAAAAATAATGAAATTCATCCCCAACCTCTCCCACATCACATAAATCACATTTCCTAGATTCGTATGGAATTTTAAGATATCTGCCAATTTCAACCGGCAGCTTATGTGCCGAAACTCTCAGTTTGGTTACCGCTTGTCTATGTTTGTAATTCGTGATTGAGGAAAGGTATTTCTCCAAACTGATTCTCATTTTTATTTGGCGAAATGTCCGCAACTTGCCGCCCAAGGTATTACCTTGGCCGGCACTTTGGTGAACATGACCTTCCCAAACCTTAGTGAATAGATTATAAAGTTTTGACTTTACATATTTAGCCATTTTACCTATTTCGTTTAAAGACATTGAAAGCTCCTTAAGTGGTTTAATATCACATAAACTTAAAATGTTATTACTAAAAACAACCCCTTGAAAATTTGATTTTAAGCATACTTCCGCTGCTTTCCCCACTAATGAGTCTTTATACTCTGTATTAGTTATTCTCAACCAATATTTCACTACCAGATAAGCGACCTGCGCTATCATAGGCACTCTGCCTAATTCAGCATAAACCGCTAAGTTGGTCGTCTTATTATGTACTCCAAGAACTCGTTTGCAAAACTTTAAGTGGAGCCTTTCCAGATTATTTACTACCTCAAATAATTTCTTTCTGAAACTATCCAAACTAGTTCCAACTCTTCCAACAAATATGCTCCCCATACCTCACAACCGTAAAGAATAACGGGAGCAACAAGTGAGGAAAATAATTTCAAAAGCAGCCTAACCGGCTTATTCGTTGAATTCGAGAAAGATCTGAATAAAGCATGATATGCCTTTAAAGCCTTATTATACAACATCGCTTGAGCACGTTTAAAGCCACCATCACAATGAAACGTAATGCCTAAATATGAATAATCCTCAACTCGATCCAGTTGCTCGTTATTTAAGTGCCATGTGGAAGCGAGAAACCCACGCCTTTGCGCGTATGACCCAAAAACCAAAACCTTGGACTTTTTCATATTTACTTGCAGCCTCCATTTTTAGTATAAACGTGTAGCTTATCCAAAACACACTTGCAAACCAGCTGCAGAATCCGATAAAAGCACCAAATCATCCGCATACAATAGACAATTCAAATTCTGATCACCAAGCGCTACTGGTGCACATTGCAATGAATCGAAAATCCCAGGAATGTCATTAATAAAAAGATTGAATAATGTGGGGCTCAAATTGCAGCCCTGTTTAACTCCAATCTCGGAGTTAAAGCATGGAGTACACCCATGACTTAGCTTAACCGCTGATTTAACAGACGCATACATGTTAAGAAGAATTCTTAGAAACTTTCGACTACAACCGTATGTAATCATTTTATAGAACAATCCCTCTCTCCAGACACTATCATACGCTTTCCTAAAATCAATGAAACACGCAAACAATGGTTTGCGTTTAGACTTGTAAGAATCAATCAACGTTTTTAGAACTAAGACATGATCAGAAGTCCGGCAACCTTGCCTAAAACCAATTTGGAACTTATTCAAAATATTATTACTTTTTAAAAATTGATTTAGGCGCTCATTTAAAATAAGAGTGAAAAACTTCCCCAAACAACTACTTATGCAAATACCTCTGTAGTTTGCAGGATCTAACTTATCCCCTGACTTAAAGAGAGGGACGATAAGACCCTCTGACCATTTTTTGGAAACTTGCCACAAGACAAAACTGCATTGAAAAGCCTGACGTAGTAAGGTGCTAAAACATCGATCGATGACTTAATTATTTCATTACTTATGGAGTCAAAAGCACTAGCTTTCTTTACTTTAAGTTTTTTAGAAATATCACAAACTTCTTCCTTATCAATTGGTGAATCCAAAATCTTACTTTCTTTAGTAGCCCAAAGCCAAAAGTCCCCAACAATTTGGGATTCAGGACTACTGCTCTCCTCCGAAAAATTTAGTTTATTTAGATTCCGGAAATATTCGAACATTTCAGTCGGTGGCACATCATTTGAGGTTTTCGTAGATCGTTGTGCTTTAAGAGAGTTTACAAGCTTCCACATTGCTTTTGGATTAGCATCCTGTAGATTCTGAATATTGGATAACATATCCTCATGAAATTGCCTTTTCAAGCGTTTAGTCAAACGTTTATAATTTTTCTTAGCTGAGAAAAACCGATGCCTTAAATATACTTCATTCGGGTATTTACAAACTAACTTTCCTAAACTCCGAAGTTCTTTTCGGAGATCATAACACGTCTTGTCAAACCACTTCTGTTTTGGAACTTTTCGTCTCCGTTGCTTATTGCCAGTAGGAACCCCTTTTCTGACAGACATTACCTTTTTTGTGGCACATAGTAAAATATCCGAAAAGTTACTAACCATACCATCTACATCGACAACTGCATCAGATGCCCCGTCAAACACAGCATCTAGGTTCCTGCGAACCTCCTCCGAATCGATGCTGTCGCGAAACATTCCCTTATGCTCATCATCCCACAACAATACCACCGGTAGAGGTGTTAAACCCAGAGAGTCATCCACAGCCTTCGAAACATGAACTTTTAGAGTAAAGGACAGTAAGCAATGATGCGATAACTCAGTTAAAGAGGCCACTGTGAAATAACTAACAAGGGGAAATAGATGAATTGAAACAATAGCATAATCTACAACACTTACGCCATTGTACGTATGACACGTAAACTGGCCCATCAGATCACCTGGAGTTCTACCATTGAGAATTATTAATCCATTCCCACAACAAAATTCTGCTAGTAATTTGCCATAAGCATTAACCTGTCTGTCCCTCGAGTTCCGTTTATTCACCTGAATTTGGACACTATTAGTAACTCCATCAAGACCGTCATCTACATAATCAAGTTGGTCTCCCATTCTCGCATTAAAGTCTCCACATAAAATAATTTCACCTTTTCTAGCAAAATTATAGATGCTGTCCTGTAAGCACTCAAAATGATCTTTGCCTAACCTAACCTCCCTCGGAGAGTTGCTTGGAGGAAAATACACCGTACAGACAAAAATATCTTGATCCAGCCGAAAGAAATCTTTATCGAGTTTACACCAAATAAAATCCTCACAACTTTCATTATCGAGGAACTTTATGCCTTTTCTTAGATGAGATTTAACTAACACAGTTACTCCACCAGAATTCCTGCGGGCATTCTTGGAGGGTTTTCGACATTTTGAAAACGAATAAAATTCATCAATACCAAGATTAGTGGTTCCATACGGTAACCACGTTTCCACCAAACTAACAAAATCAAAATTCCCGATCTCTGAAAGGAAACTGCAGTCATTCAACTTCCCAGAAAGCCCTTCAATATTCCAACAACCGAACCGTAAAAACGAAGGACTCGTCATAACTTCCCAAGAAAACGCTTACCCACAGCCAAACGAACAAAGAAAATGAGAAAAATTAAAATAGACTAATAGAACTAAATAATAATCATAAAATAATTAACTAAATAAACAAGTACTACTACTACTACTAATAATAATAAAAACAAAAATAGAACAACAATACCCAAAAAATAAATAACTATGCTGCCGACCTTAATAAAGGATTCTCCATCTGTGGAAAACTATGTGGTGGTCTACAATACGCTAACCCTGGCGGTAACATGGGTGGCGGGATTAACATCCTCTGCTGCTGTTGCTGGACTTGTTGTTGCTGCTGAATCTGTTGCATATGCTGCTGTGATTGCACAAACTGTTTCATCATACCAACCATCTCCTGCAGTAAGACGACTGAGCTATCTTTCGCACCATCGGTTGCATGCTGTATTGAGCTTGCGTCGTTATTTCCCCTTGTTTCTTGGTCTTGTGCCGGAGTCGAACTTGATAGTGAATTCGCAGACACTTGCCGAAAAGGAACTGGTCGCAATCCATTAGCCTGTCTAATCCCGTTCTTTATGTTATTTGCGAAACGTGGGACTCCATGCCTTATATTGAAATGTTTCATATTTCCCTCAACATTGTGAAACAGACGCTTGTCACGTAAATTACTATTGTCAATATGTGTAACATCAGGAATATCTTTGATTTGTTGATGTACTAACATATTAATGTTATACACCGCTTTGTCTAAGCTATCAAGCCGTGGTGTTATACTGGAAACGATTATCTGCTTCCCCGGAAATGACGATTTTGCGACTCTAACCATATCTACAGACTGGCGCACGACCGCGTCCGTATTATGGTGTTCAACATCGTTCACGCCTGCATTAATCACCACTCCTTTGTTAATGGAAAATCTAGGCGTATTTAAAATTTCAGTAGCTTTGCCAATGGTATTGCACCGTATCAGCTTCACTTTGCTCCCCGGAAACAGCTTACTATTATCCAAATACTTCCGGTTAGAGTCACACAAAATGACATAATCAAACCGTTCGGTCAACCTTGGGACTGCCCTCTCGTCACCTGATGGTTGATCTTGCCTTTGATGCATCATCGGAGTAGCGCTTTCACCGCCAGCCTGCTCACCGCCATCATCCAGTACTGAAAGCAAAGCATTTTCACTGACCGACGATTCATCGTTCTCAGCGCTCGCACGCTGAGACTCTAACGCGCGCTCCAATTCCAAAACACGCTCATGTAATTTCACATTATCTGCCTCCAAACCAATTATTCTGTTCAATAAGCAGGACTTCTCTTCTGTGAACGAACCCACTCTTCCTTGTAATTTTTTCGTTTCACATTCTGCCTTTCGCAATCTCTGCTCCAGCTCCATTACGGCAGTTTCATTAACTTTCCGCAGGGGTATCAATTCGTGCTTTATATGATCCTGCACAGTAGAAGACAATGCGTCCTTTGTTATCATTAAATCCTTCTCTATCGTTTGTAATCGAAAATCACTTTTCGCACCACGAGAATCAGTCTTAGCAATTACCTCCTCCATTCTTGACAACCTTTGGTTCAGTGCTTCTATAGAATCAAATACTTTTTGGGGCAAAGGCTCCTCTGTGTTTCTAGCTTTAGGGCTAGTTAATATTGACTTAGATAAGGCCCTTGTTTTATAATAATTATTCGCCACGGCAGAACAAACAACCGGGTTTCGTTTTCTTGACCGCCTTGGGGATGAAGCAGATAACGGCGTTTTCGGTGTGCGGGCTACATTCGTAACGGATTCTCTGCGCTCTGACATTGTCGTAAAATCCTCATCAAACTCACTCTCTCTCGGCTGCTCATCCTCGTCGTCCGAGACCGGCGGTGAAATATCCAAACACTGATCACCGAGAGCCATCCGTATGATAACATTGCTAGTCTCTCGTGGCTCATAAAAAGTAGCCACAAAGAGGTCGCTTATCTGCGTGTTATCCATATCGCCGCTTCTCTGAATTTTGTTCACTAATGTCAGTAATAACTCAAACTCTGTCTCTTTCCAAAGAGACTTGTGCTTGCCCTGAGTCATGATCTTTCTCTTTGTTAAATAAACAGTTAGGGTGAACAATAAAGGGCCTTCTACAGCAGTGCCTTCTTTACACCGATAGAGTTTAATAATGAGTTCCACAAGAGCGCCGCCATCGTCAACTTTCTTAAACCAAACTGCCTTGTAGCCCTCCATACTGCCGAAATCAAACCAATATCTTAACTTTAACACTTTTAGCCATATCTTGAATCTTGACTCCTCGGATATCACAGTTAAGTACGCTGCTCCCTTCTGAGTAGTCTGTAACATTTCTCGGATTTCACATCCAGAACTCTCCTGTCCTGCCAAGGACTCTTCCGACCCTTCATCCCCGCGAAACAACTCACTTGACATACTAACTAGTTACATATACAAAAAGGAAACGAAAATAAAAGGGCTGTATAGGGCGAGAGCGAAAACCTCAGAGACCGCCGTGAAGCTAGCTCCTTGACTTTGCGTGATAACCTTAAAATGTTTACCAAACTAAAATAGCTACTCTCAAGACCAAAGTTCCCTTGAACCCCCAGCAAGAAGGCAAAAGGATCTGACTAGAACTCAGATTACATCATGCTCACATGCAACGAAAAGGTGTCCATCTCTGCTACAATTCTCTCATATCATTCCCCTGTTTCTGAACACTGGAATTATTGAGGTGAATTAACTGAAATTGCACATTTTAGAATATCGTACAGTCTTTTTGCATATTTTTCGCCCCTCACATCCGGTCGTTTGGGTCATGCTGCCAAAACACGTGGCCTGCAAGTTTTCTAAAAATTATCGCTAAAATTCAGAATCAACCAGAAATCAAAGCTACCTGAAGGTGGTTTTTGCTCTTGTGCTGCCATATCGACGTATGTAAGTCGAAATTAAAGGAAAGCTGAGCTGGAAATGGGCTGAAAATAAGGAACTTTCACCGCCAACACAACCTCGGTGCTTCTCTGACAGAACGCGGGGAAACGAACGTGCTTTGCATAAATTTTGCACGTGGGAAGAGCAACCAATCAGAATGCTTCTTAGATGAAATACGCGGGCATGTCTGATTCGATTAGCCAATCAGCGTCGAGAAATGTATTTGGCGCGGTTGCAGCCCCCGGTCGAATGAATCATAAATGGCGGCATGAATAACCAAGAAAAGCTTCGGCGAATGTTCCCGCACAGACATTCGATACTTCTTCGCTATTTAATCTCTTTATTTAGATACCCTAGGTTTGTGATACCTTTGGAACTTTAGGATTCTTCAGTAAGACTATCCGTATTCCCAAAGGAGTTGTTTCCGAGCGGCATTTTAGCGTCTCGCGGCAGCACACAACAAGAAGTGTCAATGCCATGGCGGACCAATTTGAACGAGAAGAACGGATACTTCAAGATAAATGTGGCGTATTCGCGTGTGTTACTGCAAAAGGCTTGACTTGGGAAGAGAATGAAGTGGCAAATGTAATCTCCTTGGGGTTGATTGGACTTCAGCATCGGTAAGGCTTACACATTGATACACGTGATTTGATTCGACTCAAAACACCAAAATAGTTCTTTCCTTGTTGATCTGCCGATCCATAGACTAATCGCAAGTCCTCTTTTGTATCATAACGTTATGCATTTTACTAGATTACTGTGTGTTATGAAATTAGCAACATACTATTAAACTTAGCTAAACGTCCTGTAGATTTAAACCTGAGCAGATAATTTGTGAAATTCAAGAGCTTTGCTCCCGGGGGGGACTCCAATATTTTTTTGTCGGGGATGATCGTCGGAAATTTTCAGTTTCACCCCTAAAAGATACCAAACATGGCGGGCCATGGCGTGGCTCAAAAAAATTATTACCCTAAAAGATACCCTAAAAGATAAGCGTCATTACCCCACACCTTGAAAAACGTTGCATAACAATAGAGCCTTTTTCACTACATAATGATATTTTTCATTCATTGAGGCTTGCATAGAAATAAGCTTTGATGGTTTTGTGGAGTAGAACAAGGGGACCAATCAGGCTGAACGAGAGAGTGTGCAAAACTCACTTTCCTGCATTCCTGCTGCATTCCTTGTATTAAAATCGAACATCAAGTTTATTCATTCAGGAAAATATGGGTGACATGTCATCATTTAGGCATGTATTATGTTATTACAACAAGGAGGGCGTAATGTCAATTTATGGCAAGCACATTATTTTTCTTTCCAGAAGCAGTCAATTCCCTAGTTATACACTGAAGCATTTTTAATTTTTTTCAAATCCCATGACATGATTTAGGTTGGCAGCGTTTGGGCTATTGGTCAGCGCGCCAGACTTGCAATCCGGTGATCCGAGTTCGAGTCCCACTCGCTAACCACTAACAGGATTTCTTTCTTGGTGCTGTAAATTGTAGGATCGACTTCTCAGACACGCTTGTAGATAGCCAACTGGTTTGCCTCTCTGTCAGTTGGGATTCTTAATACGTTATGATTATATCTTAGATATTTGGTTTCAATTTAAGTGTACATAGTGTCTGTGAAGGGTGTAGCTAAGTGCACTACCACAATAAACATGAATTTACATTTACAATTTACATGATTGGGGAAATCCTGGATACTGAAAATACTATTCCATCCCCCTGACAATGCATTCCAGTCGCCCTATACTGTAGATTTGTGATTTCATGACTGTGAATAGTGCCGCGGCATGGTTGGTTTCGCGGCATGGAACTGGCCTGCTGTAGATACGGAATGAAATTGTGTAGTCGCGTCACGGTCACGGTGCGGCACAACTTTCTCGCCCCACTCTTCACAGTCATATGAAATCTGCTCTAGTATGCTAGTGGGCTTATACTTATTTTATGATGCTGAACTTATTATGTGTGACATTATTGTGTCAGTCATTCTATGTTTCTTGTCATTTTTAGTGGCCAAGAAAGTGCTGGTATTGTTACCAACGATGGAAAGCGATTTCACACCATGAAAGGCATGGGTATGGTGTCAAATATCTTCAATGATGATGCACTCAAAGGGCTCAAAGGCTCCATGGGAATTGGCCACACAAGATACTCGACAGCAGGGGCCTCAGAACTTGTGAACTGTCAGCCATTTGTGGTAGATACTATTCATAGCCATATTGCAGTGGCCCACAATGGAGAGCTAATTAATGCTAAGGCTGTACGAGATCGCATGTTGCATCAAGGTATGGGCTTGTCAACTGGGAGTGACAGCGAGGTTATAACACAGCTTCTAACCGTGCGGCCTTCATGTGGGGAACCTGATGGTGCAGATTGGGTAGCAAGAATCAAATACCTCATGAAGCAAACCCAGTGTGCATATAGTCTTGCTATTATGACCAAGAACTCTGTTTTTGCTGTGAGAGACCCCTATGGCAACAGGCCCCTCTGTATTGGCATGCTTAAAAAGTCTGTCAGCTCCTTTGACCACCAGCTGAAAAGGTTCAACAGCCTGACAAACATTGAGAGTAAAATCAGTGAGGACGATGACGCTTTGGGCTGGGTGGCATCATCTGAGTCATGTTGTTTTCCCTCAATTGGAGCCATTTTAATGCATGAAGTTGCACCAGGGGAGATAGTTAAACTAACGCCAACCGGACCCAAGTCTCTTGCAATAGTCTCACCAGAGAAAATTGATGACCCCCCATCCTTCTGTATCTTCGAGTATGTATATTTTGCAAGGGCAGATACCATTTTTGAAGGCCAGACCGTCTACACAGTCCGTCAGCAGTGTGGCAAGCAGCTTGCAATAGAAGCTCCAGTTACAGCAGATGTCGTAAGCACTGTTCCTGAGTCAGCAACCCCAGCAGCCTTTGGATTCTCAAAACAATCAGGAATCCCTTATGTTGAGGTCTTCACCAAGAATCGATATGTTGGAAGAACTTTTATTCAGCCTTCTGAAAGACTTCGTCAGCTGAATGTGAACAAAAAGTTTGGGCCTCTAACTGATAATTTTAGAGGAAAAAGAGTTGTGCTGTTGGATGATTCCATTGTGAGAGGCAACACTATTCGCCCAATCATTAAATTGTTGAAGCAAGCTGGAGCAACTGAGGTAATTTTCACATGTAAATCATTGTTCCAGAATAATCTACATGTAGGTTAGCTGAGGGGATTTTCTTGAACGATTGTGTTTGTTCCCTTGTTTGTTTGCTTGATTTTTGTTGTTTGCTTGTAAGTCTTGTCTGCTATTTTGGTTTGTTTGTCTGACTGTCTTTCTGTTTTTTGGGGTTTTTTTTGGGGGGGGGGGGGGTTTACAGATTATTTTACAGATGACAATAATATCTTCAGGGAAATTTTCACATAATATGTCAGACCGAAACAGAGAATTGATTGAGGCATTTTTTGTCAGATCAGCTAAAAATATGGGTACCTCAGTTTACAGTTCTGATACAGTGTTATGACACAGACATAATGGTAGCCACTGCATGGATTTGCCCATGCAATAATATATTCATGGTTCAATTACAAATTGCTCTCCTTTTTATAGGTGTGCCAATTGGTCTGGGTATTAAAGTTTCCCATATTTTGTAGGTCCATGTTCGCATTGCTTCTCCCCTCTGAAGTACCCCTGTTACATGGGTATCAATATTCCTACCAGCCAGGAGCTTATTGCCAACAAGATGGATGCTGATCAACTTGCACTGGCAGTTGGAGCTGATAGCTTGGTTTATCTCACTCTTGAGGGCTTGGTGACTGCTGTGCAATCAGGAATCAATGAGTCAAAAAATCGCAAAGTTGGCCATTGTACTGCATGCTTGAGTGGGAAATACCCTGTGGAGCTTGAATGGTAGGTTAGTGGAAAGAGGAAGACTTTGAAGTCTTAGGTATGTCTGGTTCCTAACTAATGTACTATGAAATTCCAAAACAAGGCCCACTTCCTCCATGAAGTCTAGCTTGTCTGAGTAATTCCCTTTGCTATTTTAGTCAAATAAGTCAAAATGCAAACAAACAATAAATTTGCAAGGAATTTTGACCATTGAAGGCTGCTGGTCATCTGAAGGGTGACCTCTGACTGTGCTGCAGATGTGTAGATAAATCTAAAATGGTGATTATTATCAGTAGGTGCTTTGTCTATAGCTGCTGTTACTTCAGTGTACATAGGTTACAATAAAATAGAAATGTGCAGGTGCGTAGCTAGGGGGGTTCCAGGGGTTCTGGACCCCTCCTCTCGCATCAAGGAACTCAGAGTCACTATCTGACAGGACATAAATTGAGTCCAAAATTTCTTTTGATTGATCTGGAAACTTCTCTGTCACCCCAAGAGGATAGCTCAAACCGGGCTCAAACCTATTCTGTTTGGCCTTCAGAAATGTAAAGTGCGAGTTAGCAGAATTCTGAAAATAGCAGTAAATAAAACAAGATGCTTATCGAAAATTCGCATTAATTTAGTGTAACATATATTTTCTTCGCATTGCCAACATGCGTTGTTTATAATTTCTTAGAAATAAGATAATTGTCTTTTTCTAGAATGCTTATTTGTTGCAGGATCTTTAAGCAGGATAGGCTTTCTATGTAATTATTCAGTATTTGCTGACAATAACATTTTCCCATTCACAATTTTTCCTTTATTTAAGAAGCTACAAATTTGTGGCCATTAATGTAGACTGATACACCTATTTCAGAAAAGGTTGCACCATAACAACTGTGTATTGTAGCCTGCGGTGCGTAATGGGAGAAACAAAGAACTAAATTCTCACATTAAACATTTTAAACCCAAACAAAATTTCATGCGAGCAATGTTTTGTAGAATCATTTAGCATAAGCAGGGTGATAAGTTTGGCTATTTCTCCTAAAAAATAGCGTCCATGCTTCTGTTTTGGTACACTCTTTTTTTTGTAAGAACTCTGATGTTTCAGTTGAGGCTGGGCCGTTCTTATTTTTGGAGCAGTGTGAGGCTGGAAATGTTCTTACGGATGTTCTTACATTTCAGTGACGTCGGAACTTGAAATATGCCTAGATCTTATAGAAGTTAAGAGAGTTTATAAATTACAATATTGAAGGTCGTTATTATTAACACATTTGATTCTGGACTTTAGAACGCGTCACTGTAAATAAATCTATTTTGCTCCTATCTGAGGCTCGGGCATGTTCTTAGCATGTTCTTAAAATTTCAGGCTGAACGTTCTTATAAAAAAGGTTCTTGTAAAAAAGGGTGTATTCATGTTTGCTCCCATCATGCATTGCGGGCTGCAACAGACGACAATTCTGATGGTGCAACCTTTCTGAAATAGGTGTACACAGTATTATTATTATTATTGAGTGACATGGTTTTCCATGGGTATAGCTGTTTTAAGAAGACTTTATTTATTTCGACTCTGTAAAAAAAAGTCATTTTAAAGTTTGTATTTCACAATAGTAAAAATAAACTAATTGCTTATAATGACAATGATTTGATTATTCCAGCCCCTATGGTCCCCGAGGACTGCCACCTAGAAATTATGCTGGAGGGGGGGGGGGGGGGGGGGGGTACTTCAATGTTAAAATGTAGTACTAAATTTCCACCCTGCTTTTAACCCCCCAAATATACGACGGTCCGAGTGATCGACATCGTAGTGCCTGCTGGCCATCTGAATGGCATCTCGTTGCGTTACCAGTCACAGCAGTTGCTTGTCACGGTAGTAACATAATGTTATAATATAGTTTCCGGGTTGGCAAATGTGCGGGCGATCCGCGGGCGGGATCGCGCCAATTCCCTTTGCGGTAAACTGCGCGCGGGTAATTAAAATACAAAAAATGTAGTCACTTCATCAGAAAACAACTTACCTTGCAATGATCGGCGAGATGCTTTAATTACAAGAAGAGAACGACCGTCGATGGGCAAACTAAACGGTGAGTGCTATTCCAGTTATGAGTGGTAATCGCATAATCAATTATATTCCGCATCTGGGCTCGGTGTTCAAGTTTCTCTAGACGACCGAATTCATCATCGAGTGTAGAAAACTTCTAGAATATTTAAGAGGGAGCGCTCTGTCTATTATGTAAATCAGTGACATACCATTGTATTTTACTTGAGTTTACAGATGGTAAAACCTAAAAATCGAGCATGGAGCAAAAGCAACTTTCTATTATTTTTGTTTTCACATGCGACAGTGTTATTTTCACGTGTTTAGAAGTTTTCGCGCGGGAGATCACCGGGTATTTCATTGGTGTTTGAATAATAAAGATAAGTATTATTTATTCATGCCACCCTACAATTGTAGCTACCTTTTTAGTAGAACGATTTTCAGTTCTTCTTCTTTTGCTGCCTTGATTAGTATTACACCAAATACAGACGTATTTTGGAAGTATTTTGGTGAACAAAAACTGACTTGACAAATGTTGTTGTCAGTGCGCGAAACTGTTTTTGAAACTGCGGAAATTTAATAGTCACCGGTGATTTATTGCATTGCCTACATTGCCCTCCGACCGTGATCCATTTTCACTAGCCCGCTGTCAACCTTGTACAAGTCTACGGGTAGTACACATAAGGCCGATGGTTAAGGATTTGGTCGTAAACTCGTATACTGTATTCTAATTCTTTTATTTTCTGGACTGACTGTCCTGTATTCTTAGAAGAAGACGATTAGGTTGCTGTTCAAAACGTAGGCTCGAGCGCTGACCTACCCTCGGGCAACACAAATTGCGTGGCTTTTATCTCACGTGACCACAGGAAGCCCGCCGTAACAATGGCCCGTACACAGCGGTTAACCCGTCAGTTTCCCTTTCGATTTATTTACTACAGTAGTTGCACTAAAGTTCCTGTAACCCTTGAGAAATGCAGTTCACAAGCGGGTTAGAACACTAATAAAATTAAAGGCGTCAATGTTCATATCCTTATTTTCTGAATGCTTTTTCTTTCGCATTCAACAGAACAAGTGATGGAGCGAAGAGCCAAGCGTAAAACACCTTACAAAACAATACCAATGAATAACGGAGAACTCGACTGGACGTCTGAAGATGAGGAGGGTTTCTTGACCATTGAAGACAGAGACGAAAAACCATCCCAGGAAGGGACCTCTCCCACATGGAAAGCTGTGGCAAACTTGCTGAGCGACATGGAGGGGACTGGTATCCTAGGGCTGCCGTTTGCAATTCTAAAAGGAAGTTGGATTGCTATTGGTGCCTTGCTGGTTGTCCCGTTTATAGCATGTTACACCGGCAGAATCCTGATCGAGTGCCTCTATGATAAACAAAAGGACGGGACTAGAATCCGAGTGCGAGAGAATTATAAAGACATAGCTAGTGCGATTTGGCCTAAGTTTGGCATGTGCGTGGTGGTTGCCACTCAGTTGTTAGGTTTTTGCCTTATTGGGTCGCTATACCTTGTTCTGGCAGGTGAATTAATTGGAACAGCCCTGCCGAATATTATGATCTCAAAAAGACAATGGATGGTGATAGCAGCCTTTGTAGGACTCCGTCAACCTTTTTAAGACACTGGCCCAAGTAGCATGGCTTAGTTTGATTAGTGTGATAGCGCTAATGATTGCAATTTCTATGGTGATAGGTTATGGGATTTATGATAGATCTGCATGGGTGCTTAGCTACAATGATCTAGTCCCTCCTCTTCAATTCGAGGGTGTCCCAATTGGCCTAGCGATAATCATCTTTAGCTACGCCGCCCACGTGGCGATGCCCAGTCTTGAGGCAAGTTTGAAAGATCGCTCGGAATACAACAAGATGCTCTGCATAGGGTACATTTTCACCTTTTGCATCAAAATAACTTTCGCCTCAATAGCATTCATATCATTTCGCGCAAACATCAAGGAAGTCATCACCACTAGCATCCCCATGTCAAATCTCTTCATCGCCATTACATCACTTCTTTGCATTAACGTAATGTTTTCCTATCCATTTAGAATCCTTGCTCTTGTGCGCACTCTGGAGGATTCCGTCATTCCGGAGTCTATCCGTTCCGCGTTCCCTGATTTACTTTGGTACGTTCTTATTCGAGTAACACTAAACTTTATAACCCTACTACCCGCAGTAATGATCCCACACTTCGCTCTAATGATGTCATTTCTTGGTAGTCTAACTGCTTCGCTTAGCGCGTTTGTCTACCCGTGCGTCTTCCATTTGTCTTTGAAATATGACGAGCTGCCGGCGTGGAAAAAGTCCTTGGACATATTCTTGATTGTATTTGGGTTTTCCGCAAGTGGAATAGGGCTAGCAGCCACGGGAAAACGCCTACTAGAGGCATATGGCTGATATCTAGATCCCTGGCTTACTTACCATAATTTATTATTATTATATACTGGTGACCAGATACCATGTGATAACACCAGTGAATGAAAAATCCGTATCAGTGAATGATACGATGTCATTCACCGCAAAAATAAAATGCATTTTGTTCTTTTTTTGGCTATTTATCAGACTCAGAGTATATAATCAACAAATTATGACATTGCTCGAAGACTCGCTCGTTCGCATTATGACACGAAAACTCGTGAATAAAAACGATATCAAGTTCTTGCCATGTAATAATCTCTATATATCGCAGTCAGTCATTATAGTCGGGGGAGTGCAGTGGCGATCTAATCACATAAGGCTGGGACGGACAAACTATAGTCTATGTTAGGTATTTTGCCATTTAAAGGGGGAAGGGGAGTCAGAATTTTGTCCATCCAACAGTCCCCTGATGTTTTAAACTTCTGATTTGCTGGTTTCGTTCCAGTAAACCACCAATTCTTGGCTATCTTTGTGAACTATGAAAAGCAAACGAATCTAAAAATGTAGCATGACCACAGCCTGTAATTCAGTTGTGACTGCAAGGAATAAACGTATCATTATCATAACATAATTAATGTATGTTTTTATTATTATATTTAGTAGGGAAACGCCTTGCATGGGTCGCCCGTTCGTGTTCTCCCCTTTGGACTCGGTCGTTATTATGTATTTACTTATTATTTATTAGTGCTTTTGTTATCTTTTGTTATTTAGTCCAATAAATCTGGTAAAATAAAATAAATGAATAAATAAAAATACCAGCGTACAGTAATCCAGAAGCGCTCACTTTCCATGTCTTTCTCGATATAACCTATGCACGACAGAGCGGAAATGACCAAAAATGAAATGTCTAACTTCGCCATATTTCAATATATAAGCTCAAGATTCCGTATACAAAGAGTTTCTATGGCTAAAAGCTTAATTCCAAATTTTTAAGAAAATTGAAGAATATGAATTTTAGATATGATCGAGCAAAGTTTGCATATTCCCCTGATCAAAGTATTAATTCTCCCATAAAATGGCACAGAAACCAATGTTTAAAGCCTAATATCTCAAAGACGGATCCATTAGAAAAAAGTCATTTTTGATATTTTGTTTCTAATAAGACAAGGAGTCTGTATGCAAAAAATCAAGCTTCTCTGAGCTAACCTGAACTTATTATTTGAAATTTAGTGGTCTGAGCAGGTCATTTCCACTCTGTCCCTATGCACCTTATTCCAGAATGGCCGACTCTCCGCAGAGAGTACCCAGAGCTCCGAGGCTCTGGTGACAGCCACCGACGCATGCTCAAAAGAAAATGGTGGTTGTATGCCTCCCAATTACTTTAGAGCATTCAAGTCGAAGACATAGGTTGAAAAGACGACTAGGAAACGAATGCCAGTGTTATTTTGACAGATTCGTTTCTTATAAAGCGAGATTAAGCTACTTTTATGTACGCGTGCGTGCCATTTCAGCCTATCAGTGAAGGCCCTCAGATGGATGTAACCAGAGCCTCCCCTGCGAGGCGACGAGCCGGGGAGCTCTGGGTTCGAGAATGCAGAGAGTTGTTCCAACACTGCGCGGAGGAATTCGAACCTTGCATGCATGTCAGTGATAACGTAAGGGCCCTGGTATCAACGTCACACGGTTCTCCTTCGCTAGGCGCGGACGAAACAGAGAACTCTTTAGTTTAAAGGGGCACACAACAAGCACCCCCTCCTTACATGTGTTAAATGGCTTATTTTGGTGTTTGCAGGTGTTTCTGTTCAAAAATGAGTTTTAAAAGTTGGGAAAAGCTGGGAAAAAATTATCTTTTCCTTTCTCCCAGGAGGCACCTCCATAACCTCCAGTGATATTTCCCCAGCAGAACCTCAGCTCAAAATTATAGGGGGTTATAGATTAAAGATTTTGCCAGCCAGTAGATTAATATCGGGATTGCAGATCGGCGCGGACGAAAATATATATAACCACGGAAAAAAGGAAGAAAGATAACATAACATAACAAGACTCGTACCAAATGGTATGAATTTCTTTTTTATAGAGAAACCGCTAGTCAAAATGTGCTAGAAAACGCAAGTATAATTGAAGCGTTTTATTTACTGTTGTGGACCTTTTTGTCGCGTTGGGGGGGGGGGGGGGGAGACCCCCGGAACCCCCCTGGCTACGGGCCTGGTGCGCGTTTGCCCATCTTAATCTATCACATATCATCGACTCTCACACAAAATTGAACATGTTCGAAATCCAGGAAATCATCATGATAGTTGGTGTTTAGTTTTACCATTGGATCGTGCGATTGTGAATAGTCGATGATAGTATTAACTAGGCTTGGGCCGGGGGCTTGGGATCAAATGATCAAACAGTGATGAGAGTTGGCAAGAGTCTGATTAACTTACTCATCAACTCTTCATTACTTTAAACGTTCATGAATTCTACACGAGAGTCGCTGGGAGTATAAACTCATTGACCTCAACCCCACGATCAGAGTATATTAAAGTATCATTGAATGATATTGAATGATATCATTGAATGATATTGAATGATATCATTGAATGATAATGATATTCAGCAAGTTAAAGAAACGTTTTTTTAGGAGTTGTTCTCGATGAACATCTAAGCTGGTTACCTCATATTAATAATATTGCACGTAAGGTATCAAAGGCTGTAGGTAAATGTACAAAGCAAGTTTTTGCCTTCTAAAACAGTCTCTTAGGACGCTATACTACTCTTTTGTATTAATTCCCCTATTTGCAGTACTGTCTCTCTGTGTGGGGTTCCACCTACCCTGGGGTTCTACCTACCCTACAAATTTAAATCGTTTATGTGCTTCAGAAAAGGGCGGTACGAATTATTTCTAAAGTCACTTTTTACTCTCACACTGACCATCTTTTCAAAAACCTTAGAATTTTGAAGTTTAGCTGTATCTATTTCTTTCAAATTGGAAAAGTTATGTTCCAATTCTAAAATAACGCTCTTCCCAATGTTTTCCACGGTTTAATTTATTTTTTCTCAATTCTCAAATTCATAGATTCAACACAAGAAGCTCTAAACTATTTCACATTCCTAGAGTTAATACAAATATCCATAAATTTTCCATTAACTATCAAGGTCCTAAATTTTTCAATTCTCTACCTAGTGAAATTCAGTTTGCCACTTTATTATCATATTTTTCAGTAAGCTTTACACATTTCTCCTTGAGAATTATTGTTTCCCATTCTGTGTTGTGTGTTCGTTTGTATACATGAGTGATTTATCTTTCTTTTTACATAAATCTTAAAATCAAATTTTGTAAACTTTTTGAGTTGTTAACGAATCCGTCGTGACTACCTTTCTCATTTTAACCTGTTATTTATTGTGTAATTACTTATGAGGAGAACCATCCCGTATAAGCCTTGTGGTTTTTTATGGTTCTCCTCGCCACATATATTTTCTTGTGATATTTGTATTTTTAATTATAATGTAAATTGTATGTATGTGGCGAAATATTAAACTTGAAACTCGAGAAAGAAGTCGACGCACCCTTTCCCCGTGGTCATTGTTTCATCGCTATACCATCAAAATACAGAGACTTCACAAAACGCTTTCAAATTTTTTTTTGGGCCGTTTAGCGCACTTTACCACACAATCTAAAACAAAAATATCACAAAAGAACAATCTCTTTGCATGAAGTCAGGGTTTCTGGTGCCCTGCCGTATATGTAGCTAGAAACAAAGCGCGCAATGCATTAGAGGACATGATGCAGTCGTCTCCTTTTATGATAGAACAGATTTCGTATGACTGTGAAAGTAGATACGGAATGAAATCGCGTAATCGCGGCACGGTGCATGCGCACTAAATAGCCAAAGGCTAATAACCTTGTGGCCCTACGGTCGCGGTTGCGGCGTGGCACAACTTAGCCGTGTCGCGGCACTTTTCACCTCATACTGTCTCATACGAAATCTGCTCCAGTCAACTCGATCAAGAACTGCATCTGTCCTCTACAATGTTTGATCCCTGCGTGAGCAAAACGTAAGCCAAACGTGCCACATGCCTCAAAGGTCAAACCAACTCCCAAGTAGTCTCCGTGACCCCCTTCTGCGCTTATTCAGTTGTTGCGTATAAGTGGGAGGAATGTGGGAGGCCTGTGGTCGACCGATTTCTAGGTCCAGTGTTTCGCGGCCAGAACCAGGCCTGGATGCTAAGTTGAAGTCAACAAACGATTCGCGAAAATGAAGACCTCGCCGGATAAAGAATGCTCTAAAAATGTTCTTTTTTACCCTTAATTTTATTTGAACAGTTCAAAAAGGAATTTTACGTCATATAAGATAGATCTGCAGTCGGAGAGCTCATTCTTGGCCCTAAATCGGGAGGGATTTTCAAATCCAAGATGGCGACGTCTTGGGCTGGTGTTTGCAAGTATCGAAATGTTGCGCTTACTAAACGGATTTCTCCCAAGATCTGCCGCGTTTTGCACAGAAATACAAGCTCTGGATTATTGCTGAGACCAATTGCTGGTCCTGAATTTTGCAGAGGTAAGGTAGTTTTGTTTTCATGGTGAAATTTGTGACTGTTTGAACGGGAGTAAATTTCCATGACCCCAGTCCAAATGACTGCAAAAGTTGCAACAGTCTCTCCTTGATCAATCATATTTTAAACATTTTATACAGGATAGGGAATTTCAATGGAAAATCATGAGAGTTATTGAGACAGCAATTTTAAATCAGATGAGCCTGCATTTATCTTTGCTATTATTTAGCAGCATGTTTACAGTACACAGCTTATTAATATTTTTTTCCTCACTGCATACCATAACCCCGTCTTGGGAACTAAGTTATGGAAGGTGACTGCAGGGCAATAGAGCAGATTTCGTATGACTGTGAAAAGTACCGTGGCACGGCGTGGTACTGTCGCAGTCGAGGCATGGAACCTTGCCTGCTGTAGATACTGAATGAAATCGCGTAGTAGCGGTAAGGTCGCAGGGTGGCACAACTATTTTGTGGCACTTTTCACAGTCATATGAATTAAATCTGCTCTAGTCAAGAGCATTCAAGGTGGTATCAACCACCATCAGGAGTAGGGTGAACTTGATCACCTTGATGTTGTTTAAAACCTTTGAAAACCAACGCCATTATTTCACGGACCCACAGAACAACCAAAAAGCAAAAGCCAAGGTTAGAAAAACTAGTGATAGGAAAACTTTGCGATTGAAATCACAAAACCTTCACCATGCCAAAATGCCATGCCAAAATAGCAGGTCTTTGTCTTTGACAAAGACCCTGATTTTGGTAAATCTATTTTTAGCTTGTCAAAGGAATCAGCAACTTAGAAATCAGTACTCAGAGCAGAAGAGTTGGACAAGAGGGTCTTCCATGCTGGGCCATGTGTCCCCAGTCTGCAGTAGGAAATACAGTAGTGATGACAGTAGCGGCAAGGACCAGGACAATGCTAAACAGCTGCTACCAAAACTGGATCATAAAGGTTGGAGGAATCATTAGTAGTCTCCTCGCAGCCTTATGGACCAAAGTCATGCAAAGCTCCATCCCATAGAGGCTGGCAAAGGACGAGGAGCATCGAGAGGCTTGAGCCTGTAATGCTGCGAGGAGTCTAGGATAAAGATGAAAATAAAGGAGACGTAATGCTCCCTTTTAATGGCATTTTGCAATGTCATTCCAGACACATTCCATTTTAAAACTGTCTGTGTGTCCATAGTGTCTTGTCTGTTCTGTCTGTCTGTATGAAATTTACAGTTTAACTCGCTTCTCCTACACACAAAAATGGTAGACATGCATGAGACATATCTTTTATTCAATGGGTGTCAAACTAAATTACAAATATTAGGCTATGAAATCCTCCAGCTCACCACTCTTTAATGTTCAAAAAAGCCAGCGGCTAAACAGTAACAATAGTTGATGATACAGTAGTTGTCGGTATCTCAACTATCAATAAGTATAGACGACTGCTCTTTGTAGTGGCCAACCGGTGGATGATAAATGGATGATAGTTGCAATGTCATGCATCTTTTTTGTTTCCACAATTTTTTGGCTCTTGATGCCTCCTCATCAAATATCTCGACCATATCTTCTTCCCCAGAGGACGCCATCTTTGATTTTGTAAATTTATTTATTTATTTGTTATGCTTCGTCTACAAAAATTGGAAAATAATACAGGAAAAAAAACGTTCAAGGAGAAAAACAAGACTTAATTGACACGACATGTAGACAGGGCAAAATTGGCATCATTCCTTAATATTTTGACAACATTTTGTCAAACCAGCAATATTTTTGCACTTTCTGCAATTTTGCAAGGAAACAGCTGAAAGCATTTTCATCTACAGATTACTTAACTTGGAGGAGCTCATATGCAAGCTTTAATTTCTTGCAGGTTCTCGCCATAAATATTATGAAAAATTGGAGCCCTCTCAAATTGACTTCAGCAAGAAATATTATGACAACACATTTATCTCTGATACAAGAGCCATGAGTGACTATCTTCTTAAGCCAAGGTATTATGATGTACTTAAAGTACATTGTACAGTATAGTGCAACAAACTTGAAGCTACTCATTTTACTTGTTGGCTAAGGACGTAAAACAGTACAACTGTAGGTCCTGTCTCTCACATACACTACATTGACCTAAACCAGAGGGACGCTAAAGAACCACTAGGATGCGGGAGTTAAACCATCCTCAGTGTCTCACTGCTTACGACCGTTTGGCAGACATTGGCGCCGTGAGGTACAGTGTAATTCAGCTCACGCGCTGCAAGTCTGGAGAGTCGGTCGCAATTACATAAATTACATTATACTCAAAGTTAATTAACTTTAATATATAAAATTGTGTATATTTGTACACTCCAGACATTTTGGAACTGCTGCTCCTTCATTACACTTTATGATGGAACCTACAGTGTAATGGATAAAAAAAAACTAAATAATATTTTAAAGATAAGCATCTGATTCCTATCCAACTTTTAAAATATTTTTCTCTCTATACAGTGATCTTGAAGGACTAAGGACGACACATATAAGAAGTGCTTATACAGAGACTGATAGTCCATTTGATAAGTTTTACCTCAAATCAGATGTGGAGGCAAGGTCAGTCTATATTATCATCAATCTGGTTCCCAGAGCCCGCATCTTTTAGGCCAGCGCCAAGATACGGAGCTCTGGAATAATCAAGTCGTGCCACGATTTTCATTGGCTCGTCATTCCTCTCCACTGCCCATGCACGTGATTTGACAGAAAAACGCTGCGCTTCAAAGTCTTGCCACTTGTAGATCTATTCTTATGAATTTTCATAAGCACTTTGTAAGGTCAATTTTCCAAAACTAGTGTTATAACACAACAATTCTGAGGCAAATGTTCAGTTGTTGACAAAATTTGTCACACGCGCACTGCCGACGAAGATCATGCCACTTTCAAGGTCAAACAGTGCCCTTGCTGTTTTTCAAAAACAAAACCTGCTCAAAACTGAATGAAATATTTCAGTAATTTATGTTTTAAAGCTGTTTTTATAATGATGACTGTAAATGTGAAACATTCCTATAATATATTGAAGAACTTTGCGACAAATCCTTGACTTCAGTGTCAACTTTAGTAGCAGTCAAGGTCAAATGCCTGTGCACTGAAGACTACATTATTTTGCACTCTCCTGCTTTCTTAATTTGCACTTTTCCACACTTAAGAAAATTGGTAATGAAAGAGCAAATTTTACAGAAAATTATGTACTTTTAGTGGACAAACTAAGTAAAAAAAATGTCCTGCTACCAAATAACTGCAGCTGTATAAATTTATAAAGAAAATAGTTCAGCAAAATATAATTTCTGGATTACTGTTTCAACAGAGCGAATGAAGTATGGGGAAGTCCTGAAGCCCTAGCTCGGGAAATATGGTTGAGGAAGAAAGCAATGGATGAAGATGAGAAGTACAGAAAAGGTACAAATATTAGAGCAGACTTATATTGACTGTTAAATGTGCTGCGACAATGTTGTGCAGTGCAGCGACCTGATTGTGCCTTGACCCATGCAATAGACCTCCTCGGCTTGGGCATAATGTTTTCCCATTTCAGATCACGTGGCATTCCCATGAGTATTCTTCCTTTGTTTTTCTGCTACGCACCGAAGGATATGAATATATGGAAACATTCCAAACAATACTCATGGGAATGCCACATGATCTGAAAATCGGCAAACATTAGGTCCAAGCCGAGGAGGTCTATTTTATGCCACAGACCATTCTACAGCAAGCCAGGTTCCGTGCCATGACTGCGACAGTGCTGCGGCGACAGTACTGCAGTTTTTTACAAAGGGACTGGTAGCCAAGAATATTCATCAAAGCTTCTAGATTTACAGGCTAATGTGTGGAAATGCAGCCCAAAAACATTATGCAATTCTGCATAATTTCCAGCGTATTACTATTTTCTGCGTAATTTTGCCCTCTAAATCCCGCATAATTTTGGTATTTTTTCCTTGCTTTTACAGAATCGAGACAAAGAAAAAAAAATGAAATACCAGACATGTCAGAACTGGAAATAGAATTAAAAAGCCTCCAGTAATTTTAAATTACAACTTTCTGCACTTGTGTTACAGATTTTTGCACTCAGTATTGCGTGAAAATTGCACTGCTCTCAAGCTTAACATTTTTCTACTAGGTAAACTATTTGTAAGTGTGTTACAATCTCTTCTTAGGGCTTGCTGCCTTAATTGGTCATCTCAAGAAGTCCATAAAAGACCACACAAAGAAAAGCCAGGAAACAATTGCAAGTAGATAAAAATTGTTTAATTAATTAAGTGACTGTCTGTATTTTGCTTTTGTTTGAAATTTACCTTCCCTTTGTTTCTTTTCCAACAGCTATTTGGTGGAGTGGAGAAAAGGGCTACATTTCTAAAGGGATCGGCTAGAGTTGTTGGATATGCAATATTTAGGTATTTTCTTGATAATATTTAACAATTAGTCACCAAAGGCGACGGGGTTTTACGGCAAATAGTCTCCGAGACGAAGTCGAGGGGACTATTCGCCGATAATCACGGAGGCTGAGGCGACTAATTGTTTTCGTATAATTGCTCAAGTGATTCAAAGGTTTTTAGACAGAAGAACTTATTTTTGTTGGACTTTTTCATGATCATAACAAAACTTGCTCACGCACTCCCAATCCTTTCAATGTTATAATCAACTGTAGGTGATTATAGCAAGGGAAACGAACTTCTCAACCAATCAGTGCGCTGAAATTCTTATAATCACTTGAGTAATTATACTAAAATAATGATAATGATAATGATAACACAATAAAATAAATTTAATGGCTTTCATCTGTCATCTGAAATTTGAAAGTAACAAAATCAGATAATATTGGGATGGAAGCAGCATTTTGATGTGAGTGTTTAAATGTTATTCAGCAATTTTGCAGTAATGCTGTGTAAGTTTGGTGGATACCTATACACAGGATCAGCCACCATGCTGTCAGAGTCCATCCATTCTCTGGCTGACTTGTTAAACCAGGTATGTATGCAACATCCACTAGAACAGTGACTGCTATATTCACAATTATTATAGTACAATGCTACGAAGTTGATAGTGGCTGCAAATTTACCATCTTACCACTACCAGAGTTCATACGCATCCTGAAATTCTTGGAATATCCTGGATTTTCAATTCCATCTACATCTACTTTATTGACTGATAAAACCAATTCCGGTATCACGTCAGTATAAATAAAAAATATACAAATCTATCTAGATATTCATAATACATGGAATAAATCTATTTCCAATTCCTGGAAATTCCTTGAAAGTCCTGGAATGTTAAGGAAAATCCTGGAAAACTCCTGGAAAAATGTTTCAACTCAAATGTGGTTGAATGAGTCAGTTTCGTGAATCTTATTTTGGGCTGTAAATTATGACATTAGCACTGTTATCATACTACAACATGAGTGAATAGAAACGTAAATTGCTGTATATTGGTCCAATATAGTAAAACAGCTTCCTTTTAAATTGTGTATATTTTTTTTTTTTTGGGGGGGGGGGGATAAAAACCATAAAAACTCCTGGAAAAATAAGTAGAGACCTCCTGGAAAATACTGGATTTTTGTCATTCAGAAAGTGTGCGAATCCTGATTTGCACTCTCCCTCTCTTTTAGTGTTTGCTAGCATTTGGTATTCTACAATCCATTCAACAACCATCCCTTGATCATCCGTAAGTTAACTTTTGGAATTATTATCTTTCAATCTAACAGTTATTGAGTATTACATTTGAGTGGATTTCAGATGAGCTTGGAGACTCTGGTACCCATGGTATATGAGTGTAAATAAACGAAATTTGTCCGATGGGCGTGACCTTAAAGTTTTATTTCTTGTGGTTGCTACGTGTCAGTTGTGTGATAGAAGGAGCCTGTGAAACACGGTTTGACAATTGCTTTGAACAGGGGTTGCACTGAATGATGAAAACCCTAGTAAAGTAAGAAAATGTCTAATGCTCAAATGAATAGAGTTGACCGTCTTCATTGCGTGTTCCATAGCTATGGGTGGTCCCGTGCTAGATATGTTTATTCCCTCATCAGTGGGGTGGGGATATTTTTCTTGGGAGCTGGCGTCTCTGTGTATCACGGAATCTCCACACTGCTTATTGGCTCGGAGCTGGAGAATTTAGTTGTGGTAAGTTCTGAATCATCCATTTTTATCTCGTCGGTGGAACATTCAATTAGGCGATCACTCATTTCCTTGTTTCAACGTTTCTGCAATTTTCCTTCGAGCAGAGGTTTCTTTTTATCTCCCTGCATTTGCTTTAATGTTTCCTTGTGTTTCTTGTAAGTACGTCCACGATCCTAGACGAGGTTGTGAAATTTGTGTGAGGCCACTTAGAACACAGATCGAGTGGCCTCTGTTAGCAGGGAATTCTGTGATGAGCTGTGACATCAGAAAATCATGTCTCAAATGGACACTTCAAGTAATAATGTGAAGTACTCAACCAGTCATAGTGCTACTGATACTCACCCTTTCTGTTCTGAACTAGTCAGTGAGCCTACTCTACTGCTACTCTGATACTCACCCCTATTGTTCCGAACTAGTCTATACTGTGATACTCGCCTCTCCTGCTCTGAACTAGTCATGTAGTGCTCCTGGTTCTCGCCTCTCCATAAGACAGTTTCTCCACTCTTTCAGGCATACGCTGTTTTAGGAGGATCCTTTGTTCTCGAGGGAGGTAAGGTTTGACATTTGAATCTTCGTTTTGAAGACAACGAAGTCTGAATCTTCGATATTACTCTCGTAGTGTTAGTAAACTAATTATCGTTCTGTTCTAGCAACACTACTTGCAGCAATTAATCAAGTCAGCAAAAGTGCTAAAGAAAGTGGCGTATCATTCAGAGAATACAGTAAGTTGATTGTTAGTTATTATGTTGTTGTCCTTTTAAAGTGCCACTAGCACCTAATTTGTCACTTACCCGAAATTCCACCAAATTCGGCAGATATCATGATCTTTATCACCTCGCCATCAGAACACGGAGAGCTCATTATCTACGAACGTTGGCGCAAAAATACGCAATTTTCCTTTCAACCTCTGGAAAACAAATGGCGTAGTGCTAAAGATCATGATGTCTTGTACTTGTGTGCCGAATTTGGTGGAATTTAAGGCAAGTGGAAATTAGGTGCTAGTGGTACTTTAATCATGATTTTGGCAACACCGCGGCAAAACGCATTTGCCATGCGCTAAAGATTCACTTCCTGTGAAATGAAAACAAAATAAATAATCTACATAACAAAAATATCTCGTGCTGTCTTGGAACGTTGGCAAACTTAAGCTCCAGACACTTATCGTAAGGCCAAAAATTGCAGAGCAGCTGGAATATGTTCATATCTTTCTCTGAACTTTTGCACCTCGCACTTTAGGGCTTGCATCTTACGCGAAAATTATGGTTTAAAGTCAAAATTTATCATTCACTGTTGTTATGTAGATTTTTCAATTGTCTTCATTTCACAGACCAGTGAATCTTTAGCGCATGCCAACGGCGTTTTGCCGCGGTGTCGATTTTGGCCGTCTTCTATTTCTCTTCTCATTTTCGCGCGAATTGTATACTTCGCACGAGCTCCTGCTATAGAGCGAAAATTACACAAATGAAAATAGCTACTTTCTGTCGATCTATTTATTTAAAAACTTTCCCCTTTTTTTTTCTCTGTAGACAAAATTGGATTGGGCTGTCTGTGGTCCGTGTAGAAATAGCCTGTGTACATCTGCTATTCTTGGTGTGCAACCATTCCTTTGGGATTAAAATAACAAAAGCGCAGCGGCCATGTTGGATGAAAGAACAAAAGGAGCAAATGAACATTCTTTTGGTATGTTCATCCAACATGGCCGCTGTGACGTGACATGCACACCAAGAATTAACCTCCCTCCTCTAAGCAGCCGTGAGTTTGGGCAAGATTTTTCAGCCAATCAAATTCGTAAAATTGATAACGTGATCGCGAGCCAATCAGAAACGAGTCCCTGAGTCCTGGAGAAGGGATTGCGTGACCTGAACACGATTAGTAACGGGATTTCACAGACGCTACTTATCCCCTTGGATGTTAGTAGCGGATGTGCACAGGCTAGTCATTTAATTTATCATGCAAATTTATTTTTCATTGCGTGACCTGAACACGATTAGTAACGTGATTTCACAGACGCTACTTATCCTTTTGGATGTTAGTAGCGGATGTACACAGGCTATGCAGAAAATGTGTTTTGATTCTTTCGAACGTAGTACATGGTCTGTCGCAACAATAACTTGCTGTAAACGTACGTCGTGTTGTAGTCGTCCGAGGTCGTGACCCATCTGCTGTTGCTGTGTTAATGGAGGACGGGGCCGCTATCACTGGCGTCACTTTGGGGGCCCTGTGTCTATGTTTGACGTCATACACAGGAAGTCCAGTCTTCGACGCGATTGGCTCGTTAATGATTGGTGGTAAGTGTGTTTGGAAGTGAGGCTGTGATCATGTGTTTGATAATATAATAATGTAATAATATTTAATATTTATATTGCGCTTTTTCTTTAAAATATTCAAAAGCGCATTACATCGAATAGTAATAAAAATGCTAAGAATAATCAGTCAATAGTAAAAAAATATTTACATTAAAACTTGAATCTAAAATTATACCCAGGATAAAACTAAGATAAATTAAAATATTCCTTAAATAAATATGTCTTAAAAAATTCAATAGTGCTAACATTCCTGATCGATTTTGGAAGTTTGTTCCGTAACACCGGGGAAGCAGTCTGAAATGCCCTGTCCCCCAAAGTTTTCTTTGTTTTAGTGATTGGGCGAGGTAGCAGAAGGCCGTTCTCATTACGTCTTAAAACAATAACGTGAAGGTATTTTAGGCTGACTGCCTAAATAACCAAGCAGGTGGAAGAGATAGGCAGCCAGATAGATACAAAGGCAATGAATGCCTCACTTATACTACAGTAGTTTTCAGAACACTTTTCCGCGTCAGGTTGCGAAGTTGGTTCCCATGTTCCCAACTATCTTGCCAAGTTCGCAACCGTGTTCACAACTAAGTTCGTAACTTCGCATCTAAGTTGGGAAATTTTGTTTCGAAACTCAAGCGTTAGCTGCTTAGGCTTCTTTTGCAGTGATCTGTGAGTATTGAAACGTTTTATGTGTTTTTTTTATCTGTATTTTCCATCTGAGTTGCCAAATTACGAAGTTAGTTAGGAACTTGGTTACAGGGGAACCAGCTGCGCAACCTGGCGCGGAAAAGTATTGTGCCTTACAAGGCCATATTAACGCGCTGACCCTTTCCATCAATGGGGCGTAAACACTTGGGCAACTGTGAGAACTATCCTGAGCTGAGCCTTATAAAAAGGACCATCTGTAACTCTAGTTAGTCAGTAGTTCAGCTGAGAAGCTAAGTCGAGTTCAATAAAGACCACGCCAAGAACAAAGTTCCCGTTCGTTGCAATACATACAACTTAATAATTATATAAAAAAATCTATATGTAGGGCTGACTGCCTAAAATAACTAAGTAGCTCATAGGCAGCCAGATAGAATATTTGAAAACAAAAGATTAGGCCCGCATACAAAGGTAAACACATACAAAAAACATCAACAAAAACATCAGTCAAAAACGAGCAATATGCAAAATATACGTCTTTGCGATTAAGCAGAAGTTGGCAAGTAAAGTAAAGTAGGGTAAGCAATCAATCACACAAAAGCGACTTTTCATAATTAAAATTATTGTTTGAATTGGCCGCGATAGGTTTATTGGGTACGGTTGCGTTTTTCCTGATTCGAAGAAACGCGGACTTCTTGATTGGAAGGTAAGGTTGAATACTACCGAAATCACTAACTGTTAGCACCCACGAAAGAAACGATCGATCGTCTTTCAATTTCGTTCGATCGAAATGATCGCATGACTCGACCGAAGTGATCACATGACTTGACCGAAATTATCACATGACTCGACCGAAATGATCACATGACTCGACCGAAATGATAAAAAATAAATAAATATAGATATAGCATTACACCGTTGTTTCAATGCTTTACATTTCAGTGCTTTACATTAACGGATAACTCATCCTATAGAACCAGCTTTATAAACATGAGTGTGTGTTAGCATTGTGAGTTCTGTGACACTGAGGTTGGGCAACTTCCGACGGTCCTCGTGGTTCTTTAACGTCCCTCTGGTTCCGGTTAGTGTAGTGTATGTGAGAGACGGGGCCTACGGTTTAACGTCCTTATCCGAGAAGACGCGAAGGTCTAACCATTTGCAGATGTTAGAGCAAGGCAGCACCTTCTCCTCAATTATTAGAAAAGAACCTGAGTGTTGGCCCGGCCAGGGTTTGAACTCCCAACCTCCCGAACATAAGCCCGGCGCTCTACCACTGCGCTAACCGGTCGTCGGTATGATCACATGACTCGACCCAAATGATCACATGACTCGACCGAAATGATCACATGACTCGACCGAAATGATCACATGACTCGACCAAAATGATCACATGACTCGACCGAAATGATCACATGACTCGACCGAAATGATCACATGACTCGACCGAAATGATTACATGACTCGACCGAAATGATTACATGACTCGACCGAAATGATCACATGACTCGACCGAAATGATCACATGACTCGACCGAAATGATCACATGACTCGACCGAAATGATCACATGACTCGACCGAAATGATCACATGACTCAACCGAAATGATCACATGACTCAACCGAAATGATCACATGACTCGACCGAAATGATCACATGACTCGACCGAAATGATCACATGACTCGACCGAAATGATCACATGACTCGACCGAATGATCACATGACTCGACCGAAATGATTACATGACTCGACCGAAATGATCACATTACTCGACCGAATGATCACATGACTCGACCGAAATGATCACATGACTCGACCGAAATGATCACATGACTCGATCAAATGATCACATGACTTGACCAAAATGATTACATGACTCGACCGAAATGATTACATGACTCGATCGAAATGATCACATGACTCGACCGAAATGATCACATGACTTGATCTAAATGATCACATGACTCGATCTAAATGATTGCATGACTCGACCAAAATGATCACATGACTCGATCGAAATGATCACATGACTCGATTGAAATGATCACATGACTCGACCAAAATGATCACATGACTCGACCGAAATGAACACATGACTCGACCGAAATGATCACATGACTCGACCGAAATGATCACATGACTCGACCGAAATGATCACATGACTCGACCGAAATGATTACATGACTCGCAATGTACAGAAACATGTCCATTTTCGATCGACCGAAATAGTTAATCGAATTTGAAAAACGATCGATCGTTTTTTTCCGGGGTGCTAATAACAATTTAGTGATGTATAGAAAATATATTTCAGGATAGATGAAGACAGAACAGAAATAGGTCACTTGCACTAACTGGTTCACGTGACCCCTTTCCAATGCATTCTGAGTAAAATCTTGGACTGACCTGGAACCACATATATTTTTTTTCTGTTTTAAATATTGTTGTCTGTTAAGGCTGTCCAAACATTAGGTGCACCTCAGCTGACTCTGACAGACATTTTCCTACAATAAATTAAAGAGCCCGTGTCAGCCACTCCTTTGTTATTGTTTTCGTTTGTCGATATTAGAAGACAAATTACATCTTAAAACAAAGTTCAGATTTGATTTACCAAATTCAATCAACAACATTGCTCTATATTCTCTAAATCAGCCCATGGAAATGGATGCTTTGTCCGACTTGGTGTGTTGCTATGCTGTCAAAATGGAGGCTGACACAGGCTCTTTATTTGATGATCAAAAATATTCAAAAATGAGTATTCAAATACGCAACGCATTCTTCTTTGTTCCTGAACAACTGATTTATTGTATTTACAGGTCAATACCGCCTGAACGCTTACGGAAGATTATTGATGTTCTAGAAAGCGATATCGTTGTCAGGTTTGTTAACCCGGTACTACTGGACCCCGAAAACGGAACTACGAACCTGCTTCAGGGACAGGTCCCCTAGTGTATACTCCCGTTTTTTGCGTTGCGTTTTTCAGTCGCGGGGACTAAACTTTGTCCCAGGGACACAAATCCCACGAATCACTGGTTTGATTCGACTTGTCCCTGGGACAAATTGTGCGTTTTTCCAGTGTGTAGGGTTCGTGGGACGTGCCCCCGCGTCCCAAGATAATTCTAGCCAATGAAAAATGCCATTCACGGTCTCACTCAAGATGGCGGACGCTCAAAAGTAGTAAGAAACTCGACGGGTTCGACGATTTCCCGGTCGGTCCGCGCGAATTCTCCCGGGCACTCACTCGCCTGACTAGGGGAGGGCTGGGATTTGTCCCTTACACGTTCACACTAGGGGACTGATCCCCGCGGCTTGTTCCTGGGACTTGTCCCTTACACGTTCACACTAGGGGACTGATCCCCGCGGCTAGTCCCTGGGACTTGTCCCTTACACGTTCACACTAGGGGACTGATCCCCGCGGCTAGTCCCTGGGACTTGTCCCTTACACGTTCACACTAGGGGACTGATCCCCGCGGCTTGTTCCTGGGACTTGTCCCTTACACGTTCACACTAGTGGACTGATCCCCGCGGCTAGTCCCTGGGACTTGTCCCTTACACGTTCACACTAGGGGACTGATCCCCGCGGCTTGTTCCTGGGACTTGTCCCTTACACGTTCACACTAGGGGACTGATCCCCGCGGCTTGTCCCTGGGACTTGTCCCTTACACGTTCACACTAGGGGACTGATCCCCGCGGCTTGTCCCTGGGACTTGTCCCTTACACGTTCACACTAGGGGACTGATCCCCGCGGCTTGTCCCTGGGACTTGTCCCTTACACGTTCACACTAGGGGACTGATCCCCGCGGCTAGTCCCTGGGACTTGTCCCTTACACGTTCACACTAGGGGACTGATCCCCGCGGCTTGTCCCTGGGACTTGTCCCTTACACGTTCACACTAGGGGACTGATCCCCGCGGCTAGTCCCTGGGACTTGTCCCTTACACGTTCACACTAGGGGACTGATCCCCGCGGCTAGTCCCTGGGACTTGTCCCTTACACGTTCACACTAGGGGACTGATCCCCGCGGCTTGTCCCTGGAACTTGTCCCTTACACGTTCACACTAGGGGACTGATCCCCGCGGCTTGTTCCTGGGACTTGTCCCTTACCTTTTCACACTAGGGGACTGATCCCCGCGGCTAGTCCCTGGGACTTGTCCCCTACACGTTCACACTAGGGGACTGATCCCCGCGGCTAGTCCCTGGGACTTGTCCCTTACACGTTCACACTAGGGGACTGATCCCCGCGGCTTGTCCCTGGAACTTGTCCCTTACACGTTCACACTAGGGGACTGATCCCCGCGGCTAGTCCCTGGGACTTGTCCCTTACACGTTCACACTAGGGGACTGATCCCCGCGGCTTGTTCCTGGGACTTGTCCCTTACCTTTTCACACTAGGGGACTGATCCCCGCGGCTAGTCCCTGGGACTTGTCCCTTACACGTTCACACTAGGGGACTGATCCCCGCGGCTAGTCCCTGGGACTTGTCCCTTACACGTTCACACTAGGGGACTGATCCCCGCGGCTTGTCCCTGGGACTTGTCCCTTACACGTTCACACTAGGGGACTGATCCCCGCGGCTTGTTCCTGGGACTTGTCCCTTACACGTTCACACTAGGGGACTGATCCCCGCGGCTTGTCCCTGGGACTTGTCCCTTACACGTTCACACTAGGGGACTGATCCCCGCGGCTAGTCCCTGGGACTTGTCCCTTACACGTCCACACTAGGGGACTGATCCCCGCGGCTAGTCCCTGGGACTTGTCCCTTACACGTTCACACTAGGGGACTGATCCCCGCGGCTAGTCCCTGGGACTTGTCCCTTACATGTTCACACTAGGGGACTGATCCCCGCGGCTTGTCCCTGGGACTTGTCCCTTAGTCTGTGTCGACCTTAACGGTAATCCACACACGGAAACCGCGTTGTTGTTCTCTAAAAGGAAGTTTGGGAAATTTAAGTAGTACTACGGAATGGTTATTTGCTCACATCCCCTGAATTTCGAGTTAGCATTGCTCTAGACAAAATCGATACATGCGTCATTTTTCAGTACATAGATGAGTGGATAATTGTCCTATATCACGCCATGGTTTGTCTACCTGAACAAGATAGCTGAAATTTGGCGCGGATCCAGGGGGGTTCATCGAGTGCAAATGAACATTTTTTTGGGATCGGTTTGCACCCATTTCAGAGTGTTTTTTTTTCTTTCTTTTATGTGACCTAATGTATACCACGATTTCGCCCGAGAGTGCCAAGGACAACAGAGAAGGATTGGTTTACCCTTTTTTGGGGGCGTGGTGTCATCAGCAAAATGAACCCCCCTCTAAAATATAATAATAAAATAAAAAAAATTACTTTGTTTTAACTCGAATTTTAGAGTAGCTTGTAACCGCTGATATAAAGCCATTACAGCTAGTATCTTCGAGTATCACACATATGCAGCACATTTAAGAATCCCAACTGGCCGGGAGACAAACCAAGTCGCCTATGTACAAAGAATGGTCGAGGAGCCAGAGCGGGGTCTCGAACTCGGGTCATCGAGTCACGAGCACGGCGCTCTGACCACTCGGCCACCCTGCCTCTTAAAATCCTGTATCCGCCACTGGACCTGATTCTAGCGTACAACTTATATCATAGGATGTTTGCTTTGTCCTTTTTCCAGATCTATACATGACGTTAAAGCAACAGAACTAGGTAACAATCTTGCCATGCCATGCCTTGTCTTATTCTCGTACCTTACCTGATTCCGATACGATAGAGTACGTTTGCATGTTCTACCTGCGTCACGTCACGGGGTTAAGTGTTCTCTGGTTGGCTTTTTGCCAGGTCGACTTTCCGGGGAATCTTGTATTTCGTTTGTTCTACTAGCTGAAGATCTACCTTTCCTTTGGCCAGACGACAAGGTAAAGGCATCATACCCATATAACAGTTTACAGTTTGCTGAGTGATTTCTTTCGAAAAAACACTAAAAGTTCCTTCTAGCAAGTTGAATCGGCGAAACTCTTGTAGCTGGCGATATATAAGCTCAACTCTGATTGGCCGATAGCATTGGAGGAAAATTAAAGCTTCGTTGTGATTGGTCCATATCCCCACGTGATTCTCATCCAGAGCTTTTCACCCCGTGACGTTGATCAGACGCGAAGTTAGGAAGTGCTAGTGACTCTACCGTAGCGGATGAGAATCAGGGTTACTCCCTCCACAGGATACCCGACTAACCTTGCTTAGACCATGATAAGCGTGACGTTGATCAGACGCGAAGGTAGGAAGTGCTAGCGTACTCTACCGTAGCGGATGAGAATCAGGCTACTCTCCACAGGGTACCCGACTAACCTTGCTTAGGCCATGATAAGCGTGACGTTGATCACAGACGCGAAGGTAGGAAGTGCTAACGTACTCTACCGTAGCGGATGAGAATCAGGCTACTCTCCACAGGGTACCCGACTACCTTTGCTTAGGCCATGATAAGCGTGACGATCAGACGCGAAGATAGGAAGTGCTAACGAACTCTACCGTAACGGATGAAAATCAGGCTTGGTCATACTTTGTGGGCCAAATACTAATTCAATCTTACATAATTGTAGCACCAACCGATTCTCGGCGCGTTTTATCGTACCAGGTGCTGACACTGTTCGTTTCAAGGCGGAAGTGAACTTCGATGGTCGGGAAATCAGCCGATGCCTGATGACGCGAGTAGATCTGGAGCAGATGCTATCGGTAGGACAAGTCTGCTAAGGCTGTGTTCACACTTGATACAGGGCCCCGCCCGACATTAACTATTTTCGAGATTGCCATTGCCGCGTAAATAAAACATCACCCAAGTTTTGTCGCGCGAGTCTCGACGGTTTTTCTCGCTCGTACGCGTCAACTTAAAATCACTAATGTAAACTAGGTGCAACTCGGCGCGAGTTTTGTCGCGTGATGTCGCCGAGATTTCGATCGTTCGAAACTATTTGCAACTTGATGCGATTTGAAGTAAAGACAGCACAGAAATCGCATCGGATTTGCATCTCGTTTACACAAGAGAGTTGAAATTGCAATGGACGATTCTAGCTATAAGCGCGAGCGCTCTTCTTTATTCAGAAATGCCCAAGCCATGCCCTACAACTACCAGAATGCAGCGCGCGCTTTTTTAACAGTTTGTTCGACAAATGTCCCACATCTACCGGCATGCGCGTTCGTTATAGCTGGAATCGTCCATTACGTGAGAAAAATCGCCGCTACAAATGCAGCAAAATTCGCAAGTGTAAACCTGCCTTAAGGATGTATCTCACTCAGCCTTCCCGCTCACCTTGGAAAGCCGAGAAAGCAGTAATAATACTCGCAGTAGTCATAGAGAGTTCGATCAAAAGAACGCTTTCATCCACTGTGCAGAACGCATTATCGATCAGACTGAGTTTGTTTTCTTGTAGGAAGTTCAGAAATTGACCACAGTAGCCGAGATGGAGCAGTTTATGTTGGAGTATGGAGAGCAAGTTATAGATATTCTAGGCCAACAAGTGGACAGAATAGAGAGGAATATAAAGGTGAGGTCGTTGTCGTCGTTGTTGTTTTTAGTGCTGTTGTCATTGTTATTGTCATTGTTATTGCTGATGTTATTGCCTTGTTGTTGATGTTGTTATTGTCATTGTTATTACTATTGTCATTGCCCTTGTTATTGTTGTTGATGTTGTCATTTCTATTGTTGTTGATGTCGTTATTGCCATTGTTATTGCTGTTGTTATTGCCTTGTTGTTGATGTTGTTATTGCCATTGTTATTACTGTTGTTGTTATTACCTTGTTATTGTTGTTGTCATCGTCATTGCCCTTGTTATTGTTGTTGATGTTGTCATTGATGTTGCCATTGTTATTGTTGCTGTTGTCATTGATGTTATTGTCATTGTTATTGCTTTGTTATTAGTGTTGTAGTCATTGCTATTGGTATTGCCTAGTCATTGCTGCTGATGTTGTCATTGTTATTGTTGCTGTTGTCATTGATGTTATAGTCATTGTTATTGCTTTGTTATTAGTGTTGTAGTCATTGCTATTGTTATTGCCTAGTCATTGCTGCTTATGTTGCCATTGTTGTTGTTGTCATTGTTATTACTGTTGCTGTTGACGTTGTTGTCATTGTTTTGTTGTCATTGTTATTGTTGTTGATGTTGTGATGGTTGTTGATGTTGTGATGGTCATTGTTATTGCCCTTTTTATTTTGCTGTTGTTGACATTGATGTTGTTGTTGTTGTCATTGGTGTGGTTATTGTAATTAATGTTGTTATTGTCGTTGTTGCTGTCTTTGTTTTTGCTGCTGTTTTTTTGCTGTTGTCGATGTTGCTGCTGTTATTGTTGTTGATATTGCAATTGCTTTTTGTTGTTGTTGTCGTCGTTAATAATGTTGCTGTTCATGATTACCGTACACACCATTGAACCAGCTGCAAAGTAGTGGATGTAGACGCATTATACAGTATATCCAGATCGACAAAAACTAAATTATAACACTTGTATCTGACAATCCATTTTTCAATCCTTTCTTTCCTTCAGAAAAAGAACCCAGAAGTTCGCCATGTTGACTTAGAGATCTTATAACAATGGCTTTCTAACTATAAAAACAATCCCGTCCAGACAGCAAAGAACAACTGTAGTGACAGCTGCAAACAGTCGACACGAAGCGATGTATGCAAAAGTCAACCACCTATGGCGAAGACCGTATCCGGGCGTCCCTCAATTTACTTGCTATGCTAGCGTTGTAACGGTTTCGTTTTGTTTGTTCCATGTTCTGTTGATATTCAAATGATTTAAAAAGACAAATTTAGGGTTCTCTCCAAAAGAAATGAGGGAAACTTTGATTGTTTCGCCAGTCTTTCGGTAGTTTGCCTTCCTTTCCCGGTATCTTGGGTCATGATTCAGCTCTCGTAAGATCTAAGCCTATTGGATTGATACCCTCAGTGCAAAACAATAGAGGTTCATACAATAGAACGAGGTAACAATGGGATGCTTTGTTCTGCCTATCCAATCACACAAGATCTTACGAGTAGCTGTATCATTCCTGGTATCTTTTCCTCCTGCTCGACAGCAATACAAAAGACAAGACGCCTCTGCTAGCAGGGAAACCCTAGTATTCCCTAACATTCAAAAATAGAAATGTCAGGGTCAAGGGAAAGTTTTTGGTTCAAAACATTCTCTGTTTTCTATTTATGAAAAGCAATTTATAAATTTTCGTCCTGGAAACCACACTAGTAGTATGAGAAAAAAATATTTCATGATCTAGACGACAGATGTTTCAAATATTTTTTTCTATTATTTTAAGGTGTATTTGATTTTGAAAGGTGTTGTAATTTCTCAATGTTTTCATTTTGTAAAAATAATAAGCTTGCTGGAAGTGGAGATTTGATTTAGTTAAAACAGCTTCAAATATTTTTTTCCATTATCTTAAGGCGTATTTCATTTGAAAAAGTCCTTCTGATTGTGTATTTCTCCATTTTGTAAAAATAATATGTTTGCTGGTACTGAAGATTGGGCTGCTAAAAAAGTTCGAAGGTATGAAGATGAATTCCTAAGTAAATTGGTTCAGGATACTATAAAACATATTGGTAATGTTCGCGGCGGTAAATATGAATATAATAAGATGTTGGGCCAAAACTTTTTTACACCCAAGAACATCAGCTCCATATCATCAATGATAAAGTTAGATACCTTTAGAGGACATTCAGTAACTAAATCAAGACGAGTCGAAAAGACACTTATGAGAAATTCTTGGTTGGTTCAGATCAGCGGGCGAAAACGTGTTAGTCCGTTTAATCCTCCATTTTTGCAAAATCCCAGTCATGGGAAAGGCTGGGTTTCTCATGACACAAGAACATGGGAAGTGTTCGGCTTTCCCACGGATAAACATGTGAATTGAATTGGTTTCTGCAAAATTTCGCGGTGATATCGAGCAATACCCGACAAAATTATTATAAAAGTAGGGTTACTCAGGGCAAGCCTCCGAAAACTGGGGGGGGGGGGGAAAGACATATAAAAAACTCAAGGCAGTTTTTAAGGAAAGTTAACACTCTTTTGCGCGCGAAGCGCGCCGAAAATTTAGAGCCCAGCATGTGAAATTACCGCGTGTTTGGGAGAACTTTGATATGCAGGAAAAAACTGGGGGGGGGGCACGCCTCTCCTCCCCCCGGCCCCAGGAAGCGCTACGGCCCTGTTACTTGAAGCCAACAATTTCTTGGGGCTATAGTTTTAACTATCACTGGTTGATAAGCAATTGGTGCTGGTTATATGTGGACGTTAAATATGACATGAAGTATATAATTCAAAGACAAGTATGCTCAATGTTTTTATTGACGAATAAAAGTATTTATGTCAGAAGCTACAATAAAAAGGGACAAATAAAATAAGCGAAAACATTTAAAACGAGCTGGTACAGTGTAGAATGAATGGCGTTCGCGCGCCTCCCCCTTCTCCCTCCGTCCCTTTCCCTCCCCTCCCCTTCCTCCCCCCATCCCCATTACCCTCCCCCTTACCCTCCCCTCTCCACTTCCTTTCCACGAGATTCCCCTCGTCATCTCGCGAGGGAGGCTCTGGCATGGTGACAGCCACTGACGCATGCGCAAGATAGAGCAGATTTCGTATGACTGAAAATTGCCACGGCAAAGTTGCACCGCGACCGTGACCGTACCGCGACTACGCGATTTCCTCCGTATCTACAGCAGGCCAGGTTGTGCCGCCCTCGCGAAAGTGCCGCGCCGTGTCGCGGCACTTTTCACAGTCATACGAAATCTGTTCTGATACAAAGTCGTCGAGAGAAAGAACTTGCGCTTGCCCAACGGTTTAAAATTAGCCAATCAGCGAAGGCAAGAGAACGTGATCCCCAGAGAACAAAACCCCAACACACGGATCTCTCCATGACAGTGGCAGAAGAGCGTGATATTTTTATTTTTAGAAAAGGGAGCTATTATGGCGCCTTTTGATTGGACGTATCCTAGCAACAGACATAATTGTGAGGGACTTCAGACGACGTGACGCGTCGGCAGGACCGGTAGTCGTGCGACAGAAAACATGGCGAGATTTTATTTTTAAAGGGAGCTATTATGGCGCCTTTTGATTGGACGTATCCTAGCAACAGACATAACTGTGAGGGACTTCAGACGACGTGACGCGTCGGCAGGACCGGTAGTCGTGCGACAGAAAACATGGCGAGATCATGGGCCATCCACGAAGACTGTTTTTACACAGCTAAGGCCTAGTTCATACGTCGTATTTCGAACGAATTTAATTCAGACGAATTTAATTATCGCAATTAAATTCGTCTGAAATGCGACGTATAAAACGAACCTAAAAAGGTCGAAAATTAAATTCGTCCAAGACGTTGTATACGTCGACCCCGGACGTATACAACGTCTGAAGTATGTCTTCGTTTATTTTATTCGTCGTATAAAACGAACCTCCATTATAAACTAGGCCTAAAAGTGGGAAGTACCACGCGGAAGTCGAAGAGCAAAATGGAGTTGTTTGTTGCTGTGGAGCTTGAAGAAAGGCGAGAGCTCTGGTAGTGAAAAGCGACTGGCCGAGAAACCGAGGAATCAGAGTCGGAGTTCGCGAAAACGGACAAGAACAAATTGAACAGATAGTGTAGTTAGCAATACTCTGGTCCCAGGGTGAAGTTTCCGTGTTTTCGAACCAAGTTTGAAGTCGTATTTAGGTTATTTCACTGTAGTTTGTTTTGCCTCAGTGTTTCTTGCTGAAACATCACACTGGGGACACTCACTAGGATTCTCAGTTCTATCAATCAAAAACGTCAGTCCCAAAGGCGGAGCTTTGGGGCCTCCTATCATTGGATGGTGAATTTAGCGCCTTCTCATTGGCGCAGGATTAGTTCCTGAACGCGATCGTGCCAATCGTTTCCCCTTGATTAATACGATTTCGTGTGACTTTTGAATGATCTAAACAATAAAATAAAACTATTCATTACTCACTGTCAATCAACACCCGTCAATTGTCACGTGGTCGATCCTGCTAAATATCCGTAAATCAAGTTATAATTTACTGCCATTCCAGGGGCGTAGCCAGGGTGGGGGGGGGGCAGGGGCCCCCCCTTTCTCGGAAATTTTTCGATACATTTACTGTATTTGCTGGAGAAAATTTGAGCATTTTCGTCCCAGATAGATAGATAGATAGATAGATAATCGTTATTGTGACAGTGCAACACTAGGGCGCATGTGCCGTATATTACAATAAAGTGTTTAATATGTTAATAATAATAAATATCATATAGTTAAATGGAAAAGAAAGGCGATGTCATTACATATTGTGTATATTCTCTGAGTATCTGTTCTCTTTTCTTCATACTTTCCCATATGGAATTTTGCAATTTTTCTTTGAACATTTCCATTTTATGCTTTAGTTTCATGATTTTCAAGAAAGCGGTTTGTGTGCCTTTCAAGATATTCGTACAACGTCGTTCTGCTTCTTTCATAACTAGTGCATTTTGAAAGGAAATGTTCTTCGTCCTCTACCCCTGCTTTGCAAATTTGGCATATTCTTTCAATGGGCGCTTGGTAGGGTCTTGCATACCATTCCGTTTTCATTATCCACCCCCTCCCCCCTTCAGAAATTCCTGGCTAAGCCGCTGTATTCAGATGGGTCCGGGATCATATTCTCTTGGCGAAGGCCTTCAAATGGCTCTCACCAGACCTCCCTCGCGTGGAAACGAGCCGGGGTCTGCATCGCGTGCACCTACTGCGCACGCGCTAACTGCTAAAGTTAGCTGCTAAAGTTAGTGCTAAAGTTAGCCTCCTTAAACACTTAGCCTGCGTGAAGCCGGTAATAATGAGTCATGAATTTTAATACCGTGCACGACACGCAGGCTATAAACACTCCAAGTCACGCGGAAGATTAGAATCAACAGGAGTATTCATTGGCCTTCCACAGGTACGTTTTGCTATAGTTACACTGTGATAACTGTCATTATAGTTGTAGTTATAAAGGTCAGTCTAGAGACAAAGTATAAGTTTGATCTATTATCAAGAATTTTGGGCGACCGTAGTGCATAATAATTTCTTCGATACAAACGCATTCTCATTATGAATGAGCGTATAGCTCATAGGCGATTGGTGTATAAATAAACTATTCTATTCTATCTATTAGCATTGAACATTTTGTCCAAAGAAAATTTTTAATGTTCCAAAAATTGAATTGAAAAGTTAATAACTACCAATCTAAATGTATAGAAAGTATTGTATTAATTTTTTATTTTTTTATTAGCTGACCCTCGCTGTAATTCAGCATGTTGCTGCAATGGTGTTGAATAAACCATCTTTCATTCATACAGCGTGGTAACTTCTCTCAAATTTCACAAGTAACTTTCATACATACGTTACTGTAAGGCTTTTCCGGCTCAACGTCCTTTTATTCGATTTTCATATACGGAACTTTCTGAATTGAAAATCTATCTATTAACGCAGCAACTACACTCAACATTCTTGGGCACAAGTTTCAAATTTTTTTCATTCAGGAGCCGTGAAGACTACATGAAGACTCGACTATGCACAAAAAAGAAGAGTGAAGAGTTCACAAAACTACCGAATGGTATTTTTTGGTATATACTTATGCCATTTTCATGCATTAGAGGAACTATAAATTTTTGCGAACATGGGACGCTCAAAATTTGAGAGAATATGTTTCATATATGTAAAGCGCTATAGCTAAAGGCCAGTTGATTTTTTTGATAGACGAGACATTGATTCCACGCTTGGTAGGCTGCGACTTATCAACTCCATGTCTATCGAGCATTCGTGAATATTTATTCAGTGTTTGTTCAACGTAAAGGTTCGACCACCCGATGAAACACTGGAAACTCTATGAATATTTCCCAACGCATGTTCAGCGTGTTTAATGTCGCTCAATGTTTTAATATTTTTTAATAAATCAAATTTTAAGGTACAAGCAAAACATAAACAGCCAATATATGAAACACCATATTGACCTACTAAATAAAGATGACTTACTAAACAGGCTTTATTAAATATTTCATTCTATTTAAAAAGTAAGCCAGAATACAAAGTTTTGGAAATTTATATCTCAGCCAATTTTCATTTCCTGAGAACTATTAGATATTATCAATAAATGATTGGTAATATCTAATAGTTATCAGGAAATGAAACCCGGTAGTCAATTCTACACACCCGTATTAGTAAAATTGCAAAGTTCCAGAAGAACTACTTGGCCAGAAGGCGAATTAGTAGTCTCACCTCGCGTATCCTCTTCGCCGCTCTGTTGCGCATAAGGCCTTGATACTATACTATTCCTTCATTTAACACGATATTTGGCAACTACCCTTGCTTCTTCCCAAGACTTCCACCCGGCTGTAGATCTTTCCTTTTCGACTGACCTTCTCCACGTTGTCTTCGGTCTACCAACTTTTCTCTTTCCTTCCCCATGTTAGACGTGCAGGTAGCACAATTGATGGTGTTTAGGCATCCTTAACACATGTCCCAGGAATCTTCATCTTCATCTTCGCCGCCGCACCGCCATATGTACTCATTCTTACTGGTCCCGTCATATCGTTCAACTCATCCTTACAGTTGTCTGTTCAACAAATTATCGGCCTCATTGTATTCAGGACCTGAGTACGTCGCGTAGCCCAACAAGTGTGCAAATACAACATGACAGACGACTCTTACCGGGTGCTATCTCAAAGGAAAAAGGCAATTTTTCCATTAAATTGTGTTATTACAGTTAAAACCGTTGCATCACGATCCACGTTTTCAAAAATTGGATTTTTGACTTAACTAGCTCTAGCCATGCCATGCTAGTGCAGTCAACTGGCTTCCCTCTGAACTAAAACCAGACAACGTCGCGACAGAAAGCCATGCGACTGCACTAGGCGAAACAGGGCAAGAATCTGATTGGCTGATATGGTTTGAAAGGCGGGACAGCAAAGCCAAAATTGAACGCGGATCGCGATGCAACGATTTTAACTGTAAATTGAAACATAAAAGTAGCAAAGTTTATTAAGTTAAAAATACCGAAACATGAAAAAAAAAATCCACTCTTTAGAAACGCCATTATATATAGAAAAGACATTATATAGACATTAAAAAATTATGTGGAGACACGGGTAAAAGAAAAACCGCTAAGGCCCTGTCCACACTAACGCGTTTTCAAAAGTATTCGTTTTCAAACTGATACGGATTCGCAGCGTGTTAGTGTGGACAGGAGATTTAGCTCCAAGCAAACGATCTATTTTTATTTGATGTTGGCGTGTGCAAGGACAGTCTCAAATTAATGGTACAGTTTCATTTTTATCCGGATTCGACCGTCCACACTAAATAACGATATGTATACGGATTCGTTTTGATACACTTTCGAGAGCGTTTCCAAAGTTATACGGATTCGATGAAAACGATCAGCGTGTTAGTGTGGACGGAAGGCCTAACCGTATCAAAAAGTATACGGATTCAAACGAAACCGCGTTAGTGTGGAAGGGGTCTAAAAACGGATGCAAAACTCAAAGATCGGGTGTACAGCATACTGAATGAAACTCTTTTTATTTGTATTGATTTATAGTTTCAAGTTACTAACAATTACGGTATTGAAACTGATTCAGTTTTATTCAAGCAATTATTTAAACCTCCCATTGAGCTTGGGTAACCTGTGTTAAAATCAACCTTCATCTGCTGACTACTTTTATTACTTTGTAGATACTCATCTGGGCATGGCAGGCAGACGTATTCACGTCTTTACAGTACTGTTGCGCAGACATGGTCTAAAGAGTTGTAACCTGAAATTCCTATGCGCCATCAGCATTTTAACGCTAGTTGTGATATTTTGTGGTGTCCAAACTCAATCCTTTGCTCATTATTATAGCAAAGACATTCCTTGTGAACAGAGTGAGGCCGTAAGGCGGTCCATAATGAATAATGCAAACACTGTCCATATGATATTGGACTCGATGCATAAAGATCACTGGCTTCTGTTCGGATCCATCATTGGGGCGCAAAGATACCAAGACATGTTACCCTGGGATTATGATGTTGATTTTGGCCTGCGTAGTGAACAGTTTGATAAAGCAAATCTAGATAGGCTTGTATCCAAGCTCAAACAAAAAGGTTTGCGCATAATTGATCACCTAAACGAAAGTGGAAGCATTCGCGTGACGTCCCCAACACTTGCGGGATTCCCTGTCGATCTGTTCTTATTCCGGGATTATGGTGGTGTAATGTGGAGAGAGGGTTGGGAACCATGGCTGTTGCCAATACATTATCGACTTCATTATACTTTCCCGGCCTGGATGGTCAAGCCGCCTCTTCCGACGAGTAAATTCGGCTTCATAAACATAAGCGTCCCTCGGGGGGATGGGGAGATTCTGAAATATTTGTACCGCTGGAATTGGTGGAAAGAAGTGAAGCCACCAAGTTGTGGAGGACAATAACCACTGGCCGTTCTGTTCGTTTGTCAATACAAAATAAATTCTACTAATATGACTTCTCTTGTCAAAGCGGTTATTGTTCGACCAGAGCAGTCGACACAATTAATGTTTTCTTCTTTTATCAAATGAATTGAATTGACAGATTTTGTTTCTGTGGGGATTATATAAGTTAATAATAATAATAATAATAATAATAATAATAATAATAATCTTTATTTCATTCAATAAAAAACATACTGAACGTTACAAACAATTCCCAATTATATAATTCTAAAATTCTAAATATATATATCAATTCCCAATTATATAATTCTAAAATTCTAAAGTTCACAACTACTTTGTTTTAATAAGCGATTTATGTAAGACGGTTAGTCACCCCGAAGAAGGCTACCTGTACGGAGCCGAAATATAGGTGGTTATGAAAACTTAGACATTGTCGTCATTTGTGGTCTATTTATATATATATATATATATATACTATTATAATCGGGTTGTCTGCGCAAACGTTTCTGATTGGCTAAATCGTCCGCACTCACTCCGCTTGGCCCTGAAGCTGTGTCGCCAAACGAAGTTCACAAACCTGAAGAGGAAGTGGATATCTCCACAGTGGGCGTGTTTTTGGTTGGAAAAGGTTCACCCTGGGCTAAGTTCTAATTCAAGCGATTTCTTAAGCGAGGGACAAAGCTGCCATCGCCGCCATTTTGAAATCTCCCACAGAAACTGAAAAAGAACTAGTTCGCACAGCCAAAATCACCATAGTCATCTTAACCTAAATGGTTCTGTCACAGATTACTTGCAGGAATGTGAAGGGTTAATTATTATTCGAAAGCTTTAAGCTGAGAAAAATTTTCATTCAAGTTTGAACAAACGTACACCGCCGTACACCGCCTTGCTTTCTGGAAGCACGCTAAGGCGAAATGCCACAAAGCCATGAATAATATTGTCTAAGTATAAATCCTGACGCTGTATCGCAAAACAAAGGACACAAACCAGAAGAGAAGGAGGAAATCTCTCCAGTGGGCGTGTTTTTGTTGGAAAAGATTCACCTTTGGCTAAGTTCTAATTCAAGCGTTTTTTTCAGCGAGGGACAAAGACGCCATCGCGGCCATGTTGAAATCTCCCACATAAACTAAAAAAGAACACAGTTCCCTTAGCCGATAGCACCATAGACATTCAAACCTAAATGGTTCTATTACAGATTACTTACATTTGTGTGTAGGGATAATTCTAATTCGAGAAAGATTTGAGCTGAGAAAAATTTCATTCAAGTTTGAACAAACTTACACCTGGCACTGCGCGCGCTAAGTCATGAATGATATTCTCTAAATATTCCTATGATAAACTAAGAAATTTCTTAGAACAATTTAACTTTACCTGTTTCTTCTCTCGTGCCTTACTGATAAGCATTATACAAACAATTCCGAAGTCAAAAGTTTTTCTGTAATAGGCTGCGTTTTCAATTTTAGCGGGTTCTTAGACAGATTTGAGAACCGGACTGACTCACCAAGACACACACACGTGCGTCATTTTCTCCACCAAAATCAGGGAGACCAGTGCAAAACAAACACACAAAAAGGGAGGTCATTAGTAATGTAAATCAGCAGTTTATGGAAGGGGGAACTTAGGTTGGGACTTCTAGCGTCACGAAGTGACGGGCTGTTTTCTTGTATATATATATATACAAGCCCAGATACCCCACCCCTATATTGCTAAATTATATCTAAAACTAAGTCTATTAAAAAATGTGTTCTTATACCGTTCCGTGTTTACTCTTGGCAGAGTGCATGAAGTACTTCTCAGCCTTCTAGAAGCTTCCTTAACCCTAGGCAGAAGGGGGTTTAACGGGTGATTGTTGTGCGAAAAATTTCTGAAAACCCTTTGGAATGCATCCTGCGCCCGCTTTATACAGGAGAACTTAGTGTCTCAGGTTCTCTGGTCCTTGGCGCGATATAATTACAAAGAAAAACACCTGAAACAGTAAAATTAGGAATAGGTGCTCGTTGTTTGCCCCCTAGCGGGATGAGCTTTGAATATCGTACGACGTTCTAGAATAAACCTAGAAGATTCTGCGATAAAAAGGACAAGAAATCGTGCGATTTCCCACGATTATCTTAGATGACGAGGTGTGAATTTTCACGGTAAATTCGCGCTTAGGATCTTCTACGATCTCATGCGATATCCGACTAAAGCCGGAGGCCGGTGAATTGCCCTTAGGATCTCATACGATCTCGTAGAATATGATATTTAAACAAATAGAACTGTCCTCATGGAATTTGCTACGATTTTCCGCGATATGAATGCGATCTTCTACAAATTTCTGGAAGATGTTTCAGGTGATTGCCTTACTAATTCTTTAAACAATATCATAAACAATGAACAATTGATATTATTATTCAGCCATGCCACTATCTCGGTTCTGATTGGCTAAGAGTACGCAGCGAAACCTTGTTGGCGCGCAGTGCCTGACGTCATACTACAGACATTAGGATTGATGCACTCTAATGACGTCATAACGCAAGCCAATAGGTTTGGCCGCCATCTTGGTTTTCATTTCCGAATTGAAAGCCGGATTTTTGCCAAGAGATCATTGCTCAGGATATCTAAACATCAACTATGGCTATTTGAATTGAATACAAAAAGGAAAATACCAATGGACGTAAGATGAAGTTGAAAAACCGTGTCGCCGTGCACGGCCTCATCGTTGACTTCGTTTAGCTAGGTAAGAATTCTTGGTTGCTGAATAATAAAACAATTATTGAATTCGGTTTTCGCATGATAGTGAGATTTGTCAACGCCTCGAGTTAGTGTTATCCGCCTCAGCTTCGCTTCGGCAGATAACACAAACCTCGGCGTTGCCAAATCTCACTATCATGCTCAACCTCATCCAATAAGTGTTAATTTTATCCAGTGTCCCTCAAACATTACACACAAAATAACACGTGAAACGGATGTAGGGTTGTTAGCACCCAGCAAAAATTGCACTATAAACCATGTTAAATATATGCGACAGTGTTCTCTGAGTGCGCGGCCATGTCGAAGAGAACATTTTCCAGCCGCTTCGACGACCAATAACAATAACTCAGTTTTAATTATGTAAACATTTTCCTAAATTCATACACGAGCTTTCTGTGGAATTTGTCTAAAAGTGTGTATTTCTATCAAGCGAATACGATCTTGCTACTGTAGGCTCGATCTAGTAGGCGTTATTTCAAAATTATTATTCTAATGATTCAACTATGTGCAGTTTCAGACTTTTAATATCTAAACCGGAAAGTGCGGGCATCTTAAAGTCGCTCTCTGCGTTGTGGAATGATAATATATTTCTTGTGTAACAGAAGGATTAACTAAGAACGCCCCGCGAGTAAAAGCTACAGTGATGATGTTTGTATAGGCATTTGAATAACAACTCAGGAAGGCAGTAGGAATGTCCGACCATAATACAGACATAGAGGATATTACACGGTGGCGCGAAGATATGGATTTTATTTTCGAGTGGCAAGAACAATATTTTACGAACGAGCGCAGCGAGTGAGTAAAATATTGTTTTTGACACGAGAAAATGAAATCCATATCTTCAAGCCACCGTGTAATGTTCTTTTTATTATATGGATTAGAATTGACATAGTTGAACAACTCACTTGGTAAAGTCGAAAGTGTTTATTTGTGAAATGCTCCCTCAATCTTTCTGATTCCCAGTGTCGTTAAGAACTAATTTCCCTTTTTGTGTTGCTGTAGCTTTCTCTGCCATAGTTGAAATAAGGTTTTTCTCTTTAGAACTAGAACAAAACTTAGTTTTGTGGCTTTAAACTCATCGTCTCAGATAAGTTGGGGTAGGTACTGGAGCGCTTGCAAGGTACACCCTCCAAGCAAGCGCTACCCGGGAAACCATGGCAACCGGGCCACAGCTCCCCGCCCACACAGGAGTACCCGTCACACTGAGAAGTGACTCAGTGGAATTATACTTACCTAGACCCACTCTAGCGGCGGGTGAGGGAAAACAACTTTCTGGAGGCAAGCACGAGTTTCTAGCTGAACTGGAAGTGCAACCAGGCCAAAGGCACCCGAAGTGATGGGGGGTCCCAACGCGCCCAACAGGGGCAGATTCCCAGGAGCGCACGCTCGACTTGGTTTAACTCCGATAAAATTATTCTCATTTTATCTGCATTAAAACTCGTATGACCGAGCGAGCGAGATTTAACTGCAGACGAAGTCAGGAAAACAACACTGCAAACGTGCACATCCGGGACACTCGGTACAATAACTTTTTCATATTTTCACTAGTGAAGATATGGAAAATACGAGTGTTTTAGTTTCCGGTAAAACACTGGCATCCATATAATAAATCAGAATATGTAACGAAGATTATAATACCAGAAACGAAGCCAGAGAGCGGGGTATCTGAACTACGCGATCATACACATCACGTCTGGTGTGCTTAAAGCGAGGAACACTAGATACCAGCTTCCACTCGCTCAACAATAACAACAAAGGCGCGATTTAAATTTTTAGATGCACGGCCGGCAATTCCGTGTGTTAAGGGACCGATCGTTTATTACGTCCACGGGGGGGGCGGTGGTTTTCTAAATTTATTGAATGTTAAAATTCGCACCCCCCTCATTAAAAAGGCGATACAAAAATAACCCCCCATAACATCGATGTTCTAAAAATCTTACCCCCCACCCTGTAACCAGATCCCCGTTTTTGAACTAATGGAAGACAATTTACAGAAATTTCTCTTTTTGTTGCGCGCGAAGCGCGCCTAATTTTTATGCATGATACAAACCTCAAAGAAAATGTAGATGAACATTCCATTTGCTGTGTGTAGTAACAAAGATCGCAAATGACGTGCGTAAAGCAGGGTCAAAATGACGAATCTATATCCTCGTAAAGTGGAACTCACGCTTGCCTAATAATTAGGCCTTCTTTTTTCGAACTGAGACAGCTCCGATGCTTATTACTGCAGAGCGTCTTTTTGGGGAGAGTTAGCTTTTTTTCTCCTGGCTAAGATATATTTTCTTGTAATGAGATTCGTAGCCATTCCATTGCGCACGCACTCAAAAACTATTTTGTACATTCCGTTGCGCGCGAAGCGCGCCGAAATTGGCGTACTTGCTATATGGCGTAGCGCTGTATGCCACGACGCGATAGCTTGTACATATTATTATTTAGTTTGAACCACAGTGTCTCTGAAAAAATTACCCCCTCTTTTGAGAGAGGGTGCCAAAAAATTACCCCCCTAAAATCTATGTCTTCTAAATTTTTACCCCCTCCCAAATTCCACCGCCCCCCCCGTAGACGTTATAAACGATCGGTCCCTAATTTAAAATTAAAATCGACACAAATTATTGTACCTTTTTCTCCTTTTCTAACATTAAAATTATCAAGGAGTTTACATGGATAAATTAAAACCCCTGATCGAAATCTTGAAACTTGTTTTGATTATTCAACAAAATCGCATAAAATCCAACGCGTTACGAGTTGAACTCTGAGCCGATACCACATGTCCTTTTCATAATTCCTCTATCTCGCATAAAATCCAAAGCTATAATCAAAACATAAAATCGAGCTGGACGCATTCTTTTAGCATTGACAAATCGCATTAAATCCAAGTTTGTGTTACTTGATCGCACAAATTCCTTCAAAATCCAATAAGGCGAAAAGGTGTTAGATAAAGTTATGCGATTTAACTGGATTTTGTGGCATGGTGATTTTACACCTTCATCGCCATGTTCGATTCGATCAAGTGAGATTTTCTAGAACATCGAACGAAATCATAGAACATCGCAAATACATGCGATTTCTGCTCGCACGGTTGCTACTTTCAGCTTCTGTCGAGTGTATTCATTAGAAAATGTGCGAAAAACAATGAAATCATTATATAATCAGCAACAAAGTTCTAGTAAGGTCTGTTTCAAACGTCGCGATCTTTTGCCGCGTCGAATCCAATTCAGTCGACTGGTTTTCTACTTTTCACAACCAAAGAATAAACAAGAAACTTTTGCACTAGTCAAAGTCTCCTAGAAGCTGTAAATGAAATTTCTAACAATTAGATTCGACCGAGAAACGTTCGACGTCTGAAACTGGCCTAAGACTTTGCAGAAGTCAGTAATAAGGCAACAGGCAATCAACTAACCACATGTGAACCATAAGTCTGCAAGATAACGGTCATAGGAAGTAAGTGAATGGCCTATTGAATACCGTTCTGACTCCAAGGACGCGCTTGCTACCTGATTTCATACAAAGCCTTGAGAAAAAGAACTTTTTGCGCATGCCCCAATGTTTAAAATCAGCGAATCAGCGAAGGCCTTCAAATGGCTGTTACAAGGGCTTCCCTCGCATAGTGACGAGCCGGGGAGCTCTTGGTACGAGAATGCAAAAGTTCAATCTCGAACCCAGAGTTCCCCGGCTCGTAGCCTCGCGGGAAAGGCTCTGGTGACAGCCACTGACGCATGCGCGAGATTTAATACAGAGCCGCTGAGAGAAAGACCTTTCAGCTATGCTCCAACGCTCAAAATCAGCCAATCTGCGACGGCCCTCAAATGGATGTCCCCAGCAGAGCCTCCCCTGCGAGCAGACGAGCCGTGGAGCTCTGGGTACGAGAATGCAAAAGTCTAGGGTCTGCATCGTGCACCTATTGCGCACGCGCCAACTGTTTTTAAAAGTGCGCAGTATTTTCTGCCTGAAGCCGATAATAATGAGTCATGAATGTTAATAGAATGCACGACACGCAGACTATAATAAACACGGCAAGTCACGCGGAAGATTAGAATGCAACAGGGGTATTCATAGACACTCAACAGGTATGTTTTGTTATAGTTACACTGTGATAACTGTTATTTTAGTATAAACCAACTAATGGTCTATTACAAATCCTGCATTCTGATTGGCTGAGCTACTAATGGTCTATTAGTGATAGACCGTGCCAGGCAAACCACCACCTTTCTTTGCAAGAAAACTTGATTTTTTCAACATAAAATAATGGAATTCATTGCCAAAACCGACCAACTAGTTGGTTTATACTAAAACAATTAGACCTCTCGTCCTCATGTGCTATGATATTAATAGACCATTCGGCCTTCGGCCTCATGGTTTATTCATCATAGCACATTCGGCCTTGAGGTCTAATTGTTAAATAGTAGTAGTTATAAGGCAAGTCTACACTGTGATAACTGTTATTGTAGTTGTAGTTATAAAGTCTAGAGACAAAGTAAGTTTGATCTATTATCATGCAGCCAATCACCAGAGCCTCCCTTGCGAGCAGACGAAAGTCTAGGGTCTGCATCGTGCACCTACTGCGCGCGCGCTAACTGTTTTAAAAAGTATTTCCTGCGTGAAGCCTATAATAATGAGTCATGAATGTTAATTGCGCTGCGCACAGATGACGTCACACTAATTAAAAACTCAGACAAACAAATATACTTTTCTCTTAGGGAAGAGGTCAAAACAACGGTACTTGTTTATCCAGTTTAGGGGGGTGGGTACCCACCACCTCTTTCACCATCCCTGGATACCTAACTTGTTTATCCAGTTTAGGGGGGTGGGTACCCACCACCTCTTTCACCATCCCTGGATACCTATCGAGTACCGTTGTTTTGACCTCTTCCCGTATTTTCTCAGTTTTCTATCTAAAGAACGATACAAAATGAATTGGTAAACTGGTAGTTCCATTCATTATAACAGAGCTTGTCTGTACTCCTACCCTGGCTCGTATTTCCAGCGCGATGCTTTTGAATGGGTTTTCAATGGGCCGTTATCGCGCAATATTGATTAATAATATTTAATAGATATCAGAAAATGAAATCCATTATTCAATTCTACACATCCGTATTAGTAAAACTGCAAAGTTTTGAAAATTCATATCTCAGCCAGTTTTCAAGTAATTCTTTTGAAACTTTGCAGTTTTACTAATACGGATGTGTAGAATTGGAAACTGGAATTCATTTTCTGATAACTATTAAATATTATTAATCAATATTGCGTGATAACGGCCTATTGGGTTGTTTATCTGAGTCTCGAGATCTAATTTTAGAATCTGTGCGCAGCGCTATAGCATGCACGACACGCAGTATTGTTTGCCTGAAGCCGATAATAATATGTCGTGAATGTTAATAGAATGCACGACACGAAGGCTATAAAAAACACGGAAGTTCAGAATTCAACAGGGGTATTCATAAACACTCAACAGGTATGTTTTGCTATAGTTACACTGTGATAACTTATTCTAGTTGTAGTTATAAAGGCAAGTCTACACTGTGATAACTGTTATTGTAGTTATAGTTATAAAGGCAAGTCTAGAGACAAAGTAAGTTTGATCTATTATCAAGCATTTTGTGCACTTTCTTCGCTGAATTTAAATGCAGAGGTTTGAACATATCCACCGATGTCCCAAAAATTGAAGTGAAATTTTATCTACTAGCGACACGTTCGCGGTGGAAGCTTCAATCTCTTTTTTCATTGAGTAGCCAAATCATTTTCTTATGCGGAACTTTCTGTCCAAAAAAAATGAATTAAAAATTTATATTTACTATATTAACGTGACAATTTCACTCAACTTTCAAGTAACTTTCAATGTGCATACTTTAGGCATTCGCGGCCCAAGCTTTAACCTCTTTAATGTAACCATAAGCATTTTCATAAGCAGAAGTTGCTGTGCATTTGATAATATTTGGAAAGTGATAGCTCGACCATGAAAAAAAAAGAGTTACACAAAACTACTGTTTGTATTAATAGTACACATACGTCATTTTCATAAAAGAAAACATAATTTTTTGCGGACGTAGCTAGGACGCCCGAAATTCGAGAGAATAGCTGTATTCACACTAGAGACGAGTTTCCCCGTCTGAGACGAGTTTCTCGGCTTCAATGTGGTTCCCTGTTCTTCTGTGATCACGTGAAAACAATTTTTTTGAAGGAGAAAGTTTAGACAGATAACAAGCAAGTGTTTCTGAGAAGAATTGACATAAAGCAGGAACTTTTTCTGACGAGAAACTCGTCTTAGACGAGTTTTCCGTCTTTAGTGCGAATACGGCTAATATGTTATGTGTGAAACGAATTTTTCGTGATAGCTAGCGCTATATCAAAAGGAAGTTGGTTTTTGATATTGACGTTGGCCATCCACGCTTCGTAGACTGTCACTAATAGACTAGACGAAATATCAGAAAATTGCAATATTTAAGGCGCATGAGGCATTTTTTAGTAAAAGCTGGCAACAAGAGTTTTCTTATGTAATTTTTCACGCTGAATCCGAATTTTCTTGTTGCCATCCCTGATTTTGCATTTTAATGAGTGAAAATGACGTCATCATGATTGACAGCTGTTCGCGAACCCCTTAAAATAGTTTTGTCGCTATATTTCAAATTCGAACGAATATTTAACTTGAACAATAGTTTAGAATGTTCTATACGAAAAATTGTCGTATTATTCGGATATGGCGCTGCTGTGATATTCAAAATGGCGGATCCAAGATGGCCGCCATATCGTCAAGTTTGATTTTTAGAAACTATCAGTCTGGTAGTCAAAAAAGACATGGAAATAAATACCTGACAATGAATTCAAGGTATCACAGTATGAAATGCAGTGCTGCTGGTCGAATGAAGCCGTATTAAATATATAAAAGGCAAATCAATATGAAAAAGGTGAATCAGATTCACCGCCGCTTGATTTTACGATCTAAACGATATCACCATTTTTCGATGATCATCCTTATTCCCGGCAACAAAACTGTGCCTTTGAAGTCCTTATATCAAAAGTTCGTTCATAACGATCATGCAATCTGCTGCCCCCGTGGCATAATCGAAAAAATAGCGGAAACCTCAGGACCAGCAGAAAACCTCAAAAGGAAACCTCAGACAATAGGAGGATCCTTGCTGACGTCATTGTTTACATTCTCGGAATTTTGAAACGCCGTTTTTAACTTTGAAAATGCAACGAAAACCTCAAAACAAGTTTATTTTTCATTCTTAAACAGTCTTGACCTGTTTCCTTTCTTTCTGTGTCATTTTTCAGGATAGTTGAAGCTTTTCAAAATTGTGTGAAAATCATTGGGGCAAAACGCTAATTTGCTCACATGTTTCCTCTAAATTGAACGTTGCACCACGCGCTTAGAATTCGAGATATCAGCTTGAAATTTTCCAATTATGTTTCATTTACAGTCCTCTATTGATATTCAGAACTCATCATTTTATAGCTCTCTCGAACGGTCTGATTCTGAACATTGCTTATGCTAATGAGCTCAAAATGTAAACAAAGGATCCTCCTATAAAGAGATTGGAATAGGAAAGGGCTTCCAAGCTAGAGAGGAAAGCTACTCCGGGACAAATTAAAGTCTTATATTCGCTACTTATAAGTTCAAAGTTGCTACCACCAGGCTATAAAAAAAATTCGGAAAAGGCTGGAGCAACGCCTAAATTGCCATAGAATGATTTCCCCCTTTATCCCTGCTTTTTTCTTATCATTAGTATTCGTGTGTGTGTAAGAGGAATATGTTGCATGCATTTAAAACAATAGTCGTAGATGATTTTGACTCAGTGATAGGCTTTGAAATCAATAGTCATAGTGAGAACTTTTACAGTAGGAACGACTAAGTTGCTATAATTTTGTGGATTGCGCTTCCTACCTAAATTCACTAACAACAATCAAATATTTGCCTATATATTATTCTCTTTCCACCATAATCGTCAGTTGCTACTTTCTTTTAACTTAAAATCGTTTAAGTTTTGTCTTTATTTTTTTTTAAGTTTAGCCTTTGAACGTGATGGCCTCAAACAATCAACAGATATCCAAAATGGCGGCACGGCGGCCATCTTGGATCCGCCATTTTGGCATGACGTTCTACCATCAATCACCCTATCCCATAATATAGATACATTTTTTGAATATCACATTGCCGCTTATACATTTGAATTTCACTGGCCGTTAAAATTTGAAAATAAAAATCGGCGAAAAATTCATTGTAGAGGTTTGTGTGACAGCTGTCAAACATGACATCATTTCACCTCTTAAAATGCAAAATCTGCGTTGGCAACAAAAAAATTCGGATTCAGCGTAAAATTTCGCATAAGATGGCACTTGTTGCCAGCTTTTACTAAAAAATGCCTCATGAAGTACGATTTTCCGAAAGTTCGTCTAGTCTATAAGCGAATCCAACAAGTCTATTTAACATTCGTGAATAGTTGTCAATGTCTCTAGCTTGTCGAAAAAGGTTCAAGAACCCGATGAACTTCTGGACACTTCTTGATGCATTCAGCGATGTTTAATATATTTTATCAGTATTTCTTATTAAAATGAATAAATTAATAAGGTGCAAGCAAAATAAAAGGCCAATACCCCATGTCACACTAATTGACTTACAAATAGACATTCGGCGTATGGTATGTGAAGTGCACAGACGTCTATCCACAAATGAATTTCTCAGGGGCACAAAACAGGTCTTTCATCGCTCCAAACGAAACAACATTTAATTTTTCGACATCTCAAGGCTGTCGCGAATTTGACGGGCGTTCGGAAATGTCAAGTGGAAGTTCGCAGAATTATGAACATAACAGTAAGGCAGATTACGCTTATTGAAACTGATTCAGCTTTATTCAGGCAATTATTTTAAGCTCCCATTCAGCTTTAGGAACCAGTGATAAAATCAACTTTCATTTACTGACTACATTTATTACTTTGTAGATACTCGTCTGGGCATGGCAGGCAGACCTAATCACGTCTTTACAGCACTAGTACACAAATTTCGTCTAAAGAGTTGTAACCTGAAATTCCTATGCGTCATCAGCATTTTAACACTAGTGGTGATATTTTGTGGTGTCCAAACTCAATCCTTTGCTAGTTATTATAGCAAAGACATTCCTTGTGAACAGAGTGAGGCCGTAAGGAGGTCCATAATGAATAATGCAAACACAATCCATATGATATTGGACTCGATGCATAAAGATCACTGGCTTATGTTCGGATCCATCATTGGGGCGCAAAGATACAAAGACATGTTACCATGGGATTATGATGTTGATATTGGCCTGCGTAGTGAACAGTTTGATAAAACAACTATAGATAGTCTTATATCCAAGCTCAAACAAAAGGTTTACGCATAACTGATCAGCTAAACCAAAGTGGAAGCATTACCGTGACGTCCCGAACACTCGCTGGATTCCAAGGACCAGTCGGTCTGTTCTTATTCCGGGATTATGGCGGTGTAATGCGGAGAGAGGGTTGGGAACCATGGCTGTTGCCAATACATTATCGACTTCATTACATTTTTCCGGCCTGGATGGTCAAGCCGCCTCTTCCGAAGAGTAAATTCGGCTTCATGAACATAAGCGTCCCTCGGGGGGATGGGGAGATTCTGAAATATTTGTACCGCTGGAATTGGTGGAAAGAAGTGAAGCCGCCAAGTTGTGGAGGACAATAACCACTGGCCGTTCTGTTCGTTTGTCAATACAAAGTAAATTCTACTAATATGACTTCTCTTGTCAAAGCGGTTATCGTTCGACCAGAGCAGTCGACACAATCAAATTCCAAGGAATCATTCAAATACTTCCATTGTTTTCTTCTTTTATCGAATGAATTGAATTGACAGATTTTGTTTCTGTGGGGATTATATTAGTTGATTCACAAACCCTTTGGAATGCACCCTGCGCCCGCTTTATACAGGAGTACTTAGTGTCCGAGGTCCCTGGTCATGTCAAAAATTAGCGAATAGAACCTACTACAATTTCAAATCGATAGTATCAGGGTTTTCTGTCACCCAGGAAGCCGGGCTGATGTCAAGTTAGGAATCCTGATGCCAACACTCCGTTCGTCCGTCATATTGGGTTGTGTGATTTTCCGTCACGTCCCATCCCCAGCATTCCCTATAGTGTTTTGTCTACTATAAAAGAAACGCTTAAACGTCTCCCTGAGGACAGGATTCAATGCCACATAGATAAACGGGTTTAGACTACTATTGACGATTGTCATGAATGTGCAAATAAGATACACGTATCGGGGCATAAGCCAGCGACCAGAGAAATAATCAACCGAATCTACTATCAGCATCGGACTCCAGGAGCAAACAAACGTCGCTACTATTGCAAATAAAGTTTTCGTGATTTTGATTTCCTCGGTGTTAAGAGTGGAGGACTGAGAAAGTTGCGAGTTATGATGACGGACTTTTATGAAAATAGCAGCGTAACAATAGCAAATGGTTGCCATGGGAATGCACATGTAGAAATAGGCTGCTATTATTGGAGCAAGTCCACAGGTCAAACGAAAATAACAGTAGCCCTTATCTGGATGGAATTCAAAATCACTTCCATCCGCGAAGTAGGAGACAGGAGCGAGCAATGATATCGCCCACGTTAGAAGAATGAGTCTTTTTGTGTTTCGAATGGTAAAAAGTGAATTATATAGCGCAGGCTTGGCGACCTTGAAATAACGATGAACTGAAGTCCACGCGAGGATCAGGATAGAGCTCGATACCGTTATTACACATATGCAGCCTTGGTATTGACACGTCATGTAGGAAAATGGAAAGCGAGATAGCGCGAGTGTTGGAAGTCCAATGGGAACGCAGTTTAAAATCCCGTACCCGAAATCCGAGAACGCCAGGGCGGCGATGAGCATATTAGTAGATGACCAAAGAGCACGGTTTTTATAGATCACTATCATTGTTAAAAGATTCCCAAAAACCGTGAAGAGACTGAGAAATCCCCATGTTACAGCAGTTAAGACAACCCCAGATGTGTTTCTTGATGTCAAGTTCATTGTAAAGTTTCCAAGTTGCGAATCATTGACAAAGCTTCCATTGGCCATCGTGACAGCAGACCGATCCCGTCTTGGCTTGATTGTTCACCTAACAATGGGCAGTTGTTTAATTTTTCCACTGGAATTCAAAATGTCCGTGAAATACACGGCAAACTCGAAGTATTTTAATCGGAATTCTTCAGCTTTTTCCTGGGAAAATATGAAGCACATATATTACGAGACAACTTCTAACATATTCCTGTAATCGGGGCCTTTCCATGTTCGCTCTATGTCACTGTATGTCAGAGAAACATTATGGCTTGTCCGATGTTGAAACAGTCACTAGGGAGGTAGAACAATGAATCTACCGGTGAATACAGACGTCTTTTCCTCTTTGCTTCTTTGTAATATATTTTGCATTTAAAACGATCCGCCAGGTAGGGTATCCTAAAGTTTAATTATGTTCGGTCTGTACGGAAGTTGTGTGCACAGCTGCTGCGCTCGATTTGAATACCACGATACTCACCGAGATGACTGCAAGTAAAATGATTATGGGAATGGGATTGTATATACAAAGAAGAGTTTGAACAGTACAGCTCTTCACGAAGTTGGCATATGCCTAATCAACCTCCTTCGCTCACTTTCGTGTTTGTCTATTTGTATTCGCTAGGCTATTTTTTGCTAGTTTCGCTCTTTCTGCTTTTTATTGTTTGTTCTTGTGCGTCAAAGAGTGGTCAAAGCGGGCAAAATGAATGTTTTTAATTGTTCTAACGCAATTAATTTTAGGCACTAGGTATTTCTTTACAAAGCAAAAATATATGTAACATGCTTTCTTACTTAACTCAAAATTTACATAGAGGGATAGGATATGGAATTTATTTTCGAGTGTTCAAATTTCGATATCTGTATAATTTGTGAAAAAATTTCGATTTGATGAATGTCGCGATAGTGGGGCAGTATCTTAATTTTTCACGTGCGAATTAGGATATTTCTCAGTGGCCAAAATCCTGATAATATATAGAGGATATTACACGGTGGGGCAAAGATATGAGTTTTACTCTCGAGTGGCAAGAACAATATTTTACGAATGAGCGCAGCGAATGAGTAAAATATTGTTTACCAAAACATGTTCTCTTCCCACGTGAAACTTCGCAGTTTTATCAGTTGAACTTCAAAGTTTGCCCGCCCACGTGCGAAAATTTGGCGCCGATCGTGAGTGGAAAATGTAAAAAGTGTAATTAATTCAGCTTATTTCTTCCTGACCAGGAAAACTATATAGCTACCGGAAATTTAGCTTTTTCACAATTTGTTTGAAACGATTTATTGTCCGGCAAAAACGTTTTTAATCCCGTCAGAATATTGAAGTTTCACGTGCAGAAAAACATGTTATAAATATCGCGTCTTTCTAGAGACGGGTAGCTACAACCAACTATCAGTTTACTGTATCGAATCAGATCTTAGGGATGGCCATTTAGCCCTGATCCCGGATGACAAGGTATTCCTTATGATGGACGATACAGGCTGGAATTATATAATAGGGCTGGGAATATTGCAATTTGGGTATAAAAAGGACAGGTTTCAGGTCTCATAGTTTTCAGGTTACCGGCGTTTCGAGCCCCGTTTAAGGGAAACTACGACACAAAGAACAATTATAGCTTGTTCTTTTTAACGTTCCCGCTCCGGAAAGTTGCTGAAATCTATTTAAATTATAAATTCCATTTTTATTACCCATTTTTTCATGTTTACAGATAAGCATACAAATCTGTATTGTACACAATTTATTAAAAAAAAATAACTTTTTCATGCGTTTCGATATAAATAATTCACTTTAATGTAAAGTGTAATGTCATTTATGATGTTTTAAAACAAAGGCCTTCTTACTATCCCGAGAGGCCCCCGTGTTTTTAGGTCGTTTTACGGCGAGAATCCCGATGTGGGCGCCATATTGGACGGATCATAATTCGGTCTGGGGCGAGTGACAAAATCCCCCTCCTCCCCCTCCTTCGGTATGGGGCCAACCCCCTCGTTTTCTCACTCGCCCCAGATCTAATTTTGACCCGTCCAAGAATGGCGCCCGCATCGACCTCGTTTGACCATCGTTTCGTTTGACTGCATGTCCAACCTAAAAATGTTGGTCCAAAAGGATTTATCTAAAAAAATCTAACGCTGATTTATAAAATTGAAATGCCTTAAAAATGAAAAGCAAAATACTATATGCGCAGTCATTTGATAACGTTTTCTCATTTTAGATAAGACAAAAACTGTCATTAAACACCGTGTGACCGATGTGCGTGACAAATAGTTTTGTAGCCCATGAAAGGAAGTATACTAATGAAGTAACGGTAAAAGCAATGAGCTCAATCCGTTTAAATCTCATGCCGAATTTCGATCCATCTTTTGGTCCGAAACTGGTTAAAGAGCCTGTGCCAGCCACTCCTTTGTTATTGTTTTCGTTCGATATTAGAAGACGATTTACATGAGCACATTTTGAAATAACCATCTAGAAACAAAGTTTTATTCTTCATTTACCAAATTGGATCGAAAAAATCGCACTACTCGGTATGTTGCTTGGCTTTCAAAATGGCGGCTGACTCAGGCTCTCTAAAGTGGTTGATAGAAGCAATAAAAGTAAAAACATTCACCTCTGTCTTGTGATAAGAGAGAAGGTTCAATTATTAAACATGTACTATCGTGAAATCATTATATCTGTGTTATCGGTGTAACTATTTCATAATATTTGTCCTTCACAATGTCAATAATGCCAAATATTTTACCCTAAAAACTCTAGAGTACTAGAATATATTTAGAGTACTCTTTTCTGGTCAAAATGTTTATTCAATTTGGGTGTTTTTATTTTTAACGGGAAATAGGACTGGGCCACCTAAGTGCTATACAAGACGTAAATGCATTTATAAAATTAACGTCTATTTTGCAAATTCGATGTACAATATATATATATAATTTCACGCCCAAGAGAGAGGATTTCAGATGACTGATGAACGTAAATCAGCCTTGCGTTCCTATTGGTTGAGATCTTGAATCTTTGTTTAATAAGCCAATGAGGATGCGTAGAAAAACAAAACACACGGTTCCTCTATGTTTTCTTGGTTCGCGAAAAAAAGCAAGTCGTACCTACTTCGTCCCTGATTGGTCAGTTGTCGAAGTTGTCGGGAAATCTGAATAACAATTGTTCTTGACTTACTAGCCTCTGATTCATGTGAAAATATTTTTGTGTTTCCACGTGAACACGAGGTTAGGACACGAGACAAGGACACTTGTTATTCAAACGTGAAGCCATCTTTCGATTCGGTGTATAATGCGTTCACACTAGAGATGAGATATTGGCCGTTTTCACACTAAAAGACGAACAAATCGTCTGGACGGACAAATCGTCTGACGATTTGTTCGTCTTTTGTGCGTCTAGTGTGAATTTAGGTCGGACTTAGGTCGATTTGGTCGTCTACACGGACAAATCTTCTATGAAAAATCGTCTTCCTAGACGGCCAAACAGACGAACAAATTTAGACGATTTGTTCGTCTGAAAATTTGTTCGTCCCGTTTTCACATCAGAGGATTTGTTCGTCTTGAGACGATTTGTCCGTCCAGACGATTTGTTCTTCTCTAGTGTGAAAACGGCCATTTTCAGACTAAACATGTTTCGAAATCTATCTCGTTCATTTACTCCTCCTGTGAAATATCACATAAACTGCCAATGTGTTTTTTTGTCTCTAATATTATCTACTGCAGTGACAGCTGTACCAAATTGCAACGGAGGTTTATAGTTATTGAGTTCTGAAAATTAATGAGTTATTAAAATCATTCATCAAGCTATAACAAAAACAATAAGCGTGATGGAAGTTTGGATACGCGATTTCAATTTGCATGATCGAACAAAAGCCACGAACAAAGACTTAGACCGAGACAATGGAATAGAGTAAAAGACCTTCAGCACCAAAACACAAAGTGTTCCGTAAAACCAAGGAATACCCGGATTTTATTCCTTCTTTTTTCAAGACTTCAATGATTCGTTTGAGAAACTTTTTCAAAGACTAGACTTTCAGGATTTCCAAACACCACGGAGTCGGTTAAAAACCTTTGCCTCGTTTTTTTCCAACTCATTTCCCCGGTGTTTTGAATCCTAATGAAATACGCTGTCTCGTGTTTGATATATAACATGAGACATGTCTCGTGTTTGAGACATGCTAACTTGACGCGTGTGAATACACTATAAGTGTATTTACTTTCTGTTTAGTTTTCGACACTCATCTGAAATCCTACTTTCCACAGAGCACTAACTTGAATGCACTGGAACTCCCTGACTCATGCTTCTTTTAACAACTTCAGTAGCACCTGCTGGCATCTTTGCAAATAGCGCCTGTCCCCAACTCTCTCGAAAGAGACCGCGACATCTTGTAACAATTTCCTTTTCTCTCCAAGCCCCGAGAGGTAAGCTTTGGGCAGATAACGACAGGCCAGAAAAAGCGCTATCGCCCCCTCGCGCTCTCCTGTCACGCAATCTTCGGATTTGTTTTCTAAAAGGAAACAACAATGAACGTCAAACGTGACGGATAAACTCTTTGCGGCCGAAGAGTCACGCTAAGAGTCTAGGAATAAAGGTTTTTTAGTTGACTTGACGAAATTACAAAGAGATTTGACTGATAAAGTAGCACACTCGAAGTAATTTGACGAGGTGATTTACGAGCTGGAAACATTATTACAGATCAGTCACTATTCTTGTTCTTTTGCGTCCTAGTGCAACAAGGTGACACACGTACTGTAAAGGGCCTATTCTTTTCTGGGTTTGGTACCACACTTCCCTGGTACCAGCAAGCTATTTTGCGATTTTTGCGGGCTCGGTGCTGGTGACTAATCAGGTTAAAATTAGACTTTTCCGCCTTGTGTTTTGAGGTGTCGTTCAGATAGACTGCTCGCAGTCCCTTCTTTGGCGAACGTCCGTGAAAACGACGTGAGTGAAACGAGCGCTTGTTCTCGTGCTTTCGACTCTCGCTCGTGCCTTGTCGGTACTTCAAGCCATTGTCGCTCGTTTTTTCACCGCTCGTTTTCATGGACGTTCGCCAAAGAAGCGTCATTCCTAAATGGAGGAATGCTCACCATGAATAATTTAACGATATTTTTGATAATATTACTTCAAATTGACCTAAAAACATTCAAAATATCTGAACTATCAAGACTACTAGTCAGGATAAGGATTAATACGTCGTTTTAGTATATTTTTATAGTATATGCCTCGTTCTATTAAAGATTAATACTATTAAGGTACCTAATCAATAAAACGAGCTGTCCGAACCAGCGAATTCACTCATAGCGTAGTGGTTAGGGTTTGGGTGTAGTAACTGGAATGAGTTACAGGTTCGAACCCTGATGATTTTCATAATTCTTTTTTTTCATTTCTGTAGGTGAGCGCTTGTGTTTAGAAAAAAATTCTAAGTGCCAGTGAGCATTCCTCGATTTAGGCGTGTGTCAAAGAAGGGACTGCAAGAAGTCTATTTTCGAGAGGTCATCTTGATCCCTTGCATTTCATTTTTCACTCTTGACAGACATTATGGTTATGGTTGTTCGAGTGTGCGTGGAACGCGCATTTACAATCTCTCGGTTTACATACTTGACTCGGTTCGCCGACAACTGTGAGTAACCACGGCGGCGCGTTGTAGCATTTGCAATGTCTGGGTGGGATGGGCGTCCATCATGAGACGCGATACGGCTTCATACAGATTTCTCTGAAAGATAGAGATGTAAAAATGAAAATCAAAACACACACTTACTCGCTGTTGGTGATGTAAATTGGAAACAAAAAAGTCAAAAAGGATTTTGAGAAACGGGCCACAGATCGATTGTGTCTATTGGCAATAGCTACTAAATTTCAGTTTTTTTTTGTCCGTCTCTTATCCTCTGCCAATGATAGATATAAAGCCAGGGCTTTGGTACGTCGCCCCTTAAGCCTGGTGCACACTTGCGACATAACGACATAAGAAAAATATCACGCGAACAAAATTCAGTGGTTTCAAGAAGTTGAAGCCCACAAAAAATAACATAAGATTGCTTTGGTGAAGTAATCTAATGATGATCCATGGAAAATATTGATTATTTCCAATGTTTTCACATGCTTTTTTCGTTGCAACATAACGTCCTTATGTCATTATGTCGCTAGTGTGTACCGGGCTTTACCCTTGGAAACGCGGCATCCAAGTCTTGTGTAATCATTTGAAAACTCTCCAGATCATGCAAGAATGTTGTCGAATGAGGTGAACCAATCATCGTTGTGCGATGCCTGGACCTTTGATCTTCTTCCCACATATCCATTCGCGTCTCCATTAGCCAATCACAGCAAAGTAACCGAACAAGCAGACCAATAGAAGTGGAGGTATGGCAAGCCATGTCAGTGTTTTCTCCGTCGCTGGAAGCCAGGCTGGTATTAAGATAGGAAGCCAAGTGTATGCTCTCTCGAAGGAGTTTGCTGGATTTGTCGCAAAGCCGACGGCATTTTCTTTCATCTTTATCCCATGAGGGATGTAGAATGACCTTTTTTCTTGCTTGGAATGCTAGCAGAAGAGCCTTCGATACTGGATCTCTAGAAATACAGAAATTTGAATACTGATTAACTCAAGAAGAGAAGTATTCAGGCCCTTGGACATCAGTCAGGTATACGAGTAACTTTAATAAATTTGCAAATCGCAAAATCACCAAGTAGCATATATCTTACTAACGATGCAATACATGAGCATATCTAAGATGTAAAAATACATTGAAAACTATCACCAGGCAACGCGTTTGGGCTTTATCCTAAAATGCGCAGTTTCCTCGAAAATGTGCTCTAATCCGCCGGACTAATATGAGCATAGTATAGTTTAATAATATATGGCCCTCATCGTTAGTAATAGAGCCCTACAGAAGTACTGGGGATGGTCTCTCGCCCGTCCCAGTGGTTCTGTGACGTCCTGCTGGTTCCGTTTAATGATAGACCCATTGCCATCCATTGTATAATTTTGAATTGTTTCTTGCATAATGGTATTCACTTACTTTGAATTCAGCAGTCTGTTCGGGACATTTTCAACGGTACTATAGTATCTTTTTGCCGCCTCATCTTCACCTCTCAGCCAATTTATTGCCACCATCCCTACAGCAACCCACCATTTGGCCACCTCATCCCCACTCGGGCCACGCCCAGGTCCCATGCTACCCCTTGCCGACCAAGCCGCAATACCTCCAGAAGGAGCCTCCGCAATCGCGGCGTATTCCCTCTGTGAATTACGCTCTCGTTCCAAACCTACATCGATGGAAACACAACAAAGTCCCTCGGACGCTGCCATTACGCCTTCGATTTGGACATCGGCCTGTTTAGACAGCGTTATAAAGTGATCCATAGCGCCCGCCCAGATGTTGGCTTTATTGTCTTCTGGATCTTTAGAGCATTTGGTCATCTGCCGAGCAGGAAATAATGAGGCTTTCAAAGCTTTCTGTAGAAGATGTTCCTTGAATTCTTGGTAGAGGTTTATTATGGAGTTACCTATAAGAAACATATTACTTATGGTACAGTTCTCTCGAAGAACATTTTTAAATTGTCTCGGCGCGGCTCATAGAAGCAGACTCCTCGCTTTAAGCTAAGTTCAGACCATAGGTAAAAAAACGTTCATAGCGGAATAAATAGAGTAAAGTCAACTATCGTTTGCAGAATAGTGACTCACTGTTGGGATGGCGAAGTTCTTACTGCATAGCGCTACTCAACTGCCCATTCTTACACGATATAGACCTTATTCATAATGGCCGCTTCTCGTTTGCATAAGGATTGAAAATTTAAACCTATTAGAGATTTTGAAAGGAAATTATTAAAAGCTATAGAACTTGATGACTTCTAAAAGATGTGTTGAGTTGAACTGAAACCAGTTAATAATGGACGAGATATAAGCATCTGAAGTAGTCTAAATACACCAAAACGAGGCTAGTAAGGCTTCTAGCGAAAATTCCATACAAATCTCTGTATGTTTAAGCTCCTTTAATTCTGTCAACATTTAATCAAATGGTACGAAGTTTTCAGAACATTTGTAGTCTGAATTTATCTCTTGAAGAGCATGATTTTTGACTGAAATAAAAGTCTCTTTCGTCTTTATCTGGAAAAAGTGAATTTTGAATTCGGTGTATATTTAAGGTGACTCATTCGAAATTCAAAATGCACCCAACTGTGTCTAGAGCGCAAATCTGCGTCGCCAAACTCAAGGCTATAACTTTTGTGTCTTTTCCCCTATTGTTATAATTCTTTTTTCAAATCCTACTTTAATGATGTATAAATCAGTTATTAATAACCGATCTTCTTGGAAACTTTTTTAGAAGTCACAATCAAAATTTTTGTGAGGCCCTAATTTCATATTCAGGTCGTACTAGAAAAAAAATTGCCGGTTTTTTTGGCTCAAGCTCCAGGAATCGATTCCAGTTGAAGTAATCTCAAATCGAGCTAAGTTACAGAAAATTCGTCGGAACAGAAACGCGGTAATAAAAATGCCGTCAACTTTGGCCAAATTAGAAGGCTGATTCAGCTTGGCTTGAATTGAATTTTAATAGTGCTCCGAAAACTCATTATTTGGGGCTCTTCCTTCGGCACTATATTGAATAGTAACGTATTAAACTTTACAGAAGGTCAGAATGTAAACACCATGAACTACTAAAATGTTGGAAAATTATCTACCGAGGAAAGAAATCGTGAAAGCGCAATGATTTATTGCAATGAATGTCGCGTCAAAATGTGTCGTTATTACGTATAATTTCTTGCTAAGATTTATATAGACGAAAAGCTTGTGGCATTGATAAAACTAAGTAACCAAATTTGACCATTATATGTGGCGAAACGTCAGATTTCATTATCATTCATAAACAAGAGAGCTTCAAATCTGCGTGCAAGAGTAGAGGGTGAATGTCGTAACTTTGTAATTTTCTTCTATACCAAATGAGCACACATAATGGTCAAACTTGGTTACAAAGGTTTACCATTGCCACAAGGTTAACGTCTATATATATCTTAGCAAGAAATACTACGTAATAACAACACATTTTAACGCGACATTCTTGTAATAAATTCATTGCGCTTTCACGATTTCTTTCCTCGGTAAATAATTTTCCAACACTTTAGTAGTTCATGGTATTTACAATCTGACCTTCCGTTAAGTTTAATACAATATACTATACAATATAGTGCCGAAGGAAGAGCCCCAAATAATGAGTTTTCGGAGCACTATAAAATTCAATTCAAGCCAAGCAGAATCAGCGTTCTATTTTGGTCACAGTTGACCATAACTGACGGTATTTTTATTACTGCGTTTCTGTTCCGACGAATTTTCTGTAACTTCACTTGATTTGAGATTACTTCAACTGGAATCGATTCCTGGAGTTTGAGCCAAAAAAACCGGCAATTTTTTTTTCTAGTACGACCTGAATATGAAATTAGGGCCTCACAAAAATTTAGATTGTGACTTCTAAAAAAGTTTCCAAGAAGATCGGTTATTAAGAACTTATCTATACATCATTAAGGTAGGATTTGAAAAAAAGAATTATAACAATAGAGGAAAAGACACAAAAGTTATAGCCTTGAGTTTAGCGACGCAGATTTGCGCTCTAGACACAGTTGGGTGCATTTTGAATTTCGAATGAGTCACCTTAAAATGCCAAACGACAAATGTCTAATGAAGTAATTTACATCTAATCAAAAGGTTAGAAACATTTTGAAACATCTTGAAATAACATTTTTCAATTGCCTCGGCGCATTTTTCAATTGCCTCAAGGCAGCATGCATTATTTTTTGTCCTTAAATGGCTCTTTTTCAGAATTGTCTGCGAATTTCGCTTTCTGACAGACAAACAAACAAAACACTCAATCGGAAATTGTTGAATTGTTGAATAATTAGTCAATGCAGAATCTCACAGTCCCATCTCTCACCGTCATTAGTACAACTGGACCAAAGGCTGTGTTTACCCTCACACGACCATTTGCTGTTTACAAAAAACCGATGACCCTGCGTTGTGAACAACCACTGCATTTGACATGGAATTGAAGCGTTTCTGGAAGTACAGGCATGTTGAGAACGGAAAAGGAAATACCGCTGTTGAAGAGAAAAGATAAAGTTATTTCAGAAACCTCGCCTCGTCGAAGAATAAGGAAAATAGGCATTTGCTGGTGCGTCTAAATGAATATTTATTCAGCAATGATCACTGGTTCACTGGCCCTTTAGACAAACAGACAGACAGACAGACAGACAGACAGGCAGACACAGACATGATACATACAGACAAAAAAGACAGAAAGGCAGGCACACAGACATAGACATACAGACAGACAGACAAATAAGACGGACAGACAACGCGAAAGTGCGAACGAACCAACGACCGACCAACTGAACGAAAGTTCAAAGAAAGGATCGAACAAAAAATATATATATACAAACTATGGATCGCAGGGGCTGGTAACCGGCTCTATGAACTGACAATCAAACTAAACTTCTCTAAACAAAACAATCCCCAAAAACGTTCGGCCTTGAGCATCGTTCTATGGGTCGCAAATAATTTACTGCAATCACAAAAACAATCTATCAAATGTATCGAGCTTACAGATAACAACTTTAGGCGTCGAGGGGCCATCATTTGCACAGCCACGGTAGCGTATATCTGGGCCTTGATCTTGGTTCGATAAAATTACCGGCAGCCTCGGCAAAGTTTATGGCGGACATGCTAAGTATAGTCGAGTGCCAGAACCCTCTAGGGGAACGACCTGAAATTAAAGACATAAGATTGTTGAAAAATGGTTTCTTGGAAAATGATTTTATCAAACATGCTGGACAAAAATACATCGGCCTCGAACGAGCCTTTTGATCAAGTCAAGTTGGAAAAAGTCAAACTTTTTAAAACAACCAAGTACGAAAACTGAGTGTATAGCTCAATTTGTATAGTTTGGACGATTTCTTGATGTGCTACGTAATATGTAACTTTCATAACAGTTAAGTGAAGCCCTTCTTGTATACCATGGTTCTTAAGCCTGTTGCTTATTTGTTGCTGCATCATCTTAACAAAAACGAAGGTACGACTAGGTGGAGCAGTGTGTGCGTTGCTGGCTGAGTGCAGGGGTGTCAATAACTTTTGAAGTAGCAGGCTAAGTTTTGGAAGTAAGCGGTTGGGTTTGGGGGTCCCATACGAAGGCCGTAAGGCCTGAGCCTTCTAGGGGGTACGGGGGAAATTTTGAAATTTCGGTAGCAGAAAAGGCGTTTCGTGAAGTTGCTGCGGCAATGAAGCAATGAAGTAGACGCCGGTTCACCACCAGTAGCCGACTTCTTTTGAAATCCCGTGAGTGCACGTACGGTCCTGAGTTCGAACCCCGGGCCGACAACCGTATCGAGTAGCTTTCCTATAGCTTTGATAAGAGAAATGGCGTAAAGTGATGCACCGTCGACCTCAGGATTGTCAGCCGAAGGCTGTTACCGATATTACATAAAAAGCTTTTCTTTTTTACTTTAGCAGTTTATTGTGTTCGCGTTGAGTGGACTTCTTCAAACCTCACCTGTCAGGCTGAGGTTTAGCAGTGCCAGACACACTTGCGAAGCGTCTCGTGCGTTTATTTTATCAAACTCCATCAGGATGTCGCCATTTAACTCCTTGAAGAGCATACGGCATGCAGCAGACGCAAGTCTCCTTCCAACCCCAAGTCTGTAGAAGACATAGCGTAGAGCGTGCCACCAGAGACTCCACACCACGGCCTGTCCACGCTCGGGTAGGGGGCGGCCTAGAGTGCGTAGGCACTCCTCGTAGTGCTGAGCTGCGGCCGCATAGTTACCCTGGGAATAGGAGGGACAAATATGGGTTTTCACGATACTAGGTGTTACTTGTTTGCTTGTTTTTGTTTAATTTTGTTTTTGTCTGTTTGTTTGTTTGTTTGCCTGTTTGCTTGCCTGCTCGCTTGCTTGTTTGTTTGCTTGTTTATTTGATTGCTTTCTTGTCTATTTTTTGTTTGTTTGCTTGATTTTTGTTTGTTTATTTGCTTGTTTGTTTTTCATTTTTTTACTTTCTGTCTTCCATAGCAGGGCCCGAAATTGCGAAAAGGCGCCAACGCGACAAGATTTTTACTTAATTAAGGCGACTTATAACTTTCCTAGAAATCTCGTCTCCCTGTCTTTCACGAAGGGCGTGACAAAAATAGGAAACGAAACGGAAGAAACCAATATCTTGTGTCATCAGCGTCTTGGAAAATGAAGGCTGTATGAAGTTATCTTTAGCTCAACATTTTCACGCAAAGCCTGCGTCACACATTCCCTCAGCCAAAAGACCTCCTCGGCTTGGGCGTAACGTTTTTGCCCATTTCAGATCACGTGGCATTCCATGAATATTCTCTCTTTGTTTGGAATGCTTCCATATTCATATATCCTTCGGTGCGTAGCAGAAAAAGAAAGAGAGAATACTCATGGGAATGCCACGTGATCTGAAATGGGAAAACATTAGGCCCAAGCCGAGGAGGTCTATTAGAATGCAGGTAGCGTATGCTTTGTTCAGAGAAGTTCATTCAAACGGCAAATCTATTGTTCTAAAAATAACCTCAATAGCTTCATTTTCCAATTCGCTGTTACCTCTAGATGGACGCTCCTAGGTAATGGGCTCTTGCTTATGTATGTAAGAACAACATGTTCATTGAGTAAAACACTGCATTGCCTTAGACCTACCGTCGCTACGTAGTTCTCAGCTTGACCCTTATGCTTTCTGAACAGCACAGCCCTCTGTGATTGAGGTCTTGTCACAGGCTCTCCCAACAAGAAAATATGAATAAGGACCCCCAGAAACACCAGTACATTCACTACAAACTTGATGATGAAGCATAACACCCAGAACACCATGACAGGGGGGTGCAAGGGGTCATCCACGGAGCTGAGGGTTCGGCTGCCAGTGTTCGGGTGGGGTTCGTCTGGTTGTGATGAAACTAGAGAAACTGGGAAATAACGCAAATCATTTTTGTTACCCCCCTATCGAGGAACCTGGAATTCCCACATTGGTCGTTGTTTTTTTAACCTGAAATTTCCACAGGGCCTTTCTTTTAATCCGGAATTTCCAAAGAGGTCTTAGGAGACTTGGAATTTCCTCAAAGGTTGCCTCAAATTTTCGAAGGGGTGGTTCTCGCATCAGTGTGGTTTTCCACGAAACATCCATCGAAACTCGTACCCAGACCGCTGGTCCCCGCTCCCCGTTTTAGTAACATCCTTAGCGTAATAATCGGAACTTTTTAAAGCAAAACATGCTTGAAAGAGAGCAGTGCCCATTTTGGGTGTAAAGTGGCAAATTGGGCGGGGAAATTTTGACATTTCAGGGTCGTAGGATTACTGTGGAAATGTAGCAAATTTTGGTGCAAAATCGACTGGATAAGGTTTACCTTTTGCAGTCAAAAGCTTAAAAAATAGTAATAAATATGAAGTTTTGGCCAAAACACAGGAGAAAATAGAAATGCGCCCAAAAAACGACAAAAAATATAGGAACTTGAAACCCTGTAAATGGGGTACAAATTAAATGATTTTAAACTTAGATCCGTAATATACAGTTGCATACTAAAATATTCGCGGCAATTTTAAAAGTGCACACAGACTTGATTTACTAAATTCAATCAAAAGTATTGCACTACATTCATTCATTTACAACGTTGACAGAAATGAATTTCTCTTAATTACTAGGCTTGCAAAATGGAACAATGTATTCTCACCTGTTTCAGAGATCGGAAAAAAGTTGACGGGACTGAAGAACAGGAAGATAATAAGAAATGAGCACACAGTAACCCGTGTTCGATCCTTCAGTGCCAGACTTCCACCATCCTTGTTTTCTGTGTTTTCACACGTCTTATCCTCCATCTCTTGTTCGTGAGTAGGTGTGCAAGGCTGACAAGTCGATGTCTCTTTAAAGGAAATTGCATCATACTTGCTGGAATCGAGAATGGCTTCGTGTGGCTTCGCCAGTTTTTTAATTGTATCTGTGAAACAAACTCATGTTTAAGAGTCCAATCAATTTGTCAGAAATGAGTGCAGCCTGTATTTCAGGCAGGGATTACCTCACTTTGCGAGAGAGGAGATGTTTGAATTCACCACACGAGATTTTCTCCCGACATCCATTATGCAATTACTGACCCAAAATTAGACCAAGTAGAATGTAATAGGTTGTTTCTGCTATTGTTTTTTACACGTCAGATCAACAACTTTCCAGCAGAAAATCTGGTATTTAGACAGATTGTTTTAGCTTTAAGCAATTTGAACAAGAGGTCAAAAATCTTATAGAAAAGTATGAAATCTTTTGATTGGGTGTTCTGCCAAACAATTCTCATTTAAACCAGAGCAAATAGTAAAAGTTCATAGAAATGTTGAATTTAGGAGGAAAATTGCAGATGGCAATCCTATATATTTCCCTGTATTATTTTAGAAAGCTTTGAAATTTCGTTCCTCAGATCTCTGTGAGAAGTTTATGGTGGGACTAGTTCACAGGGAACCTTCATACCTCTCTCTTGCTTAGCGTGCCTAAGCCTCTCATTTTCACCCTTGAGCTTGGCGTTTTCTTGCTCTAGATTTCTGATTACCCGGACAGCCTTGTCAAGCACACCAGACTTAGTGCTCTAAACAAATCGGGGACAAACACAAAATATACAATGAAATAACTAAGCTCTTAAAATTAATTTGTTATGGCAAGGTGTCAGGGGTGGAAGTTGAATAATGAATTATGAATGACGGGTCTTACGAACAAATGAATAATGAATTTTTGCGTTGAAAAGTCGAGGAATAATGAATAAGAAGTATCTACATTAAATGAATAATGGTTGTGTGAATAATGAATAACGCCTAAATAAATGAAAAGGAATAATGAATAATTGAAGAAAAATGTCAAAGAATAAGGAATAATCAAGGTCCACTTATTCAGCTTCCACCCCCGAAAGGTGATATGGGGCCTCTTTATGCTGCTGTCAAATGGCAGGTTTCTAGTACCCAGCAGTTTTGCCCCCTGTTCACAATAAAGAGGTTTTCTGAAAATGTTGTCAGCATGGGCAAAGATAGATGAATGTTTGCAAACCCTATAAATGAGGTGAGGTATAGGTTCGGTTTCCAGCCATAGTGCGGGCTCACCTTCAACTGCCAAGGCTGGAACCGAGGCCTAGGTGAGGTAAAACAGGCAACATAAATGTTCAACTTGTCTCACAACATTGTTGCAAAACGAGCTGAAGAGCAATGCTGCACGTTTTACCACCTGACCAAACAACTTGTCTTGCAACAAATCAGCATGTTGCAAGTCAAAAATTAATAGTGTGCAGAAAGTAGAAGTCCCTCCTTTTTGCAACAAAACTTCTCGTTGTTGCTCGTCTTATCACCCTGAATGAAATTTGGTGATTTGTGACTTGTTGCAAGACAAATTTGTTTGGTCAGGTGGTTAAACATGCAGCATCGTTCTTCAACTCGTTTTGCAACAATGTTGCAAGACAAGCTGCAAGCATTTGGTTGTTTGTTTAATTACCTCCCCGTTACAATCTCTTTGGGTCTGTTTGTATTGGATTACATAACAGTTTTTGGCATTGACTAATCAGGAGTCAGTATTTTCCAAACTTGCAACATGCTGATTTGTTGCGAGACAAGTTGTTTGGTCGGGTGGTAAAATGTGCAGCATCACTCTTCAGCTCGTTTTGCAAGAATGTTCAAGTTGAGTGATTTTGTTGCCCGTTTTACCCCACCTTCAGTTGATGGTGCATTAGTCTTATCTGTTTGGAGCAAAATTACGTCTGGAGCCCTAAAACCCCAACAAAACTGGCATTGGAAACCTCTAGAGCCTCAGTTCCTGGAACTCAAGTTAAGTTTACCCAAAGGTTAATAATTACCTTGTCCTGTGGGTCAAAAAGAGCACTCCTGAGCTCGTTGTATCTTGAAGTTATACTATCCCTGTATTTCCTCTCTATTACTCTGTGGTTATCAGGCCTCTTGGAATTGTTGGATCGTCTGCGACATGATGGCCCCATGTCTACCAAATCATGAGTTACATTATCATCATCATCGTTGTCGCATGATACCATACTACATGTGCTTGATGCCAAACCACATGATGTATTTCCAGGAAGAGTAATAGGGATGGAGAGATACATTTTACCCAAAGGATCTTTTTTAACTTCTGCAATAGGGGGATTGATAGTTGACGTTGATACAGGCTGGGTGGGAATGCTTCTAGATGAAGAGGGTATGTGATTGTGTGCTTCGGCAATTGGCTGTGATGTGCTTTTCATGAAACTCAGTAACTGGGCATGCTGTTGTTCAGGGGGTTGCACTGGAGGTGGAATCGGTTGCTGCTGTTGGGTGACGGCAGCTGCCTGCAGTTGGTTCTGCAACTGTTGCTGAGATTGTAACCACTGCTGAAGAACTGACGGTGGAAACTGCCCATTCATGGATCCAAACTGTCAATCACATAGTGAAAGTTACCGTTAATTGCTGTGTCCAAAACTGAACAATCTTGCAAATAAATAATAATAGATACAATTTACTGCTGTGTATTTTTTTTAAATTAGATTTTATCAGAAACATATAAGCGAGTTGAAACATGTAACAATGTACATTGCTTTAGTGCCACTGCGGAATATATATTCGCAAGATAAATAATTGAACAGATTTTGAAAATAATGTTCTTGCAAGACTTCAAGATGTAAAATGCTAGTATATTATCACTTACCACTATTGCTCTACTTTATTTGAGCAAAAAATAAAATATAATAAAGAGAAAACCTGCTTGGGTAAGCAGACGAGAGTTCATTATTAACAAAATATATGGTCATAAACTCACTACGAAAAATCCACAGCATAGTTTGCTGTTACATGTTTCAACTAAGTTATATGTTTCTGATCTTATCAATAGGATACTAAGGTTTTTCACAGGGTGTTACTAGCCCCAGGAATTTTAATAAATCCAAGTCTAGGGACTTTGCAAAAAATGATCTGAGCATGTGGAGAACTGGTCAATCAAATTTTATGCCACAATGCAAGCTTTTCTTAATTTCTGATTTGCTCTAAGTCTATGGTTACATAAAAGATATCTACAACAGAACACAGCATCACCAGTAGGTGCTATAACAGGGCCAATGTTTTAGTAAAACACTGTTTGGCTGTGCATGCATAGAAGCGTTTGGTCATGCTTGACAAACATTTTGACCACTTTATTATATGTCACTCCGTGTATAAGAGCATATTTTGTCAATTGAACATTCAAGCAAGGGAACATACCTGCTGTATGGAGGGGCTAGCCTCCACACAAGAATGAGTTGCAGTCTGAGTTTGTGACTGCAGTAACTGATGAAGAAGACTTGAGCTTTGCATTTGCATTGAACTCCCCAGCTCCATTGGTTGCTCCATCTGCTGAGTTGTTTCTACACATGAACTAGGGATCAATGACATCTTACAGTTTTCTATCTGTGCTTGCAACAGCTGCTGTAACTGTTGTTGTGTGTGTAGTCCATCCAGAAGTGTTTCTGTCTTTGATGATAAACTGAGAGGAAGATTCTGCACAACATTTGACCCTAAAGGGGATACAATTTTAATGTTGATCAGTGACAGTTAAATTTTTTTAGTGATGGTGGTAGTGGCACATTTTAGAGTGTCAGCCACCATTTTGACAGCAAATAGCAACATTAAGTCGGAGGAAGCATCCATTCCTGATCTACTGGTTTATAAAATATAAAGCAATGTTCGCGATTGAATTTGTTAAATGAAATCGGAAAACTTTGTTTAGAGATGTTTATTGAGAGATTTTTGCATGTAAAGCCCTAACCAAACCAAACGCATGGGGAGCTGTGTGTGACCCCCCTTGTGACATTTTTTTCTGTTCTGAAGAGATGATGGGAATCCTGTGTGATGGAGTCACCATGTAGGACAGAACCCCAGCAATAGAGAAGATTTTGTATGGCTGTGAAAAGTGCGGCAACAAAGCTACTGCCATGCAGCGACTGTGACTGTGCTACCTACATGATTTCATTCCGTATCTACAGCAGGCCAGGTTCTGTACTGTGACCATGCATCTGATCGTGCTGTGTACGTGGCAGCACTTTTCACGTCATTTGAAATCTGCTCTAGTACAGCATGCGACCTCACTTTCTCATAAATATTAATCTAATCACATCACACAACATGCATGGCTGATAAACCAATCAAAATTCCTTGACACCATTGTCAGATAAATGTCACAGCTGTTTCACAGTATGCGAAATCTGCTCTAATAAAGCATTTCCAAGAGAACAATTTTACTAATTTTTTTGGAAAATTATTTACAGCTAAAATATAACCCCCCCCATCCTCGGTAATTTCCCTGATACCTAGCCAATCAGCACTCTTAGGGTTTAAAGAACACTCTACATCAATGCATTTGTTGCTACAAACAGAATACTGTGAGAGCTATATTCTTACAGGATAGAAATAGGAAGCTATTAAGAAGTCAAGAAATGTATTAAACATCTAAAAAATACTCTCTCTATCGAGCAAGATGAATAAAACGAGCTCTTGCAATGCAAGTTGCTGGGTAGCCTGTGCTTCGATGAAAACACAAATCAAAACTCGCTTTCTTCAGATCAAAGGAGCATCTTACCGGCTTGATTCTGCCACGAACTACACATGTTTGCATTTGTATAAACAGGAAACGATTCTTCCATGGCGGAATTTCGTCAATTCGCTTGAATTTCTGCTCGCTTGCAATCCGCCATGTTACCTCTTTGCAACCAAATCCCGCTGTGCTGATTTCAACAAGTTGTCGGTGATCATGTTACATAAATCAGCCAATCACAGGGCATAGAAAATATGATTGACATTGAATATGTGACCGTGTACGTACTATCACGTAAGAAAAAGGCATATTGCCAAAAGGAACTAATTTTAGGGCCAAAATAGATGTTATATTTGGCCGAGTAGTCATGCTTGAATAATAATTCCTGGTGGCGTGTTGTCATCAAAAACAAGACGACTTCGTTCAAGAGCGTTCAAGGTCCAAGTTAGGCTAAAAATGATTTTATTCAAGAACGAGAAGAACTCGTTACAAAAAGTAACAATCTGTAAAAAAAATATACACGAGAAATAAAATTCCTTGCGCCTTTTTCAGCAAAACACAGGAATCCCGAAGGCGCCCGCTGGACTTCCCGATATAAACGAATGACGCAATGTCATACGATGGATTCTCGACATCTGATTGGTCGAGAAATGTGAGCTGGAAGCAACAAGCAACAAGCAGAAAGTTTGCCAAAATGGCGGACCAAGGCAATGAATACTGGTCGTCCATTTTGGATAATTCTGTACCAGGATTGAACCAAAATATCCATCGAGATGCCAACATGAGTGAAGCTTTAGATGATTTCAATGGTGGGTATTTATCTTGCTTCATCGCGCAAATTCTACCAGGATATGCCAATGTTTTTCGCTGGCTGTCGATAGTTAGTCAATGTACACTTTTGTTTCATCTTTGACACCTTTGCCTTGCGTGTTGTGAAATATTCTATACTTAGATCTTTGCAACATGTAGTGAATGCAGCATGTTATAAACTGAACACTTTGGTGTTTCTATCATTGGTTTGGTTTAGTGTAGTACCTAAGTAAGCTTACTGTAGGTAACCTTAGTTGACTTTGGAAATTTATGATCTCCACTTGTTGAGTTGAGTTGAGTAGTTGAGTTGAGGGATTTTTGTTGTGAATTCCTAGGTTTGATTCTTGGAGAAATGTAGTAAACGTTTTTTTTGCAGTTCAGGTGAATTTTTTCTGAATACACAGGAGAAAAAGATACAATAGCAAAACAGGAAGATAATGTGTGAAATAACTGTCATTGTTTCATTACAATAGTTAACTGTGGAAGACAGGAGGGAAATTATAGAATCTGATATTGAACAACCTTAGCCTTCTATATAAGCATAGCTGTCAGAATAAGCTGGGCAACCGCTGGAGCTCCAGCGGCTACATCACGTTTAATATTGCCAGCTGTTCCTTTTTGAGGCACAAAAAAGGTGGAACCACAAAACTTGTTAAAAATAAAAGCAGCCTGAAGCTCACCTCCTTGTTTGCGAAAAATGATAATAAAAACTGGAATCCTTAAATTAGTAGTTCCTCCCAGCTCCGTGCCTGTGTGAGAATTGGCTTGGCGAGGAAACTAATTTGTTGCTTTGAAGCTACAAAATTTGCATGTTGGATGTCAGTGTTTTTTTTTCTTGCAGCGGGCTACTTTTTTAGAGCAGCCACCTACTTCAAAACATTCTGCCTAGTCTAAACATAGAGCCAACCTCATACCGAGCCAAAATAAAACGAGTAATGTAAAGCACAGACAGTGTGGGTGGTCACTGCCAGAGGGTTTATTAACATCCCCAGTGGTTCTTTAACGTCCCCCTGAAACTAGGTAGAGTAGTAAGGCGAGATGGGACCTCAGTTTATTGTCTCATCCGAAAGATACTACTCCCAGCCCTGGTTAGTTATCAATAATTAACATGGAAGAGGTTTTTGGTATTTTCAAACATATCCATAGCTTGAAAGAGCACCTTAAAGTTAGTTAGTTTGCAAAGCTTGAGGGGAGGTTCTTTTGTAATAAAAAAATGGCTTGTAAATTTTGCAAATTTTACATATGTTTGGTCGGCGAGCAGAAAATAGTTAATAGGAGGTAAACTTTGATAAGCCTTATTGTTGATACATGTAATGTTTTTTTTATCTAAAACTTGGCAGTGTTACTAATTTTTAGGTTCTGTAGATGGATTTCCTTTCCATGACCTAATCTGAAAAATGAAAAACCTCAAACAAGGTCTATTAATAGGGATCTTATTTATTCCATTGTCCTTTTGCTTATCTCGCAGTTTTTTAACTTCAGGAATTGCCAATGAAGCCACAGCATTTTAAATACATCATGCATAATATTTATATTTCAGACATTGTGTCCTATGTGTTCTCAGACGAGAGCAACTCACCAGTTCAAGATGACACAATATTACAGGACATCAAACAGGAGCCCCTTAATAATATGACCCCTCCTTACACACCCCCTAATATGATGGACCCCACAGTGGAAGATGACCCAATGCCAGATGATATGAGTGCATATTTTATGAATTATCAACCCCAACAAGATCCCATGCTTTCTGGATTGCCGACTCCCCCACATAATGCCTTGGACCAGAATTTACCCGTTATGAAAACAGAAGTGTCCTGTGCTGACCAAATGCCCAACAGTAGCAACTTGAATGCATCCCAGATGCTGAAGTTGTTTCAGGCTCAGACATTACTCCAGCAACCTGAACAACAACAGCAACATCAACAGCAGCAGCAGCAACAACAGCAGCAACAACAACAACAGCAGCAACAACAGCAGCAACAACAACAGCAACAACAACAGCAGCAGCAACAACAGCAGCAACAACAACAGCTACAGCAGCAGCTTCAATCAAAAATGTCACAAAACCGGCACCTGGCTGATCTGTTGCAAGAGCCACCTAAGGTTGTTCAACAACTACTAGTGTAACACAGCAAACACAGCAGCAGGTACATATAGTTCAGCGATTTATTATTTTCAGATGGATTGAGTTTATACTTTGCTATTTTGCCTCATTAGCAGACGTTTATGGGCTACAAAACTTTTTGTCATGCCCATCATACACGGGGTATTTGGGTCTTTAACATCACTGACTTTGAATGTTCATTTTCTGATTGCAGCAACAGATTCTAGCAAACAACCAGCAACTTCAGATCCTTCAACTGTTATTAAAATGCCAGCAGGAACAGGAACGCAAAAAGCAGGAAATACTACAACAGCAACAACAGCTCCAAAATGCAACTATAGCAAGCCAGAGCTCACAATTACAACAACTCCTAACTCAGGTGATGTCACAACCAGTGGTATCAACACCTGTGACCAACCCCACAATGCCTGCACCTGTGGTCACTAATTCACAACCTAGTTCGCCAGTGTCTCTGCCAGCTCAGAGCCCAGTCCAGGCAAGTCAGCTGGCTTCCCTAGCCCTGTGGCGTCTCCTGGTTCTGTCTCGACGGCACCATCCAGTCCTGCATCTCCTCAGCAGTCCCTGTCTCCAGTTACTCAGCCAGGCGTTATCCAGACACCACCGCCACAACCAATTACCAAACAGGTTTGTCCAAATAGTTACTTGTAGCTATACACTGTATTTCATCATCTACGGTACTGGTTGGAGGAATTTTGTCAATTTTGCATATACTAGCAAAGTATAAGAAGAGGTTATCATGGAGTGATGGAGGTGCATGCAGCTTGGGCATGTGAAATTTTGATCGACATGCTAAGATAAAATTAATGGCTACTACTAAAAAAAATGCCCAACAATATTTTGTGAGATCCTGAAGTTTGAGTGTTAAAGGGCTAGCAAAGAAATACAGTACAGCCTGGATGTATGTTAACACTTACACGCGTGTAGTGTGGGTGTAGTTTGCGTGTAGTATTACACGAAAAGGTGCGTGTAGTTTCCTTTGTTATGCAGGTTTTGCCTTGAGTAAGTTTTTACGATGCGTAGTTTCAGTGCGAGGGAAAAAAGCAACTAAACATGCTCAATTGACTAAAGCGTGCTTTGTCATATTCGCTTTGCCGACTTCACTGTCGAACTTTGCGTTTGGAGTTTACAGGATAACTCTTCTAATAAATAGCGGATCGCGATGAAACTTATATCAAATTAAACCTTGAGACTTAGCGAATGCGTTTTGACAAGTTTTTCTGATACGAAGTTTGCAGTGCGAGGGAAGAAAGCAACTAAACATGCTCAATTGACTAAAGCATGCTTTGAATCTTGTCATATTCGCTTTGCCGACTTCGCTGTCGAACTTTGCGTTTGAAGTTTACAGGAGAAATCTTCTAATTAATAGCGGATTGCGACGAAAGTTATATCAAAATAATCCTTGAGACCTAGCGAATGCGTTTAAAGAAGTTTTTTCTGATGCGAAGTTTGCAGCGCGAGGGAAAATAGCCGCTAGACATGCTCAATTGACTAAATCGTGCTTTGTCATATTCGCTTTGCCGACTTCGCTGTCGAACTTTGCGTTTGGAGTTTGTAGGCTTCTAATTAATAGCGGATCGCGACGAAAGTTATATCAAATAATCCTTGAGACCTAGCGAAAGCGAAGATGACAGATTCAAAGCACGCTTTAGTCAATTGAGCATGTTTAGGTGCTTTTTCCCCTCACGCTGCAAACTTCGTATCAGAAAAAACTTCTTAAAACGCATTCGCTAGGTCTCAAGGATTACTTTGATATAAGTTTCATTGCGATCCGCTATTTATTAGAAGAGTTATCCTGTAAACTTCAAACGCAAAGTTCGACAGCGAAGTCGGCAAAGCGAAAATGACAAGATTCAAAGGACACTTTAGTGAGTTAGGTACGTAGCTTGTTTCCGTGTTATCAGCTAGATAATTAGGCAGAGATCTGCGTGTTGTTTGCTGATGTAGTACACTCAATCCAAAACTACACCCACACTACACCCACACTACACGCACACTACACCCACACTACACGCACACTACACCCACACTACACCCACACTACACCCACACTACACGAAAAAAATGTTAACATACATCCAGGCTGTACTGTACTGTACAGTCGTGACAACTTTTATGGGTATTCGCTTTTTGCCTTCCAAATCTCCCTCCCTTTCCCCTGTTCAACATGTATTGTTAGTAGTATTTTATTTTATATGCCAACATATTTTTATTAGTATATTTATGTTTTCATGTTATGCAGTGTTTTTCTTATCATCCCATTTTTACCGCCAAAGGTCATCCAGCTTCCATCCCAGCTCATAAACAGTGACTCAAACACAGTGCTGCAGTTAAATACCAGTGCAAACGGCAATCCTGTCATCACCATACCAGTTGTGTTCGACCCTTGCAAAATACCCATCACCAGAGTACAGGCGAGTTCGCCAAAAGCTGAGGTCAAGATGGGAAACCGTTCTAACCACAATGAGATAGAGAAACGCTACAGAAACAGCATTAACAGTAGAATAAATGAGCTGAAGGATCTGGTCTGCGGTCCAGAACTAAGGTAGGTAGTTATGGTATAGTTTATAGCCCAAATAAACGACCCTCCTGTATGAGGTGGCATCTCTTATGGAAGAAAATGCATCAACCCTCCTGTATGAGGTGTCGTCTCTATGGAAGAAACTGCATCTGAGCAACAAGCTGAAACTTTCTATACTGATGACATACATGTACGAGCTCTGCTTTGAAAACTAAATTAAATAAGCGTATTATGCATGTTTGGATTGATAGGATTACTGGAATTTTTTTCTATTTTTTTCAGATGAACAAGGCTGGCATTCTAAAGAAAGCCCTTGATTACATCAGATATCTACAGAAGGAGAATGGTAGACTCAGGAGGAGAACACTTCTCTGAAAGTGGCACAGCAGCAAAGAGGTACAACAGTACAACATGCCGTACATTGCAATACAATATGTTTAGCGCCAGACCATGCTGCTGTTCCGGGCTTGATTCCCAGCTGGGGCAATTGGGATTCCTTTGTTAGTTCTGTGCATATGTACAATTGTGCACTCACTCGAGTGAGAAAAATTTGACAAAGGAATCGTCATGTGATCTGACTTGGGTGGCAACAAGATGTAAACACCGTTAGCCAATTTGGTCTATTCAAGTAGCTTTTCCAGACTTTTAAAAAACTCCTGAACCTACATATCAGCCTCCCACTTTACTTTGCTCTTTCACAGAAAACATGGTCGAACTCTCGCTTCCCGACGATTCTCTGAAATTCCCAACATTTTTATGAAGACTCCCGAAATAGCTGTTCTTAGGATTGTCACCCCCATAATGACTATTTGACCATCTTACTTTTCAGACACCATATCAGAGATGATGCGATTACAGCAAGATCATAACAACACTACAGCTAACACAGAAAGTGGAGATGCTGGCAAAGAGTTCCATGAGCCAACGCCTCTTCTCTCTCCTGTGTCAATAAGCCCTGTGCCCTCGCCTGAGGGAGTGACGCTCATACAGCCCAAGCTTGAGAACATGCCTTTCACCAGCTGTGGCATGTTAGACCGCACACGAGTGGCCTTGTGTTCATTCCTCTTCGCCTTCCTGCTCATCAGTCCGCTCAATTTCTTTTTACCACAGTTTGGTGCAGGTTAGTGCTTTGTAAAAATAACATGTTGTTAGACCCTTCTGCAGAAATTATTGAATACAATATGACCTCATTGGTTTGTGTTTCTAAATCCAAACAAGTGCTGAGAAGAATCCTTGAAAATCACAGAATTAGAAAAAGCGTGGGTTTTTTTAGTCACAAAGTGAAAACTTCTGGTTTTGTTTACCACCGACAAAGTTTCAACCGAAGTGCAGGATTTAAATGCATCTTTTTGCCTAGTACTTATTGTGATAAACTATGTTGATTTCGGCTCTACCCCGGTGTAAGAACCTGTGTATTGTTCACGAGTTGCGTCACAAAGCTTCTTTTGTTGAGTAGAACGAATCATGATGAAATAACTGAATACAAAGGGGGTCCTCAGGGAATGGTTCTTACACCAAGGTAAATCCTTGATTTTGAACCCTCTTGTTCTGGCCCATTTTCAGATTCCTTGATGTCTCCCAATGCACCTGGCTATGCTAGTAATCACGGAAGTGGCCGCACACTGAGTGCTGTGGATGGAGCGTTTTGACCCAGTAGCTGTCATATCCTGGGCTGTTCTTGTTGCCCTTAAATGGCTGATTAATGTTGTACTTGTTATTGGAGTGCTGGTCCGTATCTTCGTGTTTGGCGAGCCAGTGACGCGACCTCATTCTCACAGAGCTGTCACATTCTGGCGGCACAAGAACCAAGCTGATATTGATCTAGAAAGGGTAAGTAGAATATAAGTATTTAGTATAAATCATGAATAGTCATTTTCGCGTGCTCTGATTGGTTCCTCAACTAGTAGATATCCAGCACTATTTACTGTTTTTGAGAAAACTCTCAAAATGGCGGCTCGTTTGGCGTGCGATATTGCGTTTGAACATTTGAATAGTCATTTTCGCGTGCTCTGATTGGTTCCTCAACTAGTAGATATCCAGCACTATTTACTGTTTTTGAGAAAACTCTCAAAATGGCGGCTCGTTTGGCGTGCGATATTGCGTTTGAACATTTTAATCCCCGTATTTTATTCTATTGATTTGGTATATACATACTAAAACAACTATCCCCCTCAGGGTCGGTGCCTAGAGGTGGATGGTATATATCTCGACGCTTCGCGTCTCGGTATATATCCACCGCTATTCACCTCCCCTTCGGGGATAGTTGTTAAATATAATAGGACTCCATGCTGTCCAATTAAGAAAAAATGGATGATTCAGAGGAACTCTCCAATTTGGAGTTCTCTCCAATTTGGAGTTCCGAGGAATCATCCATTTTTTCTTATTTGGACAAGCATGGAGTTCTGTTATTTATTAATTATATAGTGAATGATAAATGCCGAAATTGTCCAATTTCGCATGCGCGATCCAATTTAAAAATAATTGGACAGTTGACAACAATGGATTTCGCACTGGCTATATAATTAAGGTCTTTAAGGGGCACTCGCACGCTTACCACATCCATCCTCTTGATAATAGATAAAAACACTATAGATTTGTATTGTATTTAACAGTTATAAGTAACAGAAAGCCAGGCGACTGCACTAGGCGAAACAAGGCAAGAATTTGATTGGCTCATAAGGTTTCACTGGCGGAACAGCAAAGCTACAAACAAATCGATGTTTTGAAAACACTGGTCGCGATGCTACGATTTTTAGCTGTAATAAACTATTGTTGCTTTTGTCAAAAGGTGACCGGTTATTTTTCTGGTTGTTATTGAAACAGGGTGACAACATATCTGCAGCTAGGCACCTTGAGATCTGCCTTCGTGTTCTTGGGCGTCCAATGCCCACCTCTAAACTGGACGTGTTCTGTGGGTTTGTGTGGCACTCCCTTCGCCACATCCTCTCCAGACTCGGTATCGGCACGTGGCTCGCATCCACGGCATGTGGGGTGTTCTTCAGAGAGCCAGTGAGGATATCCGTAAGGAATACGACAAGATTAATGCCAGAGATGCTGCCCTTGTTTGCCACAAACTCCACCAACTAAGCTTGACAGGTAAAAATACTTTGTGTTTTTGTGTGTGTGATTGAGACTGGTTCATATTGTGAGCTAGAGAGGATTTCTGATAAGTGGTGTTGAAAACTAATCGCAAAGTAATTGCGCTTAGCCAATCGGAAACGAAACCCATTCAACAAACCAGGACTTGCTTTTTTTTTATTCTGATTGGTTGACTAAACAAAATACAAGACCACAACCAATAGGGACATGTAGAAAACGCAAGTCTGATTTACTTTAGACATTCATCTGAAATCCGCTCTTAACTGATGAAAATAATTGGCGTATGTGAACGGCCCTAGTAGCTCATCCGTGCTTACTTTGCTCTGTTCTTCATATCCCACAGGCCATGTTCCCCGAGGTTACTGGAGATCAAGTGTGCTTGGTTTGTCTGCCATCAATCTGGCTGAGACAGCTGGAAGTTTTATTGACTTCAAAGTGAAGGCACAGATCTACTCCACAGCAGCCATACAGATCAGAACCTCCATGCCTGAGGGACTCCACTTTGTAGCTGTGAGTATAAAGAGCTGTCCCAATTATGGACATTAACGGGCAGCTGCCATTTTGTCAGCCTAGCAACATACCGAGTCAGATGAAGTATCCATTTCCATCGGCTGATTTAGGGACTGCAGTGCGATATTTTTGATGGGATTCGATCAATCAAATATCAAACTTTGTTTGCAGATGGTTATTTCGAGATTTCTACACATAACTTCTCCTCTAATATCGGATGTAAGCAATAACAAAGGACTGGCTGACCGGGATGTGAGCCCCACCTACTAAAAAGCGCGTGCGCTCTTCTTTATTCACAAATCCTCAAGCCGTGTCCCACAATTACCACAATGCAGCGCGCGCTTTTTAACAGTTTATTCAGCAAATGTCCCACACATCTACCGACATGCAGCGCGCGCGTTATAACTGGAATCGTCCATTAGCCTGCTTCAGGCGGTGGGCGGTAAAGTGTTGTTTTACGGCGAGAATCGCGTAATTTCCGATCACCGCCGCAATCTTGGATTTTGGAGCGCGTGCGGTCTGCGGGCTAGAAGAAAAATAGAGGGACCTTCATCTCTCTCATCTCCTCCACTCTATTTTCTCCTCACTCCCAGACAGCTAGCGCTCCAAATCCAAGATGATAGCCGGCTCCAGATAGATTATTAGTTCCCAGAATAGCAGATGTTGTGTCATGCTATCTTCTGATTTCCTCGTATTAATTTCTAGCGCTACTTCCTGTCACGTGCTCGGGATACCTGTGCTTCCAACGGAGCATCCATCCCCCACGATATGCAATGGCTGTTCACACCACAGGGTCACCGGTTCTTTGTCAGCGGAAAATGGTCCTGCAAGGGTGGGGATACCATGTGGGCGACGGTCGCTAATCATGGTTAGTCTAATCTTCGAACACAGAGCTTCTGAGAAACCATCAAGGATGGCTCGTACCCAAGGTTCCATCGAGAGCCATGAGCACATGCGCGAGATTTTATGCAGAGTCTTTGCATTCTCGTATCCAGAGCTCCCCGGCGCGTCACCTCGCGGGGAGTGCTCTGGTGGCAGCCACTGAGGCATCACAGAGTAATTGAGAGAAGAACTTTCGGCGCACACCCCAACATTCAAAATCAGCCAATCAGAAGGCTCTCAAATGGTTGTTACCAGCGACGAGCCGGGGTGCTCTGGTTACGAGCTCCATAGATGCACTTGTATATTATTGCGTAGCCTGGGTTTCAGGCGGAATTTTAGTGCGATGTTTTCAAAAACTGGATATACATTGTTGCGTTATTTTAAATTTCGAGTCATGACACAGCTCTTGTAAGATGTAAGCCCATTGAATTGATACCCTCAGTGTAAAACAATAGAGGGTCGTCATACAATAGAACAAGGAAACAATGAGTGCTTTGTTCTGCCTATCCAATCACACAAGATCTTCCGAGAAGCTGTATCACTCCTGGTAAATTTCTGAGAAAAAGTAGCCTGCTCGCAGGCGTTGGAGCGTAGTTTTAGGTCGAGAAACGCGAGTTTGCTTTCGCTTGGCCGCCATCTTGGATTTGTGACAAATGTGACAAATCGGGGAGAGGGGGTGGGGAGGAAATTGTCACAAATCCAAGATGGCGGCCAAGCGAAAAAAAAGAGAAAAAAGTCGTAACGTTTCAAAAGTAACTAGTCCAACTTTTGATACCATTTTCAATGTTCATTGTCAATATGGTTTTATAGCGGATCCCGTTGCGCATGTCAGTCAAGCCTTCAGAGAACAATCCTCAAGGACGCCCTCTCGACCACCGTACTCCCAAAGGACGTCAGCGCTCGTGATAAGAACACGAATGAGAACTCTACCGGGAGCTGGGTGGAAGCACTGAACTACCTCGACATTCTCAACGTCTGTGCCGAGGCGACGGAGGGTCCTATGGAGGTCAGCACCCCTGGGTGCTAGGGGGACCCGGGCGTGGCCCGAGTGGAGATGAGGTGGCCAAATGGTGGGCTGCTGTAGGGATGGTGGCAATAAGCTGGCTGAGAGGTGAAGATGAGGCTGCCGAGAGGTATTATAGTACCGTAGAAAATGTGCCGAGGACATTGTGGAATGCAGAGTAAGTTATGGCTTATGTATTCTTAGCTAACGGCTAAACTAGGAACAATAGCGCGCAGTATGTGTCCTGCATGTTTCTCTGAGTGGCTAAACTAGGAAACATCGCACGCGGTGGTCTGAACAATTTTCGAAAAACTCCCAAAAGCCCTAGGTTTCAGTCCTTCACGTATATTTCGTCCTCAAAACCATGAAAACACACCGGGGACATAATGGTAAGATCCGCCAGAAACTTATACATGAGTCCCTCCTCGTAGTGCCACCCCAACCGGGAATGAGTTGTACCATTATACCACAGTCAACCCCCGGATACCCAAAATCTTAACAATCAAAATAAAAATCTTATGGATTTTTTCTAGGGACCCTGTCGCCAACTGCCGAGATCCTATCGCCAAAGCCCTGCTCAGAGCTTTTAAGGCTCGAAAAGAAGTCATCCACTCGACCCAACTGACACCAGAAATGGCAGAAGAATGCCGACACCTGTGTAACAAGTCTGGAATGCATTTGAGAGAGAGCATCAGCTTGGCTTCTTACCAGAGCATCAGCATGGCTTCCTGCCCAACGACCAGTAAGCTGAGACAGCTGGCTCAGCTGCTGTGCTGTGATTGGCTCCTTGCCACCAGGACAGATATCTGGGAGAGCTGCCACAAGCCTGATGACACGCCGTGCAAGTTAATCGACCGGGCGGGATTAGCGGCATTTCAACATGACCTTGAGAGTCTGCAGAAAATCACTCATGACGTGCAAGCAGCTTTACCAGGGTAAGCTTATGTGTGCTTCTAGGTTTTGGCGTTTGTTTGTTCTATTATTCTTTATAATAGAGCTACGATATAACGCGTACTCTGATTGGTCCAAATCTATGCTCTATTCCTCTTCCTCGCCTGCGGCTAGTGATTTTACAATAAATAATAATAATAATAATATGTCTTTATTGATTCAGAAAATAAAATTACATATCTTATGTTACATTTTAAATTTAGATAAATAAGCTATTTACATAAGTCAGAAACATATAAGTGAGTTGAAACACGTAACAAACATACATTACTTTAGTGCCAAGCTGCGGAATATTCGCAGAATAAACAATTGAACAGATTTTGAAAATAATGTGTTTGTAAGACTTCAAGATGTTAAATGTTAGTATATCACACTTTAACCACTGTTGCTCTACTTTATATGAGCGAAAAATGAAATATTATGAAGAGAAAACCTACTTGGGTTAGCAGTCGAGAGTTCATTATTGACCAATTATGGTCATAAATTCATCTCGAATAATTCACAGCTTGGTTCGCCGTTACATGTTTCAACTAAGTTATATGTTTCTGCATAAGTATAATACAATGTTCTCGTGTCTCGTTGTGGTTTAATGCTTAAGTAATGGTCCGTATAAGAACTAGGGAAGCCAACGGCCAAGCACGCTGGAATGCAATTAATTTCTATTGACAATATAGACAATTCCATTGGCTTAAACATAAAAATCAGTAAAATCACTATGCTAGAAAAACTTGTCTGAGGATTTTTAGGGATCTATAAGCACATGTGGTACTCACAAACAGGATGTGCAATTTTAAAGACTTTGTACGTGGGGAACCTAGCATAAAATGATGTTTCTCACTCCTTTGTTCTTCTTTAATCTGATTGGTCTAAAAACGTTTTGTTGCCATATTTCTCAAAGCAAGTCGAAGTCTATCAATTTTTCACTTTTATTATGTCACTATTCATGATAACTTTCTGTGGTCAAAAAATAGGGTATATCCCACGTGGGGAACCTTCAAAGCCGTAGAACAATGGAGGTTTGCCTAGTTCTTACATGGATGATTACTTAAATAGCAGTATGTGCTGTCTTAAATATAGTGCGGTCACACTGTAATTGACATCAGTGTCAGCAGAGGAGGGACATCCATAGTAGAGATATATTTTAGATTAGGGAGATCGACATCGAAAGGTGCACAGCTTGAGGAAACTACGTTATTATTATTTTAATAGACCCTTCATTTCTATTGAAGTCAGCTCGATCTTTTGAGATCAGCAGGGACGGCGGAACATTTTTGAAAATGGGGGAGCTCATTAGTAAGATTGTATGGCAAGGTCGAGGGAGGGGGGAACTGAGTTTAGTGAAAATGTATGAAACTTGGCGAAATGTGGAGGGCTAAAGCTGATAGTGCATGGCGATAGTGTGTCGATGAGATTCTTACTGATGATTCTACATTCCCTTGTTAGATGTACCTCTACGAGGCCGTAGCCCGTCTGATGGCGGGAGCGAATCCCACGCAGACTCAGCAGTTGCTACAGAGAAGCACTCTCAGGCAGCACTTTGTCAGAAGCCCTAACTCAACCCAGTCTGGTAAGGGCTTTTTAAACTAGCAAGCGTCAAAATATTTAATGTGCGGGTTCCCTGCCCCTCGCGCGCGGTTTCAAGATGGCGGGAATTTAGGCGGGAACAATGGTTTAATCTGATTGGATGGAGGTATTGAGGGCTGTAAAAGCCTTGGCCAAGCGAATTGCAAGTCCGCGCATGCCATCGCAGTGAGCCGCCAAACGATTCGCAAGTTGAAACAAGTAGCAAACTTTGTGTCGACTTGCGTGAACTGGCAATTTGTTTGTCTAGACCTTAAAGGACAGTCACCAGTTTGTCAGCCTAGCAACATACCGAGTCAGAGAAAGCATTTATTTCCGTCGGCTGATTTAGAGAATATAGAGCAGGTTCTCGATTGAATGTGGTAAATCAAATCTGAAACTTTTTTGCGAGATGTTTATTAGAGATTTCTAAACGTAATTCGTCTTCTAATCGCTAACGAAAACAACAACGAAGGAGTGGCTGATACGGGCTCTTAAATGCGCTTATCTGTTTTCTACTGTGTACAGGTGGCGGATCTGAGGAATGCGTGACAGGCGAGCGCGAGAGAGCAGCAGCGTTGATGATGGCATGTCGTCACCTTCCAAAGCCCTTCCTCTCCGCTCCTGGTCAGCGCAAAGGGATGCTGGTAGAAGCCGCCAGCACCCTAGAGAGAATGGGCGACAAGCGGACACTGCATAATTGCCAACAACTACTCCTGCAGTTAGGTACCGTATCGGTAGGAGAATCATAGCGAAAGGTAAATAACTGAGCAGGATTTCCAGTAAGAAAATAGCAATATAGGTGAGTTCTATTGTTTACGTTACATGTTATGATTCATTTCCATAACCGCCAATGAGAATTAGACCTACACACGTAAAGTAAAGTACCTACACACGTAAAGTAAAGTACGAACCGTAGGAGCTCCAAGGCAGACAAGCACTAGGTGCCCATCTTAGGGTCTGCTTACGTGGGGAAAACTTTGCCCGGGCAGCCAGGTCACCCTGGCTATTGACTATTTTCATGGCCCAGTTCCTGAAAGGTTGGATAAAGTTATCCACGGATCCGTTGGATAAGCGTTTATCTACTGATAATAACTCTTATCTGACATTCTAGGAACCGGTCCCTCGCCAGCTTGATGCTTCTAAAAGAGACTGTGCAAGGGTTTATTCCTTCTTCTGACGACACCAAACGAAAGCGAAACCTTTGCATGTTACAATTGGGATAGTTTTTCAATAGGGGTTTCCGTAGATTTCATGAATTCATACGTTTGGAGCCTCCAGTGTGTGATCCTGTTTTGTGTTGTTTCATCTCATGAATTTAGCGAAAAATACTTCCAAAAGAAGAAATATGCCGTGATTTATAACTAAAACCATTGTTTCGCGTTGGGAATTTTCGAAACGTTTGTTTTTTGCTTTTTCTGTTCCGCCCGTCAAAGCCATCTAGCCAATCAGGTCCTTGCCCTGTTTCGCCTGGTGCAGTCAACTGGGTTTTCGTCGCGACAGAAAGCCATTCGACTGCACTAGGTGAAACAAAACGACACACGGAACAGAAAAAAACAAAAACAGAAATCGTGCTTCCTTCGGCTGAATTCTGAAGGTAAAGTTACTGTTTTGCTCATCGGTTCTAATTTACAGCCAAGACGCACAAGCGTCCCCATTATTCGATTCAGTAATGCATTCGCCTTGGAAAACGTCTTTCGATTTGAACTCGGATTTCGGCTAGATATTACCTTCCTGATACCACACTCCGACACTCTTAAGTCACTGGTTTTATGGTTCTTGGGATATCCCTGATAATACTGATCAACAATGTCTTCTCTAAATGAATGAGGAGAGATTTATCAGGCTCGTAAAGTCTACCAAATTGATAGCAAAGGCCCGCCTTATTGGTAACAAAATTCACAAACAAAAGGCTCCCTGTGGATTTGTCCATATATGGAAGCGCCTCCGTCGTCTATCGTCCAATCAAAAAGCGAAAACCCGAATCAAAAGACGTTTTCCAAAGCCGAAAGTATTATTGGATCCAATATTCCAAGAATCAACTCATTATTGGTCTCTACGGGGGGACGCTTCAGCGTCTTTGGCTGTAACAGCTGTATAGTATATAAAATATTTAGGCTAAAACATAAAAATAAATTGACATATATAACGGTAGTCCACTAGGTGGATATTTTATTTTATATTTATTGTTATTTGTAAGAAACAAAATTCTGTGATTCGTCGTAATTCTGTAGCGAAGTCCAGAAAGTATCCACGCCTTCCCAACATTGAAGAAACTCGAGACATTATTTGTCCCGGTAACGAAACCTGTCGGGAGGGCTGTAAAGTACGCTGAATCCTCCTGCATTGGTTCTCGCTTGAACACAGGAAATTTCTGCAGAAATCTATCCATGGGAAAAGCTGAATTTCCCATGGTAGAAGAATGGGAAGTGTTCAGATTTCCCATGGCTATCTGTGTGAATTCCGAACACTTCCCATGCGTGTGCCTTGGGAAATCTGCAGAATTCCCTGTGAAGGAAGCACTATGCAGACTAGTTAGCACCCTTTTGGCAAATCTGCTTTCACGGCGCCACTAACTAACCATAGACTGTTTGTACAATATTAAACAATTTGTGATTTCAGAGACTGGAAATGTGACTATTTACCACAGAAAAACAAATGTAGCCAGATATTATTGCCTGGACAAATAATTAAAATAACTGTGTACACAAGCCAAATTGTGACTGATTTCTCTCTAATTTCTATGGTATGTTGGAAGGGGGAATTGGACCAGAGCCTGGTTACTAGAAAGTCGGTTTTAAACACTAACCCAGGGTTAAATGTAGCTATTCTGGACATTTGATTGGATAAGAATCTCATTAATCCCTAGTACTAGTATGCAGGAATTTGGTGAAAAATTGTTCATTTTGATGGAAAAAGCATTAAATTTGGCAGGGTGATAGAGCGTCCCATGCTGAGCAATTCTGGATGTAGACCCACCCTCGATAACGTATACTTCCAGTTTTATAGCAGTGGAATTAATTATCATTTAAACAAATAAAATTGTGTTGCCTTTTGAGTTCAGACACGAAATTTTGTATCGTGACACATTGGCAGGATGATAGAGCATGGGATGCTCTATCATCCTGCCAAGTTTCATGCTTTTTCCATCAAATGAACAATTTACTACTTTTTCTGCACGATATAGGCTGGAAGGTGGTTTCGTTTTACCCTTTGCTAACTCTGAAATTTACCACTGAGCCATATTGTTAAGAATCATCCATGCAAAAGGAAATGAAACTCCATTGTTCTACGGCATTGATGGTTCCCCACATAGGATATGTCCTATTTCTTTACCATCATGGTAATTTTACAGATTTTCCTGTCTAATCCAATGAAATCGCCTACATTTTCAATAGAACACAATTGCATTCCAGCATGCTTTGCCATTGGTTTGGCTACTTCTATATGGACCATTACTTAATTTCCCTGGAATTTGCCCCAAACCACATGGAAGCAACTGGACCGCCAGGGCAAGGTGTCGTCCTGTGGCTGCATAACTAGAGGTGGGAAGGGTATAACTCAGAAGGGGGAGGGGACGTAATTCAAAAGGGGGTCTGTGAGAATGGATGGTGACTAATTGTGAATGTGTGATTCCAGAAGACATTCATACCTCCCCATGATACCACCACACCCCCTTCCCCCTTGGAGGGGTATGGATAATTTCTGAAATCACACAATATGGATGGCAGGGCAGAGGAGCTTCAGCCTCTCTGCACCCCTCTCACCACCACTTTTCAGCAGATTTTCTTAAGCTTTCTGCAAAGTCACATTGCCATATATTTTCTCTATTGACCCCCTTTACTTCGGAATTTGTTCTGCTGTCCATGGTGAACTGTGAACGTGTTAACACCCCTGAAACAGTTAAACAAGCCAGGCAACTTAAATGTCTACAGAAAAAGACAAAGTGGACACATTGTTTTCTCTTTACTATTAATTATACTAAATAACTACATACAAATTATGAAGTTTTTATCAATTCTTATATTGCCATGAATCAAGTTCAGAATGATAAAATGATACTTTTATGTACAGAAAATGACAAAGTGGACACATTGTTTTCTCTTTACTATTAATTATACTAAATAACTACATACAAATTATGAAGTTTTTATCAATTCTTATATTGCCATGAATCAAGTTCAGAATGATAAAATGATACTTTATGTACAGATATATAACAGTATTCCATATCAACGGTGGAATATTATGGTCACAACAAAAGCCAAATTATATAAAGCAAAAAGTGTAATAGATGAAATCATTGCTTGGGAAATATTCCCGATACACAATTAAGATCCCCAGTCTGAGGTATGATATTATTTTAAGTCGAGTCTTACTAAAATATGAATGGTGGACGAACTTAAATCCACTGTCTTCATGATCGACATAAATGTACATGGTATTATTTCCCATATTTTTTTCTTCCATAATCAACATGTGCCTCAAAGGCCCATTGCCAACCACCATCTTTTGCATGCCAGGGCACATTTTCTCCATAACAGTAAATGTTCCTTATAGTGATACTGTTTTGACCGTGCCATTTTATGAAGTTTTTATCACTGATATTTCAGCTTTTTCAAAGAGTCTAACTATTTTCCATCAAAGTTCTTGTGAAATTTCTTTAAAAAAGTTCAGCATCAGCCACACTTGCAACAAAAACACAAGCTCACAAATAATGTTGTTGGCGGTGGACCTTTAAGGACCAAACGCTACTTTTTCATATTTTTGTTGGCTATGAAAATGTCTCAGCTCACAATGACATACTGTAGGCAGGTTACTTGCAATAAAAAGCCTAATTTTCATTCATCTCCCATGATTTAGGTGGGCCGGATTCATCCAAACCAATTATGCATTCCATATTTTTGGAATTCAAACCTTAGTAGAAGTACAGTATAATTATTTAGTTTTATATTTTCTTTAGCTATGCTCAAATTCTTTACAGTATTGTAATGTATGTCTGAGCTTTGCTAACACATATCCAGTGTTTTTGTTTTAAATAAAATGTTTCAATTTAAAAGCTAAGGCATCTTTCATAATCATGCTAACCAGACAGGAGTTAGAAATTTCTGGTGTCATTCAAGCTTCATTCTGTGTGTTGAAACTTATGCTGTTACATGTTCAAAGGTGAAACAAAAATAATGACTAGAAAGTACATAAAAATAGGGTGTGCATGCAGCTATACCTCTGAAGGTACTGTAACTTGAATTGCACCACTCAACAAAACTTCTTATATTTTCCAGAATTTGATTTTAATTGTATCTTCTCCCATTGAATTCTTAGCAGTGACTTTAAAAACCCTCCAAAGATTCTATTTCCAACGATGAATGTGCTGTAACCATTCGAAGGTTTGTCTAGATTGTTCCGTACTTGACCATATTTCGGGACAGCATTCCAAACATGCTTCTTGCGATATCGACAGTTCCAATATGAGTAGCATGGAGATATTTCCCATAGAATTGTTGGCAGGGGAAAGCCAACATGTTTAAAGTAGACTGTTACTTGTCTTCCACTTGCAATCAAATCCGTTTGATCGGTATTTATCTCTGGAGGACCTAAATTTAAATAGAGAGGGTTAATAATGAAGCTGGGAATGCACCACCTATTGCCCCTTGGTGCTAAAAGTTCACACATTTTCATGGGTTAATAGTAATCATTTTTAATTAAGCATAAGAGCACAACTTTCTATGACTTTGTAATAGAGCATGTGTGATGTTGGGAGAGACACAAGCGTTGTTGAAACGTTTCGAGTGTCCCAGCATCACGCATGCTCTATTCGAAAAATTTGTAAGCCAGTACTTCTTGGCTTACAGGCCGATAAGCCCCTGGCCAATGGTGCCTGATTTGCTCAAAATTTTGTGTTGTATAATAAAAACAATAGAACAATAGCGCTCTTCCACCTCAAGCATGGTAGTCTAGTCGCCAGAGGGTTTCACATGCACCCCCCGGAACTAGTAACAAGACACACATTTTTGGAACCCTTAGGATATCAAGAAACTGGTTCTAGATGTCCCACGGCCAAAAAAGTGTCCCATGGCCACTTTTTGGGCCAATTTTTGTTTTTTAATTAAATTTTTTTGTTATTTAATGAGATTCAATGAGGCAATTTTATGGACTGTACAGCACTATTCAGAAAAGCATTCCAGTCTTACCACTTATGCTATTGTGTCATTAATAGACTGAACACTTATGTACAATTTACATGCCTGTTTTATACATGTTATGTTCCTTACAGATAGATATTTTCTAAGAATCTGTCAGCCTTTGTATTTCTATTAGGAAATACCAAAACGATATGCGTATGTGACGGGAAAAGGCTGAGACAGCAATTTAACTAGTCTACATGTGATCAGAGTATTCCCAGATCGTAAAAGTATAGTAATTTTAGAATCTTAAGAGCTTTTTTGTACAGTGCTACAATCTATAAAATTTGCTCATTGAATCTCATTGAATATAATTAAAAAACACAAACCAGCCCAAAAAGTGGCCGTGGGAATTGGACATTTTGTGATGCTAACCAGGAGTCCATTAACACTCACCATAAACAGTAACTTTGAAGACTTTTTTTGCAGTACCCTTCTTATTGCGAGCAATACAGCTGAAGTTGCCGTTATCCTTCATCTGTGCCCTTTTGATTACAAGTGTTTTCCAGTCAGGTTTCAGGAAGTCACTATGACTGCACCTCTGCGTGTGCACCATAGTACAGCCATGAATTACTTTATCACCCAATCGCCATTCAATCAATGTGGGTTGAGGATGCCCCATTACGTCACAAACAAGTTTTATAGAGTCCTTTCGGTGATGAGTTGGCATGGTGACAAAGGATTTATGAAAGAAAGGTACAGTAGCTTCTGAAAATAAAAATGTTTATCAACATAAATTAAGATGCTTAAAGTATGGTACTACCCAGAAGGTAGTACCCCCTGTCCCCCTAAATTTGCCCCTGCTAATAGGTCTGTAATGTGCGATCCAGAAAAAGCTCCACAGGAGAGGGGATGCATGGGGGCAATGAATGTTTTCTGGAATCACATAACGTACAAGTTTCTTTGCATACCGTAAGTGCTCCTTTAAAACACTGCACAGAATTTTACTGATTATTTTTCCATCCAAAAACTGCTGCTTGCCATCTACACTGTTAGTCTAAATTGTAATATATTAAAAGAACAATACCTTCCACATCCAAGTAATTGTTCTCCTTAAGTCGTAGTGTCCAGGCTTATATACACGACACTCGTAGTGCCCACTGTCAGATGTTTTGGACATTAGTTATGGTGAGTTTGCTCTTATTAACGGCATATCCACTACCCCTTTTCAGGTTTCTTTAATGATGAACTTTGAAGAGTTTAAAGGTAACGGCACTTTTTGTTGTGCTGTATTTGGGAAGTATAGCCATTGGATTTGTTCTCTTGCATTAGACTCGCACTCCAGGGTGACATTTTCCCCTGGAGATTCTGTGGGGAGAGGGTATGCTGGCTCCATGACTAGAACAGGGGAACCTGAGACAAAATAAGGAATACATTATTTTACTAACAACAACCTAATGAAACCTTTACCCAGGTGACAATAAAATGTTCCTCTGGGATCTTTAGAAATGTGGGATCCTTTCTACCAAAGGATCAAGGTTTTATACCCCTCCCCCCCGAAACAGAAACAGCTAGGGTATCAGTTTAACCTCAGCTGGGATCACCATTAAACATCAATTGGTATTACATCTAACTCTACTGGATTTCTATATCTGACGTTGGCAGATTCCCACATCGGAAGGGCAAGGGTGTTGCTAGGGGTGGTCCTTGCATGCCTGACCCCACATTTTAGAAGAAAAATACAATAAACATTTAAAAAATGTACAGATGTGAGCCCCCTTTCTCAAATCCTGGCTATGCCCCTGAAAGGTGGAATACTACCAGTCATGTCTAAGATTGCAGTTGTATTCCTAGATTGGTTCCAAATTCAGAAAAGCTGGGCCAATACCAAACAGGATTGTTGTTACCAATATTACGGAAGGATTATTAGCATACTCACCACTTAATATGACAGCAAAAAAGTCTCTCGTTACCAGTTGTCCTCTTCCAGGCACATATGCTCGACACTGGTAGAGCCCACCGTCTTTTATCACAAAGTTATGGACAGTAAATGTCATCCCCTTCTTGGTGACTTTGTTGGCCTTCACAGGAATTTGTTTAAAGTGCTGTTTAACAGGGTGTCTTTTATGCCAAAGGGTAACAACTGCAGATGAGTCTGTTGTGTCACAGTTGAATGTGACATCGTTGCCAAGCCGTGCAAATACATATGTTGGGTTCTTATATTCCTTGTCAAGTGACTCGAGGAACTTCAGAGGTACTACTGACAAAGAGCTGTTTGGATTGTTTGGTGGCTTTCCAAGTACAACGAATCTTAAAAACCCTGAAAATATAGAGAAACAAAATTATATAATTCTACAAATCTCATTATTATAAAAAAATTTTTTTGTTGTAACTCGAAATTTAGAGTAGCTTGTAACCGCTGATATACAGCCATTACAGCTAGTATCTTCGAGTATCACACATATGCAGCACATTTAAGAATCCCAACTGGCCGGGAGACAAACCAAGTCAGCTATGTACAAAGAATGGTTGAGGAGGCAGAGCAGGGTCTCGAACCCGGGTCATCGAGTTACGAGGACGGCGCTCTGACCACTCGGCCACCCTGCCTCCCACAATATTCTATATTGTGTATGTGTTATAGCCAACAGTTTCGAAACGATATTTAATTTTAAGCCCATATTTTTGCTGCAGACTCAGTGCGGAGGGGTAGTCCCCCCCCCCTGGCAAAGCCAAATTTGGTGTAAACATGTGGGAATTTTGTGCCCCCCCCCCCCCCCCCCCCCCCCCCCACATAAACAAAGGATGACCAAGGCTTGCCCCCCAGACAAAAAATTCTTGCTAGGGCCTTGACTACCAGTTTTAGTCTCAGTATTTACCTATTGTTCCCTCCCCCATTTCAGACGCACCCACTCCATGAAATTTAGGAGTCCAAATGCCAACTCCCTTGGAAACAAATAAATCCTCCATCCCAAGTTGAAGAAGAAAAATGCAATCAGCCATTGCAGAACACCTCTCTGGAATTTGAAATTCAAAATAAAGATTGTGTGGAGGTATTTTCGAATCCCCTCTTCTGATGTTTTACTAAGTTATATTTATGTGTTGACCTCCCAAGGTTTTGGCAAAGTTATCATTTTTAAAAAGAAATAATTAAGGTTTGTGTGATTCCAGAAAAATAACCATCCCAAACCTTAAAGGGAAGGTCCAACATCACCTATGGCCTTCAATAAATTCACTTACAAATTCCAGTACCCCCTCCCCCACCCCCTGGAAAATAGGGCAGCAAACCCACAATTAAGCCATCCCTCCAAAATTGACATTTCCCACCACAAGATGGAAAGTTCATTATTCTGGACTCACACATCGTCCATTTATATATATATATTCTATGTTTTTACCAAAATATAGTAACGGCAAAATCCTCAGCATGTTGACGAAGTTACCAATAAATATTTTTCTCGCAAACTTTATGTCCCTGTTGATGACAAATAATATCCATAAGTATATCCATATATAAATAGGTTAGTTATATGACACAACAGCTAACTGGCAAGCAAATATCAAATATTGGTCTTTTGAGAATCGCGCGCTAACGTCGCTTTCTGCTGCAAAGGAATAATGAATGAATCTTTATTACAACATCTCGTCATATAAAAACATAAATATAAATATAAATACACGTCGTACCATATATACATTACACAGATACTGTGTAATGTATATATGCCTTTTTATATCGTCTCTTTAGTTTCACACTTGTTCTGCAAATATTTCATTTCTAAACGTTGTTCCTTGATACAGAATTTGAAAATCTTTGGAAACTTTCATTACCTGTTACTGGTATACGATCAGCGCGTCAGATGAATGTTTGAAAGGTTTCAAGAGGAATGCTCAAAGACCGTTAGAACTGCCACACGTGTGATACCTGAATGAGCCCGCTAGGCGCGCAAAACTATAAACAAGCTGAATGGTATTGTATTCTAGAACACTAGAAATAATTGGCCCCTAGGGACTATTGTTTACGCGGGAGACCTAACGGCATGCATAGCAAACAAAAGCGCGAACAAAGCCTGCCAAATCACGATTTAGAAACCATTCAGTGATAAAATGAGAAAAAAAGCAAACAGAATCTTCGAATTGTATGACCGCGAGTTTTAATTCTTTTGTTTCTTTGTCGACAAATGCACCGTGAAATTTACGTAGCTGACAAATGCACCGTAAAATTTACGCAGTTCAGACTAAAAATATCGAGTATTAGTAATGCGATGCGTCATTTTTACCGGAAATGGTGACAGATTAGTGGCTTCCTACACCGTGCTCTACGGTCACGCCGCCTCAAATTTCTTACGCGCGGTGAAAATTACAGCGTATATCTCTTGCAAGCTTCCAAAATCCCATAAAACACAAGCTCCAACAAATGGGACGGAAGAGATTTAGTCTAGAAAGTAGGCACTTATTGTGCGCTTTTGAGAAAATTCCATTGTTTAGTAATTCGCTATCAGCAGGAGATCCACATTTTGACAGAGTTGTAACAAGAAACGTTTTGGCAAAATGCTCCAAAGTGATACGCATAGGACATTCTACCTCAGTCACTAAGCCACGTTTTAAAAATCCTCTATCAAGATCATTCATTGGAAACAGAAGAAGAATGCTCCAGCAATCATACCTACACATGTAAATGATTTTGTAATTTTCTCGCTCGCTTGATTTTGGGCGATATTCAAGTCACTGCGAATGTTTACCCAAGCAAAAGCTACATTCTTTCAAAGTGCAAATTCATGATATCCCTTTTCACGAGTAAAGACATACCTTTCTGTTGTCCTCCAGAGAAATTTGACGTAGACTGCAGCTCCAAATTGCACGGATATAACGATGAAAACTTGATAGTATTCCTAACTTGTTTAATTTCTAAACGCGTCCTTCCCTACGCATCGGGTCCGTATCGTATTTATGGCCTGCAAGGTTCCGGGCACACTTCAAATACTTAACACCACGTGACTTTTACGCCCACTTGATGATGTCACACCCACATTCTCTCCCTAGGCGGGGTCGGTTAGCTCATGTTAGTCAGTACAAAGTTTAGGAAAACCTCAGATGTTTCAATGATTATTCCAAGTAGTTTTCCTTTTACTGGTTCGCTAATCAGGCTCGATCTATTAGCTTCATGGTTCTGGAATTTGCCTTTAAACAGTTTTACATTTCCTGCGGGACAAATTGGTTCCTTATATATTTCCTCGCCGTCTTTAAAACGCCGGAAAGTTCTTCTGTCTACCTGAAAGCTTAGATCATTTACAAGATTAGGAAATCGGCTGATCAAAAATGTGAAGAAAACCGCATGATAATTATCAGTGTTTTAGAGCATAATGCTTTCAGGAGATCATTTTTTCCATCCCTATGCCTCACTTCCTCGAGACGAAGGTACCACTCGAAACGGCACTTCCCTGCTTCCGTTGTGTCGCAACTCAAAGTGGTGTGTTCTCTAAACTCTTTCAGGGCGGGAAACGCCTAGAGTGCATTCAAACAGGTGTCATTTAAGCCTCAGTGGTCGTTTTCCTGAAATAGCTTGCACTGCACCCCTATGAGGATGGGAATTTTTTGTATGCTTGCATTGCTAATTATCGATGGTTATCGGGTTGTTGTCATAACAAATAACCGAGAACTGTGATAGTATGATAAAATTGTGTAGCTGTTTTAATATGGAATCATTCTTCGAATGACATGACGCTGAAATGCAATTTCGAGATTTTCCATGTGTGTTGTCAGACCTTCAATTAGAAAATTAGGCAGACCTTGTGTTTACGGACGTTTGCCCAATATGGGATCGACTGCAAGCTGTTTAACCCACTCTGTTTTCTACCCACTTTGTTTTCTACTGAGTAATAGCTCAGTTTTTTTTTTATATCTTTTCTTTCGTCTAATTATTTATACATATTTCGCGCTTAGTCATAGCTGATAAAGGGCCGGAACAAAATAGCGTTTTGGACCAAAACTCCGCGCGAATCAGAGGTAACTGTGTCTAATTGTTGCAAAAACTTAGGGACGTTCCCAGGCGCTACACCAGTGCGAGGAGGACCGTCTGTTCTGTGTTCCCGCCATTTATGCTTGGCGCGCGTGTGACTGCACAGGAATCCCACGACAAATATCTGACATTCCATCTAGCATGGCATTCTCTCAAGAGACACGGCCCGAAACTATATATCGACATTTGCTTTCGTTGCGAGACTAGCCTGCCCGCGGGCTCTGTTTGTTTCTGTTGAAGTTTGCTCCTTTCGAGGCTAAGCGCGCGCACGTTTTGATATGATGAGGCAGTCCACAGGAACCCCAACAAAACGAGAGTGTACAGGAACCATTACAAACGTGCGCGCGCGAGCTACAAAACGGGCAAGCCAATTTCGGGTGCTCTACGCCAGAAACAAAGAGAGCCTGCAGGGGAGGCTATTGCGAGACTGAAAAACCATAGTAGCTGGCATTTTTAAAAATACAGGAAATTTCTGCAGGTGAACAAACACATGCATGCCGAACACTTCACAGTCTTCTGCCATATGTGAAATACAGCTTTTTCCCAAGGATGAGTTTCTGCAGAAAATAAATTCCCTGTGATATGTGTCAGGGGCACCGTAAGATCTACATTCCCGACTACTACGTATGCACGTATAATTTTCGGTCCAAAGTACTTAGTATCCAATTCCTAATTTCAGGAAACCTTGAATGGCCTATAGAAACTACACGGCACACGCTAAATCACCCCGCTCGAGAAAGGCACGAACCCGGAAGGAAAGACATTATTTTTATAATTTAGCGGAGGGAACTCCATGGATTGCTGGCATAACTACTTTCCGGATGTTTTTAAACGCTGGCGCTCCCGCATCCCGCATATAACAAATTTGACACAGAAATTCTATTTTATCCAGGTCGGGGTATCTTTTAACTTCTAACGATACAAGTCATAAAACGGGTATCTTTTCTTGTGAAAGTCGTTTTTTAAAACGGGGCCCGGCGCATTTGGAGGTCGCAGCGGCACATCCCCACCCTATATCAAGCGAAGTACCCCCGGGTGTCACAACGCTCCCTTCCTAGGATATAAGTATAGGCGCGATGGTTGAGTTCAAGATCTTAAGGGGCGTAGCTTCGCCATCGGCATAAAGAGGAGGAAACCACTGCTCGCAAGGCCGGTACTTCATTGGCCTATCAGATTTCTAATTTGAAAGCTGGTCAACCGGCCCAAGGCCAATTCGCAATCAAATTCCATCCGCCCGATAACATACTATACGGAGATACTCGAAATTTGCACTGGTCTCTGGCATATGAAAGGTAATTTAACAAACCGTTATTTTGGTTACTTCTTGTAAAGACTTCATTACCTCACAAGCTTTTATTCATCATAGTTAAAAAAATTGTGTGATTGGACACGAGTTTTACGAAAGTCGTCATCGAAAACAAACGTCATTCACATTCCTCTGTCTTTCAAACATAATTAGTTTATCAGAGAGTTCTAAAACTAATCAGTAATTTCCGAAATGTCCCATCCCCCTCTGAAAAGGCAGCTGTGTACCCGTAGATTGTGATGGGCAATTCGCCGGAATTCCATTCTCATTGACAAAGAAGGGTCAAAGAAAACAAACTACCGCAATGCAATATAGAGATTCGCTTTCGACATGCAAACACTGTCGGTGCGCATGCCTGCATAAGGAAGGAAACTACGGGCGCATTAATTTCTCTTCCTCTGAAACAGTTTTAAAGTAAAGGCCTCGGTAGCGTCCGTTCAGTTTATTTTACAAACAGTGGAATCACGCACACACGCGGTCACATTATTAGTTTTCGCCCCGGCCCATCCCTCGATCCACATTTGATCACATATCACCATATAAGTGATATCACCCAGTCAGTGTAGTACTGTCCCTCCCCCCTTAACCCTCAACTGTCCCTCTTTTTTTTCTCAGTGTAGTAGCCGCATTCAACTACATGATATTTACGTAAATATTCTCCATTACCTGAAGGAGGTCGGTACTGGTTGACCGAATTAAATATAGTATAATACAAGGAATGAAAACTATCTTTATAAGCTGTTAATCATCAAACCTTTATTTTTTGTTACTTGAAGAAGCACGCCGCCTTCGAATAAGCGCCGCAGCTCCGGTGTGGCGCTGTACGTCCATAAGATAAGAGAAACTTAACCTGCTTGACTAAAAATATATATATATACAAAGAAATACAAACTGTAGGCCCCATTGAGAATCCATCAGCAGCCCCTGTCAGCAGTCAGTAAGCCCGAGTGCCTCTGGCCAGGGACTTGAGAATGGTGCTCCCGTATGTTTTGGAGTGGAGGTCAAGTCCCTGGCCGTCGGGAAAATGAGAACGCACCGGAAGTGAAATCGACCGGAAGTCTAGTTTCTTAACAACTGGCTGGTATTGCCTTATATGGCCTAAAATACCAGTTAGTTTACTCCAACGCCCTGGGTACCCGAGGACGCGGGTGCCCACGTGTAACTGAATACCTTGTTCCCATCCATTGCCTATGATGAGCAATTTGAACTGTTTGAGTGTTCCTTTAATCTCCACGTGAGGTGCTTATGGTGTTCCTCCGAAACTCTTTGCAAACTAAATGCGATTGGAAGAAAAGAGAACATCACAGAAGTCACACCGCATCGCAATTCCAGTTGGAATTGCAGAAATCGGCGCGACAAATCCCGGCGTAATCAATCGAACAAATCCGAACAAAAAATCAATCGAACGCAATCGAACACCAATCGTTCGATTTGTTCGGCACTCGAACAAAATCGAACGCGAGCTTTGCTGTGAGTTCGATTTTCGAACAAAATCGAACACCAACCAATCGAACAGATTGGATTGTTCGATTTTGTTCGGTAATTATGAATAATGTGTGACAGGATTTCCCGGAGAAAGACGGGGACTCCCAAACCTTTGGGGAGGGGATGTTTTTGTTCATGTAATTTTTAGGGCCCTCTGGTACATTTTGGGGGGTAAAAAAGAAACATGTTTTACCACATTGTAACCTGCGAGCATGAGTGCTTTCTTCTGTCCAGTCTTTTAAAATTTTACAAAGTTACAGTCACGTGTCACACATTCGCGTAGTTGTTTTGGCCGGGGCGAGATAACAAATGAAAACGCACGACAGCAAAACCGCGAGCGCTAGCAACAAAACGAAAGAGCGAGTTACCGAGGAAAAGCCTCTGCTAGTTAGGGTAGCATATTTTGGAGTGAAACATTGGTGTATTGTCTCATCACATAATCTTTTACAGGCTATTGTAGCTTCAAACGTCTAGTAGCTCAGGTCCTTTAAAAATTCTGCACTATATTCGGACTTGTAGGTACCTTTTTGGAGTCAAAATCAGATAAAACCACTCCCAATTTGGTACCTTTAGGGAGAAAAATCTAAGTATGTTTAAAGTTCGATTTCCGAACGTTCGATTTTGTTCGATTGTGAAGATTTTGCTGTGAGTTCGATTGTGTTCGATTGCCGAACAAGTCGAAAATCAATCGAACGATTGGTATTCGATTGAGTTCGATTACCGAACGTTCGATTGATTACGCCGGGACAAATGCAACAAAAATCGCAAGCGTAGACCGGCCTTTAAAAAACTACGTCAAAATTCGCAAAACCGCACACAAATTCGTACAAAAACCGAAACGGCACTGTTTACAAATTGGATTGGCTTTTAGCAACGTGACGGGAAGAAAAGGCGATCACAGCAGAAAATCCGTGCTCCGTAGATTATTTTCAAACCGCATCAGTAATATTAAAATCTGACACACCGCAATGAACAAATATCAAAACCGTGCCGGCCGCAGGCTTTTTAATCGTAAAACCGCAATTAAAAACGGGCCAAACCGCGAAACCGCAAGTCCCAATGCCTCCCCCTAGGCTGATATAGCACCGGTCCGCGCAACTGGCAAGAGGGCATCATCTGCCACCACAGGGAACTAGTTCTGCAGAAACCCATCCATGGAAAAAGCTGAATTTCCATGGTAGAAGAATGAGAAGTGTTCGGATTCCCCATGGCTATATCCCGAACGCTTCCATGCGTGTGCCTTGGGAAGTTCAGCTTTTCCCTTGGATCGGGTTTCTGCAGAAATTTCCTTTGTATGTCACAGCTGGATCACTCTCGACTAATGGAAATACGCCAAATTGAGTATTGTACTATATCAATCATAGTCCGTCTCATAGTCAGGTAATTGGCGGACAATTTTTTGACGGAGGGGGGCCGGGCCGAGAGATAGATCTTTGCAATATATTAACTAATCTTAATTTTTCGCTTCCAAACAATTTATCTTTATAGGTTTATAGCTTATGCAGACATACATTTTAATTTTTTTTCTTTTTTCAATGCGTTAAAAATAAAAATGATCATCTCCCAAAAAAATCAAGATACCCTTCCTCGACCTGCCTGAATACCGACAACCCGACGCCTGTATAAAAAGGGCGAGTGCATACGAAGGTCAATCTGCCTATGGCCACCTGAATCCGAAGATGTTTTACATACTTCAAGTTCTACTCATTCTTTGCACTAAGGGGGACATCCGGATTTGTCTTCGTACTGATGTAAAATGAAACGGTGTCAAACACAAACGAAGGGTAGTTGCAAGGTCACACTGCAAACTGCTATTTTGTGTATTATTGCTCGGAGCGAGCGCAGCGAGCGGAGAGCAAGTCTAATCTTGCCTTCATTTGCACGTTAGTATGCATTACATACCGCTTTACATTTGTTTTTATACTGTTTTACAAACCCTGACTGCAGCCTCTTGTTTTCTTGTACCTGTGGTGCATGCGCAGTACGATTATTTTCTGATCGGCGAGTGTCATTTTGGGTTCGCTGGCACGCCTTCCCGTGCTCCTTTGCACAGGTAGATTTCTTTCTTCGTGGGCTAGCTGTTCGATGTGGAGTGTTTTTGGGGAAGTTTGTCTGAGATAATCGGTAAGTTAAAGCTATGAATTGCCTCAATTACCTTTTAACAAGTTATCGCAGCTTTCAAAGCGTATTTTTCACTGGTGTGAGAACATTTTCACTGCCGTTTTCCCGAGTTCTAGAGCGAATTTCGAACGCACGACCATCAACGGCTGCAGTTGTTGATGTCGAACAAGAACACAAGACGTTTGGCTTTGCCAAATCTCCCCATCTATCCACAGGTCGCCCAAGCTCTTGTTTCATATTTTAATAAATTTGAATGAATTTAGGCTGTTTTAGAGCACTCTGCATAGCTTGCATTTTGGCTGTTGCAGTCGAAATTTGTAAAATAATGAAAATAAAAGAATTGTTCAATCATGTTGTACTTACTTGTTTATTAGCCCTTTGTGATCTCCTCTGGGAAGTCTTAAGCCATTTGGATCACTTTTTCGAGAGATATCATTCACAAACCTCCCCATGATATATAAGGGAGAGACATAATTTATTATCATTGCAGAGAAAACAGCTGTCACAGGAACCAAAACTAATTGTTACTGCTAATCCAAACAAGGTTTACAAATGGATATGGGCAAGGAGTTGTTGTGCTTATGATATAGCAAGGGGCCATGTCAGTGCGTTTTATGAACAACGAGAACAAATTGGAGACAATCAGCAGACGATTTGGAAGCTTTTACAGAGTGTCAGAAACACCAAGCATAGACATCAACTTTAAGGACACCAGTGTCTGTTATGGAAATAATTATGTCAACAACAAAATGTCTGGCTTTGGTAAAATAATGTGAAAAAAAACTGGTTCGATGCTGTATCTAATGCATGAAAAGTATAATGCTGTCGTTATTATTACTCGTTTGAAACAATGCCAGCACTGAATCAAGAAAATGGCTGTGCAGCAAAAATATTCAACCAACACAAGAAACCAAGCTACTGCAATTGCAAATCCTGCTTGTTTCTGACCTCTGACCTAATTCCTGAAACATATGTGTACATTGATATTTATTGTGCAATTGTCTACACCCCTCATACATTTGGATAATTCACGAATTCAAGAATTCACCGGATACGTGTGGACGATAGCCGTATCCGGAAAGAAAAAAGTTGCGGATTCAAAAATATCCGGATACGTGTGGACGGGGCCTAAACAAAACACTTTCTGCAAAGAGTAGCTTCCCCTCCGAGCACTTCACTATCTACATAGATACTTCTAGTTAGTTTTATATATTTATTTGTCAGAGTGAAACAAGATGTACGAAAACGGAGGATTACTTCAGAATTATATGGCGACCTTGGTTTGTAGCCTAGACTCGACCTAGACTGCTAGAGTGGAGAGAGCTAATATTTGGTTTGTAGCCTAGACTGCTAGAGTGGAGAGAGCTAACGTTTTCAAACGGAAATCAACGACTCAGAGCCGGAAAGCTGTTAGTAGAGTCTTCGTAACTGGGTCTGCCAGTCGAGATTCTTGCACGACAAAGAGATACACTTACATCTGGAGGCTTCCTGTGGCTTTCTGTGATCACGTGTGTGATTTTCTAGCAAATGGCACAGAACGAAACAGTCAGGATTATTCATCCTCGCGCGCCAGGGTCCTCCACTCACCTCCCCCCTGGGGAAAGATCCTTTTCCTCTTTCCCCAGGGCGGAGGCGAGGGGACCATGGCGGGCGAGGATGTCAGGAATAGAGTCGCCATAGGCAAGCATCATACATGTCCAAGGGTACACACACAGCCGGAGTCCGATGGACCCTTTGTGGAGCTGGTAGTGGTGGTTAGGCCTGTCGCGATTGCGCTGGAAAAATCGTCAAAAAGTGCTCAACATATAGCATAAAAAGTACTCACATAGTGCTCGATTTCTATAGAAAGTGCTTGAAATTTAGAGATAGTGCTTGAAACGTTGCTCACGGTTATTCGAGAATCAAAATAGAATAAAATAGTATAGAAGAGACTTTATTCACTACTTGGTCTGAAATTCCAACTGAATTTATTATGTAACTTGCTTGCCGATGTTTTATCAACTACTTTATTAGCCTGGACAGGTGATCATAACGTTTGTCAATGGAAACCCTTATCAATTTATCAATCAAGCATAGTCTAAAGCACACAGCATCACATAATAGCATCACTCGGGTTTTAACTGAAACGTTTCAAACACTCCTTTGTAACAGTCCCGACAAAACCCAACCTGACGGTTATTTTGACCCTGCCCGGTGAATTTTCTGAATTGACCCGAATTTTCTGAATTGACCCGGACGTTTTATTCCGTGTGATATGAAAGACGTAAAAAGAGAGGCTGATAAATGCAGAAGCACTGGAAACTCAAACAGCACTGATAGAAGAACTTGTCGGAACTTTTGGAAAGCGACGTCCAAGAAATTGTAGTCGGTGAAATAATAAGCTGACCCGAGGAAGATTTGCCTCATCCGATGACATTTTCCTGAAAACCCGGTGGAAATCTCAGAAATCTAGATTTCGTCAGGTCTGTTTTCATAGACAAAATATTGCACTTGATGAATTGCGAAAAATGTGCACAATATGCCCATTGTTATGGTTATTTAGTTTTCATTGAACTTTTTCCTCATTCCTTTATATTCTTGTGTCCTTGAAAATCATGACAAAGCAATACAGATTCGCTACTTCATTACTTTTTTAATTACACTATAATTTCATCCAGCAGTTTATTGGTTGGACTCTTGGACTATCAAACCGAGTTATTCAAGTACCAGGACAGAACTGATGAAATCTGAGAAATTGTGTATAATTTAATCTGAAAAAAAGGAAGTATTCTCCAACTGCATTCGGTACTTCATTATTGCCCTGCCCCCCATCACTCTACGGTTGGGCCTACAGCCAAAATCGTTTGCTCCGGTTCGCGACTCACTCCGTCAATCAAACTAATCGCCAAGTGCAATCAACTGGCTTCCCTCTCTGAACTAAAGGCCTGGCTAAACTAGAACACATAAAGCGCGCAACATTGTAGTCGGACACTCGTTTCCTTCATGTTTCCCTGTTTAGCCACGCGAGAAACATTGTTGCGCGCGACAAATTTTCTGAATTTTGTAGCCGGACACAAAGAAATGTTTCTATGCAAGAGAAGAAACATGTTTCCGAGACACACGCGTGCAATGTTTCCTAGTTTAGCCACTCGCACTCGGTAAAACCAGACAAAGGCGAAACAGGGCAAGAATCTGATTGGCACATAAGCGGGTCGCGATGCAATGGTTTTAGCTGTAAAATAGTGTAACAAGAAATACTTTTCCGGCAAATCCTAAATGTATGTATCGTTAAAAAACAGTGTAACATTTGTGAAAATCCGCTCGGGGAAACGAGCCTTAAATTTGAGTTTTTCATTTCAGTCATTTGCATGTATACATAATGCGTATTGTTGTCGACGGCGAATTTCAACAGACGATATTATATACTAATTACGATTTTGAGACGGCAATTCCACAAATATTGACGGCTAGTTGGGAGAAAATATGTTCACGTATTGGGCGGAGTCGCGCAGCGACGGAGCCCAATACGTGAAAATATTTTCTTCCAACGCCGTCAATATTTTGTGGAATTGCCGTCTCAAAATCGTAATTAATATTGTATCGCGATTCTTGAAGATTTTCTGGAGGAAATGGCAAGAAATAGTGCTATTTATTGTCGATTGAAATTTCAATTCTCATTACATTTACGCACGATCTCACGCAATCACATGGGCTTTTCGCACGAGCTCGAGCATTTTCTGTTTACATTTTTTCCATCTTTTTCGGCGAAAAAATCTCTTTCTGCCATAAGATATTGCTAGAAATATAGCTAAACGTTATTTCTAACTATTGACAATGAAATGAAACATAAATTCGTGCGAAAAAAGTTGAATTTTGCTAGCTCTTTTTGAGCCGTCAATACCACAAAATATTGACGGCTCACAACAACACAGAGTGGCAGGGTGAATCGCGATACTACAAAAAAGCGAATCAACAAACTGTACAGCTGCTGTAGAAGCCCTAAATGTAATAACTGGCCCTAAGTGTAATAAAGGCCCCAAGTGTAACAAGAAATGGCTGCTATAGAGGATGGTCGCTTAATTGAGGTATCATTTATTCCAATTAGGACGTTGTATGGTTATTGCCATTATTACACTTAGGGCCACTTGTTATTACACTTGGGGCCTTTATTACACTTAGGGCAAATTTTTACATTTAGGGCTTCTACAGCTGCAACACAGCAAAGGTTTTGAAATTGTATTTTTACTACCATAGTAAAGTAGAGTAAATATAATGTTGAAGAGAAATAAGTAAATAAATAAAATAATAAACAAATTGTAAAATGGTTGTATTTCCAGCGGGTCAGCTTGTTGATCTTTGCGGCGGATCTTTGAGGGGGATCTACGTTGCACAACTAATTTGCATAATCCCCGTTGCGCGGAAATAGGTGCCTGTTGCTATGCTACGGCCTGTCTTCAAGCTGTTTGGTCGCCATATCAAGACGTTTGCAGCCTAACCTTGTCGACTTGCCGCTTTCCTTATTAGGAATTCCCCTTACCTTATTTGGAAGGTCTGTAAGTACTTTTCCTCATATTTTAGCGAAAAAAGCAGAGAAATCCACCAAAACTTGCAGGTATTCGAGAAACATCGTACTCATGGCCGCCATGTTGTTTTTGTCTCCGCCAAAGGGCCTGGGGCAAAGCACAGGTAGCCCGCGCGTATTCACAGATAAAACGACAACGCTATCTCGATATGCATCTTGGCTTAGTTTTAAATGAAGAAATTTCATGAGAAAAAATATGTTCTTTGACATTAAAATCAATACACGAGACGGATATTGTAACAGAATCTTGTTCTGTGAAAATCTATAAGTTCATAGATGCTGGAAACTGCTAAAATTAAAAGACAATCGGTTCTTGCCTCCCCTCTCGCCCGCTGTAGGTTTTTCCGACGACAAACAGTAACTGAAAATCCTAGGGTCGTGGGTTCAAATTCGACGGAAAAAATATTTTAGATTTTTATCAAATCGGAATATAAAATCGGTGGAATTTCAAACACTGCTGTGTTTGCATCTGCGTTGCGCGTCATTCATCTGAAACCTGTGTTTACAATAATCGTCTTTTACAACAACGATTCAAATTTATTTGGCTTTACACCATAAATAATAAGTAAATGCATGAACAGAATGAATGATAAGCTCCTTTATAACTTCTGTAACTTGAAATAAATCTATTGCTATAATTTTTTCAACGAGAAACATGTTTCAATCTTATGGAATCATCAGAGCTTTCTAGCATGATTTAAGGCTTGGTCGCTATAATACTAGTTCAAGTAACTTTGTATAGACAAGAGTGGATTACCAAGAGTTTCCATATTTACTATGTACGCCCGAATCACAGTCAGAAAAGTGTCTATTTTTAGAACTAGGATTCCCGCGAAAATTCGTCATCCACAGGGTTCCCACTTCCTCGCCACGCAAACAGTTGTGAGATCCAGCCTAAAATTAAATCGCAGATCAATCGAAAAACCTTTAAAGTCGCAAAGATAAGGTAGGATATTCTCTATTTGTTGTGTATTGGGTATACGAGCATTCGAACCTGAGCATTCGAATACTTTCGCGCGCGAAATTCAAATCTAAAAATAGACACTTTTCTGACTGTGATGTGGACAAATACTGTACGAAAGATTCTAACTCTTGTTAATCCACTCTTGGTATAGAGCAGTAATAAATGTACGTGGATAAGACGTCGGTTTTCATTGTTCGTAAGCTTTGTTTTTTTTTTTTATAAAGTACACAAACAATTGCTTTAAATACGAAGGTATTGTAATTTGTTTTCACCACTCCGCTTTAAAGTGCCATTATTGTTCAATTGAAAAGAATTTCCATTGGCATTGTTGCTGTGTAAATGCAAAACGACTAAAAAGATACTGCATACTGGAATGTTCAGTATGTTCTACTTATATTTTAGTTATATTTTTAACTGCTCAAGAAAATCCAACCCATAACCCATTCCCCAACAAGAAAAAAGTATCCATGACGTAATGGAATGCTCTTCTGCTGAAAAGAACCCAGTCTATAGTGAAAACGAATCTTCTCTAAAGAATGCATTTTCTCTTTGTTCCTTGCCTGGAAGTATATAAACTCATACTTGATAAAAGTATTCATGATCAACAAATGGTATTTGCTGTTTGTTTAAACGAATTGTGTAGAGCTACCAATTTGAAAAGAGGTGTGTGAATTATTTGGAAAGGGAAGCAAGTGATTCAACATTTCGCAAAAGCTTATTCAATACGGCGGTGGACCAATCAGAATCCAAGGCAGCTGATTAAATGATTTTACAACGTATAAAAGTGAGAGCTTGCATGCCCTGGTATCGACATAACGAGAACGAACTTTACCAAGATGCTTCATCTCGTGATTTTCGTTGCTGTTCTGGGACCTGCTTTGATCGAAGGTAAGTTTTACTGTGGGTTTCTGTGCTGTTTAAGTTAGATTGCTAATCCTTTCGAGCTTACTGCGTTTTTCATATGATTCTGCGAGTCTTGAAAGCAACAGCTATAATCCGTGTTTTAGCCAGTTCCCTTCGATTGCACAACTATACAGTACACTTAGCACTTTCACTAAGCTTCTTCAATCATTGATGCTCAGAGTTTGCAAATATACCGAGTTGCTTACTAGATGCTATATTCAAGGAACGCTTTGTAACTCTGGTTATGAGCCAAATTTGTTGCCCTGTTTCGCCTAGGAATGAATCTTCCCCGGGCGTAGAGGGAGGGCAGTGAACTATTAGCCTCGTTCTATTACCACACGGAATTTCTGCAGAAATCCATCCATTTTCCGAACACTTCTCGTGCGTGTGCCATGGATAGATTTTTGCAGAATTTCCGTGTGGTAAGGCTATATGCATTAGTTCACTATACACGCTCCCGCTACGCCCGGGGAAGGTTCATTCCCGTTTCGCCTAGCGCTCGGTAGTCAGTGCACAGGCATTCTCTTACCCAGAGCTCCCCGGCTCGTCTCCTCGCGTGGGAGGCTCTGGTATCTTTCCTGTAAATGACAACAAAACCATATTCAAACCGTATTGCCTTTTAGTCAAATCACACTAGTGGTCTATTGTCAATGCTGCGTTCTGATTGGTTGAACTACTCGTAGGCTATAGTTATTAACAGCCTACTAGTAGCGGAAAGTGTCGTATTTGAAAGCCAGAAAATAGCAAATGGCCAGACTAGAAACGTTTTGGCTATACAAATTGACTTGCTAGTGTGATTTGACTAAAACAATTATTCCTCTCGCCCTCATGGCCTCTGAGTCCATTCTGACTCGAGGAATAATTGTTAAAAAGTAGTCGTTTGTCTGTGGTGTTTGCTATGCGATTTGGGGTTGTTTTTAGAGAAAAAAAGAAATTCCTTCCCCTATCGCATATAGCAAACTACTCGTAAGGCAATACTCTAAGATTGAATATGATTGTATTGTCATTTACAGCAAAGATAATGTGCAGAATTAGCCTTGTTCGGTCACTACAATAATGCACACATGTACACAGCTGACGGTGAGTAAATACCAACTGTACTTCTTCGTTGCCTGGGCCCCCTGTCGGTAATGCAGTCGACTGGCTTTCTATCGCGACGAAAACCCAATTGACTGCGCTAGGCGGAACAGGGCAAGGACATGATTGGCTAAGGAAATGAAGATTTTTTGAACTCATCTGTACCACGCGTTTATATTTTGTTTGCTTCATGTTCCAGCTTGCGGCGTGAAACCGCACCAGTCACGTGTTGTGAACGGTGTTAACGCCCAGCCACACGCATGGCCTTGGCAAATTAGTCTCCGTGTGAACGGGCGACATATCTGCGGTGGATCTCTCATCGATAAGGACTGGGTGATAACTGCTGCTCACTGTGTTGAGAGAAACTCGAACCCAAGTGGCTACACTGTTGTTGTAGGTACGTATAACTGACGAATTGGAGAGCGCAAAAAACTTAGCCATGTTCCCGAGAAAAAGTCTGAAAAGTGACGAACGTAGGTAGCCTTATAGCCAAAGGGCTGAAAAACCTTCCCTGTACAGCGACATATATTGGTATAGTAAATGCATGCGCTCATGAAGGACACCTGACTTTGCCAATGTAGTCATTTGATTTTTTTTTTTGCTCAACATACGCACGCTTTTAAAAAGCTACAACATTTCCACATCAATAAAATTTCGCCAAAAACTGTTCATTGTCAATGTTGCAAAACGTCCTTATTAGGAAATCCTCCTTGTCCTATTGGAAGGTCTTAGTATTTTCCCTCATATCTAGGCAGGAAAATTCCGACCAGAACTCAGTGCATGCAGATGTCGTCTGAGAAATATTATTCTCTGGCCTTCTTGGTCGCCATTTGTTCTCGGCGGCAGCCAGCGCCGCTTCATAAAAACGACATGACACTTTCTTGATATTGCCTTTCTTGATAATTCGTCCATAGTTTTCGCGTTTGTTTTGGTGTCTGAGGCTAGTTTTAGACGTCGAACGTAATTCAGTCGCACTAAATTGACTGGGTTTATTAGCCAGTGAAAACAAGTTATTTCGATATATATCGATTTTATGAGGTTAATATAATCTGTCTGGCTAATGGAGAAGATCTCAGCCCTGATTTTAGGAGCGCTGGAAGGATTCAAAATTCTAATTTAGCACGGCAATAGCGCGGCGTTTGCACGGCAGATAGTGCCGTTCCTAATGCAAATGAGCTCAAGACAATAGCTCTAACTAACTAAACAATGGGAAATTGACATTTAGTGCGACAAGAATTAAGTTCGACGTCTAAAACTGGCCTGAAAAGTACGCGCGTTGCCGTTGTCAAGTGTTTTCGCAATGTTGTCAAAGGAAACGCAGGATTTTGAATGTCTTGACATTCCTTGACAACAACTTGGCACAACTCGTCACTTCCAAACGCGCAACTATCAAAACCAAACTTTCAAACTTGTCAAAACCATGAGCGCTCCATGCATGTACGGTTAACTGGATAGCGCAGTATGAATATATTTTTTTCATTTTCCAGATTCCCGTGCATCCTTCATTGTCACGCTTTTGTTTGATTTCAGGGGCCCACAACAGACTTGGAGTGACCGCTGTACAAAAAACGTTCCGCGTACAAAAGCTTTACAAACATGAGGGGTTCAGAATGAGCGACCTGAGAAATGACATCGCGCTTCTTCAGTTGCAAGGCTCGATTTCCGCCAGTAGCAAGGTCAACACCGTTTGTCTGCCAAGCGCGGGATCCCGCGCGCCCGCGGGTACCAAGTGCTATATCACAGGTCAGTAGGGCTTGTATAGGCGGATTTCTTGTGATGTCATGTCAATGTTTACATATGTTTAAAAAGCAATCGTGAAAATCAGCAAGCGCAACGGAGCTACAAAAGAAATGTTCTGAATTTCAATAGCGCCTGGTGAATGGAACGTAATTAGAAAGTTTTACTTTCGTCATTCGAATTATGAGCGCATGGCGATATGTTCAATTTATAACAGAGAACATGAGGGCTAATGAGCTTCTTGCCACCCAAGAAATTCTTTGCTCTTGAAAAATGTTATAAAGTTGTTTGCGAGATGAAATAATTACTATTCCCAAGAACGTATTGACGTTTATATTACGTTCGTTTTGGAGGCCTTTTTAAAAATGAATGTATTATTTGGTGGCAAAAGGCTCATTAGCCTACATACTTTCTCTAAGGGACCGGTCATTATTGATAGCCTGGGGGGGGGGGGAGAGGATTTTTTTGGGGATCACTTCATTTTGGAAAGGGGGGATCTCTCAAAACCTGAAGCCCTGAAAGGGGGGATCCCTCAAAACCTGAAGTCCTGAAAGGGGGGACCAGAAGAAATTTTCTAAGTAGTTATTCCAGCAACTCCTCTATCATTTGCATTTTTCTTCTTCACTTCACTCATACATTATAAAATTTCGGCGCGCTTCGCGCGCATAAAGAATATCATCTAATATAGTCTTTCCCAACTCGCGCAACGAAGACACTACCTTCGCACCGTTCACAAGAACAAGTGTATCTTGGCGAGGAAAAACAAACTCTACCAAAAATGCCCTGCAGTGATATAGGCCTGGCGGACAGTCACTATATGTTCGAAAGAAGAGTAAGCGTGAGTTCGACGTTACAGGCATAGAATTTCGTCATTTGGGCAGCGCTTCACGCAAATGAATAATAGTTTCGGCGCGCAATTTTGCGCATGAATAATAAAACCTACAGGATTTGTTTATTATACATTAAAAAAAACCGGAATTTTCATCTACACTTCCTCTGAGGCTTGATGAAATGCGTTTATCAAAATACGAAAGAAAAATGCGATCCTCTCTATAATCTGTAAATTGTCTTCTACGTCAAATAGGGGGCGGCGGAAGGGGGGGGGGGGGGGGGGGGATCACGAAAACGTTTAACTGCTCTGAGGGGGATCACGTTAATCATTGTACTTATAGAGAGAGAATCACTGCATTTGGCCTTGTATTACCCAAAATCCTCTACCTGGAGTCAAAATGTTGCTCGCGTTTCTCCAATTTCATGAAAGCCAAGAATTTCCCTCATCTTAGCGCATAAGTAGTGGTTTCACATGGTTTATGGTGTGATTTCATATGTTTTATGGTGTGGTTTGGTTTATGGTGTAATTTCACATGATTCATGGTATAATTTCACATGATTCCGCCTAGATTAGCTTTGCTACCTGCGGTTTGGTCATGCTAACTACCATTTTTCGTTCAATCCTGAAGCTTGCAAATTTTTCCGTGTTGTTTCACGTTTCTGCTGTTTTGACCGTTATTTTTCAGCCAATCAGCGAGCGAGAAACGAGAAAACTTCTCGACAAAACGTCACGTTTGAAACGTAAACTAACGCGAAAAAATCGTCGAGCTTCAGGGTTGAACGAAAATCGAAAATTTGTATATAGAGTTGCAGATACTTCGAAAAAACAAAGCACTATATACTCATCGTCGCCATTTTGTTTTGCTTTTCTCGGCGAAAGGGCCTGAGACGAGAGTTATAAACCACAGGCAGTCATGTAAAAAAAAACTAAAATTACAACACCATGCACTTTCTTGATTGCGAAGTACTTTTCGTCATTTCAGGTTGGGGTCGTACCGTTGGCGGAGGAAGTGCTGCTAGCGTTCTTCAGCAAGCATCACTAACGGTCGCTACTCACCAAGCCTGCAGTCGCGTTAACGGTCGCCTCATCCCTGTGGATGAGAAATCCATGATTTGCGCCGGTGGGCGTAATGGTGCCGGAGGTTGCCAAGGCGACAGCGGAGGACCTTTCGTGTGTAACGAGAATGGAAAATGGGTGCTGAGAGGAGCCGTCAGTTGGGGTCACTCCATGTGCCGTACCGACCATTACACGGTCTTTGCACGCATCAGTAGCTTCATTGACTGGATCAAGGCCAAGAAGGCGAACGGTACGTTAGTAGACTCATATACTGCCACCGTATGTGCTGACGCGACCTAAAACTACACAGCACTGTTGCGATTGGCGATTCTCAGCAATGGAACTGTAATATCAATTTTCTTGAGCAGGAAAGTTAATAATTCTCGGCCAGAAAGCCAAAGGATAGCCAAGAATGGCGGCCGCGCGAAAGCAAGCTCGTGTTTCTCGACCTAAAACTAGTACTCTCCAACGACTGCGAGCAGGCTATGATGTAAAAAGCGCAATAAACACTGAGACGTGTTTTTTTTTATCTTTAGGCGGTGGTGGTGGTGGCGGCGGCGGCGGAAGTAAGTATTTCGCTTGAAAAACGACATCGACCATTTAACTTTTGAGGGGGGGGGGCTTTTTTGTCAGTGCAAGATTTTTTTTTTATACCTCTGTTATGCGGTGAGAATTTCTTTTCCAATAAGAAAGGAGGGTTTTAGTCACCATTTTGCTGTGCAGGGAATTTTTTTTCGGCCCTTCGGGCCGTGCAGGAATTTTTTTTTCAAAAAAGCCCCCCCCCCCCCCCCCTCAAGAGTTAAATGGTCGGCCCCTAAGCAAGAGGGTCCTGGGGTGCATATGACACCCTTTAATTTTAGAAGAAAAATACAGTAAACATTAATAAAAAAAAAAATCGGTAAGCTAGAAAAGGACAACATACATTTGTACAGATGACTGACCCCCCTTTCTCAAATCCTGGCTATGCCCCTGTGCCCTAATGGTTCACTATCAAGCACTTCTATCAGTAATACTAATTGGCTGTTATACCGGGGGGGTTGGGGGCCTACCCCCTCCCCTGGAATTTCCACTCATGAAACAGACCCCCCATTTTTTTCTGGCAAAATACCCCTGGAAAATCTATTTTGGATAAAATTGTCCCTGGATGGAAAGTCACCTGTTTTACCCCACCCCCTTGGAATTTCCAGCCTCCAGACACAAGGCAAGACAAGACAAGTTTATTCAGGCACCGAGCACAGTGTACATGGGTGGTGGATCCCTGAAAAATATATAGAATAAAAGAGTCATTTTGCAAGTTCTTTTCTCAATTCGACACACCCTCTCCCGTGGAATTTCCACGGAGTCCCCCCCCCCCCCCACCACCACCACCCGGTGTGGTTTATAAATGCAATCGGCCATTGTTTCACAGTCCCATGAAAACCACTCTATGGTATCCTTAACTATTTCATTCAATTTCATTTCTATTTTCAGCATGCAAGGACAACCACAGCAATTGCCCCTACTGGACACAATACTGTAGTTGGCACTCATGGGTTAGGGCCAATTGTAAGAAGTCGTGCAAGCTGTGCTAAGAGGTGACAGAATTTCTTGTTTCATCACAGATTTCTAGCTTTTTCACTCAGGTCATTGAGAAGCTTTTCCGCACCCCCATTCCCTTCAATTTAATTAATAAAAAAATATAATTTCAAAGCCATAACTAGAATGTTTTGTCAAGCCTTGGTCATCTTGTTTTATTGGGGATGGGGGGGGAGGGAGCAAGCAGAACAAATAAACTTCAATTTTTACTTTGCTGGTGGTGGTGGGAGGGGGAAGCTAGCTACGGCACTGAATTTTCGGGGGAAAGCAACTCTTCAAGAATTTACCAATCAGAATCCATTTTCAATAGCCTGAAAATCGCGCAATTCCTAGACAGGTTTTTGGAAGTCAGTGTTCAGTCGTTTACACAACAGATATTCCTGCAAACTACATTGAAAAACCAATTAAAATGGCTAAACTGGGTACTCGTTGTATGCGTTTTGTGAAGTTCTGTGTTCGCACCCATGACGAGCCACGTTTTGATTGTCCGGGACATAAGAGACATTTCTTACTTTCAGGAAGGTCTAACCTGCGAAAGCTGACACGTGACTTAGCGCTCGCCGAAATATACTCTCACAAAGAGGTGCCTGAGCGCACAAGCCAAACATTCCATACTGATGACATATTTTGACTCAGATCTGGTAAAAAGAATTATGCGACCAGTAAACTCTATCCTAACAGGGTTAATGTTTTTCTCTACATATTGGGTTGTTCCAAAAATAGCCGTAGGGCCCCTATTTCCAAATACTTCCTACTCTCCAAATTTTCAAATATTGTTCTACCCCTGTGGAAATTTCAGGCTCCTGTACAACCCCTGTGGAAATTCCTCATCACTTCAGAACTGTAGAAATTCCAAAAACACTGTTGCAAATGGATACCCTGTGTCCCTGTGGAAATTCCGGGATGAAAAACAACTATCCCTGTGGAAATTCCAGGTAGGGGGTAATGGATATAAAATGGAACGGCCCATTGTAATGCCCCCATCTCGCCTGGGTTAGTTTCCCTACTAAAAGTGAACTCTATTATTCTCATTTCAGGTTTGAAGCATCTTCATTATATGACCTTTGAACATGTAACCTCCTTGAATCAGAACAATAAAGATAACTGGTGTAACCTGAGATGTACGAGTTGTAAATCTTTTCTGTCTTTTCCTACTTTGTCATTGAGACAAAACACTAGGCATATGCCAATTTCAATTAATGTTGAGCTTGTCTTCATGTCAAATCATGCATCAATGTCATAGGTGGATTTATGGGGGGGGGGGGGGGCTCAGGGGGCCTGGGGCCCCCTTTTTCGATAGATCCCATACTTTTACTGTATTATTTGCAAGAGCAAGGTTTCAGCTTTTGCCTTTTTTTTTACTTTGGGCCCCCCCTTTTTGGAAATCCGGGATCCGCCCCTGAATGTCATTGGGTGTTCTTAGTGTAGTTTGGTTTGTCAATTCAAGGAAAAAAGCGACTTCCTTATGATGTATCGTCCATGATACATGGTTTCTTCACGAAGCAACATTTGCAGGGATATGAGCTAAAGCGCAGTCCATGGACTAAACTAGGACGTAGTGCACCAACGCAGTTTCATACCTGCGCGACAAATTTTGTAGCCGGGACACAGACACACGTGCGCGATATTTCCTAGCTTGCGCGCTACTTGTGTCCTAGTTTAGCCGTAGGTAATATAAACAGTGGCATAGCCAGGAATTTCTGAAGGGGGGGCCGGATAGTGAAAACATGGGACGAAAATGCGCAAATTTTCTCCAGCAAATACAGTAAATGTATGGGAAAATTTCCGAGAAAGGGGGGGGGGGCGGGCCCCCTGGACCTCCCTGGCTACGCCCTGATAAATAATCCGCAGATGCGAAAAAAGTCTAAAGCCATATATAAGAATACTTTACCTTGTTATGAAGTGACAGAAGATCCGTTCGTTTGATAAGAAAATGGTGAATTTGGAATGAAAACGGGTGAAAACCTGTGCCCTCAATTTTTGGCTTGGTAACCACGCTAGATAATCCACAGGTAGCCCTCGTGCGACTCGCCCCGTCTTTGGCGGCAAAGCACAAAAACGACAATGATTCATTTAGCACATCAATGGAGATGATGGTCAGCAAGGGAAACCCTGAAAAAATCTTCATTAACAGTAGATAACCCGACTGTTCTTTGTGTTTTTTTTTTGTTGGTTGTTGTCAGGTCGTCGTTAGATTTCATATCCTGCAGCCCGTGTGCTCACGAGGATATCACATGATCAAGAATAGCCAATCAGAGAAAACCACAAACAAAACTGCGGTCTTAGGGAATAGCCAAATCAGGGTTTAAGAAAAACCGCGAGAGTCCTGGGTCGAGGGGAAAAAAAACCTCACCGGAAGTAATTTTCTTCCATATGTTTTACTGTAAAATAGCTCGGTTTTAGGCTCGATTAGTTGTGCTCTGACGCTGTGATTTGCAGCTTTATACGAAAATATCGAGCACAGGATATTAGTTTAATCCTTTCTTCGCTAGAATCAAGGCAGTTTTGATCCTGAAATTATTTTCTGTTCAAGAAAACAGAGAAACGAAACTCGAGGTAAGTCACTTCTCCGTCGGTGTTCTCTACCGAATGACAAACACGAGTTGGTATGCTCTCTTGTTTCCTTCAAAGGACTATTAATACTCTTTTAATTTTACAAATAAATCCATTCTTTTCAAGCAATTATTTCGCTAGGCAGCTGTAAATGGCTTATTCATGAAATCCTATTGACCTTTTGATTCTTGACGGCCAAGTAAAAAAACCCGCGCACATGAAAAACATAAACAAATCGAGAATCTTTCTCGCGTTGTAAAATTCGCAGTTTGTACAGACTGAAATATCGAGCACAGGATATTAATTAATCCTTTCTTCGCTAGAATCAAGGCGGTTTTGATCGTGAAATTAGTTTCTTCTCAAGGAAACGAACTCGAAGTATAAGTCGCTTCCCATTCGTTTCTCTATCAAAAGTGACATAATATATAACTTGAATAAGAAGCACTCTTGATGACATGTTCTTGATATTTATTCATATTCAAATACGTAAATATATTTATTATTATTCCATCAGACAAGGATATTATGCTTTTACGCATTGACAGCAATTCCACCTATCACCTCAATAATTCACGGCGCGGGAGTTGTGACAGAATTCCTTCGTTGGGTGGAAAGAAGCTGAAAGAACTTCCGTGCGATGTTCACCAGTCAGTTCTTCATCAGCTGTGTGGCTGTGATCTGCCATTTGAGCTTTTCCCCTTCCCCTCCGCCGAAACTTATGGCGAAACTCCGAAAGATTCGATTTGTTTATGCTTTTCACGTGCGCGGAGTTTTTACTTGGCCGTCCTTGAGTTTCAAGTCAATAGTATTTCATGAATAAGCCACTTACAGCTGCATAGAGAAGAAATTGCTTGAAAAGAACGGATTTATCTATAAAAATAAAAAGACTTTTAATAGTCCTTTTGAAGGAAACAAGAACATATCAACTGATGTTGTCAATTCCGCAGAGAACCGACCGACGGAGAAGCGACTTACCTCGAGTTTCGTTTCTCCGTTTTCTTGAACTGAAAATAATTTCAGGATCAAAACTGCCTTGATTCTAGCGAATAAAGGATTAAACTAATATCCTGTGCTCGATATTTTCTTATAAAGCTGCGAATTACAACGCCAGAGCACAACTAATCGAGCTCAAAATCGAGTTTTTTTACAGTAAAACATATGGAAAAAATTACTTTCGGTGAAGTTTTTCCCCTCGACCCAGGACTCTCGCGGTTTTTCTTAAACCCTGATTGGCTTATTATGGGAAGTTTTCTAGCTAACACTTGAACAAAATGGCGGCGAGAGAAGGACAAAGTTCTTCGAACATAAATCAACCTGACAAGGTCGCTAACGTATTCGTAAACGATGGGAGCTTCTTAGAGATGTTCAAGAAAAGAATGGAAGCAGCGGGGGAAAAGAAATTATCACCAAACGAGGGAACTTTGTCCACTAAAATAGACACTTTGGAAACGGACTCGAAACCCCAACGGCAACAGGCGACTCTGAGAAGGGAACACAACAAACTGAATCGAACTCTACGGCGAACAAACCAGTGTCACAACAGCAGGTCTGGTTTATAAGAGAAAGGGTTTCATAGGTGTTTCTAGGCTTCTGTATTTCTGAAGACGCTAACACACTGATTCGATCCGTTCTAACTGAAAAATCCATCGACCAACTTTAAATAATTGTACAAAAAATCATTTCAAAGAAAATGCCATCCTTACTACCATTTTGTTCAACCCTGAAGCGTGACGATTTTTTCGCGTAGGCTTACGTTTCAAACCTGCATGCTTTGTCAAGAAGTTGTCGCGTTTCTCGCTCACTGATTGGCTGCTGTTTTGACTGTTATTTTCAGCCAATCAGCGATCAAGAAACGTGACAACTTCTAGACAAAACATGCACGTTTGAAACGTAAACCTACATGAAAAAGCGTCAAGCTTCAGGGTTGAATGGAAATGGTAGTAGTTTTCATATTTTGTCACGTTTTTATACAAGATTTCGCGCTCAGGGATGCCAACCCCAACTTTGGTGGGGTCTTCGGTGTTTCTCAAAGAGCTTTCTCAAAACAAATCCACAATATGGCACAAAATCTCTGAAATTACCACATAGAGCGGGTTCACATGACTGTTTTGAGTAATTACAAATAACTCGGTAATTGCAACTGGTTCGGGTTGTGTTTGGTCGAGAACGTGATCTTTGATCCTTCAGCCAATCAGACCAGAGAGAGAAAACAATTACAATCATGTGATTACATTTAAGAATATTTTAATAGATTTTTAATAGATTTCTTTTTTACGGGCACACTTAATTTGGAGCCTCGCTCTGTTGTGTGTACCACGCCATTTTACTCATTTTCTTTTATTTTAATGTCGTTTTAATCATTTATTTGTATGTTTTTATTTAAGCAATAAAAGTACTTTTCGCGTGCTCTCTGTTTTCTTACAAACACGAGGGGGATGTTGGGAGAACTGATCAAAACTTGAAAGACACGAGCCGGCTCGTGTCTTCCAAGTTTTATCAGTTCGACCAACATTCCCGGAGTGTTTGTAAGAAACCAGAGATCACGCAGAAAGTATTTTTATTGCTTTTAGAAAATAACATACACACACGCGACAGCGTTGCGTGACAATCATGTTTCTCAGGTCTCTAACAAACATGCCTTTCAACCAATCAGAATGCGCACATTCACAATACAACATAGGTGTTACTTTCTAAATATTTTTAATGGTGGAAGTTATAAAATAAATAAAACATTGCTTGCAAAAAGGAGAGATTGTGAATCACCTCGCTCTCTGATTGGTTTGCTGTCAAATTACTTTTGCATTTGATTGGACAGTGAATTACTCATGAATTGCTTGATCACGACAGTCATGTGAAAACTGCTCTTACTGCAAAAAATTACCAAAAAATGTATGGCAGTAAAAAAAAGTGTAAATACAGATAATAAGCAAAGTGTGCATTTATTGAACCTTGGTTGCATCTACCCATCCACAGACTAGACAAAACTACATGTTCTGTTTGCATGTCAAATTAATTTCAATACATTTCTGTCCACAGCATATAAAATAATCTGTAATCTCATTTTGATAATAATCAGTGAAAAAAGTGAAACAAAACAGACAACAATTTTTTTTTATATTTTTCAGGAAAAGTTTAACAAATTAAAGTAGTGATTGACTAAATAAAGATTGATTGAAAATTCCAAGATAGAAAACTGTGAGAAATATGGTAATTTATAGCAATTCAGGAAAAATTTGTCAGGAGACAAGTAAAAAATATTGAAACAACCAGCAAAACCAGGTCTGTTGACGTGCCCTTTAGGTGTGATAATGATGGCAAAATCTCAATTTTCATTTCATATCATCACAGACTATGTAATTTTGACCAATATTTTATTATTATAAAAAATATTGTAGCCTTGTGTTGTTGTTGACACAATGCAGTGATAATGTTCTTGAAAACTTACGGCAGAAGTCTTGATCCAATGAATACAGGGTAAGAGAAGGTTTTCTGACCGGACGGATGGGAGGTGCCACGAAGCAGCTGAATGCCAAGAAGAAGAAGGAAGAGAAGCTTGCCGCTCAGGAAAAGAATCCTGTTTCTGAGGTTAGTACCAGTATAACTTCAACTCCTACTACAAAAAAACTGACACAATTTGTCACTCAATTCCAAGGCCTATAAGACGTTCCCATGGACCCTTTTCCAGGCCTGGAAAGTCATGGAATTTTTACAACCTATCAAAGTCATTACTGTGCAACTACGTCAACCGGGCCATCCTGTAAAAAGTTGTCATTCAGAGATTCAAACCATTTTAAGGAAATTTAATACCTGTAATATGTTGGCGATGTGTAATTAACTGTTTTGAAGTTATTTCTGTACATAATTTTCACAATTATCAGATGTCTGAGATCTCAAGAAAGTCAAGATCCTTTGTTCTGTACTCGCTTTCTGATTGGCTAACTTCTTACAAATGGCCTGGTTGACGTAGTCGCACAGTGAAAGGGAGTAAAAGTCATTCATTGACAAATATTTTCCTGATGTAAGAATTTGCAAGATGTTGAGTGTATACATTGTAAAATAGAAATAAAGGAACCTGAATGAAAACTATCAAATGTGCTATCTTTGAAAAAGTAATGTGTGAAAATCCACATTTTTCATTATGAAAAGTCCTTGAAAGTCGTGGAATTTGAAAGCGTGAAAATGTGGGAACCTTGAAAGAAGAAGCAACCAACATCTTGCATGTAGTTCCTCCCTAGGACCATTTCAGCTTGGAACTGATTGTCGGGCATTGTAGCAGTAACTTCATAACTGTTAACTTTTAAGGCTACTGCTCTTCTTTGTGTAAAAAATGTAGGCTCCTGCAATAGACCTTTTTCCAAAATGGCCGCCAAAAATTAAAATCGATTTTTGTTAAAAATGAACACCAGCACTAGAACACACATCATCACTTTAGTAAAACTACAAAATTTTGCTGCATTATATACAATATCTTCTGAGAAAACGAAAGTTGAAAATTTGAAAATTTACAGATGTTTGTATGACTGGGGGTATGCGTCATACAAATCTCTGTAAAAATTTCAATTTCAGACTCTGCTTTTCTCAGTCAACATGGCATTTGGCATAACGAAAATTTTGAAGGATAACTAATGTGATTATGCTCTTTATAGTGCCAGTGTCTGATTTTCAGTCAGTTTAATTTTAAGACATGTGAATTTGCGGCGGCCATTTTGGAAAAAGGTCTATTTCAACCTAGTCACCAAATGGCACCTTACCTTGCATGCAGTCTGTGGGTTTTTAAAAATGCCCTTCTCAAAATTAACTGTCAACGTATTAATTTGTGAGAAAAGATTTCTATGATGGTGACCAAACTTCACTATTTGGCGACTAGAATTTTTTATTTAGTTTGGGTCCTGATAGGGGTTCAGCACAATATTGGAGTTTAAGTGCTTTTTGTTTTTTTGTGCATGGTGTGCACCATGTTATGTGCATTTTGTCTCATTCCACCAAGGAGTTCTTGTGTCTCAATTATCCTCATTCTCTATGTTGAGGTCAGGGGTGGATCAAGAAATTTCAGAAAGGGAGGGGACTGGATAGTGAGAATATAGGGACCAAAAAAATTGCAATTTTACTGCACCCCCTTAACACACCCTCACCCCACCCTCACCCCATCCCAACCCCCTAAATCTGCCCGTTGAGGTGCAGGGCTTGAAATTTCACCTCTGGTACAAGTGTAAATATGTACTGCTTACCTAAGACGTTTTTCACTTAGATGTAAAATGGCTGATTGCATTTTTAAACCGCACCGGGGGGTTGAGGACCTACTGAAAAAGTTCCAGGGGGGTTGTATTCGAGTCTGGAAATTCCACAGGAGGGGTGTGTTTTAGACTGGAAATTCCAAGTTGGAGGGGTAAAAAAATAGGTTTTCCAGGGGAGGGGGCCTGTTTCACGAGTCTTTTTAAGGGAGGTCCTCAACCTCCCGGTGTGATTTAAAAATGCAATCACCCAATGATAACTGTGATTTTAGTTTTTGTATTGTTAACCTAATGAATTTATGCATAGCCCAAGTGTGCCTGGTATTGTTTTATTGCCAAGCCAGTGGCGGATCCAGAATTTTTTTGAAGGGGAGTGACTATTACAAAGGTTTTACTGCACATGGGAGAAAAAAGGGCAGTTACAAAGGATATGTGAGAAATAAGTTCAGAAAGGGGGATGACTAGTCACCCCCTTAACCACCCCTGGATCCGCCACTGCAAGAAAACAGGAGCATTGAGCTTTTTAAAAGTAACTACACTTCAACCATGATTTTGTTGTTTGATATTGTAGAGTGCTGACAAGAATTCTTGGAATGCATACATGGAAGAAGTGAAGAAATACAGAGAAGCTTCATGCACAGAGGAAGTCGACAGGGTTCGACCACTGGTCAAATAATTAGCTGTTCTAAATTGTGTACATTGTAGCTTTCATTTCCCCTCTATACATTTATCAGGGGCATAGTCAGGGGGTCCTGGGCTGTCTGACTGAAAAATACAGTAAAAAAAAAAATTGGTCTGGAAAGGGGCACCATACATTTGTACAGATGGGACCCCCTTTCTCAAATCCTGGCTATGCCCCAGTTAATCAGGGTTTATCTCAAACTAGACCAACTCTTATGCTGTTTACAATCTTTCATCTTCTTGGTAAATGCCCATAAATGGTCTTTGTGCAGGATTCTGATTTGGCTTCTCCATGTGGTATCCATTACTTGAAACAAGCTATGCACCTGCAGCTGTGTGGGAGAGTAGAAAGGGGGGTGGCAGTGATTTGTTTCTCCAACTGGCACTGATGCAAAATGATTTCTTTCGTCGCTTGCTCATATTCTCTTACCCAGACCTCCCCGACTCGTAACCTCGCGGGGGAGGCTCTGGTGACAGCCACTGAGACATGCACGAGATTTGATACAGAGTTGTTAGAGAAAGAACTTTCTGCGCATGCCCCAATGCTCAAAATCAGCCAATCATCTAAGGCCGTAGCTAGAATTTTTTGCCTGGGGGGGGGGGGGGGGGGGAAGGCAAGCTGGTTTTCCCCCACATGTTGATACTAAAAATTTGCTTCAATGGGGAGGGGAGGAGGGGGGACTTTCTGTGGGGAGTGGGACTTTCTATGGGGGGGAATTCTATGAGATTTTCTATGGGATTTCACGCAGGCTTTTTTGAGAGCTTTTAACTATTATTATAAGTAAGGTCTAGGCTAGTCTTCAAAACCAAATGTTCCACCTATAATGCAAACGAAACTTGTGCCTGCCTTAAAAGGTTTGATGGCTTATTTGTCTGCTTTGTACTGGTTATCCTGTACCCAGAGCTCCCAGGTTCTGATTGGCTGATTGGAAATGTAAAATGGGTGTTCGTGGAATTATGTACATGAAGGTAGTAAAACACGTACAGCTTTACAGATACAAAGGTTGGCTATGTATACTAGTCTAGTAGAATCAGATTTCTTCTCAATTGTAAAAAATATATATATTGTAAAAAAAAAATGGCAGAACATGATCAATTAATAATTAAAGATCATCCTGTTACAAGAAACGTGTGTTTACTAGATTACTGTTACAAGAAACGTGTGTTCAGCCGTGTGTTCATTATGAAAATGAACAAGAAACGTGTTTTACTATATTAATTTTAAAAGAAACGGGGGTACCAAATTACTGTTACGAGACAAAACATAAGGATTTTGCGTTCCTTCTTGAAAGGGGGGAAAAAAGCATCTGCCGTGACCAGGATTCGAACCTGGGTTATTGCGGCCACAACGCAATGTACTAACCACTATACGATCACAGCAACTTGCTGCTGATGAACAAGTTGAAAAAAATATTATTTATCCATAGGAACAGATTTATTGCCGCACCGCAAGCACTCCTCGATCATTCTCATGCCCAGCTCAGCTGCTCGGCTCGTCAATCCCCTCGAGAGGAAGGCTCTGGTGTCACCCATTGACGCGTCGATCCGCGAAATTTTCAAACAGAGCTGTTGAGGGAAAGAAATTTAGGCGCATGCCCGGCGAAAATCAGCCAATCACAATATGGCTGCCATCAGCTGATGAGGTCAATTTTTAAACGCAATCAAGACCTCCACTTAAATAAGTGGTGTCCAATTTAGGGACGTTAAACAACCACAGTGCTCACTACAAAATGATATATCTAACAACCACTAATGATTGTAAAATGCATTGCATATATAAATCGCAGTCCGCATCTTAGGGATCAGACATGTCCACATCTGTAAACCGCATTTGAACATATCCATATGATAATTTGCGGTATACAAGTGCATACATTTTATTTTCATTTAACATGGAACGCTATCTTCAATCAGACCTATAAATACCTAGACGGATGTATATAGATCGTTAGTTGTTCATTACTCATTACAAGGGGCGCCTATTTAATGGTCTGGTGGCCGGGCGTTCCCTCACCTAAGGTCCCTGGACCGAGTCCCTGGTCGCTACTGGATAATTAAAGAACCCTTGCCAGCCACGCCTTTGTTATTGTTTTCAGTCGATATCAGAACACGAATTACGTGTAGAAATCTTGAAATAGTCTTTTAAAAACAAAGTTTTATTATTCATTTATCGAATTCAATCGCAAATGTTGCATTGCATTCCCTAAATCAGCCGATGGAAATGGATGCTTTCTCTGTCTCGGTCATGTTGCTAGGCTGACAAAATGGTTAGTACATTGCGTTTTGGCCGCAATAACCCAGGTTCGAATCCTGGTCACGGCAGGTTCGTTCTTTTTTCCGTCTCTTCGTTGGCATTCTGGGTTTTATGAGCTAGCCTCATTTTCAAAAGGAGAACGCAAATTTGTCAATGCCAACACGTGCGTGACGCGGGCTACCTGTGTTTGAATTTCCTGGCTCCTGGGGCCAAAATAAAGATGGCGGCCTACAAGAACAGCGATTCTCTCCAAAACCTGCAAGTTTTGGCGAACGTTTTGACAATTTAGGGCAAGAAATAAGCTAGGAAAACTTCTGGACTTCCAAATATGGTAAGTAGAAACTTCCATATAAGGAAATTTAGAAAACGACACATTTCAACGGGAACTTTCTTGATATATGAGCAAAATCTTTTTTTACACCAAGGCCGTGACTGCGCACAACCTGGTTCAATGGGAACCCCAATAGGGTCGAGCTTCTCGGGGCGGCCAACGGTCAACTTATCTCGACAACCTTAGGCGTGACACTGGCGCGCAATCCGCAGGAGAAATAATGCTCCACAAACCTTCATGTCAAGCCATTATTGGCCATTCCCGAGGAGACTCGACCTGATGATGATGATGGATGTTAATACCGGAGCCTTTCCCCGCGAGGTGATGATCGCGGTGAGCTCTGTGTACGAGCATGTTCTTTCATTGAAAGTTTGGGAATCTGCATTATCAAATGTCCGACCACACCATATTCATTCTCTTACCCAGAGCTCTTCGCGGGGGAGGCTCTGGTGACAGTCACTGACGAATGCGCGAGATTTGATACAGAGCCGTTGGGAGAAAGATCTCTCTGCACACGCACCGACGTTCAAAACCAGCCAATCAGCAAAGGTCATATCAAAATTTCGCGGTCGCGTCAATGACTGCGTCAATGAATGGCCGCCTTTCTCGTGAGGTTGCGTGCTTGCGGTGCGGCAATAAACCTGTCGCTATGCTTAAATAATCTTTTTAAAACTCATTTAGCAGCAGGAAGTTGCCGTGATCGTATAGTGGTTAGTACATTGCGTTGTGGCCGCAATAACCCAGGTTCGAATCTGGTCACGGCAGGTGCGTTCTTTTTTCCGTCTCTTCGTTGGCATTCTGGGTTTTATGAGCCTCATTTTCAAAAGGAGAACGCAAAGAACATGAGCAAAATCTATCTTTTTTTACACCAATTGGTCGTGTTTTTGGCGCGCCTCAGGTTTTGTCCCATCTTTTTTACGACATCTTGTTGCCGCCCAACATCTTGTTGCCATTCTTCAATTCCAATTCACGTTGTTGCATTTGAGATCACGCACCACGTGATTGAGTCATCATTTCTGATGACTCAATTATTCAAATATGAATAACGCCATACAGCTACTACGTAGTTTAATCGTTTAAAGCCCTTTCAACACACGCTGAAATACAGTGCAGTACTTACACCAAAGTTGCCCCAAAATTTGCAGTCCCGAAGTCTACAGGGCTAGAAGCTGTTTACGCCACAAGAACCCTGCTTCGAATCCGGACTCATCGGCTCGTCACCTAACGGTAAAGGCTCTAATGGCAGCCGTGCTAGAGCCACATTATGATTGGCTGATTTTTGGGCATGCTCGGACTTATTTCTTTCCCTCATCAGCTCAGAATTTCGTGGACGCGTCAATAGGTGCCACTAGAGCCTTCCTCGCGAGATGATTGACGAGCCGAGCAACTCAGCTGGATAGGAGAATGGCGGAGTGCTTGCGGTGCGGCAAGAAATCTGTCCCTATGCTTAAATAATCTTTTTTAAACACTTCATCGTCAGCAAGTTGCCGTGATCGTATAGTGGTTAGTACATTGCGTTGTGGCCGCAATAACCCAGGTTCGAATCCTGGTCACGGCAGGTGCGTTGTTTTTTTCCGTCTCTTCGTGGCATTCTGGGTTTTATGAGCCTCAAGTTTAAAAGGATAACGCAAAGAAAATGAGCAAAATCTATCTTTTGTTTCACCATGGTCGGGATTCTTGGCCACTCACGTGTTTTGTCCCATCTTTTTTACACATCCTGTTGCCACCCAATTGAGATCATCATGTGATGTACAGGGGTGCCCATACCCCCGGTAAGCTGAAAAAGGGCGAAACCACACATTTCTACAGATATGTGACCCACCCTTCTCAAATCCGGACCAAGCGTCAAATTAGGCGGATCAAGCGGCGGATTTGACAGATCAAAATGATGATGTCACAAAAGGATCACGGAAACGCAACCAAGGGTGGGACTAAGATCCTATTGCTAGGGTCTTAAGGGAGATTGGCAACGGCAAGATTCAGAGCTCTGGAGAATCCAAATTTGTGAGCATGCGTGGTACATCAAGAGCATAACTTCATAAAATGCAAGAAAAATCCCCGAACTCCAATAAACAGTTAAAGAACTGAATCATATAGCTGCTCGACAGTTTGACATAAACCTTTCTTATTTTACGCGTTTTCTAAAATTCAGCATTTTCCGGCTTTTGATAAAATGAAGTCTCTTAATTGTATAAGTATCAAAACAAAACTTGTATCTTAACAAAGATCATGAAAATGTTGACAAAATATCTAAATATAGGCTTGATTAAACCATTATTGACCGAATTACAGTGGTTTGAAACCTTAGGGGAACTCGACTAAAATTGAGCCAGGAGTGCCAGGCGAAATTAAATGTTTTTATTCTCATTTTTTTTTCGCCCTTTGATAAATCCGGTATATACAATGTTCAAATGAGAGCGTAAATGAACATCGTAAATGTCTAAACGGTTTATACTATGCCACCTCTTAAATAAATCTAAAATAAAAAATGACATCATCGCATCAAATATGACCACAGACCGGATCAAGAGTATCGCCCAAGGTGGAGTCATAGACCAATCCGGATCAGCTGCGGAAATCCCAAGGGGGTGACTTCCGGATCAGCTGTGTTTACCAAGGGGATGAGTCATCAACGTTGGCTTATCCCACCCTTGGTGACCTTTTTTTGACGTCATTATTCTGATCTGTCAATCCGCCGCTTGATCCGGAAGATATTTCATAGGTTTCTCGGTAGTGAACTGGCCGCCTCCCTCTACTCACTTCGCGGGGCGGTTGTGGTGAAAATATCAATTTTTATGCTAATTATATGGCCACCTCGAAATCCCATCGGACAGTTTTGGCACGCTAAATTTGACAGTTTGAGTTTGAACATGGAGGCTAAACAGGACTTTATGCTGTCCTAGTCTCCTCGCAGCCGCCCGGAACGGAGTCACGCAACGCTCCCCGCCCCGTAGACTAATGCTGTCCGATGTCCAGAATCTCTCGATAATTGAAACATGCGTCAAGGAATATCCATAAAATATTTATTTGTAATAACAAGCTTGTGGATGGAAACACTACTAAAGGATTATTCAATTATAACACTTTTCACTACACAAGGCCTTTCATACGTAGCCTGAGTATCAGGACCTCCCCCTCCACGAATCAGGCTATTTCCTACGCGGAATCTATTTTTACTGTTGGGTAATATTACAGCTAAAACCATTGCATCGCGACCAACGTTTTCAAAAACATCAAATTTGCATTGCGCCAATCAAACTATCTGTGCCAATGAAACTGTTGCCCTGTTTCACCTAGTGCAGTCAACTGGCTTCCCTCTGAACAGACAAAACGTCGCGACGGAAAGCCATGCGACTGCACTAGGCGAAACAGGGCAAGAATCTGATCGGCTTATAAGATTTGACTGGCGGATCAGCAAAGTAAAAAATCTGTTTTGAAAAACGTGTCACGATGCAACGATTTCATCTGTAAAGAATCCATCTCACCCTGCCCATATAATGCATTGCATTTTGTTTATTTGCATTGATTTAGTGCACCTGAAATTATGCATTCATGCAACGAATTTCGTGCTTTTTACGAGATTTTCGGTATGGTACAATGTGCTAAACTGACAAAAATATCAAGTATTTGAGTCATTTTGTCGCCTCTGAATTTTATTGATATCAAAAATAGCAACGAACCAGTGCATTGTGGTCAGGGCAAGCATGTTCCTTAAATGTTATGAAAATAATGTTCAATTATTTCTTTGGTCAAGGGTCGAACATCTATCATAGAGCCAAGGTTGAACATTTATCACAGAACATAACTTTCAATCCAGTTTTTACAAAGCTTCGTGTTGCACGTTATAGTTCCTTTAGTAGGGGTAGCGAATAGTCGCTTCTCCAATTATCGGATTTTTTAGTTTGCCGTTCTCGGATCTCGGGATTTTTCCTTCAGGTCGACTTGAATCTCGGACTTTCCCGTTTATTGTGTTTATATAAGGAATCTGAATCAAGTTCTTGATCATCTCAGATTTTGAAAATGACGCTCTCGCTTTCTCGGATCGGAATTTATCGCATTGACCATTCGCCATCCTACTCTTTTAGTGAAGCTAGTAGAAGTAGCATCACTACATTGGCGAGATGGGTTTACCTCGGTGTTAAGAACGATTCCGAGAGGATACAATGGTGTTCAGTTCCTTGGTGTTTGTGATTTATTTTACCAAACAGCGCAACTCGTTAAGTCGCAACCCATTCTCGTACCCAGACCTCCTTGACTAGTCACCTCGCAGGGGAGGCTCTGGTGACTTCCATTTGAGGGCAATCGCTGATTGGCTGATTTTGAACGTTCGAGCACGCGCGGAAATGTCTTTCTCTCAACGGATGTGTATTAAATCTCGCGCATGTGTCAGTGGCTGTCACCAGAGCTCTGGGTTCGAGAATGGCCGCAACTCGTTATCTAGCATAGCTATCTGTAAGCTCAGTGGATTTCTCTCTCGTGACGGTGTTGACTAATTCAAGTCTTCCGTTATTGCAAATCAGTTATTTCTGTGGCGCAGCTCTCTGTGTAAGTCCTGTGGGTTTCTCTCTCTCTCTCTCTCTCTCTGATACAAGTCTTATTCCGTTATTGCATGTCAGTAATTTCTCTAACGTAGCTCTCTGTAAGTTCTGCTAGCTCGGCCAGTGCGCAGTCCTCAGGGAAAGGTAATTTACTGATGTGTGGTACAGTGACGTGAGTCGGTAGAGGAATGTCGTCTTCCAAACTCCGTTCTCCCTGCAAGAGAGAAACGTGACATGAATCTTACAGTCAAATCGGATGTTCGTTTCCTCGCAACTTTGCAGAACAACATTGCAATATTGATTATCAACTTGCTCGATCAATTTCGGAGGTGGAAGCTGAATAATGAATTATGAATGACGGGTCTTACGAACAAATGAATAATGAATAATTGCGTGGAAAAGTAGAGGAATAATGAATAGAAATTCATGAATAATGAATAATAGTTGTGTGAATAATGAATAACGCCTAAATAATGAAAAGGAATAATGAATAATTGAAGAAAAATGTCAAAGAATAAGGAATAATCAAGGTCCATTATTCAGCTTCCACCCGAATCAATTTCAGATGTGTCGAGCAAGCGCCGAGCAATTTCCTAGAAGAAAATCCATAACATTGCAATATTGATTACCATCAACTTGCTCGATCAATTTGCAAATGTGTCGAGCAAGCGCCGTGCAATTCCTAGAAGAAAATCCACCAAGCTACTGAGTGTTGATTAAACATATGGCTTATTTAAAGCAAAATCATACATATGGTGAAAAATTGAGCACCTTGTAGATTTCCTTCTAGGAAATTGTTCGGCGCTAGTTAGCACTTTGCTCGAAACATTTGCAAATTCATCGAGCAAGTTGATCATCAATATTGCAATGTTGTTCAGCAATGTTGCAAAGTTGTGAGGAGACGAACATCCGGTTTGACGCAAGTTCTTACTGACCAATCAGGGAACGAGTATGAAAACAGGAGTCACTGTGTTTGGTTTTCTTCGCAGCCTCATTGGCTGATTAACCGTTAACCAGAAACAAATCTTACCAGTTCACTTGTTGCTAACTTCAGGTAATTTGCACACTGCTTCGCAAGCTCGTACTGGCATAGACTGTGAAATATACACCAATAAAATAACAGTTAAAATATAACGTAAACGTAGCATAAATTGTTTTCTAGCGTCACGCACTTATTAATGGAATACAACCTATTTAATTTGACACGATGTTGACGCGACGTTTTACAGCTAAGACTGTTGCATCGCGACCCACGTTTTGAAAACATCAAATTATATTATCTGACTATCTGAGCCAATAAAACTCTTGCCCTGTGTCGCCCGGTGCAGTCAACTGGCTTCCCCTGAACTGAAACCACACAACGTCGCGACGGAAAGCCAGGCGACTGCACTAGGCGAAACAGGGCGAGAATCTGATTGGCTCATAAGATTTGATTGGCGGAACAACAAACCTAAAATCAAAAATACGGGTCCCGATACCACGGTTTTAGCTGTAATTGTGGCTTTGACTATACTTGGACATCTCAAGCAAATCGCTCGTCACAAGTTGACCTACTACCGATCTCTTGCTGTAGCGCAGGGTAGATTGTTGATTCGGTTACAAGGGAGGCGACCTGCATGTGGATCTCCTCAAAGTCGTATTTAGAAGGTTCCCGTGAGCCCTGAAAAACAACACAATATAGAGCAGTTTTCACATGACTGTCGTGAAAACAATTGCAATTGAGCAATCACTAGCCAATCAGAATCGAGAGAAATCACAACTTGCTCCTAAATGGCTCTTTTTAGCCAATTGCAAGCCGATCCAATTACTACACAATTGTATTTACTACAGAATTTGATTGGCTGAGAACAACGAGTAGCCAATGAGAACGCAAAGCAATCGCAATTACATAACACGTCTTGACAGTCATGTGAAATCCGCTCTAATACACGGGTCACACTTGGCAAACTGTTCTTACTTTGTGGTCAGAATTTACCAGAAACGTTACTGCAATTTTCACAATTCTGCGAACTCTACGTCAACTAACAAACCGTGGATTGGCTTCCGTCAATCAAACGAGTGAACAGCTCTGGGCTATTTCACGCAGGCGTTGTTAGTTTTGTTAACTAAAAAGGAGTAACTAGGCCTCAAAGCCAAGTTTTCCACCATAACATACAAACGAAACTCAGAAAAAAAATCCATGCGCCGTCTTAAAAGTCAAAACGCAGTTTGGTGTTCCGAAATGTAAAGTCGGAGCTAACAGAATTATGAAAATCGCAGTTATTCTCTAATGCGACCGTCACTTTGATAGCGAACTAAAACATTGCCAGTTGGCCCAAACACAAAGGCGCCGTCGAGCGCTTTTGGGTTGTCTTTTTCGGCAACGTTTTGTAGGAACAGTACACTTCGCTATCCATCAAATAAAAACCCTAGACAGAAGCAGAAACAAGCAAAATGGCGGCACACCTATTTCGCACTAGTGCGACCACAATCTTTGTAGCAAAACACTTGGTCTAGAAATGTTTTTACGCCAATTCACTGCTGGAAAATTCGTGGCCAAATTGAAAAATGAAATTGCTAAATGAAACAAAAACAAAAATATGACAATTTACATGCATGCTGTTTGTCTGGTTAATTTACCGCACAACACGTACCTTCGTAAGCTGTCGAAATTTGTCGCTGACGTTCAGGAAATCCAAAAGAACCTGTGGATATTATAGAGTAATGGTAAAACAAAGTCAACACGGGCCAGACAATTAGTAGTGACAAATGGAGCACATATCCTAGAAACGTACGGCAAACAAACAAACAAGCATACAAACAAATAACAAGCAAAAACAAAATGGAAACAAGCATACATAATTACATACTAACAAAATAATAGACATACTGACAAAAAAGGACATAAAACAACCCACATACATACAAACAACACACAAAATGAAAAAATTAAAGGGCAAACAACAAGTCAACAAGCATAAAAAAGAAACAAATACCAAACAGACAACACAACAGACAAACATACGAGACTCAAATAGGTAAACACGAAAACACACAATCAAACAAACATAACAAACAAACTTACAATCAAACAAACAAACATAACAAACAAACTTACAATCAAAGGAAAGTCGAGACATTAAAAAAAACACAATCGAAGACAAGTAAAAACTATCGGACGAAAGGACATACAAATACAAATGCAGTCCTGTATTTTTATCATAACTGACCTGTCCACCAGTGTTCCATCCTTTGATGCAAGAACACCTTTCTTTGTGCGCCATTTCGCCAAGCAAAGCCCTCAGAGTGTCAAAGTCCTCTGTAACAGATAGGGATAATACGTACAATAGATTTTCTAAGCTCCGCTTGGTAGGGCGAAGCGAAAGATCGAGCTAAGACTGGTCATTAAAGACGACAATCCGGCGCTATGGTTTCCCTCCGTTTCTTTTGGGGCCGGCATCCTCAAGTATGGATGCAGTATTTACTCGAATAAGCGACGCACTTGGAGCGAAAAAATTCGCCGCCCCCGAATAAGCGCCGCAGTTCCGGTGCGGCGCTTACTCGAGTATTTCCATTAGATAATAAGCAATTATTGGATGAGGTTGAGCATGACATCGATAATTGTCAAGTCCTCGGTTTGTGTTATCTGCCGAAGCGAATCCAATAATTGTTTTATTATTCATTGTCTGATACAAATTCAATTTCTTGAGTCGAACACGTCGCAAAGCGAGCAGCCATCGTGAAAAGAAAAGATTCAAAGACACAAAATTTGCCGCGCATTCGTAATTTCACACAAAATACCGCTGAAATAACTTGCAGGCTCGGTCCAATAACCTGTACAGACAATTGTTTCCACTGAAAATAGCGCGGGCTCGGTCCAATAACCTCTACAGACCGCTGAAAATATTGCAGGCGCTTGCAAACTGCCAGAATTGTGCGTAGACTTTGAGCCAATCAGAAAACGATTACTGAGTAAAATGAATAATAATAAAAATACACTGTAATCACTGTAATACGGTTCTAGGACTAACAGCACTGGGAATATATTTTATCAATAGGTATGCTTTTTAGTTCAACGGGAGCATAATTTGATACTCTTTCATCAAGTTCTCTCTTCAGAAGGTATGCAGATGCCAGGCATCTGAAAACACGGGTAATTTCCTCAGAGAACTGATGTAGACATGGCTTACCATTGATAATAGCATCACTTGCAAGTTTGGAGAGCATGACCTCATGACATCGGTTCCAATGTCCTGCCTTCAGTAGATGCAGAGCCTCGTCACGGGGCATGTCATCATAGAGCGCCCGAATAGCCTGAATGACGATAAACAAATCATTCATTACATTATTATTGATAAAGCGTTTTTAGAAGGTCCCCAAGGAGAGAATAAACAGACTGAAGTAGAGGGCTGAAAACCAAACCAAATAATATGCAGAGGGCATCGCCAAAGGTGAGAGTGTTCAAAGCGAGAAAGCTTTGTGAGCCTGCTTAACACCATCGATTTCATCTCATTGACCACTTGTGTCGTTTCAGATTCTTTTTGTTGTTCAAGCAGCCTCTCCTCGGTAACTATAAATATTGAATCAATGCCTGTCCTTCAGCACGAAATTGGAAGGACTGTCGTTCTAGCGAGGTAAGCGTTATTTGGGGTGCGTTTCTTTGTGAAAATCCGGATTCTGATTCTTGAATCCAAAAACTGATTTTTTTTTCTTTTGAGAAATCCAAAAACAGGATTCTGAATCCACCGAATCCACTCTCGTCGTGGATTCAGGAGATTCAACCCAAATCCGGATTCGACGGATTCTGAATCCTTGCGTTTGGGAAAGGATTCGAAAAGAATACTTTGGGTCAGTGGTTAATCATCATCACGCGTGCGCCCTTCGCGTGTGAGAGGGTCGACTGTTACCATCGTAAAAAATCCTTTTTCGGATTCAGCGTTCCTTTCGTTCTAAAAAAAAAACATGAAATTGTACGTCGAATCTGAATGTTTCCAAAGAAACGCACCCTTGGCCTACACAGTCCTATCAGAAGGGGAATTTTCGTACCTTCGCTTCTTGAATCCACTCTTCAGGAACATAGAGTTGATCCCTGAGGAAAACTTCTTTCGTTTTATATTCGTCAGTGGTTGACAGCTGACAATGTCGAGATAAAATACTTCTTACAGAATGCTCACGCCTGGAAAGTGAAAATAAAATCAAACTATTCTTAAAATCACTAGAACTTACAATCATTAGTGTTTTCATTGGAAAGACTCTTTTAGAAAGTGATAAATCCTACATCAAGTAATAAAACGTCAACTCCGGAATTAAATGTAGAAGACTATAGGAAAGCACCCGCCACCTTTCAACGAAAGAATTAAATTTAGCAACTGAAAGATTCGGAAACTTGCTTTTCTCAGTTTTACAATCATCCTTGCATACGTTTGAGTAACAGAGCAAACGTAGCATTTACCTGGTAATATTTCTATAGTGGCTGAAAGTTTTCTATTCCTCAAATTTTCTCACGGAAACTACACCCCATGATCTGCAATTACGTAACTTAGCAAAAAATTATGTTGCGGGCTTCCTGTGCCGGATGCACGCGCGTCAAAATGGCGGGAAATATGCAGCCAATCAGAAACATTCCTCGCACAGACCTACACAGAACGGCGCTAGTTAGTTCTCTTCCTTGTCGGACATGTGTAACGCGCGCGTCAAAATGGTGAGAAAAATGCGACCTTTCCTCGCACAGACCTACACAGAACGGTGAACCAGAAACATATAAGTGAGTTGAAACGTGTAACAAACATACATTGCTTTAGTGCCAAGCTTCGGAATATTCGCAGAATAAACAATTGAACAGTTTTGAAAATAATGTTGTTGCAATACTTCAAGATGTTAAATGTTAGTATATTATCACTTACAACTGTTGCTCTACTTTATTTGAACAAAAAAATGAAATATTATGAAGAGAAAACCTGCTTGGGTTAGCAGTCGAGAGTTCATTATTGACCAAATATGGTCATAAACTCGCCACGAATATTCTGCAGCTTGGTTCGCCGTTACATGTTTCAACTAAGTAATATGTTTCTGGTGATACTTACTCTTCCTTGTCGGAGATGTGTAACAGCACAAAGGCTGCCCACTCCCACATGCCGAGTGACTCTAGCTGAGAGGCATATCCACTGTGTAGCACCCCGGCATGATATTGCGACAGATGGGAATACCCAAGGGACTGCAGTGCTTGGTATAGGTGCCAGCTGGGGGTGAGAATAACACAAAAAAACGTAACACTTTGGCCTGAGCCTAGGTCATGGTCCTTTGAAGCAAACAGTAGTGTGGTGTGAACAGAATAAGCAGTGTTTTCTTTCTTTTGTTGTGTGGTTGACTTATTTTCGGCATCAAATCATTTTTGGCGCAGAAATAAATTATTTGAGAATTACAGAACTGATGCTGACATTATCATACTCATTAATATTTCATCACATCGCCATCATGCCGCTATTTATAGAATTTCATTTCCTACTAAAACCCTTGTATTGTCTTATCAAGGGAATAATTTGTCAACCTAAAACGAGGTCTTTGTCTGTGAGAAATCAGTCTACATCGAAACACGTTTCTTTATTGTCATTTTATATGAGCACCGTTCTCAAGATTTTGCGGAAAATCAGAAAGAATGTTGATGCTAAACATAGCACAAATACTACAGTGTTGGCGGACAATAGGCATTTGCACTAACTGGGTCACGTGACCCCAACTACCTCTTAACGAGATGTTTTGTCAAAATCAATTCCAGAAATACAAAGAACCAATTGATATTAGTAAGAAACCTAAGTTTCAACATAAAATCTCTAACCTGGAACAAATGGCAGCAAGTTGAAGTTTCAAGATTTTATTCAGAATGTATGGGATTTGGGTCATATGAACCAGTTAGTGCAAATGGCCTATTATAATGTACAATTACGGTATCTCTAGGTAATGGTCTCCAGGCGAGGGTTGTTCAAAGGTGGGTAAAATCTAACCAGGTTCCTACGGGTCCTTGAAAACCTTGAAAGTCATGGATTTTAGAAATGTCCTTTTCCAGGCCTGGAAAGTCCTGGAATTTTTAAAAAAGCCCATCAAAGTCATTAAAAGTCATGGAAATATATTCCTGTAGAAATAAGAGGTTGTGTGTGTTCTTGTAAAATTTTGAATTAAAGGATATACCTATGTTGCTCTTATCGTGCGCAAAAACCCACATTATTTATTATAAAAGGTCATTTAATTTTTCGAAACGTCCTTGAAAAGGTCCTTGAATTTTGAAAGCCGGAAAACGTGGGAACCCTGTTTAGTCCTGGGCAATACCATCGAGTCACCATCGAGCAACCAGACCCTGATTTCTGTTCAATGAAGCACTGCATTATAGCCATGGACATTCGAAGACCTCAGTGTTTACCTTAACCGAAAGTCCAGCTGATGAGAAGTGTACGTGGCAGGCGCCAGAGTTCGCTCGAGTCTGTGGGAGCGCTTGCAGTAGAGTTTTATCAGGTGATAACACGTGTCACGGATGGAGATTGGTTTGTCTCCACCATCGTCCGTCATCTCGTCCTCCTCCTCTTCCTCCTCGGCTTCTCTGTACGGAGGGTGCGGCGCAGCCCCGTACTTTCCATAACTCGTTCTGCCCTGTTTTTGTTTTTCAGAAACGAAAGGATAATGAATGGAAAGGTTGCAACCAAAGCTGGTCGCGTGACCCTTTACTAAGAGTCGCGCTCTGCTGCCATCTTGTAAATAAAGAGCCCGTGTCAGCCACTCCTTTGTTATTTCCGGCGTGTACTCTGTAGTGGCAAAACTAGGAAACATCGAATTCGTGTCTTAAACACATCCGTAGAAATTGTTTTGCGACTACAAAATCATTGCGCGACAACCTTTCCCGCGCGTCTTAACCGGGAATTTTCCGTCAACAATGTTGCGCGCAGTGTCCTAGTTGAGCCAGACCCTTAGTTGTTACCTTGAATGCATCTTCATACGCAGACAAGACGTCACTAATGGAAGACGTTGGCGAGCTTTGATACCTGAAAAAGAGCCAGAAAAAACCTTTTAAACATATTTTTTTTCCAAAATGCGTCACCAAAGCCATCTGTTTTCCCGTCATCTATTAGGCATTTACGCAGTGCTAGAGCGGATTTCACATGACTGTCAATACTCATTTCCGCAGCCAATCAAATTCTGCTGTAAACGCAACTGTGTAATTACTTTAGTATTATTGGTTCGGCTTGCAATTGGCTGAGAAAAAAGCCATTTAGGATCCAAATCGCACAACATTGTCTAAATCAGCCAATTGAAATGGATGCTTTCGCCGATTCAGTCATTGTTAGGCTGCTAAAATGGCTAATGCTTGAGGTACTTTACAGTATGGTCACAACACCGTACTTACCACATGTGAACAGCAAACACTCTTTCCAATCGAGGTCTTCACACGCATTGAGGGTGTCATTTGACGACCGCCACACCATAGCGCCAGCGAGAAGACAATAGATCTTCAGCCGCTCATCAGAAATATACTCATCAGCCTGCAATGCAAATACATTCAATATCCACGGAGTGTGGGAAGTGCAAAATAAGGCAGAAGCCGAATAAAACTATTCACTTATCCCGTGACTGGTCAGGTCAAGTAAAATCTGCGTTTTACTTCAAAACTTGAATAGTTTATAGAAATGGGTGACCAATAGACAAAATCGGCTAACGGTGTTTACATCTTGTTGCCACCCAATTCAGATCATGTGATGATTCCTTTGGCTAGTTTCAATTGTCAAATTTTTCTCGCTCGATCGAGTGCACGAGTGTATGTGCAGAACTAACAAAAATATTCACCCAAAGGAATCATCACACGATCTGAATTGGGTGGCAACAAGATGTAAACACCGTTAGCCGATTTGGTAAATGCGAATAGAATGTTAACACAATAAAAAATATGTTCGACACTGATCTGAAGTTGCATTTCTTCCCAGCCTTGAATCTTATAAGACGGTAAAATAGATCAACTTTTTTGCGAAGCGGAAGATTTCATAAACATATAGTGCCAAAGGCATTGTTGTATGCTGTGGACTCCTTTGTTTCATCAACAACATCCGCTCAAAGTATCATTAATAACCTCACCTTGATTTGTTCCCAATCGCTGAGTTGTCTTTGCAGTAAATGCCTGACTGCAGAGTTCCCGCCGACTTGTGACAGTAGAAGTGATAGTCTATAGTCGTCGTGTTGCTGGGCAAGCTTACACGCGGCGCTGATCTGCCTCCCGCTCAGATGGCTCCAAATAGCACGCAAGTAATCACCGTCCTGTTTGGGTAGAAATCAGCTTGTATAAAAGGCACTAGTGGGTACCCGTGACAAAGTTGCTAGGGCATTGGTCTCCCTGTGGTCTCCCGCCAAAACAAAAATCGCGCGTGTGTTGGTTGACCGAGTTTGGTCGTATTTTTGTTCAAGAAACTATTAAAATACTCTCTCTCGTACACTACTCGTGAAAAACTCGGAGGAGGCGAGGGGGACGGAAAAATGCCTCTCGCAATTCGACATTTTTTTACAAAAATCTTCACCAAGCAAGTGACTGATCGTTCATCGAGTCTACAAATTACTTAGGCCTACGCGGCAAACGTCGAACTTCAATCGCACTTCTTTTGTCGACAACCTTTCCTTTTTCAAAAGAAATATAAAAAAATTCTATTGTTTTGGTTTGGAACGGCGCGATTCTGGCACTGTTGCTTCTTGTAATAATTTTTACCTCGAAGTTAGCTGTGTCAACCTCTTTCTTGACCCTGTCCCTCGCCGCTTCTGCTAACCAGTTTGAAAGAGCTTCTCTCCTCGCAGTGTGGTTCTCGTACGAGTCTCGGCTATCTCTTCCGCCATTTTCTTCCTCGTCTTCTTCGCTTTTATCAGGCCCGAGTTTGCCCCATAACGCCTCCGCTAGGTCCCACACGAGGCTATACTGTAGAGCTACCTCGTGCAGAGGCCCCGAACCTATGATAAAAAACAGGTACCCAGTGGGTACATGAGTCTACGGTGCGCAAAAAATATTATTGGAAAAGAAAAGTTGCTACGTGGTTAGTCACATAATAGACGTCTTTCGCTTGTGAGTAATGTTGTCCCATTTCAGATCACGTGGCATTCCCATGAGTATTCTTTCTTTGTTTTTCTGCTACGCACCGATAGATATATGAATATGGAAGCAACCCAAACCAAGAAAGATTATTCAAATGAATGCAACGTGATCTGAAATGGGACAACATCACGTCCAAGCGAAAGAGGTTTTGCATTAGGGGGGCATATTTTAAGAAAGTTTTTTAACTAATCCGCGCGGGTAGCCTGTGTCACAGGCCGCTTGGCCGAGGAAAAAAAAATGGCGACCAAATGACCGACGTTTCTCGAATATCTGCAATTTGTGTTGAATTTTCTTGCTTCTTTCGCCGAGATATGAGAAAAGGTACTTACAAACTTTTCAAATAAGGTAAGGGGGATTTCCTAATAACTTTTTTTTGCAACGTTTTGGCGAAATGTTCTTGATATAGGGAGGGTTGACCACCAAACCAAGATATTTCACCTGCTGCTTCCATGTTTTTTCTCGCAACTCTAGAATGATGATGCAAAGCCTTGGTACCAGGCGAAGGTTCAAAGAACGGACATCCAGTACTTGATGTTGAACAAGTGCAATGATTTAGTTCCACCTCCAGGGCCGACTCATGATGTGCCTAAAATGGATAGAAGGACAACTTATGTTATTCAACTCAAATTCATGTAACAACAACATTAACAACAACAACAATAGCAACAGTAGCAGCAACAACAACAACACTTTACAACAACAGCAGCTACAACAACAACAACGCAACAACGACAGCAGCAACAACAACAACAACAGCAACCACGTTCCCTGCAAACGACCTGCGTTTGCAAAAGGTCGCAGTATAAATAACACACTAGAAAACCTACCGATTTGTCCTCCGAGAAATCCCACAATTCAAACCAGTTTAATTCGCGAGGCTTGTCTCAGCAAAACATACTACATAAGGGGACTTGCCTTTACTTCATGGGACTTGTCCACTAGTCAAGCTGTATTCAGTCGTAAAGCTGTAATTCAGCAATCCCTTACCCTTTTACAATCAGATACCTCATTGGTGCGCATATTGGTCAGGGGTTGGTGAACGTTTCATTATATACGAGCTCTTCCACTTACCACAACTGATGAACTTTCATGCTTGAGATTCGGCGCAATATTTAACCTCTCGATGACGACCCCGAATGGCGACGTTCCTTCTGTCGTTTCCGTGAGTAGTCTTGACCGGGAGAAAAGCGCATCCCCCGTCATCGATGACTGCATTACAGAAGCCGGCTTTTTGGTTTGACTTCCAAGAGGGTTTCCACTGTGAACAAGCGTAAATCCTGGCCCCCAGCCTACTCGAAAGGACCTGCCCATGACAAGCCCCATGTCTGCTAACAGATTCTCTTTGCCACTCACGAGGGAGTCATCCTTCGGGACTAAATTCCTTTGGTGCGCTCTTGCGCCGACCAGTTTAGCACCTCTGTCGTAAGCACTTCCGATTGCGCTGGGAGCATCATTGGCGAGGAGCCGGTGGCTCCACCGGTATCGTGGACCAGAGGGTACTTTGGAGGAAGGGTACCTTGAAAGAAACGTTTTTATCAAACACACAATATTATTAAGGAATCAATATAAAAAGGAATCTTTATTTATCCACGGAGACTCATCACATTTACAAATGTTCTTCTTGAGAGCGTTGCCAACAATAATAAAACAAAATACAATTTAAAGGTTTATGAATATTAAATTATTATAGTCTAAGGAAAAGGATTCAAATGTACCTATTTTAGGGCTCCCAAACAGAGCTGGAGCCATCCGACCTGGAAGGCCCACATCATCCGGGGCTTTAGCTGTCCGGGACATCAACATGGGACCATGCCCTAGCACCCCCGGGTATGAGGCCTTGGGTCGTCCCCCGTCAAGTGTACCGCTAAGCAGGGACTTTTCCGAGTGGAGGTACTCCTTCTGTTTTGGTAGAGGCATGGCCAAGTCGGATTCGCCAAAGAAGGATGCTTTCATGACCTGTACGCGATGTGCATTCATGCCCATTGAAGCAGCTATTTGGTGGCTTGCAGGGGACTCTACGGCATCGTCTTCTTCATACATTTCGTCTGAGACATAAAACACCTTGATTAGAACGTCTTGAGTAGAATGCTTGTACTTTAATATACCATCAATAACTGGGTCACGTGACCAAAATCCAATACATTCGGTGTAAAATCTTGAAAATTCAACTCGCTTCCATTTGCTCCTGGTTGGAGAGTTTACGCTAAAACTTCAGTTTCTGGCTTATATCAATTCGTTCTTTGTATTTCTGGATATCACCTTGTTAAGAGGTAGCTGGGGTCACGCGACCAATTAGTGCTTATAAGTGGCTTATAAATAATAATAAATAAATAAAATACATAAATAAAACGCAACCCAATTAGTGCGGCAAAATAGGTTCTGTCTGCCAACACATGAAACTTCAAAGCTTTGAGAGTTGAACTTCAATGAACTCCATCTTGGGACAAAGGGCTAATAATGACGAAGTTTAAAGGAGTTTTTCGATCTTGGAGACAAATATAAACTGCAAACATTTTACAATCTACCGATTTTCCGCTCACGAATTTTCCGCAAAAAACTATAGGCATATATAAGTGTTTTGTTCCAAAGTTTGCGGTCGAACTAGCACGGAACAGGTTTGCCACTGTTTTGCTACTAGGGCTTTTATTTGATTGACAGCGAGTTCTATTGTTCCTACAAAACTTTGCTAAACAGACGGCCTTTGTGTTTTGGTCAACTGGTCAAGTTTTAGTTGCCTGGCAAAGTGACGGTCGCATAAGGGAATTAACTTTAGTAGCAATTCTGACCGCAAAGTCAGAAGCGTCTGCCAAGTGCGGCGCTTTTTTTCAACATCGAAAAACAAAGTTTTAGATTCTATCGAGAACATTGCACTATATTCTCTAAATCAGCCGATGAAAGTGGAAGCTTTCTCTGACTTGCGGTATGTTGCTATGCTGTCAAAATGGCGGCTGACACAGACTCTTTAAGGTTCTATTGTTTACCCACCAGGGAACGTCTGCTGGTCGATATCCTCCATTTCTTCACTCTCCTGGTCTTGCATGCTTTCTCCTGCTGTAATGGCCTCTGCCTTCTCGGCAGCCAGGGCCTTCTTTCTATCGTAGGCCTCCTGCTTTTCCTGGGCGGCCCTCAGCTTCCTTAGCATCTCAATTTTGTCTTTTTCGGCTGCACGTTCTTCTGCATCCTATAGAGTGAGGCGAACAAAGACCACTTGTAAGTCACTCCTTTGCTATTGCTTCCATCCGATATTAGATAATTTCGTGAGTAGTATAGTATGCACCGAATTAGCCGGGTTTTTTTGTGGGGAATACTAATTTTGCGGGGGAATACATAATGAGCTTTGTGGTTGAATTAATGAGCGTCACCGCGCGGAATTAATGAGATTGTGATGTATTGTTTACACAGGTATAATGTTGCCACGCTGACAAAATGGAGACTGAGTGAGGCTCTTAAAAGTTGATTCATTTAAAGAAACATTTCCATTACGAAAAACATGGTTATACAGGTTTTCTTACCTTAATGTCGTCTTTTTCTGTGGGTTTCTTTAGCCTTTTGGCGATATTTTCATCGTCCAAGAACTCGTGAAGACCATACCTTGTAAAATGTTCAACCTGATAGGATAAAAGATCTTTGCATGAGCATTGACATATTCCTGCATTTTGTGTCGAAAATTACTTTCGTGTTTTCTAGGTGACCATTTCCCTTTTAGGCAAAGGAGGGAGCCCGGCAAACTTCAAATAACCAACACAATAGTGTGGGCTGGATGTTGAGAGGGGCTATCATATAATGTGCATAGGTGAAAGAAACCTTACATCTTATTGGCTGGATTTTGGTACTTATGTACCGTGACAGGGCACAGACAAAAGGATTCCACAGAAAAACTTAACAAAGAGTAGTACAATAACAAGGTGTTGGGTTTCATAACCACTCTGCTCTTGCGTGGCCGTTTGATCGCACAGCTCTTGTATGATAATTACTTAATATTATTGATGTCAACTTGGAACTGCACGTGAAACTTTCTTTACAAAACGAAAGTGGACGAATTACCGTGAAAATCCAAGTCCCTGTACTCGGTTGATAGTCCATGAATGTCGCTCCAAGTTTGGCCGTGGCCGCCTCGACTCTGTCAAGCCAGCCCTGCTGTCTGAGCCTCTCAGGAGTCTGATATAGAACACAATACAATCATCATCATCTTGCGGCCGTGACGAGATGGCCCACACTTGACCGTCTGAGTCTTGCATCGCAATGCCAATTCCGCGTGCGGAATACCGGTATCCCGATAGAGGACATATAGGGATAGGTATAAGGCAGCCTTCGGTCGATAGCCTCCAAAGAAGAAACTTTGAAGTAAGCTCACCCTTGGCACTGTAGTAGTGCCCTGCGGCTCTCCAGTTGATTTTTCGGATCTCCCGCGACACAGAAATCAAATATCCGAAGAAAAAAAAACACTGCAGAGCCGGCTAGCAGGCTATGGCCCAGGTAGATGCTTAAGGGCCGTTCACACGGCGCGATTTCAGCTGCGATTTGAGGTGCGATCTTTGCGGCAAACGTCGACGTCATATCGCGGTGGTGTGAACGGCCGGCGATTTGGCCCTGCGATATTTGCCAGTTCGTTGGCGATCTGAAGAAATCGCACACGCATCGCAGTGAAATTTGAACATGTTCAAAACGCATGCGACGTCGCGGCGACATCGCAGGTGAAATGGCAGTGAAATCGCCAGCCGTTCCCACCGCGCGATTTACATCGCCGTGAGATCGCCACAGAAATCGCACCTCAGATCGCAGCTGAAATCGCGCCGTGTGAACGGCCCTTTAGTCTTAGCATGGTACCATAGATTCGTTCACGAGTTGGGTGGGATCTCTAAGACAAAAAGAGTTTTATATGCGCACAGAGAGGATCGTGGTCTCCAAGCCATTAGAATGGGTTCGACAAAAAACTTGAAGAGGTTGAGCTTCAGCGCTAAATTTTAGTAGCTTTCCATTTGGCAACTTTGGCAGAACAGTCTCTGATAAGATAAATACTCTGGCGGTCAAGGCATTCCACTTGGTGACCACTGATAAGGATCGAACTGACGACTTGATTAATTGCGCGCCAAGAGACGCTAAGAGACGGATCCATTTTCTCCATACATTCTCTGTAATAGTTACTCCCCTTTCTCTCCAACTTCTGATATCACCTTTTGTATTATCCACCCCTATAAAGCTTGAGCTGTATAATTACACCACTTGTACGTTTGAACTAGACTAAAATAGCGGAGATGTGTACCATAGATTTAAATGTTCCTACAATTTATGGTATATGGTGTCCATAATAATATAGATTTAGCCACTGGCTAAACGCAGAGCTCCCGGTTACACATTTTTTCACAGGCGCGCAGTATTTTCCGCCAAAATGAGAGACGGTTTTGGGGTTGCCTGTGGTATATTGGACAGGCAGAGACGCACGCACGCGCCCACGGTACTCATGGGAATACCGCTGAACCATGAAAAGCGTAGTCGACCGTATATCTGAGTTATACTGTGAGCTATTGTATATTGGTTACAAATAATTTTAAGTATATGATTTGTAACCTTAAATACGTTGTAAATAATAGTTTGCAAATTAGTAGTTTGTTTTTTATTTCTTATTTTTTAATGATTGTAATTTTTAACGATTTTAATTTCCAATGTAAAGCGCATAGAACGTGGCTATATGCGCTATATAAATGTTGTATTATTATTATTATTATTATTTTTCCAACGATACCTATGGTTCTCTGCTCTGCGGCCTTTGGCCACTAAGGAGCTCCGCTAGTAAGAAGCCGCGTTACCTTAATAGGTTTGTGCGTTGTTTTGTCATTTGGCCAGACTTTGAAGAGCGTGATCTCTGCTTTCTTGTTCAATTCCTCCCCAACAGGTGGCTTGTTTGGATAACTGTCTGGGTACACCTCAATCTCCCGACGCTTGAAGAACACTACAAATACACAAGATCTTGTTGCTTCCCAATTCAGATCATGTGATGGTTCCTTTGGGTGGTTACAATTGTCCAATTTTTCTTACTCGGCAGAGTGCACGAGTGTATGTGCAGAACTAACACAAGTATCCAAACACTGTGAGCCGATTTGGTCTATTGCACCTCAAACCGCAGATGAAGTTGTGCCTTGTGAACTGGACATAACTACTGAGGATAACTCTGTATTGTAGCAGTCAGACCAGTGAGGCATCATCAAAATAGGGCGTTTCGTTTCCTTTGGGTGGATACTTTTGGTAGTTCTGCACATACACTTGTGCACTCCGTTGATGTGAAAAATTTGACACAAAGGAATCATCACATCAAAGGAATCATCAGTTTTAAGTCCCAGAGGACGATTTCAACTTTACCTATCTCGTCCAAGTTGAGGTCAGCCACATTGGTCCTCCCGGGGAACATCACTTTGCCATAGCCCTGTCTACCGACGACAAAGTCTTCCACCCAAACATCCCCATTCGTGTCAACAAGCTCATTCAGCTTCTCCATAGGTGGTTCAGTGTGGTACTCAGGTCTGATAAGGAACAAAAAGGTTTGGATATATCATAGTAGAGGGAGACTTTTCCCTCGTGTCCTGTAGAAAGTAACGTTAGCCTTTTAACAGGAGTTCCTCGCTGTACAACAGGATACCCAGTTCCCGGTTCAGCCAACTCTATCTATGCTTGTCTGACAAGCAAATAAGTCCTTTCTGCAGTTAAACTCTGGTTGGTTCAAACGGTTTTGCTAACATAGAAAAACAATCCCAAAAGAAGACTTCTGTAAGAACTAAACACATCCTTAGTGCATCTAGACCACCTTCTTAGTATTATCCCACACGGCTCTAACTCCTGCTCTTCATTTGACGCGCCCTGGCCGTCATCTTCAACAGCAGCGGGACCTTCTGTCCTACTCGATCTCGTGCGAACATTGAGATCTTCTAACGTGTCGTTCAATGGCTGCTGGCCCGCACGAGAGAACCGGACACCTATGGGTGTGTTGTCTCTTTCAGAGTCACGTGACTCATTGAGGTCTGTGGAGCGTGAGGGGGGAGGGGTGTGGGGTACTCTGCTTGACTGAGAGGAGGAGGGGTAGGGGGACACTGGTGCAACAAGGTCATCTTCTTCGTCACGTAGTCGGAGAGCATCAGAGGAAGAGGAAACCTACAAAAAACACGAGTTGCACGTTCACACGATGAAACACGAGTTGCAAAGAGTTGTAAAGGCACGTTCACACGATGCGATTATAGCTGTGATTTGAGGTCACATTGCTCTATGTGAACGGCCGGTTATTTGGCAAGGAGATGTTTGACAGCTTGTTTGTTTGTTGATCACTGCATCACAGTGAAATCTGAACGTCCAAAACGCTGCGACATCGCATGTGAAATCTCCATATGATCGCCGCCGACCATGTGGCGATATGGGATCACCATGAGAACGCCGTAGGAATTGCACCTCAAACTGCAGATGAAAATGTACTGTGTGAACTGGGCATAACTATAACTCTATATTGTAGAATTTAGCAGCCAGACCAGTGGGGTATCATCAAAATAGGGCGTTTCGTTTCTATTCTGACTGCCTTTCGGTCTTGGCGCGTACCGGTAGGCCTGAGCGCTCAAAAAGGCTGACAACCTTTACTGCGCTATCCAGTTGAGTGTGGAACGCCTATACATAGTTCTGTCGATACGTTTTAACGTTTCGTTTGGATAGTTTTGTGTCTCAAAAATAATGTTGTCAAAGCCGGTTCATAATGCTATCAATAGACCTTTTTCCAAAACGGCCGCCGCAAATTCACATGTCTTAAAATTAAACTGACTGAAAATCAAATACTGGCACTAGAAAGAGCATCATCACTTTAGTAATCCTTTAAATTTTCGTTATGCCAAATGCCATGTTGGCTGAGAAAGCAGAGTCTGAAAATTGAAACTTTTACAGAGATTTGTATGACTGGGGGTATGACACATACCCCCAGTCATACAAATGTCTGTAAATTTTCACATTTTAAACTTCCTTTTTCTCGGAAGATATTGGATATAATGCAGCGAAATTTTGTAGTTTTACTAAAATGATGATGTGTGTTCTAATGCTGGTGTTCATTTTCAACAAAATCGATTTCAATTTTCGGCGGCCATTTGGAAAAAGGTCTATTGTTGCGACAAAGTTTCAAAATCACGAGCTTTTCCTTGACAACATTACAAACTTCACTTGGCAACGTACTTTCTAGACACTAAAACAAACGTGAAAACTTAGCGACAAAACTTTAGGCATTCGACGCTCAACTGAGTAGCGCAGTATTAAAATAGCTGTATATCATTCTTACAACACCCTTGACTTCAATCCTAAAGCAACTGATGCCCTGGAAGAGCTATCTTACTTGGTCTGGAGTGCCCCTGTTTCTGTTGATCACAAGTTTCTTGATGCTTTTCCGTGGGACGAACGTGTCAGGACTGAGAGTTGAATCCTCTTCTAGACCATCAAATAGCTGAGACTGCAATACACCAACGAATTTTGCAATTTATCAGTTTCGTTCTAAAAGTCTCGTTTTTCTTTTCTCTTACTGTCATTGTCTTTTTTATGGAAAAAATAAGCATTTTCCCGGAAGGGCTGGGCATTGCGAACATATAGCTTCCAATGGCGACTACAGTAGATTTAGGGTTTGGCGAGCAAAAATTTCAATCTAGTCTTTCCAGTGTGCAGGTTGTTTAAAAATGACTTTATCAAAATAAGCTGTCAACGGCATTAACTCGGGAGAAAAAGGTGGCGACCAGATTTCTATTATGGCGATGAAACGTCACTATTTAGCGACTAGAATTGTTTATTTAGGCACCAAAGACACCTCTTGAAACAGATGTCCAGCTCTTAAGTTATGTATGGTTCTTTGGTTATATTAGTCCCTTGTTGGATGCAGCTACTGTTTGACCAGGAAGAGAATGGGTCTTTGGTATTAATGCTTGCTATGTGATGCCAGGGAGGTGAGAGGGAGTCGCAGCTGCATATCATTAACGAAGATAGGACGTTCTGATTGGCCAACAGACCACAAACAGTAGACAAGTAACTGATATCAGCACAATTATATACCTTATTCATGGTGTGGTTATTCAGTGGCCGTGGCTTCATCTTGGCTGTAAGTCTGGCAGAAACCTGGTGAAAATGTCACGACAAGTGATTAAGAGCGAGTTTCTGTAAATATCAACCAAGTCGGGAAGAGTCGAAAAAATCAAAATTTCCCAAACTTTCCTTAAACATAGTCTATGATGAGGTGTCTTCGGCGCTAAAAGAATTTTTTGATTTAATTTAAATTTCGTTGAGAAAACCCGGATTTTTCATTTTTTGCCCAAAAAGGGGTGAAAACCTGGTAATTTTTGCCCCTATTTAACGTCTCCCTGCAGAAAAATCGCAAGTATTTATCAAAATACCAAGTTATTTTCTGAAAAGTACATCATATGTGCGTTCGTTTTAACTTCTTTGCACAAACATCCGTTACACATACAATATTTTCTGTATTTTAAATATTTTTGAAAAAGTGCACGTTTTCGAAATGTAGAAAAATAACCATATTTGCGACCGAATATCACCCATGTTGGGACGAGTTCGAACATAAGATAGGTATCGTAGAAAAGGGCATTCATTCTCCTTTCAGGAAATATAAAAACATTTTTGTGCAATTAAAATGGTGAGCTTCTGCAAACCCTTAAAGATGACGGCCTAATCGCCTAAAATAAGATAGATTTTCCAGGTATATATAGAATATTTTGTCTATACCACGCAATACCTTGTACATTTTTCACGAAAAATAACTAAAGTAGCTACTAAATACATTGAATTATAGTAAAACATATTTCATTGTCACGTTTGACTAATTTTACAGCATTTTAGTGATGTTTGTACAAGCGAGGGGAGAGGGGAGGCCACCCCCTCTGAGGTTTACTGGCTAGTGATATTTTCGAGAGGGTTTAGAATTAGGACATCAAATTTTCAGTAGCTGTGGTGTTTCCACTGCACAACGTTTGTTGGGTAAGGTGTCATTTTGTTACCATGGTAACGAGGTATAACATCAAAAAATGTTCAGCAATTTCTTTGTCTGCGCAGGCTTTCGATGAAGATGTCCAATACTATTATCAGGTTCAATACTTACTTCCTTGCAATAGGTTACGGAGGTTTTGCAGACAAGATACCTTGACTGGATAGAGAACCCTTAATTTGCATAAAAGTCGACATTTTTGTGAATATATTTGCCACCCTTTGTGCTGAGTCTGTGGAAAGTTGATCAAGTAGGTAAGGTAAGGAACTCTAAGTTGTCCACTAAAAGGTTTCGATTTGGTTGCAGCGTAATGAAAATCAAGGTAGAAAAAAACTCAATATTCAGTTTTGCTGATTCAGCACTTATTGGAAATGGACTAAACATTAATATAATACTTAGCAGCAATTTGAAAAAAATATAGTAAAAATGAACTTCAATGAAATGCTTTTGTTTGGCTTAACGATTTATAGATACGTGTTTAAATTATATATTTTAGCATGTTTTTCTGTATTTTTTTAATTACTTTTACTGGAAATGGACTAAACATTAATATAATACTTAGCAGCAATTTGAAAAAAATATAGTAAAACTGAACTTCAATGAAATGCTTTTGTTTGGCTTAACGATTTATAGATACGTGTTTAAATTATATATTTTAGCATGCGGGTTTCTCCATCTCTGTTTGTTAGTTCGTCTGGGATCACACAGGCAACCCACCACTTTTTTTTTAGCCGAGCTAAAAAAAGTTATGTATATCATGGGAAGGGATGAACCTTCCCATGGCAAGGGGGGTACAACAGCATGGTCACGGGGTATGACGTAATCGATGACGCCATCAAACGAGAAAGTGTATATGTATTGGGAAGGGATGAACCTCATACAACAGAACTTGGTTGAAATTATCTAAGTGACAAGGGGGGGTGGAATTGCGTTGTCACGTGTTATGACATTATAGATGACGTCATCAAACGAGAAACGGTTTATATCTTAGGGAGGGATGGCCTCATACAACAAAACTTTGGTGAAAATGTCTAAGTGGCAATGGGGGTGCAACTGCGTGGTCAAGTGGTATGACGTCATCCAGACAAGAAAAGGTTTATATCTTGGGAAGGGATGAACCAAATTGTTTCCACTTTGATAATACATAGAGGATATCACATGGCCGCGCGGAGATACGAATTTTATCTTCACAAATAGAGTCAAACATGTTTTCTTCAAAGTCGAAAATGCAAATTTAATATCTGCTTGGCGCATAATCCGCTGACACAGTTAATGCCAGGGGCGTGTCTGCCTTTAAGCCAAGTGAGTACGGCTTACATTTTCTTTTACAAATTGAAAATATCCGTGTATTATTTATTTTTCTAAGCTAAAATTAATTGAAGCTATATTTACTAGATATACTGTTGTTTGGTTTGCGGTAGTCATTGCCAACCAGTGAAACGTTTATTAGCCAAAAGTGCTGAATCAGCAAAATAGAACTCACCGTTGTTTCCCTGTATTTTGATTATGTTGCAAACAAACTGAAACCTTTTAGTAGACTACTTAGAATGCCTTACATATTTGACCAGCTTTCCACAAAATCAGCACAAAGGCTGGCAAATATATGCACAAAAAAGGCAAATTTTATGCAAATAAGGGTTCTCATTCCCGTCAAGACTTTTTAAGGATGGCATGATCGAAATTGATTTGAAACCTCAGTCTTAAACCCTAAAAATTTTGATTGAAAGCCAAAGGAGAAAGAAATTGCCGAACATAGCTCTAACCTGAACATATGATGACGCTCTAACTCGTTACCATGGTAACGAAATGACAATTTCCCAATAAATATTGTGCGATGGAAACATCAATAGCTACTGAAAATTTGGTGTCCTAATTCTAAAGCCTGTCGAAAATATCGCAAGTAAACCTCAGAGGGGGTGGCCCTCCCCTCCCTCCCTTGTACAAACATCACTAAAATGCTATAAATTAGCAAAATGTGACAATAAAATATGTTTTGCTATAATTCAATGTATTTAATACTTTAGTTATTTTTCGTCAAACATTTACAACGTATTGCGTGGTAAAAATAAAATATTCTGCATATACATAGAAATCCCATGTTAATTTAGGCGGTTAGAGCGTCGCCTTCAAGGATTTGCAGAAACTCGCCATTTTAATTGCACAAAAATGTTTTGTATTTTCTGGAAGGGGAATGAATGCCCTTTTCTATGATATCTTTCTTATGTTCAAACACGTCCCAACATAGGCGATATTTGGTCCCAAATATGGTTATTTTTTTACATTTCGAAAACGTGCACTTTTTCAAAAATATTTAAAAATACAGAAAGTATTGTATGTGTAGCGGATGTTTGTGCAAAGAAGTTAAAACGAACGCACACATGATGTACTTTTCAGAAAACAACTTGGTATTTTGATAAATACTTGCGATTGTTCTGTAGGGAGACGTTAAATTGGGGCAAAAATTACCAGGTTTTCACCCCTTTTTGGGCAAAAAATGAAAAATCCGGGTTTTGTCACCGACATTAAATTAAATCAAAAAATTATTTCAGCGCCGAAGACACCTCATCATAGACTATGTTTAAGGAAAGTTTGGGAAATTTTGATTTTTTCGACTCTTCCCGACTTGGTTGATATTTACAGAAACTTGCTCTTAAAGAGCCTGTCTCAGCCGCCATTTTGACAGCATAGCAACAAACCAAGTCAGAGAAAGCATCCATTTCCATCGGCTGATTTAGAGAATACAGAGCAATGATCTCGATTGAATTTGGTAAATCAAATATGGAACTTTGTTAAGATAATGTTCTGTACATAATTCGTCTTCTTATATCGAACAAAAACAATAACGAAGATGAGATAAGATAACTTTATTTTGACACGGTTGAAAAAAACTCCTCAGTTACAATATTATACATTACAACATGGCTCCAAAGAACACGGGCCCTTTACGAATACGTCAGCCAAAAAATAACGTGGAAATAAATAAGGGTGATATTACCAGACTCAACTCGGAAAATGCAGTCCTTGGTATTTTGGTCTCTGAAACCATTTTCAAGACCTTAGGTGAAGCTTTTCTCTATAGGCCCTCGTGGTGAACAACATATGCTGCACAGTGTATTTATTTACTAACCTTATAATGCGAGGGCGAGCCACCCAGCTTTTGTGTGCTGACAGTTGTTGTGCTGGCTACTTTGTCAGTCTTTGACTTTTCCTAATATTACAGAACAATAAACAGGTTACCATAAATTGTAAAGTAACAATCTTTATGCCATGAGAAAATCATGCCAGAAGCACAAACTTTGCCACAAGATAAAGATACTTACTTTCGTTTGTTTTTGAAATTTTAAACAGCTGCAACTAGCCTACAATTGTTATGGAAACAGGTCAAGACTTTCTTGACAATAGCAAATTAACTACTATTGAGCTGTTTCCTTGCATTTTTTAAAGCTAGTGCAGATTTTCTGGAAATCGTTGGGGGCAAAATGCTCACATGCTTTGAATTTGAGATATCAACTTGAAATTTCCCAATTATTATATGTTCCATTCACTGTCCTCTATTGATATTCAGAACCCATCATTTTATAGCTCCGTCAAACAGTCTGATTCTCACCATTGCTCATGCTAATGAGCTTAAACTGTTAAGAAACGATTGTTCATGACTAGAGTAACTTACCAACAAGGAGTTTCTGAACAGTTTGGAATCCCCAAATGGTGAATTATTGAGTGCTAAGATCTGCTGCTGAAGCTCAAGTTGTTGTTGCTGGGCCGCCAACATGGCACTTTGATTACTATAAACAAATAAACAAAAACAAAACAATACTGCTATGGACGGCAAATATTTAAGTTTTTGGGATGTTGCAAAGTTGTGTGAAGGGATGCACACTACCAGTACATTTCTATGGGGAAGACGTTGCGATGACGTTTTGAATTACATGTACCACGTGCCAAGATGCTAGATTCCACCAATCAAATAGCATAGTTTTGAAAGCACATGCTTTCATCTCTGTCTCGCCTTCGACAGTTTCTGACCAATTCAAATGGCAACATCATCCTTCATTTAAAAATAGAAAGCAAAGTTTGTCACAGACGCATTCTTCAGCCATTGTGACTTGATCTAGTTAGCCCTCTAATCTACAAAGATTATGGCCTGCTCGCTCATTGCAATTTTAGGTGCGGTTTTAGGGCCAGGGAAGATGCCATATTGCGCCTTGTAAATGGCTGCCGATTTGCCACGATGATATTTGTCAGTTTGTTTGGCAAATGGAAAAAAGGCACCTCTATCACAGTGAAATTTGTTCACATAGCCATGTGATCACCGGTCGTTCACACATGATGAGAATGCTGTAGCAATAACACCGCAAATCAGAGCCTGCACAAACAAGCAGGGCCCTGCATTGCGATCAATGACGGCTAGATTTCGGACTTGACAGCAAAAACTTCGAAGACAGACAAATATGAAAAACGCCATGAACAGCTACGTGATTTAATCGGTTAAAGGCCTTTCGGCACACAAGCCCTCTTCAGTAACGGTAATGAAGTGACAGCGTGATACTGAGAGAGCATAGAAATAGGCACTATATCCCTATAGTACTGTAAAGAAACTGTGCGGCGTGTGCGACTGTGCGGCGTGCACAGGGATCCACCTTCTTAACCCCAACCGGTACACCAGTACTTCAACCTAAATGCCCTTCTCAAAAAAAAGTGCCCCAGAATTCATTTGGAAGAAAACAATGTGACCAGATTCCTATTTGGTGATCAAACTTCACTACTTGGCAACTAGAATGTTCTATTTAGGCATAAATTTAGGCACCTCGAAAGAAAACTAATGCTGGCCCTAACTAGAACTTTCTAAACTTCTTCGCTTATTACTTACTTTAAAAGTGTATTCCCTCCAAGGCTTAAGTTTGTTCCTGTCTGGCCAAGTGTACTCCCAAAACCGGTCCCAGCCAACCCAAGGCCTGTGGTTCCTGTACCGAGTGCCGTTGTCCCACCAAAGAGACTGGTGCCAGTGTTAGTGCCAAATCCTGTAGTAGTTGTTCCAAAGCCTGTCTTGCCAAACAAAGAACCTTGTGTTCCAGTCGAGGCACCAAACGCTGACGTCCCTAGGGCACCTGTGGTCCCAAATGGTAAACCAGTCACTGGTTTCTGGGCACCAAATAGGCCACCAGCAGCTGGGGTGCCAAACCCTGTGGTAGACGCGCTAAGCTTGTTGTTGAATAAACTAGCCTGAAGATGAGAAAACAAAAAAGGATGGCTGCATCAAACATTGTTATACATCGTGCCTAAGTTAACTGGAAAGTTTCTAGTTAGTTTAAGGCATGTCCCAATTTTCTGGACATGGTGCCCTTTTTGGTATCTTGAGGGTGCACCCCTGCGTGCCCCGCCCTGGAGTCCAGGGCGTGTGACTCTGTCTTGGTCCGGTGTACCACATCATGCTTACAGAAGAATCGGAAATGAGTACCCCCGCGTCCCTTGAATTGACGCGTGCATCTTTCTCCTGAAGGCGAACCCCGTGGATTAATGCGTGCACCTGAATTGGAAATGGGTGACGCACGCCCTTTGAATTTATAACGTCACTTTTTTTTAAATGTTGAAATATCGGAGAATACATCAAGATCGAGAATGACTAGGCGTTCCATGAAAATCGTGAGACTAATTTGTAGCGCACAGTATGAGCCATCTTGTTGGTCAATTTCTTTCTTAGAACCACTGAAAGCGAATCAAAAATCTGATTAGAAAAGAGTTGGTTTGTTTGGCTCGAAAAAATTATACGTAGTTCTTATTCTCTGCTTCTTTTGAAGTGAGATTTTTGGGGTTCAGAAATGAGCTTTTTTATGACAGAGATTCAGAAGCTCTGTTTGCAGACGTCACTTAGTTTCCGCTCAAGATTGTGTACACTAGCTGCAGTGAACATTCTGTTTGATTTTGATATACTTTCATCATAACCACGATACAGAGTCTTTTGTACGGAAATATTTTTCTTCTTCTTAAAGAGCCTGTGTCAGCCACTCATTTGTTAGTGTTTTCGTTCTGTATTAGAAGACGAATTACGCGTAGAAATCTCTTAATCAACATCTAAAAACAAAGTTGCAGATTTGATTTACCAAATTCAATGAAGAACATTACTCTATATTCTCTAAATCAGTCGATGGAAATGGATGCTTTCTCCGACTTGGTATGTTGCTATGCTGTCAAAATGGCGGCTGACACGGCTCTTTAACAATAGGAACATAGCTAAATTATTACGCAATCATAACTGACTATTTTCCGCGTAATTTTTAGCGTATTTTGCCCACAAATCCCACGTAATTTCGGTATTTTTTCCGCGCTTTTACCAGAAGCCCTGTCTATTACTTTATTGTATAGAATACCTGTTGATTTGTCTGTCCAAATGGTGTTTGTCCAAACAGCCCTGTACTGGTAGTCCCTGTGGTTTGTCCAAATCCAGTAGTCCCTCCTCCAAAGAGGCCTCCAGCTTTTGTAGTGGCAGTGTTACCAAATAATCCTCCCTGCAAATAAGTAGATTCAGCAGTGACTGGTAAGTTCTAGAAAATATGTGTATGTGAGAGATGGGACCTATGGTTTAACATCCATTTCCAAGAAGACGCAAAGGTCTAACCATTTGCAGATACAAGAGCAAAGGCAGCACCTTCTCCTCAATTATTTAGAAAAGACCCTGAGTGTTGGTCCGGCCAGGCTTTGAACTCCCAACCTTCCGCTCCGAAGCCCGGCACTCTAACACTGTGCTACGTGTACATGAACAAGATGAACTCACCGTCTGTCCCGCGGTTGCTGTCTGACCAAACAGTCCACCAGAGGCAGGTGTGGTTCCAAACCCTCCAAATCCACTTGTACTAGTGGTGGTTGTGTTGGTGCCAAATAGTCCACCAGGCTTGCTCGCACCAAACAATCCACCAGTTGGTTGACCAAATGTTGATGTCCCTGTACCAAAGGTACTCGCTCCTGAGGTGACGAAAATTGGAGTTTCTTAATGGAAGCATGGAGTTGAGAAACATTTTGAGGGCTCGAAATTAAATTTACTTAGGAGAGAGAGACGCGCCATGGGGGAAAAACTCCTTTTTTCTCCCTCTCCTGAGTACCTCAACACTGTAAGCAAATCGAAGCGCACTGCGGGTAAAACAAATTTTTCCTTGATTTACGGCCGCTCGCCGAAGAAGGGGCTGCAAGCAGTCTACATTTCAGTCAGCAGGTAATTTTTGTCAATTTTGGGTTGCCTGTGGTGATGTTATTTCTGTCACATTTTTGTCATTTGGGTTGCCTGTGGTGGCATTATTTGTGTCCGCATTTTCGCGTATCTGAAAGGCTTTTTCTCGTTTTATCATATCATAGGAAGATTTTTTCTCAAATGCATTTTTTTAGTTTATGAACATAAAAAAGAAATAATCATATATCATATTTTAATAATCATGGCATGGTCGCCTATGCAGTCATTCATTGGTAGAATTTTGGAGTAAAAAATGTCTTTTGTCCCTAAAACTAGTATTTGATAAACACGATATTTACTTTTTGGCAGTGGCACAATTAGTAAAGACAAACCTGATCCAAATGCTGTCTTGTTCTGCCCAAATGCAGTAGTACCTCCAAAACCTGATGTCGCAGTGTTACCAAACAATCCACCAGTTGTTGCTGATGTTGCAGGGGTGCTAGAGAACATACTACCAGCAGCAGCGGTTGCGCCTGTGGCTCCACCTTTACGGCCAAGGGTATAATCCTCAAAGCGTAGTTCCTGATGGACAGACCAGAGCACTTATCATTGCCTTACACTGTACACCTGAGCTGGAAATAATTTTCTTTCTTGTTGGACGCTGCCACGGTGTGCTTCCCTCCCGCAGTTCCTCTCCGATCAACTCGAGAGAGTTCAAAGGAGGGCAATGGCAATTATCTGGCCTGCCACCAGTTATAATACCACCCTTGATCTTTATGCCATCACTTTATCAATAATATTTCTCCCACCAACCCAAACTATCCACTTATCCACCAAAAGTAAAAGCGTAATTCCATCTACTTATTCGCTTAGATCCGGAACTACCTCTCGCCCCTTGCCTTCGAGGACAGATCGTTTTGCCAATTTTGTAACTGTAAAGTTTCAGCCAATTTAATAAATTTTTATATGTATATAGCCTTAACTTGCGCATTTGTACTATTTACCTATAATTCAGTGTTTCACTGTAAAAGGAATTAATAAACCATATTATTATAAATTTGTTGAACATTTTGCTTTTTTGATGACCAGCAGTAATTTCCAGCTCTGGACACGATAATATATAATGCACATTTTGATATGATGATTTTTATCATGGATTGATGAGTGAAATGCCCTGTTTCACAAATCTCATGGTGAATTGTCATTGAGTCATCTCCTCTCACAAAATGATGTAGAATTGACAGTGATGGGCGACAGCTGGAGGTCAGACTACAGGTCAGGGACGTCAACTCCGTCCCAGTTTTGCCACAGAGTCTGAATATTTTTTGCTCCCTCTCCTAGGAAAAATTGAAGACAACTGCCATTCACCATTTCAAGGTGACCTCTCCAGCTTTTAGAAGTCCTAGAGGTACCGGATTCGTACGCTTTCTGGATGACAAAAAAACAGGATTTTCCAAGAAGTCTTTAGTTATTTTTCCAGGAGTTTTTATTGGATAGAAATGCCCCCTCCCCCAAAAATACATGATAAGTCTGGAGGATATCATAGTTTGCAGCCCAAAATCAGATGCACTGATTCAGTCACGCATTTGAGTTAAATACAATTTTCCAGGAGTTTTCCAGTTCCTTAAAATCCCAGGACTTTCAAGGATTTTCCAGGAAGGAAATGAAAATCCAGGATATTCCAGGATTTTAAAGATGCGTACGAACCCAGAGTTTACTTCCCTGACAGGTTCTCTACTGTACCTCAAAACTTTTGGCCTCATAATTCTTCATTACAGTAATACACTGATGCCGTGTATTGACAGTCGTCTGAATTCCATTCTTCACCATTTGGTCTGTGCCATTTTCAGCCTGCACAAGATTCAAACACAAAGAGAAATTAATGTAAACAATTTCTGGAGAAAAACATTTTGAAATCAACTATTCCTGCAACACTAACATTGAATTTGAATGGAGTTCCCCCCTGAGCAGCTGCAGCAGTTGCAGTTCCAAAACCTGGTAAAAAGAGAATAAAGAAGGCAACAACATTAACACTGATCATACACCTCTAGTGACCCTTGGAAAGCACAGGCCTTTGGAAAGCACTCTGGAGAACTCCAAGAGCCCTATCTGAAGCTGTTCTAGCATTTGGTCAAAAATAGGGTGATTGGCTCAAAATTAGCTTGCTATAGCAATCAGACTTCTGGCAAACTTCAGGCGCCGATCTACATACACAATCTACAGGCCAAGCTCTGGTGAATGCAGCACTTAAAAGTACTACTTCTACCAAAGTCTCCAAACATTTTGCAGAGAACCACGCCTGCAGGCCTATAATAGGCTGCATACGGAATTGTACAGAAGGTTTTCATTATTCCAGCCTGCATCAAAGATACATGAAATTGGAAAAGTTGGAAATTAAAGATTTGTGGTTAGCCTTGGCCTCAATGGGTGAGGGAGCTACTGGTATTCTTTGGAATTAGGGAGCTACTGGTACTGCAGTACTGTATCATACCTCCAAAGGCAGAGGTTGTCGTCCCGCCACCAAAAGAGACCCCGTGGCACCAGTTGAGGTGTTACCAAATAGGCTCCCGGTTGCCGTAGTTGAGGATGGGGCACTGAATAGACTGCCTGTAAAAAAAAACACAATTATCCTGACTATAACAGCTTTGGGGTTGAGTACCTGCATTGAACTAAAGTGGTGCATGAAACGCATGAAACTTTTCCTTTTGGCTCTTTGGTCAAGATCTTGACATGAGCAAGCACTAATATCCTAAAGTACTTTGCAGCCTGATGAGATGATTTTTCAATTTTTCAACTTATGATTTCAAACTGACAAACTCTGGGAGTAAGTGAAATTTAGGTTTCCTTCCAGAACTTTCAGATCCCTTCATACCAGTAGCTACATATCCCTTATGAGCTCATGGCAATCCTTTGCAAACTTTTAGGCAATCATTTGTGAGTCCCTAGAAATCACGTTTTTTCTGGTACCAAAATGTTTCTCTTATCTCTATTCAAGCAGGGGCATCGTATAGCAAAATCAAAATTGTAATACATTTTGCATTCAGAACCCAAAAGAACAGCAGATGTACGTATTACACTGTACCTGTGGTCCCAAACCCACTACTGGTCGTGCTGCCAAATGTAGATCCAGTCTGACCAAACAGACCAGTCCCAGCCGAGGTTGTAGTTGGACCACCAAACAGATTGCCTCCAGTAGACCCAAAACCTCCTATTCCACTTGCTGAAAAAAAAACAGTAAAACACTTTATGTAAGTCTTAATCTTCTAGCTTTTCACTGGCTTATCAGGGAGACCGGAAAGACCCTTCTAGGCTGTGAAGCCTATTGGACATCACAGCTACTGCCTTTACATGTACCAGCACAGGCTAAACAAGAGGTGCGAATACAAATCGGCCAATAGGATCAAGGATAGGAAAAAAATTGGGGGCAAGATTCTACCCATGGTGCCTGAAAATTTTAGTTAGGCGCCATTGGCCCAAATCTTTTTTAGCCACAATTGATCCTAGGCAAAATATAAAAAGAATTGCAAAATTTATACATGACACTTACGAAGCTTGAAATTAGCCTACACAAACTAAACACTATATATTATCAGGGTTATAACCTATATACATGTATCTCGTCTGTATACGGTTCCTGAAATAAAGTTGTCTGTCTGTCTGTCTGGCACATTACACAAAAAGGTAATGTCCGGCCCTGTGACAGTCGTCTCCTTTCTTCAATTCTTATCTTATAAAACAAATTAATCAGACACATTGAGAGCTAGATCTTTCCCTCCCACATGTATTTTCCTTACCAGTAGTAGTAGTTGGCTGTCCAAATAAGCTCCCAGTTGTTGTACCTCCAAACAGACTAGTACCTCCTGTACTGGTGTTGGTGTTTCCAAACAGACCTTGTCCGGCTGTCTGTGTTGTTCCAAATCCTGATCCAAACCCAGTCTGCGTCTTGTTACCAAATAGACCCCCTGCTGTTGTTATTATGCAAGAAAGAACGAAATGTAGAAAGGATTTAAGGCCCATAAGCACCCAAGTCGCATTGCAGGTGGACAAGAATAAAGCGCAATTGAAAACAAAGAGCAAAGGTTCCCAGTTGACTATGGGCCTTTAAGGGGAAATCCATTTGGAGATCTGCCAATTTCATGTTTTGGTGGACAAAATCTTGTACCAGAGTAAAATCAAAGATATAGATCTTTGTTTTTGGAGGGGGGGAGGGAGGGGAGCTTGGGTGAGAAGCTCTTCAATGCAATGGTTTCTGTGATGTAACAAAAGACAAAGACAGGTGTTTGTTCTTCTTTCTTTGCCTTGTTACATCACAGGAACCATTGCTCATCCCACAAGATGCAGCACTCATAGTTGAACAAAAACAAAAAAAGTGAAACAGAAATATTAAAAAATCGATAAAATATTTATGGCCGTGTGCTACTGTTCTATTGGATAATGGATCTTTTTGATGAATTAATGTGGTTGATTTCTGTGCATGCTAGAGTTCCAAGGTGCACAACTGTAAATTCTGATACTGCCCGTTCTAAGGGTATAATAAAGGGTTTTGATAGTATGGTCATGCTAAAGGTGGGGTTCCAGGATGGCTACTTGACTTTCAGAATTTCAAGCAGGTAATTATGAAACTGGACTGAAAGAAGTACAGAATCATAACTTTATTCATTTCTTCCACCGATATGTAACATCCAATATTCAGCTAATCTAGACAATAATACCAATATATCTAAGTTATACCTGTGGCAGTTTGTCCAAATGGAGATGCAGTGTTCTGGGCTCCAAATGCAGCTGTTGAGTTAAAGAAAGAACAAGACATAAAACTCAGGTATACGCCAAATGTGCCAGAGTCGCGCCATTCCAATCCAACACAATAGAAAGTTTTCTATGATAGTCTAACGAAGCGGCATCCTTTGAAAAAGGAAAGGTTTCGACAGAAGAAATTTGGCTGTTCCATGTTTTTGCTACCGTACCGCCCTCGAGTAACGTAACATCGACTCGCGAGTCTCGAGTCTATTTTTATACTCGAAAGACTCGAGGCTCGCGAGTATTTTCAGGCTGCATATTCATGATATTCATAAGTCACTCGAACGTTTCGAGTGGCTGGTTCCTTTGTTTGCATAAAGCTGGCTGGTTGAGACTCGCGAGCGGCTCGCGAGTCAGGAAGATCGAAAGACAAAAATACCGGTACAGATAAGATAGCGAAAGAAATTGTTCTCGAAATATGGCAGTTTGACAAGAAGACGGAGGATTTTCAATCGTTGTTGTGCGGCGGATAAAGCCAATTATAGCTTCATTCAAAACAAGCACGATGCTGGGCATATTTATGGTTGTCACCGGCAATCTTTTTGTAGAGTCGCTGTCAGCTCTGAATATCTTGTTGAGAATAAAGTTACACAAATCGTACAGGTGTTTTTCGTGATTCTTAAAATTGAAGTAGCAAAAAATCCGATGGACGATACGGACTTTTATTTGGAAGCCATTCAAGTGCGCGCGCCATCTCGCAACGCTTTTGCGAGATAAAAACCTCCTTTTCCCGCTTTTTCAGCTATTTCGCAATTATAAGATGCCATGTGCAGTTTGCAAAAGCGCAATCAGTTTCAATCACTCGGCTTCTTGTTCAGAAGTCAGATTTTACAATTACAAGATGGATTCTCTAAGAAAATAGACAAAACTTATATCAAATCAAAGCCTAGGTTGTGTAGTTTGCGTTTCTGATGTTTATTGTGATGCGAACTTGACAGGGGAAAACAAAAGCGCAGAGTTTTACTCAATCACTCGGCTTCTTGTTCGAACTCAACTAAAGTGTAAAAGCCGCCGTGATGCCAAAGTCGGATTTCGGAATAACAAGATGAATTCTCTATTAAACTAGACAAAACTTATATCAAATTAAAGCCTAGGTTGTGTAGTTTCGGGTAGTTTGCGTTTCTGATGTTTATCCTGATGCGAACTCGATAGCGGAACGAAAAACGCGAGAGTTTTACTCTCAATCACTCGGCTTCTTGTTCGAACTCAACAAATGTGTAAAAGCCGCCGTGATGCCAAAGTCGGATTTCGCAATTACAAGATGAATTTTCTATGAAACTAGACAAAACTTTATATCAAATTAAAGCCTAGGCTGTGCAGTTTGCCTTTCTGATGTTTATTTTGATGCGAACTCGATAGGGGAATGCAAAAGCGCGAGAGTTGTACTCACCCGGTACTCAATCACTCGGCTTCTTGTTCAAACTTTTTAACAAGTGTAAAGGCCACCGTCATGTCGCAATTTTATTTACAAAATCCCAGACGGTAGGGAGACAAGTTTTACAGCGTGCTAATTAATTTGACGAGAATTTGACAGCGCTCAAATATTTCTGAAGCAAATTTTACTTTTTGCTTTGTGTCGAAAAAATTCACTACTGAAGCGTTACTAGAAGGTAGCTAAAAGTTTAAAATCGCTTGCTTGTTATTTTTAACCTGTACGGTAGCAGATATTCGACAGCGCTAAAAATTTCTCGCCGGACCACGCAATGACTTCTTTATTTCTAGTTTGCCGCGATGCTTTTTCAGACTTATGACTTATTTAGTGAATAACTTGATTGTTGATGATTGTTGTTGTGAATTCACTTGAGTTTTTCATCGCTAGCAATTAACTTTGATTTTAAATACCTATCACATTTGTCTTATCTCTTCCTGGCTGTGTAAAACTTCATCTTTTTTAAACAATTTTGTAGACTCGAAAGACTCGCGAGTCAAGAGTGCCTCGAGCCGTTCGAGTGACTTGTTTAATGAGGCTACTCATTAAAAACAGACTCGCGAGCCTCGAGTCTTTCGAGTATAAAAATAGACTCGCGACTCGCGAGTCGATGTTACGTTACTCGAGGGCGGTACGGTAGGCCTTAGGCAAACTCTCAAGTAAAGCAAGTTTACTGAAGTACACATGCTGCCACCATTCTCTCGGCCTATGCAATCAATGATTTTCGGTGATCGGAAAACCTACCGATCGATCAATATCTAACGATGATTATTAATCGATTGATATTGATTGAAATTTAGCACTGATCATTATTGATAGTTACAAAAACCTTGCTGTTCATCGAATTTTATCGATTAATAAAATGAAACGTGATATCAAACATTCAAATGTTCTTAATTTTCTATAGAATTGTATGATATTCTTTTTTGTTGAAATTGAGGACAATATATCATACGATTCAAGTATATTCAAAGTCTTCAGTTGGTAGGTAGATTCTGCCAAAAAAAAAAAAAAAATCAAAAAGGTGATATCGCCCGAGTCATGCATATCGCTTTTTTCATGCTATTTTCTTAGTAGAATCTAGCCTCCTGAAGCTTTGAATAACACAATGTGGCTTGTACAGGATCGCGTTACGCCAGTGTCAGGCGGGATGGCTACAATGACATGCAGGCTACGTTGTTCTGTGAAAATTCAATAATAATCTATGAAATTGCTAAAAATCAATAACATCAATAACATCATTGCAAATCTATAAAAATCAATATCAACACAAAGGCCACTCATGGAGAGATGATCGATCAATAAATTAGCATTGATTATTATTGATTTACATTGATGAATTCATTGATTGCATAGACTGGGCATTCTGCATTCATAAAATCACTTTTGCCTGATGACATTTCTCCATTGTGAATCTTGGTGACCATAAAATTGATATTGTTTCATGCTTTTTAAACCCTCCACTGTTTTAATCTCGTTTTTGATATGTTTTCGTTTCGTTTCGTTTTTGCTTCCAATCTCGGAGTCAGCAATTTTCACATTCCCACATGTCTCCGACACACAAAATCGCATGCACTTTACTAGATTCTAAGAACAGCAAGCTTTCGCTGTTCGTACTATGTACCACAATTACAGCATTACACGAATTTGACAGTTGAATCGACAGTTCGAAAGAGATCACGAGCATTAACGACTTACTTGTGCCAGTGCCGAACGTGGATCCGGTTCCAAACGGCGTGTTGGACGTCGCCCCAAACATGGCGAAAGTCTCTTAGCTTCCAAACTATAACTTCCAAGTCCTCAGGTCTCAAATTCTTCATAAGGGAGCCCTGAACTGGAGTAAAACCTATGCTCCTCGAGTACAACACGTGAAAAGTGAAACGGAAAGCAAATAATGCTGCCCAGACAACTTGCACTCTCAGCAACTTCTTTTCGATGTACAAACAAACAGTGTTTAAATGTCACTCTGTTGTAGTCAGTGTTCCAATGTTTGTGATCTATACCATTTAGCGTTGATATTTTTAGAGAACTGCGTTGATAATTCTCGCTAATTTCTTGATTCTCGATCGATGGTTCTAAACAGTCCGCGCCATTTATGTCCCACAATGCCTCGCGAGTTGAAATGTCAAGCATACTATTTCGCGGACTTCCGCTGAACGGAAAGCCTTGCGCCTGCTACACAGGCAGCCCCAAAACCTTCGAGGGAAAAAGTGGGGAATTTTCTTCAAAATGTCAATCGACTTTATATCATTTAGGTAAGTGTTGTTGTTTGTTCTATTTAATTTCTATTTGTATATTGTGCGTGAAAGACGCTTTGGCAAAGGCTCCCCGGATATAATCACTAGATTCCAGTTTTCTCTGTCCCCCTATCTCCCGGGGGGGGGGGGGGGGGGGGGGGGGGGGGACTCCCTTTTTTGGGGCGGGGGTGCTCCTCGGGAACTTTCGATTTTACCCCTAAAAGGTACCTAAAATGGCGTCGCTTAGTTGATTTTGACCCCCAAAAGGTACCAACATGACATATTTTCCCTCGTAATTTTCTCTTGTATTTTTTCCGAGCGAAAATACGTCTGAAATTCAGGCTTCAAACAAGTGTGATTTGCCTAGAACGGACCCCTAACTGGTACCTATCTGGAAAAAAAAATGCAAGTTTTCAAATTTTACCCCTAAAAGGACTAATTTTAAACCCTAAAAGGTACGACGAGCACCCCCACCCCAAAATATGGGAGTCCCCCCCCGGGCCCTATCTTCCAAAAATTGTGGCCAAAAGCGAGGGGATATTTAGTGAAACCTTGGCATGAGACAGTCTCAAGTTTATTCTCACAGCAATTCAAGCGGCAATTTTAGAATTTCACTTGATTTTTAGTACGAAAAAATGGAAGACGTCGATAATTATTCAGTGGCGGATCCAGGATTTTTTCAAAGGGGGGGTTGCAGCACTAAGTTGGACTGGTTAGATATAGATAGACATATAGGTTAATCGCATGCCATTGCAGTGGTTCCCGTACGAAAGTTTTGACCCAGACATAGCCAGAATCCCGCTTGACTCCGGCCAAGATTTTGTGATTGCCTAAGCGGCTTTTTGACAGTTTGAAAAAGGGCAAATTCGACTCAAACAACTCTAAAATCACGCCATTTTAAATAGTTGTGTATAACGGACCTACAGTTTTCGGCCATAGATCAGAAGAAACGCGTTACTTCATAAGGAAATGACACTGTAATTGTAAAGAACAAACGCATGAGATGCGCGTCTTAGTTATTTTTCTCGTTTCCCAACTGTGAAGTAAATATATGATTTAAAATAATATCAGAGCTATCAGCTTGCTCTGACAACACTACACACGCAAACAACCTGAATCCGCTGAGTATCGCTGTTATTGTAAAGAAACAACCACATGAGATACGTGCATAAGCTAGCTCCGCTGAGTAAAGCGCTGTAATTGTAAAAAAAAACACATTAGAAACGCACATTTTTGGCTATTTTTAGTTATTATTTTCTTGAATCTCGAAAGTGAAGTTAACAGGTAATTAAATAGCATACTGGTATGACTAGTTTTACGGGAAAACTAGGTGGTCTGCGTCGGCGGAGACGTGAACATGAACAAACAACAACCAAAAGGGTTGAGATTTATGTTAAACGCCGTGGAAAAATGGTGTTTTGCTGACGTTTCGAGCGTTAGCCTTCGTCGGAGCAAGAGGGTGCTCCGACGAAGGGCTAACGCTCGAAACGTCAGCAAACACCATTTTTCCACGGCGTTTAACATAAATCTCAACCCTTGGTTGTTGTTGTTCATAAATAGCATACTGTTCGACGACTCACGCGAACAACAACTGATAAAATATACATGCGAAAAAAAATGCGAAACGGCAAAAGGGGATCGGCTACGTTAAATAGAAATAATTTCATTTCTAGTCTCGTGCAATACCAGTTCGTGTAAAATAAACTCTGTGTTGCGTTCTTTTAGTAACAGGAGAAAACCTAACATATTATCTCTACGGTGCAAGGGTCTGTGTCAGATATTCATAAATGGAGAGAGATAATTTACCTTTGCATCAGCTGATAAACGCTTTTTGCGTGAGTTTCGGCCAAGTATTATTAGATAACATGTTCGGTTTTCTCCTGTAGTAAAATATTTCCTGATTTGCGACTCTGTCAAAAGTGAATCAAAAGTAGTAGTTTTCCGGCAGTAAGGGCCGACCATTTAACTTTTGAGGGGGGGGGGGGGGGGGGGGGGGGGGCTTTTTTGTCGGTGCAAGATTTTTTTTTCTACCTCTGTTAAGCGGTGAGAATTTTTTTTCCAATAAAAAAGAAGGGTTTTAGTCACCATTTTGCTGTGCAGGAAATTTTTTTCGGCCCTTCGGGCCGTGCAGGATATTTTTTTTCAAAAAAGCCCACCCCCCCCTCAAAAGTTAAATGGTCGGCCCCTAAACAGGTCTGACAGCACCAAGGTGATGATGGATTTTGCACCAATAATATCGTTGCTTTATTCTGAGGCGATGATGGATCCGTACCGCTATGTCAGGCGCTATTCACGGTCGATGTTGTCAGGCTCTTGCAACGCTAGTTCACGCTCTTTTTCCTGCTCTCTGTCATGCTCGTGTCATTCTAGTTCCCGCTAGTGTCCGTCAGGCTCATATCATGCTTCTGTCCGGCTAATGTCCTGCTTATTTGTCAGCCCGAATTCAGGCTCTTGTCAGCCCAGACATTTTCGTGCGGGAAATGTCTGAGGCAATACCAATTGAACACCAATTTTTTAATTTCGTGCAAAATTGATAGCACCGGCACTGAGTTCAAATAACTACAGCATAACTGCGAGCATACTTTATCAGCTTTACACTAAGATTTGATCCTGCAGCGACTACAGCAGTAAGTTTATTTGCTAGTGATACATTGATTTTGATACCGAGCATGCAAAGAGACATGACCGTTTAGGTTGTTTATCAGGGAGGGGGGGGGAGGGGGGGCTAGGTGAGATGGCCTGGAAATCTCTCAAAGGAAGGTAGCTACGTAGGGGGTAACACAAATGGGGTTTGATGTTGTTTTTGGGCAGTTATAAGGGGAACTTAGCAAAGGTGATTTCATTAGTAACTGAAATTCATTACTAAGCAATTTGCTAATTTCACAAGCAAATCATTAGCCATGTTCACACTAAGCTTAGTTTCCATATAGTCTTATCTGTCATATCAGTCAAGTGAAACAAAAGATAATTCCAATTTTCCATTGTTTCACGGTCGACTGATGCAACAGATAGACTATATGGAAACCAGGCCTAAAGGATGAAAACACATCTCGATAGATTTTTCATCTGACGAGTTTTCCATCTGATATGAATTCATAGCTGTATTCACACTAGAGATGGAAAACTCGTCTGAGATGCGTTTTCGTCCAGACGGAAACTCGTCTTAGTGTGAAACCGGGACGAGATAGATTTTTGATTGGAAATCTTAGTGTGAAACTGCAGAGACCAGGGCTGTAGCTAGCGGAGGGGCAGAGGGGCAGCTGCCCCCCCAGCGAAGCAAAATTTTAATGTCAACATGTGGGGAAAACCTGCCTGCCCCCCCAACAAAAACAAAGTATGACCAAGGCCTGCCCCCCAGACAAAAAATTTCTGGCTACGGCCTTGGAGACAAGACTGATTTTGGACAGGAAATCATCTGAATTCATATCAGACAGAAAATGTGTCAGACAAAAAACCCATCATGACGAGTTTTCTGTCTTCTAGTGTGAATACATCTATTAATACAGCAGCACCTCTCTAATAGCAAATCCCCTTTCATGTCTTTCTCTTCCTTCACTTCATATCTTGCGCTCACTTGTCAGAACAGAATTTGAACACTCAAAGAAATAAATTCCATATCTCAGCGCAATGTTTATTCTTTATTTAATTTGTACCTTAGGTAGGTGCATAAAAAAATCAACATTTAAAGAGTTTCTTACCAAGCCACTTCCCCTTATAAGTAACGAATAGAATCCTAAAGTGTGACGTCACAAATTTGAAAAATTTCGAATGTAAGATTTTTGTCCATGAATTATAATGAAAGACCAACTCCAAAGAACGTTGCATGCAAAAAATGAACTAAAATGAACTCTGAATGTATGTTATGAACTGAACCAAAAATAAATTATGTATTCAGCAGACCATATCTCGGTCGCGTTGCAACCGATTTGCCTTATTTGTGGTGTGTAGCTTGCATTTGTGACTTCGATCAATATTATTCATTTCGGACAATTGTTGGCTTATTGGGCAACACTGGGGGACGCCGTGTTGTAGTTGTTGCGATGGTGAATGTAGGGAGAGCAGTCCTCGGTTTTGGTTCTGTAGACCAAACAGACAGCATATCAAAGTATTATTACACTTCATGGAATGCCTGTGGAGCATAATTTAATTTAATTTATAAATTTGGTCGAGGGCCAGGAAATCCTCACAGAGCGAGGTTCCAATTACGAGGTTCCCTGGACAGTGTGATGGGTTAGTAAGTTGTAAGCCTGCACTGAGGATGAGCAACTTCCGACGTCCTCATGGTTCTTTAACGTCTCCCTCTGGTTCCGGTTAGTGTAGTGTATGTGAGAGACGGGACCTACGGTTTAGAGTGTCTGTTATAGATACTCTAACTGGAATATCAGAAAAACTGCCAAAAATGCATTGATATGCACTTTAAACATATTACTTACTGCACGCCCCGCAACAACTCCCAGGAAGCGGCTCCTCAGGTTCGTATCCATCTGGGCAAGTACAGTCCTCCGTTATACCGCAGTTTGCTATGTGATTAGCGCAATTACACATCCAACATTTGCCATTACGGTCATGTGACGCCCACGTGGAGGCATCCTGCATGGTCTTGCCTTTGTGGACGCACTCTGACAACAAATATGAAAATAAGCATGCATACATGCATGTGCTGTTGTTAACTGACAGGAATGCCTACATGTGCTGTGCTTTCATTTGCTTTGAGGAAATTCTATAGGTTCTACATCTGTTAAATTGGTATCTACCGCAACAGCAAGAATAACATTTTATTATGAAATTAAATTCGCAGCGTTTGCTGGTGTAGAGCTAGTTTTGCTTGAGAAATTGCATGCAAGGTAATTTGAGTGATACCACCCATGAAACCTTTTTCATCACTCGCCGGAAATGCCGGGGAGGGACTCCCCTATTTTTGGGGCGGCGGGGTTGCTCGTTGGGAACTTTTAATTTTACCCCTAAAAGGTACCAAAAATGGCGTCGCTTAGTTGATTTGACCCCTAAAGGGTACGTATTTTCCCTCGTAATTTTCTCTCGTATTTTTTACAAAGGAAAAAATATGTCTGAAATTACTGGCTACCAACAAGTGTTAGGCGGAACTGGCTCCCGCAAGAGAGAGCAAGAATCCCGCGCGCCACAAAATCAATATATAAAAAAAAGGATATGGGAAGAGGTCAAAACAACGGTACTTTATAAGTATCCAGTTTAGGGGGGTGGGTACCCGAGACCCACCACCTCTTTCAATTTCCCTAAAAATTGGATTTTCAACTGCCGATATCTCGTGAAATAATTGATGAATCATGCGAAACCCTACCAATGTGCTCTACACGAAGAGAACAACACATTTCTGCAATAAACTCGGGTATCCCTTATTTTTGTTTCGAGAAAATAACCACTGGATAGTGGATACTTATGGGGGTAGGCATATCAAGATAGTTCAATTGGATAGTTCCCTTGAAAAAGTGGTGACTTTCTCAAACTTCCTTATAAGGAAATATCTGCATACCATATTTGGAATCCTAGTAAGATTTTCACTAAGGCCTAGAAAGCTTAACTCAACCAAACTCAAATATACTCGAGGAAAGATGCTATGTGCTTTTTCCACTGTGTTAACAAAGTAGACAAGATACCACAGGAAGCCCGGTCAATCTCTAGAATGGCGACGCTGCTATCTTGATATGTAGTACCCGGTACCCACCACCTCTTTCACCATCCCTGGATACTTATCGAGTACCGTTGTTTTGACCTCTTCCCTAACCGGTTCGTAGGCTAGATGTTCCAGAGCAAGGGCCCTAGACCCGCCCGGAAAATATGCGAGCTCCCCTTATTCATAATTCATCTTCCACCCCCGAACACAAATGACGCCAATGCTATCTTCGTACACGATGAGAAATTAAAGAGGTGGAAATACTGAAGCTGTTTTTGGGTGTATAAACACCAGTTTAAATTTTAATGAACGCATAAACATTATCTTATAAGCGAGCGAGTCTATTGCATATCTCCACAACCACAGCCTGCTTGTCTGCCTGCTTGCTTGTCATCCCTTGTCTCAGTCCCTCGCGCGCCTACTCACCACAGTATCGACAACCATCGCTTGGATTAGTTTTCCATTTCTCGCAGTAGTGAGTTGGCTCCTCACAATATGGATGTAGGACATACTGTATGAAAAAGAAATGCTTCTGTGAAAACACAGCGTCAGAAGTAACTATTGACTTGAAGTAGACTATTTCAACTATAACAAACAACAACACATATCACTTCTGGACGAAAAAACGGATTTGCTCAAGTTTGCTGATGAGAAAATATGGTGTATACCTTTATACAACAAAACACTAGTAAAACGCGCGCTCTGATTGGCTGACAGGCCGTGTGTTATTAGAGTACACACGCGTCATAGCGCGCGCATGCAAGCAAAACCGAGTTTGAAATTCGCGCACTGTTTGAGCTCATTCGTCTTTAGAAAAATCGCTTTTGTTGTTGTATAAACAAATATATCTCGTTTTTTGTGCGTATAAACTGTAATAGATACACAGATGACGTCACAGAATGTCATGAACAACAGTCCACGCAACTCGAGACATTCTGTGACGTGATCTCTGTATCTATTACAGTACACGCACCCAAAACGAGATATATTTGTTAAATAGTAAACGCGGCGCGAAGCTCGAACTTTACAATCTATATTTGCAGCGTATGGCTCCCCACGTTTAGTTCGAGTTTACTTTAGGCTATACACTAATTTTGCTCATTTGCTCGGCGGGCAAACCTTTTTTCATCCAGTGGCTTTGACCGAGCCAAGTCGCCGCTTAATAGAGATTGGCCGCTGAATTGAGGAATGTTCAGACCCCGTTAACACGAGACCGGTACAAAACCGGACCGGTACAATTCCGTTACGGTACTGTCGCGCGTTCACACGGGACCTGCGGTACCGGACCGATTGTCACGGCTAGGCCGTGTGAACACTGTTGGAAAACGTGCCAGAATTGTACCGGTATCGTATGAACAGACGGTACCGTGACAGAATTGTACCGGTCCGGTTTTGTACCGGTCTCGTGTGAACGGGGTCTCAGTGTCAGTACCCAGACGCGTTAATTCTTTTTGGAATATGTGATAGTTTTAACATGGCGCGGAGAGACCCACAGTTCATTTTGGGTAGAAAACAATACATTATAATTTTGGGACTTTGAAAAGTGGCCGCTTAATAGAGGGTGATCGCTTAATAGAGGTACCGCTGTATAGAAAACATACGAAGCTAAGGGACGTGTCATTATTTACCGGGGGGGGGGGGGGGGGGGGAGGGCTTCCATTTTTTTCTAAAAAGACTAAAAAAATAAGACCCTCCCCTGAACATAATAGAATAAACGCGACCCTCCCCCAGTCGTAGGTAAAAAAAATTGGGACCCTCCCCCCGCCTCCCCATGTCATATATATGTTCTAAAAAACCTGTCAGATAGTCTATTGTCCGAGTGAAGCAATGTCTCTTTCATTTTTTAATAGCAGAAATACTTTTTTCTTACTTCTGTCAAAGCTATATTTTCTATCGCCTCGATTATTTACGTGAGGTTTTGGGTAATACATAGTAAAAATGCAGTGATCCTCCCTCTCTATAATATAAGTACAATCGATCCCATCACCTCTCCCGTCCCCTATTTGAAGACATTTTACAGAAAAGGGGGGTCGTATATCTTTTGTTGCGCGCGAAGCGCGCGCCCGAATTTTGATAACTATAGGTTAACTATAGGTTAGATGAAGCTTCTAGCTACTTATGGGCTCCTGAGCCAACAAGGTTATATTATTCATGCGCACAACTGCGCGCCGCAAATGACGAAGTTATTAATATTCATGTAGCGCAAAGCGCGGCCGAATGGATGAATTTCTATGCTTGTAACATCAACTCACGCTTACCTATAGGGTCTTCTTTCAAACATATAGTGACTTGGCCGCTATGCCTATCATTGCAGGGCATTTTTGGTGGAGTTTGCTTTTCCTCGTCAAGATACACTTGTTCTTGTAAACGGCGTGAGGATGGTGTCTTTGTTGCGCAAATAGTATATTAGACGTAACTGTTTATGCGCGCGAAGCGCGCCGAATTTATAGAGAAGTTGGTGAAATAACTACTATCGGCATCTGTTGTACCCTCTTTCGTTGAAATGTTGCTAAAAAAATTATGACCCTCCCCTAAACAGGAGTGAAAAAAAATTGGACCCTCCCTTTAGACACGCAAAAAAAAATTAGGGCCCTCCCGGCCACAAAAATAGGAGCCCTTCCCCCCCCCCCCCCCCCCCCCCCCCCCCCCCCCGCTAAATAATGACACGTCCCTAATAGAGCTATTATTATTTAGAAAACGTGTGTGTGTGTGAGTGATTATGACATACATTTTCGACAACGGCGACCAAAACGACGGATACAAGAATGTGGTATCCTTGAAACTTTGCCATTGTCTTCTTATTGAAAAGCAGAATAACCTAAAACGAAGATCAAAAAGGTTAATTTTTTCTCGTCATAATATAGTATATAGTATATGTTGCTTCGCTTCTTAAAGTTTACTTAGGCAAGGTGCTTTCAGGGTTTTGGAAGGGCGGGACGGATCGAGCGGGATGCGTTTCTGGTTTTGAACCTGATTTGTCCAGGCTATTACACCCGATTGCGTTTGACCGTTCCTTGGTTCGCATGTTATGTTTGATAACGTTTGAAAGTTGCGTTTCTAGGATGAAACGAGACGTTTCTATGGCGAACCAAAGAGTTCCATCCTCTCTGATGGTCAGTGAAAAATACACGTGGCGGTTGCCCTTGGAAACGTCCGACTTTTTGTCTCACAACGCAATTTCAAACGTTCAAACCATAGGCCTCACAGCAGGCTACTGGAAAAAGTTTGAAAAATGGCCGAATTGTTTTAAAAATGTCTTAAATATCTATATAAACAATTATAGAATACTTTATGATCTGATGTGTATATTGTGATTAGATTCTCGGTTTTGAGGGGACAATTTGCACTTTGGGTCTGAACTTCCAGCCACTCGTCACTCGTTCCAACGACATTTCATGCAAATTCGGCTATTTTTCAAACTTTTTCCAGTAGCCTGTGAGGCCTATGTTCAAACGTAATGCGCGAACTGTTAGGGTAAAACAGTCAAACGCATTCGTCTGTAATAGAACCAAGACTCTTAATGACTTCATATTTCTGTTTTAAACGATTTTGCATGCAAAAGGGGGTGCGTCCGCAGAAGAATTATAGAAGCATATAAATTTCTTGTAGAAGGCTTGCAACAGGAACGCACAGAGCCAAAACGCAGTATCGACTTACCTCTTGTTAGTAGTGAGCCGAAGTTTCTTTTACCCCCTCCCACTCTTTCACTAACTATTATAAATGTTACAAATCAAGCCATTTTATAGATGACTTATTTTAATTAATATTTCAATATTCTAAAGGTATAACTGTCCAAAAATATATTTCACTAAAAGGCGTAAAATTACTAACTAAACTTAATAAAAAAATGCTTCGCTAGCTGAGATAAGCTAAGTGTTTAATTTCCAATCTAAGTAGCTAACGATCTAAGAACTCCTTTTGGGCAGTATTTGGACAGCTATGTCAATAGGTGGGACATATACGTCTTAACCGAACAACCTCAAATTGTTTCTTAATTAAAAACTATGAGAACATCTGCCAAATATGTGCACCTTCTAATTGCTTAAATTTTCAAGAAAATATAATTAGTTTCGATCGGACAGATCCATGACAAGTCACTAAATGTAAAGTGTTGCATTCCCTTTCTAAAATTAACAAAGTTACAAGCGCTTGGCTGAAGTTTTACGAACTGTTGCCGCAGAAGGCTGGAAAAAGACTTCAGGATGTCTTGCCGGCCGTCTTTTTTTGGGAGCTCTGAGGAGCTAAGCATGCTAAGAGCGTAAATCTAAGGAACATCAACTGAAAATGACGTTTACCCCATTCTTTTAGCGTTTTAGTGTGGAGGGCTGAAACCCGGGTGGGGGGACTCCAATATTTTTTGGTCGGGATGATCGTCGTATCTTTAGGGGTTAAATTCACGATGGTTTGGTCTCGTTTAGGGGTGATCTTGATCTTCAATAAATTTTAGGGAGATTGGTATCTTTTAGGGCCGAAACTGTGTCCAAATTGTTTTTTCTGATGATGGTGCTTCTAAAAACCGTGTAAGAAAGAGAAATTTTTCGATTAGAAGACGATAAATTAGAAACAAACACGAAATTTCTTGATGGGTATCTTTCACCTGTTACCTGTGTCCTTCGCGCCTACTTGGTACCTAAGACCTCATCGATCTTTTAGGGTATCTTTTAGGGTAATAAATTGTTTGAGCCACGCCATGGCCCGCCATGTTTGGTATCTTTTAGGTGTGAAACTGAAAATTTCCGACGATCATCCCCGACCAAAAAATATTGGAGTCCCCCCCCCCCCCCGGGGGGGCTGAAAACGCTATGAAAATGGTAGTGTGGACGAGGATCAATTGATGCGTTTTTCGGTGAAACGAATCCAGATACTTTTTGAAAACGCGTTAGTGTGGACAGGGCCTTAGTTAACCTAAAGCAGCATTCGCTACTTCGCTACTTTCAATATTCCTATGTAGAACTGTGTCGTTTCTGCAAAGACGCGAATATCAGAATTACAATGCTCTACGATATATATCATTGATATACACAAGGAAGAAGGTGGGACCAAGAACCGTCCCATGAGGGACACCTGACGTTACAGGATCTGACTGGAGCGAGAGCCATCGACTGCAGTGTACTGCACACGGTTAGATAGGGAGGCTTCAATCCAACCAAGGGAAGAAGAACAATGTACAACTTGAATGGGGCATGTTTTTGGCTTCAGCCTTGATAATTATTTTCAGGTTTTCTTTGTCCTTTTAGAAATACCAAAAACCTCGACTATTTTCACCCATAACATTTTTTAATGCATGTTCAGCTATGTAACGTTGTTCAATGTTTGCCGTTTTCTCCTCTCAAATCGCGCATCATGTAGGTATATTTACGGTTTATTTTCGCCACCAGGGAAGCCATTTAACGATATTCAGATTTCCATACGAAAAAATTGGGACACGCTGATAATTATTATGAGCTATTTGCGTGTGAGCATACTTTTGTTCCGCTACATTTCAGAATTAATCCTGAAGCACTACCAGCAACAAGTTTATTTTGATATACGTGATACATTGACATATTGATGCTGATCAAATTTAGGGACCGTTCCGCCGATTATTTTTCGTGGGAGGGGGCTTGATGAGACGAGGATGCGGATTGCGGGCCTTGAAATGTTTACTGCATCTCAAAGGGGAGGCGGTGCCCCGTTTTTTCAACCCTCTTCTCGGTGTTTGGAAATCCTGATGAAACACGCTCTCTAGTGTTTGAGCTATTACTCTCATAAAAACATCCAAAGTGTCAGTTACATCATCAAGAAAGTTTTCCAGCCTACAGAGCTCATTGAATTATTTTGTTTTTGTGTTCTAAATAGAACATTTCAGACTGTGCTCAGGGGATCCCTAGATCATATGAACACTCTTATCTAATTTCCTCTTGTTTTTTCTTTTAAAATATTTCAATGACGACCATACTATTTAAAGTCAGCAACAGTAAGCAAAAATGTAAAAAGGTTTAACTTTGTGGATGCAGTGTATGGGGGGCTCCAAAAATTGTAACTCTCATCAAGCCACCTCCCCCTAATAATAATGAACGGTCCCTTGGCTTTATGATTTTAATCATTTCCGACCAATTACAACTGGGGGAGGCCGTGTGGTAGTCGTAGTTTCATCAATAATGAATGTAGGCAGAGCAGTGGTCGGTTTAGGTCCTGTAGAACAAACAGACGACAGCATATCAAACTGTTAGTTATTTCACTCCAAAGAATACGGGTGGCGCGTAGACTCATCAACAGGCATCTCTTGGCTTAAATTTCAATGTAAAACCTCAAAGTACATAGCGCGGGGTTGCTGTGCTGAGGCGAAAACGCGCACGAAGTCAGGCACGAAGATAAATCGTTGGGGAGGGGAAATCCCCTCATTTCACAATACAGCCGATTGCATTTGAGCGTTTTACCCTAACAGTTCGCACGTTACGTTTGAACGTTTGAAAGTTGCCTTGTGAGTCGACAAAAAGTCGAACGTTTCCAAGGGCAACCGCCATGTGTATTTTTCACTGACCAATCAGAGAGGACAGAACTCTTTGGTTCGCCATAGAAACGTCTCGTTTCATCTTAGAAACGCAACTTTCAAACCTTCAAACATAACGTGCGAACTGTTAGGGTAAAACGCTCAAACGCAATCGGCTGTACCTGAAGAAGGTTGGTTTGCCCAGCCGAATATTGTACTGAAAACTATATTCTCTAAAGTTGTGTCGACTTTTTTCTCGTGTAATGTTTTTTAAATGATTTGCTTGTCGTCTTGAACTCGAGTGGTTTTTTAAAAAGTAATTTCTTTCTTTGCCACAGGAAGCCCAATACTTGAAAAACGCGAAAGGGCCGAAAAGAAAGTTCATTTTTACGAGTGGATATGCGAAGCATAGAAACTAGTATTGTGAGTGGGTGAGTGGGAAATTACGGGTGTTCGGCGTCGTTGTCGTCAGTTCAACACGGGCAATAGGATAAAAAAGGTTTAAAAGAAGAAAAAACATATCTCAAAGATGGATGAAGTTGTCTAAAAGAAGGCCCATCACCAACCGACAGCCTTTGCGGACTCTAAGCCAATCAGAGTACCCGAAAAACAAGGACCAATTTGAAAACAAAAGAAAACGGGGCGCAAAGGCTCCCGGTTGGTGTTTGGTGCGATTGACTACAAGTACACTTACACGTGATATGGCTTCATAACCACGGGCAACAGGACAAAGTTTTAAGTTTAAGTCTCGGAAATGAATTTAAATATATATATCTAGGGAAGGGATGAACTTCAGGTAACCAAACTTAGGGGGAGTTGTCTAAGTGATGAGAGGGGTGCAAGCGCTGTGTCACGTGATTTGATGTCATAACCACGGGCAACAGGATAACGTTTTAAATTTTATATGGGACAATGTATATCTCAGGAAAGGAAGATTTTCAGGCAGCTAAACTTAGTGAAAGTCTGAGTAGTTATTGGGTGCTACACGATGTAAACAGGTAGTTCAACTAGCACCTTATGGACTCTAACAGTGACTTGGCTGCCGTAAAAATGGCTTTTGGGTTTCAAGACAGCGAAACTAAGCACCATTTCTTGGATAAAATTTTAATTTGAAGCAATCGGATACCATCAGCAAATGCACTAGTTTAATTTTTTGCGTTCCGGTATTCGAAGAGAATATTCATCATGAACAAGAGACATTAACAATGTAGACACTCTCGTGAACTAGAAATGCGAGCGTGCAAACAAACTACACTTTTGTAGGACTAGGACTTTCTCTCGATTTACGGACGTTCGCCAAAGAAGGGACAGTCTACAGGTGACTTGGCTCCCAGGGGCGTAGCCAGGAATTTTGGTTAGAAGGGGTGGGGGGGGGGGGGGGGGGGGGGGCGGATAGTGATGATGGGACGAACATTTTCAAATTTCCTCCAGCAAATACAGTAAATGTATGGGAAAAACCCCGAGAAAGGGGCTACGTCCCTGGCTCCTTTAAAATACTTACTGCACGCCTTACAACATTTCCCAGGAAGCGGCTCCTCATCTTCGTATCCATATTCGCAGGTACAGACCATCTTAGCGCACTCTGCATGGTTGGCAAGGCATTTGCACTGATAACATTCGCCTCCGTGACGTGCCGCCCATTCTGAGGCCTCCAACATGGCCTGGCCGTTGTGAACGCATGCTGAAAAGAAGAAAGAAAAATAGCATCTATAATTATTGTGATTGATTAACTATAACGTTGATCAGGATTTCGGTCGCGCGCTGAGAATATATCGTTCGTACGCGTGAAAAATTACGATAATTCACACTATTGCGAATTCATCCAATCGCAAATTTTTCACAAAAATGCTATTGACCATGTGTTGACATTGTGTAATAAATTAACAGAAAATACATCGACGCTTTAGAATTTTTTCTTCTCGACGTGTTCAAGTTTGATATCATTCATCATGTTAGGACCTCCCTTAAAAAGACCCCCTCCCCTGGAATTTCCACTCGTGAAACAGACCCCATCCCCTAGCTGTGGAATTTCCACCCTCATAAAAGACCCCCTCCCTTGGAATTTCAATTTATTCTGCCCCCTTCTTTTCAGTAATTATGTTATCTTCAATTTATCCATACTATTGATTTTTATTTTTTATTTATTTTTATTAATAATAATGTAATGCGCGTTTGATTATTTTTATAGATAGATGCGCAATATAAGAAATACATTATTATTATTATTATTATTAAAATACCCCTGGAAAATCTATTTTTGGATAAAATGTCCCTGGAAAGTCACCTTTTTCACCCCTCCCCCTTCAAAACAACCACGCGAGCTAATAAAAGACTGACAGAAAAAATCTCTGCTAGCAGGGTACACCCCCTCCCGTGGAATTTTCCAGAGTCCAATACAAACCCCTGGAAAATTTTCCGTAGGTCCTCGACCCCCCGGTGCGGTTTAAAAATGCAATCCGCCATTTTTAAGTCAAGCTGCAAGCAGTCTCGTGCGCTTTTTAGGTAGCTAAGAAATCAACCCTTGTCTCAGTCCCTCGCGGCGTACTCACCACAGTATGGACAATCATCCCTAGGATCAATGTTCCATTTCTCGCAGTTGAGAACGTCCAGTTTCTCACATTCAGAAACGACATACTGTAGTATGAAAAAAAGCTTCTTTCAGATCCTACGTTCAGTAGTATATCGTCCATGGTCATTGCATTTATTTCAGTACTTAACATTGTTTTTCAAGACCGAGATCTTTTTTTAGATCCGATATTCTTTATCTTTTAACATGGTTCTGTTCATGTATCTTTACTAAACGGAAATTATGACTTTTCCTAGTTTTGCTTAAATCAAGGTAAAATCTGAGTAAAATCTTGAAAATTCAACTCGCTGCCAATTTGCGCCAGGTTAGAGGTTTTATGCTGAAACTTCAATTTTTGACTAACATCAATTGGTTCTTTGTATTTCTGGAATTAATTTTGACGTAGTTAGGGTCACGTGACCCAGTTAGTGCAAGTGGGCTATTGTACGAAGTGTGAAGAAATCTATAGGTAATAAATCAATTTCTCGAAATCTCAAGAGAATTACCTTAATTGCTAAGGCGAGCAAAAAGGCTGATACAAGAATGTGGTGTCCTTGAAACTTTGCCATTGTCTTCTCCGTATTCAACAACAGAATAACCTAGAAATGATGATACATGATGATACATCAGAAAAAATATTTCGAGAAATAATTAAGCAGTGCAAACAAAATTCAGCAGTTAAAATATCCCGTTTACAATTACTCATTATTTTGAACCTTGAATCTTAACAGATAGATAACCGATGTTTTAGTAGCAAATTCCTCTTTTTTTATATAAGAACATTATGTTGCAAGACTGATTTTCATACAACCGGGGGGGGGGGGATACAACGGGAATGCACAGAGACAACGAGTGGTAACTAGGGTAGTTTAGACTTACCTCTTTTTAGTGGCGGTTGAGTCTTCTGGCAGCCGAAGTTTCTTTTACTCTCTCACCCCTCTCTCGCTCTCTTTCTAACTATTACAAATCAAGCCATTTTTATAGATGACTTATGGCAATATTCTTAAAGCTAGCTGTCCAAAAATGTATCTCACTAAAAGGGGTGAAATTACTAACTAAACTTAATAAAAAAAATGTCGTTAGAAGCTAAGTGTTTTGTGTTCAACCTACTAAATGGCTATGTATCTAAAGACTCCTTTTTGGACAACTTTTGGACAACTATGTCAAGATGTGGGACATAGAGCAGATTTCGTATGACTGTGCCACGACACGGCACTGTCGCGGTCGCGGCACGGAACCTGGCCGCCTGTAGATACGGAATGAAATCGCGTAGTCGCGGCACGGTCACGGTCGCTGCGCGGCACAACTTTGCCGCGGCACTTTTCACAGTCATAAACGTTGTTGTTACGAACAACCCCAAATTGATTCTTAATTAAAAACTATCAGAACATCTGCTAAATATGTGTACTTATTTAAGAAAATAATTTTCCAATTGATAAAATGTTCAAAAGATGATATAATTATTTTCGATCGGACAGATCCATGACAAGTCACTAAAACTAAAGTATTGCATTCCATTTCTAAAAACCTGGTCTCCTAGCAAACACTTATTTCTAAAAATGAGCACTAGTACAAACGATATTGAGCCGTTAAATTGATATCCCGTACACCTAAATACTCGTATCTTTGAATCTCGAATATTCACCTGATACGGTAATTAAGGTTACTGAGAACCTTCGCGCACATGTTCGAAAAAAAAATCATACACGTCCTTAGTTTAACCAAAACATATCAACCTATATATCGTTGGAAAGCTTATAGAATGGACTAGCGAACTATGGCAAAAAGAAATATTTTTTTCATAATTAGAAATTTTGTTAAGGTTTTATTAAAGATTCGGGTGTGAGAGTTTCAAGAGATAACGCTGACGAACTGCTAGACCTTGACTCCCAAGTAACACATTGTTTTAATCCTTAAAGGTGTTTCTCAAAAACCGTGTCTGCGTTTTTTAAAATTTTGCTTTGCTCAAAAGTTATCGAACTTTTAAATTTCGAAGGTCAAATTTTGTAGAATTTTCACGCTCTAAAAAATTAAAAAATTCATAACTGTTGAACTAAACAAAATTTAAAAAATCGCAGAAACGATTTTTGAGAAACATCTTTAAGGATTAAAACAATGTGTTACTTGGGAGTCATGGTCCAGCAGTTCGACAGCGTTAGCTCGTGAAAATAGCACACCAAAATATTTAATCAATGCTTTAAAAAAAATTACAGGTATCAATAAGTGATTTCTTTTTGCCACAGCCCGCTAGTCCATTCTATAAGCTTTCCAACGATATATAGGTTGACATATTTTGGTTAAACTAAGGACGTGTATGATTTTTTTTTCGAACAACGTGCGACAAGGTTTTCAGTAACCTTAAGCGCGATGTTTTAGTAGCAAAATTCCATGTTTTAATAATAAAAAAAATTTGCTGGAGGCCTATAAGCATGCAAACAATGCGAAAACATCACTATATATGTTTTTCTTGTTGGCGAATTGATTGAATTCCTCAAAAAAAGGTGGAAAACACATGATTTGCCAGCACAAATCGAAGAACGTCAAAGAACAAGCTTAAATTGAAATCGAAAGCCTATTACATAAAAGAACCGTTGACTTTTCTTTTTTGTGTCAAACGTTTGCTCTCCCAATGCGACCATTGTTCATTCAAGCAACACAATCACCTCATTTTACGAAGTGGATTTTTGCGAGTCATCCGCAAACTCCGGTGGTCGATTGACAAGGGACTGCCACTAAAAGTACAAAGCATAGACAATGAAAACTGGAAGAGGAAGAAAAAATTACAGGTGACAATGAGAAAGAACAAGTCCAAGAAATGAGTCCCGCGCGAGATCGAAATCTTATCGAATATTCGAGGAGGAGTTCAAGTGTTTAGGTATAAATCTCTTTCGATAGTTCAGGGTTCGCGAGTGCCAGGAAGGCAGGTCGTGAATGTGTTTTTTTTTTGTATCGGATTTTTGCGAAGGCAAGCATTTTTTTTGTTTTGTTCCCGGAAGTGTGTGATCGAAAAAGTTATTTTATGTTATTCCAAAATCGATAGAGGAAAATGTAGAACTACTTAGACAATAAAGTTGACACTGAGAATATGCACAATTCTGAAATGTCGCCTGCTTTAACAAGTCCAACCTCAATAGCTTCCTGCACGCTCTGCGTACCTATGTTTTTTTACAGTCCGCGCCATTTATGTCCCACAATGCCTCGCGCATACATGTGGACTACCGCTGAACCGAAAGCTTTGCGCCTTCTACACAGGCAACCCAAAATATTGTTTGCCTTCAATTATTCGAGGAAAAACAGAATGTATAGTTCATTAGTAGCAGAAACTTGTAAGTTTCTGTTAGTAGGTTATTACATTTTATGAAATCGAAGTAAAATGTGTTTTTGTTTGTTATGTTTGATTTTTATTCGTATAATTATTGTGCGTGATTGAATTTTTTGGCAAATCACCCCGGAAATCATCACTAGATTCCAGTCTTCTCTGTCCGTCCGCGCGCCGGTTCCCAAAATGGCGGCCAAAGCCCCCAGTTCAAATCCTGCAGAAAACGAGCCACAAAAAAGCATAAGGCGACGCCGAAAAGAGCTTAGACATCGAGCACAGAGCCTAATTGAGGGAGCACAAGAGCTTTCCGATGATTCTGACGAATACGAGACGACGATCCCAGAAGGCGACGAAGAAGAGTTTATTGACGAGGAAACGGCCGAGCTTGCAGACGAGGTCATGCAATACACAAGCATGGAGAGAGAGCTACTCAGTGAGACCGTTCTAGGTAATTATGATAGAAGTGTGTAACTCTTGCTGCAATAATTATCGGGATCGGACATCGCTACATAACATACTTTTCTCATTATGTTTCTTGTGTGCACTGGGCATTACTATTGACAATAGTATTGTTAGCTGATGCATTAATTTATACAGGATACAAACTAACAGAAAGATTGCGATTTCCTTAGAGGAAGAAGTAGTCATCAGAGAGGGGAAACATTAAGGGGATTATTTCAACAATGACCATGGCTCATCACCTTTGTCGCATGTGTGTCTTCCCGCTCCGCGAATCCAGGCCACGCAGGAAGCATGACGTGACATGCAACATAAACACAGATTCTGCCCTTAAAACATATTTACATAAGGGAGAGCAATGACTTTTGGAACACAAGTTTAAAATCCTTGGAAATTCAAGGCCGTAGTTTTTTGTCTGGTGGCAAACCTTGGTCACCCTTTGTTTTTGCTGGGGGGGCCAAACACACTTTTTCCACACATGTTGATATTTGCTTGGGGGAGAGGGAACTGCCCCTTCTGCCCCCTCTAGCCTCTAGGGATTTTTGTGGCAGGGTGCTAATCACAACTCCCCCTTTCAAACATTTGCAAATTGCATGGTTCATTCCTGTTTGATTTTTTATATGCATGCTTAACGTCAATTTACTCAAATTTAAGAGCAACTATTAAACATAGCTAGTATCTCATTCCCACATTCCAACTCTTTTTTTTCATCTTTTAGGATACCTGTGGTGGTCAATGATATATGCCATTGCCCCAATGATATGGTTCTACCCTCTGAATGAGCTAGAGATATCAGGATATGAGGTCTTTGTCATCACTATTCTATCACCAATATTCACTGGCATTGGAGCTATCATGGGCTTCTGCCAAAGCCTTCACGGTCTTGCTGTTCTGCGTACTCTTTCACTAGTGGGTGTGGCCTCATTTCAAGCCCCATCAACGTTGATAAGACTAATTATGCTGGCATTTGGTTGTGGCACGGCTATGCTCTGGTTCTGTGGTGTTATATGGAACAAATATGCCCATGAAAGGTATTTACATTTAGGGATGAAAACTCATGTTGAATGTCTATGTTCCATTGTTTTGACAGTTCTTCACTTTTTATCCTTAAAATTTCCACATTGGTCATACAGCAGGGATTGGGATTTCTACTGAAGGGGTGGATACAGGGGGGAGGGTGGATTAGGTGGATATCCACCCACCTTTTGGAGTAAAAAAAAGCAGAAGTCCATCTTTTTATTTTAAATAATATAATAAATAAAGTCTCAAGCTCATGTTTGTTGTTGTCAAGTCTGTTCTTTACGGACTGCCGAAGAATCCATACATGAATTCATTGGTATGCCCAGTAACTCAGAATACGTAGCTCAGAAACTAAGGTGAAGCTTCCCTTCTAAATGAACGAATACTAAGAAGTGTAGCTTTCTTTAGTAGTATTCTTAGCTTACACCGAACAGTTGAGAATAAAAACTTGTAAGGTAAAATTGTTCCCTCCTTAATATCGAATGATTCTGGGTATGGACCATTAGATGGTTTAGGGGGTGGGATACAGCAAACCGTTTTCAGGGCACCCCCCATTTTTGTTATATTTTTAACAATTTTTTCTTCAGGTCATTGTCGTTCTGGGGCCTCATCCTCGGCTTCTTTACCATGTTAGCAGCAAGAGCTTCCTACGTCTCTGTCAATCCCATTTGGTCAGATGAATGGTCAAACAAATTCTGCCTTGTGCTTGGTATTGTAGCTACACTTGACCGTGTGTATACCGGCTACGCTGCCTCAGTCAGTACTGATGGTGTGACCCCTAAACCCAAGGATGCAACGGTACAAGGCCTTAGTTGGGTGCTTGTTTCAATCGGCTTTGGAGCTTTAATGTTCTTAACTCACTCTGTGTTCAGTGAAGTATCAATGGTATGCCGCTGGGGTGTGAGTCCATATCCCAATATAGGGGCTGCACCAAACCCATGGGGGTAAGTAGAGATCACAAATGGGGCTCTGTTGTTCAAAGACCCTCTATGACATTGATAATCTAATGATGTCAACACGTTTTGATAAAAATGTTAAGCTAATCCCTTAAGGATCCTTTAAGCAGGATCCTATAAGATCTTAAAAGATTCTACAACAGGCTCCCTAAAGCCCTGGCCAAACAAAACACAAGTTCATGCAAGTCAACTCAAGTTGTGCCTTGCACAGACTTGCATTCACTTGCTTTGAGGTGGCTAAACAAGATACAAGTTTTGATGCAATGGTATGACTAGTTTTACGGGAAAACTAGGTGGTCTGCGTCGGCGGAGACGTGAACATGAACAACAACAACTAAAGGTTGAGATTTATGTTAAACGCCGTGGAAAAATGGTGTTTTGCTGACGTTTCGAGCGTTAGCCCTTTGTCGGAGCAAAGAGGAGTTTTGATGCAAGTTGCTAGAACATGTTAGACAGTGTGACATTTTCATGACTTGTTTTGGTCGTAAATAATATATTTTAGCTAATTTGGAAAAACAAAGAAAATTGAAAACTTGCATCAACTAACATACACTTGCAGTGTGGTGGCCAAACGAGATTCAAGTTGTCGCAAGTTGCATGAAAATTTGAACATGTTCAAAGTGAACACAAGTCATCTCAAGTTGGTGGCCAAACGAGCGCAAGTCGACACAAGTAGCAAAACTTACATTTGACTTGTGTGAAACTTGCATTTCGTTTTGGTCAGGGCTTAAGGCTTTGATAGGCTTTGGTAGAGCATTGCACAGGTACCACAAAGGTTGTGGGTTTGAAGCCTGTTCAAAGCCTGATTTTTTTTAATCAGTATTGTTTAACTGTATCACTGAACTGTATGAACTCTCTCCCTGCATTCACACTAGTAGATAATTCTAGATTTTTGATGTTATGGTTGTGACCTGATTTCACATTGAACTTCATTCCAGGGCTGGAGTCCCAGTTGCTTTAGCTATCGGCATCCTATTGTCCCCCTACAAGTGGACTACCACAGTGTACTGGTGGATTGTGGGCAGCGGAGGAGCAGCAGCATTATACTATGCGCATGGTGTTGGCTCTATGCTGGTGGACTTGTTCTTGCAGTCTATATCATGTCAATATGGCCCTCCATGATTGATAGATTGTTTTGCCGCCCACCTGCCCGCACACTTGCACTTGCTAACCTGGTGTATATTATCTTAACCCTTGGTTCTGTTTGGGTAGTGGCATATAATTTTGTTCCAGGGGGGGAGTATACAAGAGAGAGAACTGATATTTTAACTGGTCTTACCATGGTATTTATAGGTAATTGTCTGATTTTGCATATCATTTCATCATTCAGTATAGACCAAATCGGCTAACGGTGTTTACATCTTGTTGCCACCCAATTCGGGTCACGTGATGATTCCTTTTGGGTAGATACTTTTGTTAGTTCTGCACATGTGCTCGTGCAATCGGTCAAGTGAGAAAAATTGGACAATTGTAACTACCCAAGGGAATCATCACATGATCTGAATTGGGTGGCAACAAGATGTAAACACCGTTAGCCGATTTGGTCTATTGCTCGTGGTTTTATTTAGCTCCTGCCAACTATAATCTTAAACCCACCAAACTAGCACAAAGAATGGTAGAGGAGGCAGGAGGAGGCAGAGCATGGACACGAACTGTGGTTATCATAGTTATCAGGGCAATGTTCTGACCACTTGGCTACTTGGTCACCATGACACTTGATTTTATATTTGTTAGGTCTAGCCATCACGACAAGAGCTAAGCCAGATGACAAGGAGCTGTATGGGAAAGCAAAGAAAGAGGACACACCCATGAATGAGGAGAAACCAGAAGAGACAGCACCATTCAACTTTGATAATGTGGCATTTCCAAATGCTGGCAAGGATAAATACACTTTCTTTAAAACTCATGTGAAACCAGGTACAGAGTGCATTTCACCCCTGAAATTATAATGAAATTGTAAAAACAGAATCCATAAGAAATTTACTAAGAACTCTTACTAGTACATTTTATGAGTACATTTAACTACATTGTACATGTACATATGGCTAATTGTTTAATTATCATATTTCAGCCATGGTGTTTTTAGTGCTGTTGACTGCTGGAATCATGGCTTTTAGATTTCATAAATTAGAGTACAAGAGGCCAGTCAAGGTATACTTGATCATCATATGCTGTTATTCTGTTGAACTTTTTAACATTTACTGCAAAAAGGGGGCCATTCACAGGTGCGGATCCAGGGGGGTTCATCGGGTGCAAATGACCCCCTCTCCCAACAAACCAAATTTTTTGGGATCGGTTCGCTAAAGACCTTTTGTCATTTCAGAGTGGTTCTTTCTTTATGTGACCCAATGTATACAAGAATATTAAATTCATGATTAGCAACCATGATTTCGCCTCGTGAGAGGGCCACGGACAACAGAGAAGGATTGGTTTACCTCTATTTGTTTCTGGGCAGGGGCGTAGCCAGGGGGGTCGCCCCCCCCCCCCCCCTTTCTCGGAAATTTTCCCATACATTTACTGTATTTGCTGGAGAAAATTTGCGCATTTTCGTCCCATGTTTTCACTATCCGCCACCCCTTCAGAAATTCCTGGCTACGGCGCTGTTGGGCGTGGTGTCATCAGCAAAAATGAACCCCCTCTCTTAAAATCCTGGGTCTGCCACTGGTTCATAGTCTGCTTGTCAGCTCTTGCTTGGGTTTATTCTGAAATTTTGCTTGCCATCCCTAACAAACATTTCCTAACAAAACTCACAATATGCTCAATGATCCAGCACCTCTGCATGAGCTGGCCAAAGGTCAAACCCTCTTTTGCTTGGGGATGTTTTAGCGGCCGAGATAGAGCAGCGTTTGATTGAGCATAAGTCCATTTAGCAGAACAAGCTAAATGTAAATTTAACAATGTAAATTTGATACCTACCAAAGGCATACCTGCCAACTCTCCCGGTTTTCGCGGGGAACGCCTGGCTTTTATCCTTAAGCCCTGGCTAAACTAGGACACATGTAGCGCGCAAAATTGTAGTCGGACACATGTTTCCTTCATGTTTCCCTTTTTAGCCACGAGAGAAACATTGTTGCGCGCGACAAATTTTGTAGCCGGGACACAAAGAAATGTTTCATCGCAAGACAAGAAACATTTGATGTGTCCAAGACACACGCGTGCGATGTTTCCTAGTTTAGCCACTCGGGGAAACATGCATGACACAAATGTTGCGCGCTACATGTGTCCTGGTTTAGCCGTAGCTTTAGTCTCCTGGGAAAAAAAAACTGAAACTTTCCACATATTAACACTGTATTATCTCCTGGGTAAATTTTTTGCAATTTTCTCATACAGTTGTATTAGAAACACAATCTCCCGATTTTGGACGGCTTACGGGGTTGGCAAGAAATACAAATGGGGTGCTCCTAAGCCTCAGTTAAATTACTTGCAAACACTCGCATTAACTCAGCATAACGTTTTTGCCGTTTCTAGAAAGATCCTCGTGTCTTCTCCGCTATGATCTGGACCGTGCATTTTGGATATGACAACAGGGGCTGGCCAAGTTTTGAGAGAGCTGCACAGATGATTAATGACACTGGTAAGATCTTGAACGATACTCAGGTGAAACGATAAGGCCCATTTTGTCGCGCGAGTCGCGGCGATTTTTCTCGCACGTACACGTCAATTAATGTAAACTAGGTGCAACTCGTCGCGATCTGCCGCGATTTTTATCGCGTGATGTCGCAGAGATTTCAAACATGTTCGAAACTCTTTGCAACTTGTTGCGATTTGAAGAAAAGAGAGCACAGAAATCGCACCGGATAACCTTTCACGCATTCTAGAGGGGACGTTAAAGAACCACTGAGGGACGTAATAAACCCACTGGCAGTGACCACCCTCAGTGTCTGTGCTTATGACCGCTTGGCTGCCAGTGGCGCCGTTGAGACCCAGCGCAATTCAGCTTGCGAGCTGCAAGTCTGGGGAGTCGGTCTCCAACATTTCCTTTTTTCTTTCTTTTTATGCGGCCGGGCCATCTGTGCGCCATGACTATCATAAATTGGTCCCACAAATCGGTAATTAAAAATCAGTCATACAAATAGACCTTTTACGCTTGAATGGGGGCCTATGCTTTGTTTACCCACCTGGCGCGTAGAATGTTCTTTGTTTTCACACATCATTATTAATGAATTTTCTCGTGCATTACAAGAAAACAGATGACATTGTTTCGCATTAGTGCCAGTTGGGAAAACAGACCTAGCAAAACCACAGGATCCCCACTCAAGCGGAGAAGGTCTATTGTGAAATCTTAACAAAAATGCACCAACTTTCTTTTGTGTGTGTGCTTTACAGGTGCGGATGTTGTAGGATTTTTAGAGAGTGATTGCTCCAAGTCGTACTTGGGTAGTCATGACCTGACGGGCTGGTTCCAGGAAAGACTTGGCATGCATGCAGACTTTGGACCATCCACTAGGGATCACACCTGGGGGTGAGTAGTAAGTTACCTATCTCGTTACCATGGAGATCGTTGTCAAGGGCTGAAGGCGCGCGCGTTTAAAGAGCGGGGAAATCTTTTGACTTCCGTTATTCGTTTTTTGGGAAAACCCGCACGAGTTTGTCAAGGTTACTAAGAACCTTTGCGCAGGTCCTCGAAAAAAAAATGCCAACCTATATGTCGTTGGAAACCTTATGAAATGGACTAGCGGGCTATCTCAAAAAGAAGTGCTTGATTAATAAAAATACGTTTTTAACTCGTGGCTGGTTGCGTAGCAACAGCCAAAGAGTTATCGTGGTGACTCGATGTCACTCACTCACTCACTCACTCCTACGTTAGCACGATATTAGCATAATTTATGCTGAAGTCATCCATCCAACGGGACTCTCGAGTTGCGGGACCATACGAGCTATCTGCGGGACATGGCGTGACTATTCAACTAAACTCCCTGTTACCTCTATTCCCACTGGGGACCAGCAGTACGTATATAAGATATCAACTCATTAACATACTCAGTCAGTTGGTTGAGAACGAGCGCCCGTCTTAGACGTTCCTCCAGTTCGACTCAAGTCTGCACTCTACTCTTCACAAGACTTCGCAACCTACTTCTACAATTAAAATTTACTTGTTCTCGTCGTCTCCTCTCATCTCTTCCCGTTATCAACACTCAAGTTATTTATTTTCTACTGGCGTCGTCTGCACTTCAACTTCAAGAACGTGTTCCTGTCGCAATCTCCGTTCAAGCCTGACTCGCCACCCTTTCTGAAGCGTCTACGAAGGAACACCATTGCCTGCTGTCTCTTCAATTCTACTTCCCCATCCGTCTCAAGTCCATCCATCTCAAGATAAACCTTAGGTATATCCGACAGATTCGGTATTTAATTTCGTTGTTGGCGTTTCATTTTTGCATTCTTAATGTATTGTTTGCTTTGGTTTCCAGCTTGGAAGTTCTGATTCCTTTAACTCTCGGCAACCGAACTAGAAAGCCCGGACACATATTCTCCCTATATTCAAAGATGTACTGTGAGTATTCGGTTGCCCTTAATTATTTTCCCACGTTGCTTTCTCGTCGGTTCAGGTATTTTCTTAGCATGTGCTCGGCTCAGCGTTTTAAAGAAGTTTGACAACAGAGTTGTTCTGCAAAGCGAAAAGTCGCTGAAATTTTAGTGTATTTCAAGGATTATATTGTTCAATTGAGTTTGGCTACAGAGTTGTTCTGCCCAGCGAAAAGTCGCTCAAATTCTAGTGTACTTTAAGATGATAATATGTTATTCAGTAGTGAGTTTGGCTACAGAGTTGTTCTGCCCAGCGAAACGTCGCTCAAATTCTAGTGTGAGTTTGGCTACAGAGTTGTTCTGCCCAGCGAAAAGTCGCTCAAATTCTAGTGTGAGTTTGGCTACAGAGTTGTTCTGCCCAGCGAAAAGTCGCTCAAATTCTAGTGTACTTTAAGATAATATGTTGTTCAGTTGAGTTTGGCTACAGAGGTGTTCTGCCCAGCGAAACGTCGCTCAAATTCTAGTGTGAGTTTGGCTACAGAGTTGTTCTGCCCAGCGAAAAGTCGCTCAAATTCTAGTGTACTTTAAGACGATAATATGTTGTTCAGTTGAGTTTGGCTACAGAGTTGTTCTGCCCAGCGAAAAGTCGCTCAAATTCTAGTGTGAGTTTGGCTACAGAGTTGTTATTTCCAGCTTATAGTCACTCAAATTCTAGTGTATTTTAAGATTATGATATACCAGCGTGACGAAAGTAATGCGGTAATGTGAAAGTAAATGCTATGACAATCTGCCATAATAAGGTCTTTTTATGATTCTGCATCTTGAAGGCTGGTTTCAGTTTATGTCTTTGTTTTCTAACAAAAATTGTTCATAGATTTCAATGAACAATTTATCGAAGTACAACATTATTATTGGCACATAGTATTTTAGGTGACAGGTGGAGTTAACACCTGCGCTAACCTCTTAGGAAACAGCTCGTTCCGAGCGGATTATGTAATCAACACCGGGGAAACATTGTACGTTAAATTTTTGACTTTTAGCGTTGTATATTTATTACTTAACCTTATGGCGAAGGTTCTCAAATTTTGGTTGTACTAATTTCTGGATAACCCTTCCTGAATTTGGGAGGACACCAGGCCCTGCCTCCCGCAAGGAGGTACAAATAATTATACTAAAGTAATAAAGTAATAAAGTGTACTGCTTGGTAGTGTGTGTTATTCTTTAGGGTGAAAGTAAATGCTATGATAATCTGCCATAATAAGGTCTTTTTATGATTCTTTAAAACTGCATCTTGAAGACTGGTTTTAGTAAATGTGTTTGTTTTCCAACAGAAATAACTTGTCGATTTCAATTGAATTTTTATCGATGTGCAATATTATTGGCACAAAATATTTTAGGTGACAGGTGGAGTTAACACCTGTTCTAACCTCCTAGGAAACAGCTCGATCCGGGCGGATTATGCAATCAACACCGTGGAAACATTGTACGTAATTTTTATTTTTATTTTTCATTTATTTTTTATTTTATTTATTTATTTATTTTTATTTTTAATTTTTATTTTTTACCTTTTAGATTGTTTTTTTTTTATTACTAAACCTCATATGGCAAAAGTCATGCGCGATAATTTCTGGATAACCCTTCTGAGTTTTGGGAGGAAACCAGGCCTTGCCTCCCACAAGAGAGGTGCAAATAATTGTGCTAAAGTAGTAAAGTGTACTGCCTGGGAGTGTGTGTTATCCCTTAGGATGGGGCTATACTACCCTTTTGGTGAAGTTTGTCCAGTTGTTTGCAATGCAACTAAAATATTGTATTATATATCATATCGAGTTGTCTTTGTCACTCATGTCGAATTGTTAGCTCTATCGGGATTGACCCACTTTCGTTTACAGAATTCACTAGACGAACAAAGTTAACGTATGAATTAGACTCTTTCATGATATTCACCTCTCTGCCCAACACTCCTGGAGGGATCTTCTTCGGTCCTATGGACATTTTGTCCAGTGTTCTGTCCTCGGACGGGGCATTTCTGGGTTTGTTGGGTTTGGGGTTGTACCCTTGAGCTTACATCATAACCTCTTGTGTCAATAGACTGCTTGATGTGTATATGGGCAGGGGTGCAGCCCCGGACCCAGCAACCCTTAAGCATTTTCGCCTGTAAATTGTTACACTATGCATCCCTACTGTCCCTACTCATTGACTAGTTGTAAAAAGTCATCATATTTTCTGAGATTCTGAGTTTTGGGAGGAAACCAGTGCCACTAAAATCTTGTATTATATATCATATCGAGTTGTCTTTGTTACGCATGCCGATTGTGAAGTGTTAGTTCTATCAGGATTATCCCACCTTTGTTTAGACAATTCACTGGACGAACAAAGTTAACGTATGTATTAGACTCTTTCATGATATGCAACACTCTTCCCAACACTCCTGGAGGGATCTTCTTCGGTCCTATGGACATTTTGTCCAGTGCTCTGTCCTCGGACGGGGCATTTCTGGGTTTGTTGGGTTTGGGGTTGTACCCTTGAGCTTACATCATAACCTCTTGTGTCAATAAACTGCTTGAATATGTGTATATGGGCAGGGGTGCAGCCCCGGACCCAGCAACCCTTAAGCATTTTCACCTGTAAATTGTATCTTTTAGGGGTTAAAATCACGATGGTTTGGTCTCTTTTAGGGGTGATCGTGATCTTCAATAAATTTTAGGGAGATTGGTATCTTTTAGGGCCGAAACTGTGTCCAAATTGTTTTTTCTTATGATAGTGCTTCTAAAAACCGTGTAAGAAGAGAGATTATTCGATTCGAGAAGACGATAAATTAGAAACAAACACGGAAATTTCTTGATGGGTATCTTTCACCTTTACCTGTGTCCTTCACGCCTACTTGGTACATAAGAACTCATGTTTTAGGGTATCTTTTAGGGTAATAAATTTTTTGAGCCACGCCATGGCCCGCCATGTTTGGTATCTTTTAGGGGTGAAACTGAAAATTTCTGACGATCATCCCCGGTCAAAAAATATGGGAGTCCCCCCCCCCCCCCGGGGGCACGATTCATTGTCAAACATCGTATTCGATCAGCAATTTCGGGCATTTTATGGAGTATTACCATCGGTATCATACGAGTTGTGTGTGTCAATACAAACAGATTTAACTGAATACAAGGATCATGAGCTTGGGCGTCCTGTGATATTATAAAAGGAAAATTACAGTGGCTTGAACATATGAATGTTATTTTCTCATGTTAAAAACAATATGTTACTATTGCTGTACTTGTCAAGATATCCTTCTGGTCACTCGAAAAAATAATACTCATATCTTCACACCTCTATTTACATGTAATATCCTCTATAAAAATTACAGTGGTACCTCTATCTTCTATTACTTTCAGACTTTATGCAAACGTTGCTAGGGTAATACAGGGCCGTAGGGCTTAAAGGGTCAGGGGGGCCGTCCCCCCCCCCAGTTTTTCCCCAATCAATCCTTAAAAACTCCCGATTTTGCACCCGTCATATCAAAGTTCCCCCAAACGTGTGGTAATTTTACATACAACAAAGAATTCTGAAGCCCTCTGTTAGCTGGGTAAATTGTGATATTCCCATAAAAAAAATACTATATCCCAAGAGCAGCATTTTTGGGGCTCCCATAAATCAGACACAAATACTTTGAGGTAATGGGCACAGGCAGTCACCAGAATTAGCATAAAAATTAGCCTAAAAAATTGTGCCCAAAACAACAAAAGCAAAAGACAACATTGATGTGTGTGTATATCCGGGATTTTAACAACAGCAATATGCTACAAAAAACGAAACCCAATTCAAGTCTAATTCACTAACACTGTACTTTGTTGCTCTTCTTTAAATAATACTGTATGAGAACTAAACTGTATAATTGCAAATGCCTGCATATCATGTATGGCAGTTGTTGCAAAACAAAGCAATGATGTACAGTGTTATTGTAATCGCAATATGCTTTAAGGTATAAAGTGTGCTTCTGACCCATTTTGAAATACTTGACAATAAATTATATGCTACTTTGTACTTGATCATTCTAATAGAAACAGGGACAACATTGAGGTAGTTGTAACTCAAGCTAATACATGTCAAATACTGCAGCAATGCATTTGTTGACTAAAAAGAAGAGATATGTTTGTATGTCACAAATCCAGGTGACAAAGAACTACAAAAACAGTGTGACATATTATGTTCCCCCAAAAAATTCTTAATGCTATTTTATAGGGGCTACATCGTTTTGGTGTCAGTTAGGGGTCAACATTTTTTTTTTCGTTGAGCAATCTGCCCCAAAATATGGGAGTCTTCCACCTTTCCCCCTTTAAGGTGGTTCTGGGGGGTGTCAAAGTCTTTTTAAACATCTAATTTCCAAACGTTTTTTAAAAGAAAACAGCCACGAGTTGGCCTATGGCATGCCTTTGATTTAAGGATTGATTTAGAATTTTGGTGTGCCATTTTCACGAGCTAACGCCGCCGAACTGCTTGACCCTGACTCACAAGTAACACATTGTTTTAATCCTTAAAGGTGTTTCTCAAAAACCGTGTCTTTTTTTTAGAATTTTGTTTAGTTCAAAAGTTAAGGGTGTGATTACCTAGCTTTTTAATTCGTCGTTCCAAGCATAGCAACCGTGCAACCATAGCAACGAAATAGGTAAACGCACTATTAAGGTTCCTGTTGTGTAAAATGATTCAAATCTTCGCAAGTGCTATCTTTTAGCCATCGCTTTCAGCTGATATGAAAATTGCTGAGTATCTACTGAACATCCCTGAAACTTTTGTCCTGAGATAACAATAGGAAAGTTGAATGAACATGTTGAACTGTTCGCCTCAGCCTTACTTTCCCTGCTAGCAGGGGTCGCGACCCTAGTCAGCCAGCGAAATGCAGAGAAACGAGGCTCTGCTAGCTGGGAAAGCCTTACTTATTTTGAAGTGTTAAGTTTTCTTCCATAGATTTTCATGGATTTTTGGGGCCTTTTGTTGGAAATACGAAAAACCTCGACAATATTTTTTTCACCACTTGGGAAGCCATTTAATGGTAATTCAGAAGTTCACTTGATTTTCAGTACGAATCAAAGGCATCCATTGGCCAACTATAGAGAATGAAATATAGAGATCAATAAATGGAAAACATGACTGAATAAAACATAACTTCAAGAGACTTTAATGGGAACAAGTTAATAAATGATTTACACTAGAGACTCATGGGAGATGCTCTTTGTACTGGAAATCTAGTTTACTTATTATGCGACTTGTTCCCCCGCCGTCTCCTAGGTAATGAGTCCATTATTGTCCCCGTAAACTATTTGAATGCTCCCCAAATGCCTCTGGTGCCAGGTGTTTAGTTACTTCTTCCCATCAACGTTTCTTGAAAAGGGCGTAATACACAATAACGGTGTAGGTAGTTCTATAACTCATCTTTAATAAGTTAACGTTCTTTTAACGGTACTTTTTTTTTACATCAGAATGCTTATCTGGTCATGTGCCGGTCCTGGTGGCCTGGTCTGGCTTTATTTTATAGTATGACGTGTATAAAGTAACCTGCAAAAGCCAAGATTGCCGTTCTCTTGATCCTTCCAGTTCGCTTCTGTTGTGATTTGGTTTCTGATTTTTCTGAAACACTTGTCCTACCTCTTTTTGCTCCGACGAAGGGCTAACGCTCGAAACGTCAGCAAAACACCATTTTTCCACGGCGTTTAACATAAATCTCAACCTTTGGTTGTTGTTGTTCATGTTGACCTACAATAGTACGACAAATGATCACCACAAAAGATGGTATAATTTGAAGGTATAATTATTTGCTGTGCTGTTTTGTTTTTTACTAGAGGTTTGCGGATCGAGTCTTTCGATTCTGTGCCGTTGTTGACTTGATTTTGATAAGCCAGTAATCGCGTCAGATTACTGGTTTTGAACAATCAAGTCGTTTGATTCTGAGGAGTCGGATTGAGTCTTTCAATCCTTTCTTTCAGCAAATAAGACAATGTAATACAGAAGAAGTGTAAAAACTCTTCGGGAAAGTCAAATAAACTTAGCTTACCTTTGCACTTTCCACGTAAAGAACCAACCAGCCGTTCGACGCAAGGACAACTCTGCGCCTTTCGTCAAGAGTCACGTAGTCAACGTCCGAATGTTGCGACGAATATGATTGGCTACGATATGGTACCGACATCCGATAAATGAAAGGCGATATCCCGGAACTTGGCGGTCAACTTCGTAGAATGAAAAACATATTGTGATTGGCTACGACCTGTCTACGGACTTCTACGATTTCTTTTCGGACCTTCACGCGTTGTCTAGTCTGAAAGCCACTGCAGTACCTCGCAGAGCTTAAAAGCTCCACGAGACAAACAGTTGGAGACGCTTATAATTATTATGAGCTTTATTGCAGGCATACTTTTATTCAGCTTTACACTTAAGAATTGATCCTGAGGCAGCGAGTTTAATTTGATACACGTGATACATTGACATATTGATGCTAACCAACGTTTAGGGACCGTTCATGATTTGTCGTGGGAGGGGAGCTTGATGAGAAAAGATGGGCCATGAAATGTTTACTGCATCTCAAAGAGGAAGCGGTGCGTAGTCGTTTAGGCATACTCAAATTGGGGTTCAGTTTTTTTTGTGCAGTGTAAGGGGGGTGGGGGTGGGATTTGCATTTGACGAAAGTACGCCATGGGGAACTGCTGCTGGAGCTAACCACAAATTTACTTTAACAGTAGTAACTTTTATTTTTATATACCAAGTGTCAAAGTTCGCGTTTTCTAGTATTTTGTTGGTTGATCACGTGAACGTAAAGAAATTCGACTGTTTCCCTCGCGACAACTGGAAAGGCAACGTAATGTCATTTGCACGCGTTTTTGCACAATTCATTCACCTAAAAACATTTTTTCATATTTCTCTATTTTTGTTTTGTTCCCTTTGACACTTGATATGATAATAAAGCACTTATTTACTGGAACCTCAGGAAAACAGTATGGTTCCCTCGCTCCCAGTAAAGAAGTGTATCTAAATTTCGATCATTTTTATTTAGCATGGGGGGCTCCGAAAAGTGTATTGTAACATTTTAATTAAGAGTTTCTCACCAAGCCACCTCCCCTGATGAGAAATGATCGGTCCCTTAGCTTTATGATTCCAATCATTTCCGACCTAAAGCCAATAACCAAGAGGAAACTGTGGGAGAGGTCGTGTCGGTCTCGTCTTGATGACGAATGTTACAGGGCGAGCAGTGGAGGCCGGTTCTGAGGAACAAAGAGGCATCATATCAACATTTATTTTTACACTTCAAAGAATGCGGATGGTGCGTTAGTGTCCACACTTGCGGCTTTTTCGTTAGGTTGGCTCCGTTTTCGGTGAATGCTTGATCGATCCCATCCCTATCTCACTGAAATAATCCCTGGGGAAAATATACCATGAAAGCATCTCTGCAATGCAAATAAAGATTACTTTTCAGAAGGGAGGCGAATTTCCCGTTCTCCATTGCTTTTCGCATGTTTCCAGCTGGTCTTTTGACGTTTTCGCAACGATCGAAACACAGAACTTCAAGCTAGGCCTGTTTCAGACGTCGAGCTTTTGCCGCGTTGAATCCAATTGTTAGAAATTTCATTTGCAGCTTGTCTAGTGCAAAAGGTAAATCTAGATGAACTATGGCAGAACAAAAAGGAATGTAAAGTTTGTTTTTCTTGTTTATTCATCCTTTTGTTGTGAAATGGAGGAAAACCAGTCGGCTGAATTGGATTCGACGCGGCAAAAGATCGACGTTTGAAACAAGCCTTACACAGATCTCGTACGTCTGCTAGCATAGAATTCACTGCCAAACTACTCCCAAAACAGTGAAGATCAAATTTCGATAGTATTTAAGACTGATGCGGTTTCACTGAAAATTTGGTATTTTAGTTTAATAATATGAAGCTCCAAGCTCCACCATCCCGTCCCAAATATTGTCCACATGCATTGACCAGTAGCTTTCCTGGTGCTTGCTTTTGCTTTTGGGAATTTGGACTGCTAGGCATCAAATATTCAAAGAGTAACTTTCATCATGAACCAACAAATAATGCATTCACCGAGCCGCAGTTGTTTTAACTTTCAGTATATTCATTGAACAAATTGGCTTGCAGCTTTTGCTTTTCCGGGCCCCCTTTTCTCAAGAGATTTTTTCCCCGTACATTTACTGTATTTGCTGAGGGAATTTGACAATTTTCGTTCCATGTTTTCACTACCCCCCCCCCCCCCCCCATGTTTCCTCACATTTCCTCTAAATTGAACTTTGCATCACGCGCTTAGCATTCGAGATATCAGCTTGAAATTTTCCAATAATGTTTCATTTACAGTCCTATGTTGATATTCAGAACTCATCATTTTATAGCTCCCTCGAACGCTCTGATTCTGAGCATTGCTTATGCTAATGAGCTCAAATTGTAAACAAAGGATCCTCCTATACTTACTGCACGTCTTGCAACATTTCCCAGGAAGCGGCTTCCCGTGTCCTTTGCAGTTACACACCACTTCAACACACACTGCCTTGTAGCCAGAGCATGTACACTCAAAACATTTACCCTTGTTACGTCCTGGTCGTGTCGGTCGTGCCGCCCACACGGAAGCATCCTTAAAGTACTTGCCTTTGTGGAAGCACGCTGAAAAGAAATATGAAAAAGAGCATCTGTATTATATAAACTACTAGCTGATGCCCGTGAAAAATTCACGGAGTGTAAGGAAGAAATGTATTTACTTAAGTGTTCTCTGTTTTTATATCATAATTCAAGCGGAAAGCGCGGGCCAAAAAAAACAACGAGAAAACGTCACTTGAATCAGAATTGGCGTTTCTACGAAGAAACAAAAAATTCGTTCTGTAAATTGTAGCAGCCAGCTAAAAAGGGAAACTTATCCACATACCTCGGTGGGGGAAGGGGCGTAGGGTTTTTGAGCTTGTCATAAACAGCGTATCGGAGTCACGCAACGCTCCCCGCCCCGTAGCTATACCTTTTCCGGATTTACCCGTTTTTCGAGTTTTTTTTTTGTCGTAAACGCGGTTTTTATTTTTAAAATTTTTTTAAGGTTATACGTTACGCAGAAAGCATCCCTTTTCCGCGTTTTAGTCATAAATAGGGTCAGGTTGAGTTATATGTAGTTTTGTTTTCATCGTGAAGCTTCTAAAATTGGTATAATAATGCGAAATTGCGAGATAAATCGATACTTGACTCACGCGTACAACCGCCAATAATGTATGTATTATGAGACATTGCGGCTGTCAACACTGTATTAGGAATTTTCACTAATGCTGTAATTTGATACCCTTGCATCTTTGCATCTTTGCATCTTTGCATCTTGCATCTTGAAATAGTGCAAGCCGTGAGAAAGGAAACAGTCAAGTAAAAATCTTGTAATAATTTTTTTTACTTTATGATTTATACTTTTTTCGGCTTTGTCCCTCGCTTAAAAAATCGCTTGAATTACAACTTAACCCAAAGTGAATCTTTCCAACAAATTAAACACACCCTGGAGATATTCCCTCCTTCTCTTTGGATTGGTGTCCTTCGTTTTGCGATACAGCCGCCAGGATTTATACTTAGAGAATGTTATTCATGTCTTTGCTTTGTAAATGTGTCATTTCGACTCTTAGCATGACTTAGCGCGCGATCTGGGGGAAGCAAGGTAGTGTGTACGTTTGTTCAAACCTGAATGAAAATGTTTCTCAGCTCAAAGCTTTCGAATTAGAATTATCCCTGCACATTCCTGTATGCAATCTGTAAGAGAACCATTTAGGTTTGAATGCTGTATCGCAAAACGAAGGACACAATCCAAAGAGACGGACTCACGCGCGTGATTTTGTCGCACCGAAATCAGGGAGACCAGTGCAAAAAAAACCCGGCCCTTTTGGGGGGGTACTCATGCTGACGGGGGAACTCAGGGAAATCATGAGCCCTCTCCAAATCAATATGGCCATTGTGATTTTTTTCCTTTTCCTGTTTAAGCAAAACACTTTTAAGCCGCCATTGCCGCCATTTTGAAATCTCCCACAGAAACTAAAAAAGAACTCAGTTCGCGTAGCCGAAAGCACCTGAGACATTCAAACCTAAATGGTTCTCTTACAGATTGCATACAGGAATTATAAGATCACATGCCTTCCGTTCCTAGACATTAGCGCAAGCTAAACAAGGATGATTTATTTAAGCATGTAAGCATTTAAGTCTCTGGTGCTTTCGGCTACGCGAACTGAGTTCTTTTTTAGTTTCAATGGGAGATTTCAAAATGTCGGCAATGGCGGCTTTGTCCCTCGCTTAAGAAATCGCTTGAATTAGAACTTAGCTCAAGGTGAATCTTTTCCAACAAAAACACGCTCATGGTCCAGGGTTTGCGAACTTGTTTTGGCGGCACAGCTTCAGGGCTAAGCGGAGCGGGTGCGGACACGATTTTCCTTACGGTATTAATATATAGCAGAAACATATAACTTAGTATATGTTTATGTATATAGATAATAGATCTTTTCCAAAATGGCCGCCGCAAATTCACATGTCTTAAAATTAAACTGACTGAAAACCAAATACTGGCACAAGAAGAATATCCTCACATTAGTAATACTTTAAATTTTTGCTATGCCAAATGCCACGTCGGCTGAGAAAGCAGAGTGTGAATTTTGAAAATTTTACAGAAATTTCTATGACTGGAAGTATGGCGCATACCCCTCCTAGTCATACAAACGTCTGTAATTTATCAATTTTTCAACGTTCGTTTTGTCAAAAGATATTGGATATGATGCAGCGAGATTTTGTAGGTTTACTAAAGCGATGATGTGTGTTCTAGTGCTGGTGTTCAATTTAAACAAATATCGATTTGAATTTTCGGCGGCCATTTTGGAAAATGGTCTATTTCGCTGACTGAGAAATATTGTAATTTGCTCGCGTGAAAAGTACGATTACCATTGCGAATTCATCCAATCGTTAAGTGTTTACAAAAATAGTATTGACCATGTTTCATTCTCGAACCCAGAGCTCCCCGGCTCGTTGCCTCGCAGGGAGGCTGTGGTGACATCCATTTGAGGGCCTTCGCTGATTGGCTGAAATGGCGCGCATGCGTACATAAAAGTAGCTGAATCTCGCTTTATAAAAACGTATGTGAAAATAACACTGGCATTCGTTTCCTAGTCGTCTTGTCAACCTAGCCTTCGACTTTAACGTTCTAAAAGTAATTTTGCGTGATAACGGCCTGTGCTAGCAGGGTTGCTTTTTAAAACAGCAAAATTGATTCTGTTCTTCCAATTCTGCCGAAAACTACGCGAGTGCAGTCTATTCTTCTAGTCTAGTCTTGTCCCAAGCTCCAGTTTCTCGCGGCCTACTCACCACAGTATTGACAACTATCGCCAGATGTTTCCATCGGTTTCTCACAGAGGGCAGTTGACAACTGCTGATCACATTCGGAAACGACACACTGAAGTATAAACAAATGCGTCTTTGAAAACACAGCGTCAGAAGTAACTAAAAACAAAGCTTGAAAACACAGCGTCAGAATAACCTAAATTTTTCCGGTATTCAGCTTTCCGTCTGCCAAGGAACTTTTAATAGCTGAAGCTATATATCTATCCACTATCGACTTGAAGTGGAAATTTCCAGCTATAAGATAAGCGCGCGCTTTCAATATTCTGCTAACTTTTAAACAAGGATACTTGTCAAGGAAAAATTGTCAATTTTGTCTCGTCTACATGAGCAAATACAAATTGTCAAGGAAAATTGCTGGCGCGTCTATGAGTCCATACCACTTTGTTCGCATCAGCTTGCGCGCGCGGCTCAAAAAAAGGGAGCTTGTTCGAATGCGCGCGCAATTTACAACGGAAAATGATAATAATTACAACATTTTGACCACGATGATGGCGTAAAGATGATGGTAAGCAAGAATCCACACAATAGATAATCCAAAAAAGCATAGTAGTACATCCTTTTAAAGGTAATTACCTTAATTCCTAAGGCGATCAAAAAGGTCGATACAAGGATAGGGTATCCTTGAAACTTTGCCATTTGGTCTTCTTATTCAACGGCAGAATAACCTAAAACGAAGATACCAGAAAGGTGTTTTTCCCTCATTAATAGAGCATATTTTGTTCTTCGCTTCTTGAAGTTTCAGGTTTTTGAAAAGGGAGTTTTGTTGTTGCGTTTCTGGTTTGAAGAGCCAGATTTGTCAGGGGGCTACTATAGAACAACCATGTCTTTTAAGGACTGCATTTTGCCGTTTTGAGCCATTTCTGCATTGCAACGGGAGTGTCTCCCGTTCGCAACCAAGGTTGGTAAAAAATAATTGCAGAAAATACTGACAAGATAGAGTAAAGAGTTTATTTACTTTTTTTTAAAAAAAGTCGTAGGGAAACTCGCCAAAATCTCAAAAATCGTGTTTTTTTATTTAGATTGGGGACCCGAAAAACTTTACTTGTAAAGACTTACGTTACGTTTGCTCGAATTTCTCGGGTGCTTTTTCGCGTGGATCTTGGGGTTTGAATTAAAAAGAAAGCTCCTTTTTGGAGGTGTAAATATTTAAAATATCCATGAGGTAGTTCTTGACTATTTGAATCAACAGAGAAGAAAAGAAAAACTTGTGAATTAATGTGTTATTGCAAAACAAAGTTTTCGCGCTCGATAATTCTCGGGTGTTCCGAGAACCTAGCTCCAGGGCAAAGTTAAAACAAGGCCATGTATTTCCGTACCTTTTTGATGGGTGTTGATACCTTGTGCTGTTAACTAAGTGAAGGAGAGCCCTTCGTTGTTACAATTTAAGTAGCCGGAATCCCTGCCTGAGTGGATAATTTTATTGCAATGGCTTTTTAATTACTCGGCACATCCGTTACCCAAACAGTCAGATCAAAAGATGCGGCTGAAAATCTCATTTCGTCGAGCTATTCACAGCAATTATAGCTACTTGGATGAATAAACATTAATTTGATGGAAAAGTCTCAACAAACTTTCAAGTTTTCTCTTTTTAATTCAAATTTTTTTCTTCCATTTTTTTAATAGCTTTCAAATTGTTCGCATTGTTTTGTTCCTTGCAATTTCGAATGCGATTTTTGAAAAAATTGTTCTCGACTACGCACGAAAAATCAAATAAAATCATTCGATTTTCGCCCACAAAATTGACATTATTTCGAGAAATCAGAAGTCCAAACAAAATTGAACAGTTATAATATATCGTTACTCATTATCTTTGAATCTCGAATACTAGAAATAGTAAATGAAAGGGGAGGCAATATTCTTAAAAGCTATCTGTCAAAAAATGCATCTCAACTAAAAGGCGTCAAATTAAATTAAACTTAATAAAAAAAGATGTCGCTAGAACCATTGTAAGTGTTACCTATGTACCTAAGGGCTCCTTTTGGATAATCTGAGTGTAGGACAGAAACATCTTAACCAGACAACCCAAAATTGTTTCTGAATTAAAAAGTACGTGCACTTAAGAAAATAATCAATACTTCCAATTGCGAAAAAAGAACTTTAAGGAAAAATAATTATTTTCATTTTTTTCGTTCGGACTGTTCCATGACAAGTTCTAAGGGTCAAGTGTTGCATTCCCTTTCTAAAAATCTGGTCACCTAGCAAAAAATAATTATTTCGAGAAATGAGCAAACAATATTGAGTAGTTAAATTATCCCGTACCTTTACTCATTATCTTTGAATCTCGAATATTTAACCATTATTATTCAGCACATCGATAGCACAAAAACCCCTGAAAAACATTTTTTTGTGTATTATTTACGAGCTCAACACATCATATTTCCCTCAGACGACGGATATCGCAGGATATCTGTCATGTACAGAAGACAGCTATTGGCGTTCCAATGACCATATTTGGGCAGTGCATCGATGTGCTGAATAATAATCACTGATAGATAACCAATGTTTAGCAGCAAATTCCATTTTTAATTACAAACATCCATGTTTGTTTGAGTCTGGGAAAATTCAAAATGTTGTCAATTGAGCCTCAAAAGTTCTGTCAATTATACAATGTTTCTTTTTTTGGTATGCTACGTATTTGTGTCAAGACTGCAATATTTGCAGTCTTTCGTGCTGCGCATTTTCAACATGTGGCTTTGGGATTTGCGGTTTTTCTTTTCCACCAGAAAATCTTTCTAAGCCAATCAGGTCCTTGACGTGCAGCAGAATGGCTTTCTGTCGCGACGAAAACCCAGTGGACTGCACCAGGCGACTTTTGTCTGGCGGAACAAACAAAACCCACAATCAACCAAATGTATTAAAAATGCCGGCCGCGAAAAATACGATTTTGGCAAAATGGTTTCGTCACCATAGTTAGTAGTGGGAGTCTGTTATTATCATTTAACATTTAGAAAAGCCTCCCTCTCACTTCTGCAAATGAGTTTAGTTTTACCAACGGGTAAAGTAGTCAACAAAATGAGGAAAAGAGTAAGAAATGTCCCCACGGAAGTCGGCGGATTGGATATTCCGGTAGTAGTTAACGCTGCGGAAGATATCCAACTGATGTCGATAGTATTAATCACAAAGAAAGCTACGATTAAAAAGTTTTCCGTTAAAATAATTAAGAATAACAATACCGGGGTTGGGGGGCCTTTGAGCTGATTTATATTTCGTGTGGTACTGTTTTCTAAAGAAAAAGTTCTATTGATGATCAACTGCACTCTTCTTTAATAAACAATTCTTTTCGAGGCTGGGAAAATTCCTAATGCTCTCAAATTTTTAGCAGTTTCAGCCTTTAGTGTGCTTAGAAATATCAAAACCCAAAACAACAATGGTTCAGCGAATGGTGTAGAAGTTGTTCAAAGGTAAAAGTTTTTTCCTAAGTACGTTTCCTAAGTACCCTCAGCCAAATGCAAATGTTCATGTTTTCGTGGAACCTTCAGTCCTAGCGACCTCAAAGAGAGGTGTCCAGACAAAGAGAAGTTGGAATTAAGACGGAGGCCAAACAAGCTCCACATGCCCATTATTGTTCTTCTGGGCGCAAAATGTTTAGCAATGCTCAGTATAAGAGACAATTTTCAAATCAGTGGAAAGCGATGGCTAAAAATTGAACAATTTTACACGACGGGAAACTTGATTTTTACTGCGCTTTTTCACAAATTTTGAACGGTTCAACATGATTCATCTTTTCCCGAGGTTACATTTTCAGTGATTTAGAAAACGATTTATTAAACATACAATGTTGAACATCGCTGAACATGCATTTAAAAGTCTTTGGCCCCAGACTTAAAGGTGCTTGTATCCTTCTTTTTAAAAATCCTCACATCATTATCCAGCTAAAAGCACGCGAAATTAATTATTAAAACGCCCTTAAAATGTTTCACAACCATCCAAGAATGGGCGCGCGCGTTCTTAGAATTGTCTGGCGAGATGAACCGCCCGAAAGCTAAGAAGATGGGCGAACGTCACAAACCATTGTGCAACAAACGTATATTTTGCAACTGTGTAAATAACGAACTTATCGAGTCCGCTGAGAGTTCTTTCTGTCAGTCTTTATCATATTGCAGAGTTCTTTACTTTTCACTTGTATCACCAAACTTTCCATGTTTTCTGACATGCAGTGCGATCATACATGTGCTTCCCCAAGCGAAAAGCGCGCTATTTTATTAAAGTATTATACGGTATTTTATAAATTTCTGTTTCGAAAAATGTAAGGTAGGTAATTTATGTATTCGTCATCCAATGTTCGCACGACAAATCAGAGATTTGGCAGTCTAGATATCCAATTTATAAGGGTTTGTTTGGGAATAGGCCTTATCACGGTTTCGGACGCCATTTTGTTTGGTAGGCAAAATGTGCAAAATCCCACATAAACTCTGTAAACGCGAAGTGAAATCGTTGCGAAAATACCTCCTCCGAATTCTTTTGCATTTTTCTCGGAAGTATGACATTCTTTATAAGGGCTCTTTTCGCTTCGTGGTGCTCTATATACACTCTATCAGCGGGCGTCTTCCATTTTAGGCTTCACTTTCTGATACAGCCAGTCTCAAATCAAGGAATTGTTATTTGCAGGGCGACCCTTCTGTCCAAGTACCCCATCGTCAAGTCGCAGCATCACCTGCTTCCCTCGCCCGAAGGTTTGTTTACCGTGTGTTTTACAACTGTTATTTTCTGCACTTAGTTCCGAAAATAACCTATTTATGCTTTCTGCTTCCCTTCTAGAAAAACAGACAAATGTAGAAACTATATATTTATTTTTTTTGGCAGGAAAAAGTTAATAGAGCTGTCTAGTTTAAGCTTTTTAGTCAGTGACTCTTTTTGGTCTTGAGAGATTTCTCTTTTTAAAGAATCAAATTTGGTATCGAAATAGGACTTGAGCGTATCAATTGTCTCCGGATCAGCCATTTCTAGTAAAATCAACAGACGCCAACTAGACTGAAATGCTCTGAGAGTGGATTGCGAAGCAATAGGAATGTTCATATATGCGAAGGACACAAAAGAAAAAGGAATTTGAATTCAACGTATAAACGTTGAATAGAATTTACGCGCCAAGCACGTTGCAGGCCCGCCCGTCTTAGGCTTGAGCCAAACAAGTTCAAGTCCATTCACCCTTTCTATTCTTCCTCTAAGCGCAAATATTTCACCGATTCCCAGTAGATGTAGCCTGCGAGCTGAATCATTTTTAAGTATAATATTTTGTAAATAGTGTACATTTTATATTGATGCCCTTTTTAATAATATTATATATTTATACTTATGTAAATAGCTTTTTATCTAAATTTAATGTAACAAAAGATATGTAATTTTATCTTCTGATCAATAAAGACATTATTATTATTATTATTATAATTATTATTATTATTATTATTATTATTATTATTATTATTATTATTATTATTATTATTATTATTATTATTATTATTATTATTATTTGTGCCTCTGCAGTGTTTTTTTTTTTCGGATATTTGATTTTTTTCTTTTGGCGCGCAGGATTCCTGCCATTCTCGTACCCAGAGCTCCCCGGCTCGTCACCTCGCGGGGGAGGCTCTGGTGACAGCCACCGGCGCATGCGTAAAAGAAATGGTGGTTTTATGCCTCACAATTACTTTAGAGCGTTCAAGTCAAAGACATAGCTTGAAAAGACGACTAGGAAAACACTAGAGAGCCGGCTAGCAGGCTGCAGTAGATGCTAAGTAATTTTCATCAGTTGATAGCAGTGGCTAAAAAAGCGCTTGTGAAGTTGAATTATTTTACACCTTGGTTTTTAAAGCGCTTTTTAACAAATGTTGAATGGCATATCAAAAATAAGCCGTCGTTTTTGCAAAATGCCTAAAGGGGACTGCGGCGAGTCGGGCGGGTTCCCTGTGGATGCCCAAAATAGATCAGGCCTGGCAGCTAAGCTAGATCTAACATGGAGGATGCTTTGAAATATCTAGTCGCTAAAATGCCTTGAAGTTCTCGCTCAAAATTCAGTGCTTTATCTGGCAAATGTCGCCGCAATACTTATCAGAACAGAAGGGGATCTACCATCACTTCCAAATAAGGTGAATATTTCCAAATTTGGTTGTGGCCGTGAGTGTTTCAAAAACGACGGTTTTGATCCGGTTATTTTTGATATGTTCAACATCATAGCAGAGCATGATTCAACATTGGCCTTTGTCACGCGCCGCCATTTTGTTTCCGGAATGACCCGGCAAAGCAGAAAATAAAAGCAATGAGTCAATCAACTTTTTGGTTCTAATACAAATAAGGACTTTTCGGTAGCTTGGTCAACTTTTCTACCATAAATCCCAGCATCAGGCTTCGCTTTTCAACATCAGCAAAACCCGCGTCCTGCTTGGCCTCGTTTCCATGCTGAATAAATCGACTGAAAAATTCAAGATGGCGCTTGTGTGACAAAGGCGAATTGGGCTCAACATGATTCAATGTTTCCCAACTTTATGTTTTCACTGATTTGTAAAACGACACGCATTCAAAAATCAAAAATCAAAAATATTTAGCGAGTTCCGTCGGGTCCTGAAAGCTTGTTCATGAAGACATTGTTGAATAAATATTCCATATTACACTTGCATTTGCATTTGTCGCGGCGATTTTTCTTGCGCGAATTGCAATTCCAACTCTCCTGTGTAAACGAGATGCAAATCTCTTTCTTAAATCGCATCAAGTTGCAAAGAGTTTCGAGCATGTTTGAAATCTCCGCGACAAAAATCGCGCAGGATCGCGCCGAGTTGCGCCTAGTTTACTTTAATGATTTTGAGTTGACGCGTACGTGCGAGAAAAATCGCCGCGACTCGCGCGACAAAAAAAAAATGCAAGTGTAAACGGGACTTTATAGTGCGTCCACACAGTTAGGAATACCAGGAATACCAGGAATACCAATGTCCAGGCCATACAATGATGTTATTTTATTGTATAAATCAATATGTCTTTACGACTTTCAGGTGAACTTGCTCCCGCCATCAGCGCCACTGTTAACATATCTGGTAGTCTTGTTGACTTCGTTGTGGTTCACATGGGAAATGACAGGTCAGAATTGCTTTGCTACGTATATCGTCCCTACACGTGCTGGGAGATCCAGCATTTTTCCAGTTGCAATTTTTGTCGCGCGATTCACGCCGATTTTTCTCAAACGTGCGCGACAATTCAAAATCACTCATGTAAAAACTAGGTTCATGAACTCGGCTCGATCTGCCGTGATTTTTATCGCGTGATGTCGCGGAGATTTCAAATATGTTCGAAACTCTTTAGAACTTGATGCGATTTGAAGAAAAGGGAGCATAGAATTCGCACCGGATTTTGCATCTTTTTTACACTAGAGAGTTGGAATTGCAACTCGCGCGGAAAAATCGTGTCGGGATAACACGATTTACACTGTATGATTTTCGCCTAGGTCTCCCGGATGGACTCTGACGCACACGCACGTCTTTGACGCGTAAAACGCACCAACATCGCCGAGATTACGTGACCTCACACCAGATTCTTCTTTTCCCGAAGTTATGTTTACAGTGATTTAGAAAACGCTAAAGATAAATCGCTGAACATGAATTTAAAAAAATATTTACTGTATTTACCGAGTTTCGTCGGTTTCCGAAAGCTTGTTCGTGAGAAACATTCATTCACAATTGTTGAATTGGTCTATCCCAAATATTTCATTGATGGATTAGTGATAAATAACTTGCGCATGTTCGTGTTATTCCAGGGATAATCTTGACCGCAAACTTCAAGCTCAGGAGCTGGCACGAATCATGAATGAAAGGTAACTCGCTATTAAATCAAATTCACCTAGCCAATCAAAAACGAAAAAAAAAACACGAATTAAATAAATAAATAAATATAAATAATCAGTTTATTGAGCCCTTTAGTAATGCTTACACTAAATTACAAGGGAGGTCAATTTACACACATATTACATGCTAATTATACAACAGCATAGAAGGGGACAATTACTTCCCATATCTGTAGGTAAGGAAATTGCCGACCCGATCCGTCCTAGCAGCGCGAAAGTCAGAGCGGAAATAGCCTGACCTTAGTCCGTAACCATGAGCGACACTCGTGGGTTGTGGCAACAGGTGCGCAAGGAAACCGGACTCCTTGATGTTAAAAAATAAATTTCCTGCAAGTCGCGTCGCGACGTGCCGACAGCGTAGGCATGCCACAAAATTGTTGCTGCTTATCTGCTTAATCGTTTCCTCATTAGCCAATCACAAACCAAGTAAGACCACTATCACTAATGGGAACTACTCTACTGAGTTAAATACTTATAATTGTGCACTAAAGGTTATTTATAATATAGCTACGATATAACGCGCGCTCTGATTGGTCCAAATCTATGCTCTATTTCACCGATAAAGTAATTGTTCTCCCACGCTTCATCATAAAGTCATAGAAAGTTGTGCGTTAGTGCTTAAATATATACAGACGTTTCGGAACTTCTGTCCTTCATCAGCGCTCACGACACACATTACCGCAAATTGCATGAAATTGCTAACTTCGCCATACTTCAAAATGTAAGCTCAAGATTCTGATACAAAGAGTTTTACAAAGACCAAAAGCTTAATTCCAATGTTTACAGTCAAAAGACATGAAGCGTGCTATTCCATTATTGGTTTCATTATTCAATCCAAAATTTTGACTTCTGAATAAGGAATTGTTCACCCAGACTAATAATTTAGATTTAGATTTAAACATTTTCAATATTGAATTGAAAATTGCATTTTTGGATTGAATAATGAAATCAATAAGGGAATAATGGCTTGAATATTCAGCTCTAGGGAGCACGCTTCATGTCTTTTGACTGTAAAGAAATTTGAAGAATATGACTTTTAGATATGGTCGACCAAAGTTTGCATAATTTCTGATCAAAGTACTAATTCTCCCATAGAATGGCACAGAAGCCAAAGTTTAAAGTCTAATATCTCAAAGACAGATCCATTAGAAAAAAGTCATTTTTGATAATTTTGTTTTCCATCAAATGAGGAGTCTGTATGCAAAAAGTCAAGCTTATCTGAGTTAACCCGACCTTACTATTTGAAATTTAGTGATTTTAGCAGGGTTTTTCCGCTCTGTCCACTGCATAATGTACCACGTTTACTAGCACAATCGGAAGAAACCTGCACGCTACCAGCTTTCCTAAAGGGTACTGATCGACCTTCGTTTCTGTACATGCCCCTGATTGTCTCTTGCTCTATTTCAGCCCCAATCCAGTTGTGTTCCTTGGATACGTGACATCTAGTCCCGGAAGTCGAGACTATCACAAGTTACTACAAGGTGGTCGATTGAAGGTAAGCGAGAGTAGCGAATACTTTTACTTTTACCAATAGGCCATTAAACTGTGACGGCATTGTTTACATTTTGGCTCATTTGCATAAGCAATATAGAGAATCAGGCCACTCAGCCTAGCTAGAGAATAATACGTTCTGAATATCAATTAAGTCCGGTGAATAAAACGTAATTAGAAAATTTTGTACTAAAAAAGGAAAATTATGAGCATGTGGCGTAAAGCTGAATTTAGAGAAAACATGTGGGCTAATGAGCGTTTTGCCCCAATGATTTAACGAAATTTAAAAAAAAGCAAAATTAAGCTTTGAAAATACATTGAAATGCTCACGATAAGTTTATTTGTTATTCTTAAGAAAGTTTTGACCTGTTTTCATATCTTTTTTTCCGGGTAGTTGAAGCTTTTTCAAAATTTTATGAAATCATTGGGGCAAAACGCTCATTAGCTCACCTGTTTTCTCTAAGTTTGACGTTGCACCACGCGCTTAGAATTCAAATTATAAACTTGAAATTTTCCAATCATTCACAGTGCTCTATTAATATACAGAACTCTTCTTTTTACAGCTGCCTTGAATAGTCCAATGCTGAACATTGCTTATGCTAATGAGCGCAACCTGTAAACAAAATAATCGCCTATACAGCCTACCCGATTACTGGCTGGGTGTCAGCTAGATATATATACAAACTAAGTGTAAATTAATGCGGGGGACCGCCTTGCCCCTAGGCATCGCAAGTTCGTTGATCGGAAAGGCAGACAGATCGTAGCCGCGGCGGCGAGGTGGGCACAATGTATGAGCTCCGCGCCGAACAACAATACGTTGTCACAAATCGCACGTGGCTCTGCACTATGGACCTCATGGCTCCGCAGTTGTGACGTCATGGATCCGTGGCTCCGCATTGGGATCCACAAGCTAATCTGCTAATCTATCCCTCTGATACTACTCATTTCCGCCAGTAATATGACATGTTTTCCTGTGTTTTGCGCTACAGACAATGAAAGCAACAGAATAAAATGGCAATAATCCAGTTTCAAATTCTCCACTCTGCCGCTGAATAGGCATCGACGGCGCATAAATACAGTGGGAGCCTCAGTTTGAAGTAGGAAAAGTTGTGAATACCGAGAAACTGATGAAGCTTAAATGGAGACAATAGACAAAACGTTTTGAACTCGTTGGTATTCGCAAATGTCGGGTTTTACATCGAGGCTCCTACTGTATTTATGCGACGTTGATGCCTATTCAGCGGTAGATTAGAGAATTCGAAACTGGACTATTGTGGTAATGTTAACTCTGTTACCGTCCATAGGATATTGATCCGACAGACAAACATCGGTGGTGCGAGTACATTATGTACCGTGATGTAACACGCCTTGGGTACGCCAGGATTTCCCATGGTGGGCTGAGCGATACCGAGGTACAAATTGCACGGTTTCGTTTACGTGACCCTGGGAAGGAGTATAAAGACCACGGTAAACTGACAACATCACCGAGAGAAGTACCGACGGATCTACACTTCACTGAAAGGTATGGAGAAAGTTTTATGTAAGAACGTTTGACTTGCTAGTTTTATTTTGTATATATATGACAGGTGCATTTGAAGCAGCATTCATCCTTTGTTTACCTACTAAAGATCGGACAGTAGCCTATGCTATAAATTGCTTTTTTGTGAAATGATTTTAAAAGTAATGTCATGAGCCATTGTTAAGAGCTAATGGATCTGCCGTGAACTACTTTCATCATATTTGCGATGAATTTTCAGGCCATTTTGGTCCGCGAAATTAATACCAGCTAAGCATTGCGTTCTGGTGAATTTCCTCAATTACTAATAAAAAAAGGAAGGCCATACTTCTTCTTACTACTACTTCTTTGGTAGAAATATCAACAGTGAGTCGGTTGCCACTGACATACAATATATAATAGGCTTTATTTAAAGAGGGTAAAAACACTTGACAGTAGTAAAAATACACTGATAACCGCGTGGCCCTCTAAAATATAAGCTAAAATACAAATCTAAATAAAAATACAAAAGTATTATATATAAGTACTATCTATAAAAATTTATATATATATATATCGTTAAAATGTTATAAAAATGTACTATAGTGTAAGGAGCATGGCGGCCTTCTGCTCCAATAAAAATGTAACAAAGTAAAGCAAAGATGACAAAACAGTAGATAAGGACGCCATAAAATACCTCTCTTAAAAGACTAGGGATGAATTATCTTGGATTTGTAGGTTGTTAAATCTGCCATGTGGGACACCTTTGGGCAAGGCTAAGGAAAACGATTACAAATTTTACAAAATCGAGCTGCATACCTGCATCGAGCTGCAAGCTGTGACTCCCCGCACCTAGAGGCTTTAGAGGCGCTTGGGTGATATACTATTGATACTCAAAGACTTAAAGCCAAATCTAAAACTATTTAGAAATAACGCCTATGTTGTATTGTGAATGTGCGCATTCTGATTGGTTAAAAAGCGTGTTTGTAAGAGACCTGAGAAACACGATTGTCACGCAACGCTGTTGCGCGTGTGCGTGCGTGCCGAACTGATAAAACTTGAAAGACACTCGCCTTCGGCTCGTGTCTTTCAAGTTTTGATCAGTTCTCCCAACATCCCCCTCGTGTTTGTAAGAAAGCAGAGAGCACGCGGAAAGTACAAGATCTTGAATGACCAAACTCCGCGTTGTATTCATGATCAGTTTCAATTTCAATTTACAATGAAACAAGTAACGAGTCTTAAACTTAGGGGATCTGACTCTTCACTGTAGTTGCCTTTCCCTAAATCTGAAAATAAAATAAAACGTTTTTCATATTGCAGAACTAAGCTATGGAATAGCTTTCACCATAAATCAGAGAATCGAAACCATTGTTTTCTTTCAATAAGGAACTAACACTCACAGATACCATTAGTCTATATTTTTATTTTTACATTTTTATTACATCGGCTAGCCAGTTGTCATCTATAAATAAAGATTCCAGACCATACCATACTATGTTGCAAACGATTACATTGCTTGTACTGATAATAATGCGATTCCTGACGGCGACCTTTACTAACTTTTACTAACTACTGTTATTAATCACTATGGCAACGGACAAATGTTTCGCATCGACGAATAGTTTTTTAGTATAAGAAGAAAGCTGGTTGCGAATCTACCAGCTGCCCAATTTTCCTTTCTTTCATATTTAAAACAGTTCCGTAGGTTCCAGCGTTTCTTGTTATTGATTACTATGTGATGCCCGCGACAATTCTCGTTTGAAGGGGAAATTTGATTTATACATCAAAAGGGTCGGGGCTCGGAGGCTCGCAAAATAGAAACCCCCGGTAGGCTGTATATGTGCTCAAACTGCATGAAATGTTGATCGGTGAAGAGAACATCGAGAGGATAAACTACTGAAACTGCTGAATTTTCTTTGCGTTTTTAGCAAGACAAAATCATTCAACGGAAACTAATTTATGCTGATGTATTTTGATATCTTGACCATAGTTGTAGTATCGAGGAATATTTTGTACGTTTTGACATTGAAAGAATTGCTTATCTTCGTGGAGCGCATTTATGTCCATTAAAATTCTTGGATAATTTCTACTCTTCCTTGTGTATCCCTCGAGGTCTTTTCAACTGTCGGTCTTCTAGAAGTGAACAGTACCTGCACAGGATGTACCTTATGGCAAGCGTTTTGATCCCGCTTACTGGACATACCCACTAGTATCACAAACAGACACATGAAGAGTTCCAATACTCGCAAAGATGACTGAACACCAAACCATTTCCAACTGTCAAGAGTCACATCCCCAACCACGCCTTGATCGCTGCTCGCAACATATATGGAGAGAACAAACTTGCATCCACCGAACACAGACGCTCCGATCATTAACTGGCACAGACGATCAAGTCGTTTTGCATCGCGTCGGACTTCGGCGCCTCCAACTGCATTTGGTCTCACTAAATTACACCTCAGTCTCCTGCAAGCGACAAAGTATCCGATGCTAACTACCAGTCCCCAAAGAGCAAAGGTCACATGACACACAAGTATCATGACCCTAACGTCCGGATAAAACGCCACTATAATGTCCGAGACAGCCATGTAACCGATGTTCACAAGAGTTATTAAAGCCAGTAGTGACAACTTCTGGAATCATGGCGGTGCAGGGCTGACTCGGGTTGTTTCAAGGAATATTAGAAGCATTATAGAAAAGGCGGATGTTAAACACGCCTTTGCGATTCCCCAACCTAACACACAAAGTACAATTGTGATGGAATTTTTTGTACCGCTAGAAAGATACGGGTCAACCAATAAAATTATCCCCCTCAACAAGCCGAAAACGAGCAGCATGGAGTTTGTAGCGATGAAGTGGGTCTTTTGTGACTTCCGCTGGCTACGAAGCATCCTGGTCAGTCCTACTACCCTCTCGGCAGCTAATATCAAACACAAGAGAGCTACTCCATAAACATGAAGATACCATAACCATTTTAGAGCTCTCAGTGTGTGAATCCAGTCTGGAGAAGGCTCTACCCAAGCGTTAGGACTCGGAACTGTCGCTGATGAGCTGGAAATGGTGTTAGGCGAGAATGAGGTAGACATTATCCTGTAAGATTTCGGCCTGAAGATTCACCAGGTCGCTTTCCCCTTCTTAGTAGAATGCTCTTCGGCAATGTTTGTGGTCAGATGGGTTTGTGTTGAAGGCTTTTCACCTACCTTTGAGCGTGTTGGTCTGATAGAGTCGATTTCACATGAATGTGGCAAGCCAAACTCAAGTAAGTGCGAACTACTCGCGACAATCATCTGAAATTCACTCTTACTCAGAACTTTGATCGAATCTTTCATGAATAAACATTTGTCTGGCGCCGTTGCAGCCTTTCAGTGTAGCGTTATTGCTGTTACACTATCCTGAGTGTGAATTGTGAAGTCAGGGTGTAGTATTGTTGTCCTGCCCTTTTCTTGTTAAGTCACTGATACCATAGAACCCAATAACATTGTGACTGATCTTTTAAAGATACCGATGTCGTTGAACAAACATTTTGCAGGTGCATTCAAGGCATCGTCGCGTTATTTATTCTGCTTTGCGGATCTTTTAAACCTTTTTGGGAGAATAACTAAAGTTTGATGGAGTTTGATGGGTATTGCTCCAGGAATGAAAATCAATGAATTTTCAGTCGATTTAGCCGTAGTTTTTGATGGGTTTTCCGTCAGGCTTGCATTCCTGTTTGTCTTCCAGTGCGCCACTTCCCCGTGGACGAGTCTTCCTAATACTTTGATGATCGCCGGCGAGATTATTTCCTTGACACTTCAATTCTTCGTCAAATGACATCTTCTAAGGGCTTCTAATTCCCTTTAATTAAACCTTTTGTATAGAAATTCTCTTCATCTTCCACATTGGTGTCGCTTTTTATTCGTATTCTTCTTTGCTAATACCACACTTTCATATTTTAAAATCTATCTCATATTGACTTTGTTGAAATCCTCGAAATGGTTCTGTCTTGATGCTCCTTTAGAATGCAATTACCTTTTCCCATTTTCCTCTTGTGGGAGAAGATCGCCTTTGTCCAATTTGATTGCTTTACCTTTTTTATTGGGAATGGTTATGATGTCAATTATTAAGCAGATCGTTGAAGGTGTAATTTATGCTTTTCCGTTAGGAACTGCGGCGTCATTACCTATTTCATTATTTTTGTTACTTTCCCCGTTGCCGGCTCAGCAGCTAAATACAGTGAAACCTCGATACAACGATATGGCAAGGGGACAGCAAAAATGCACCGTTATATCGAGATACTTTGGGTAATAGAGGAAAAAAAATCGTTAAATCGAGAAAAAGTTAGAAATCCTTTGACATACTTAGTCTACCACCAAAAAGCTTCAAAAAGGTGAACAAAGAGTAATGTGCAATGCGGCTTTGTGTAGAATAGGAGCATTTAGAATGATACTGTAAAATACAAATGAGCAAATTTGAGATTGAAGTTTTGCATCGTTATATCGAGAATATCGTTATACCGAATATCGTTAAATCGAGATTTTTTCCCATATATTGTACTGTAATTTTGCCGGGACCCAGATTGTTGATCGTTATACCGAGAATATCCTTATATCGAGTATCGTTATATCGAGGTTTCACCGTATTACGCAAATTGAATCATCCCATTCACGAAGAGAAAGAGGTATCCATTTTCTGTTGCACGAGAAGTGTAAGAAGGCGTATTTACAAATCTGACATATACCTTTAATTTGATCTTTTTTTTTGCATTCAAACAAATTACATATCATTTTTTATTTATATATTTCTGATTGCTTCTTACTATCGCGAAAGTGTCCAATGAACAGGCTGACTGCCACCATCTTGTAGAATAATTGCTCTTCGAGTCTAACAATGTATAGCTCGAGATTCAGACCCCGTCCACACTAACGCGTTTTCGTTTGAATCCGTATACCTTTTGATACGTTTAGGCCTTCCGTCCACACAAACACGCTGATAGTTTTCATCGAATCCGTATCAGTTTGAAAACGCTCTCGAAAGTGAATAAAAAGGAATCCGTGTACAGATCATTTTAGTGTGGACAGTCGAATCGGGATAAATATGAAAGCGATGACGTCAACTTTATTTGATACTATCCTTGCAAGCGTTAACACCAAATAAAAACTGATCTCTAGTTTGGAGCTATATCTCCCGTCCACACTAACACGCATCGAATCCGTTTGAAAACCAATACTTTCGAAAACGCGTTAGTGTGAACAAGGCCTCAGTCGCCACCTAGTTTTAATGAATTGTTTCCTTTACTTTTGCAATTGAACTACATTTTTTTTAGAAACCGTAGATAAATCGGACTATTTTCCAATAATACGACTATTGTCGTATTATTTCTAAAGTTTATGTATCATGCCAAGAAATAAAAAATAATAAAAAGTTGGCCATAGCCTTCGTGTAGTGCAGAAGTAGTCATGATCTACTCCCAGCCAATCTCAGGTTACGGTGCGCAAAGGATTGTGGGTCATAATTAAACGTTCAAGGTCCAGCGAGAGATCTCGCAGTTTTGAAAAGCAAAAACTAGATGGACTGAAGCCTAAACGCAGATTAGCAAGTCGGAAATGTAAAGTGAAGGTTCTCAGAATTATGAAAATCGTAACGATAGGAAATTTACAAACATGTAAAATTAGTGAAAACTTCCCTAGGGGAAAGGAGGTTAAATTTGGGTTTTTCGTGTTTATGTTCATTTGCATACGTAAAGTCTATTGTTCTCGGCGGTATTTAAAAGGGCACTCGCACGCTTGCCTGACAAGCAATTAATTCAAATCGCAATCCAGTTCCATCCTCTTGATAATAGATAAAAACACTATAGATTTGTATTGATTTAACAGCTAAAAGGTCATTTAACAAACCTGGACTGTTATTTTGGTTATCCCCGGTAAACTTAAATGTATATTTGGTGATTAGAATTATACTTATTTTTTGACAGGTTGTACAAAAATTAAGCGTGTGAGTGCCCCTTTAAAAATATTGAATTTTATGGATTGTGCAGGATCTATAGATCGAATAATTCATGAGTACTGACCACAAATGTTTAGCAAAATGTTTCATGAGTTTTTCAACGCTGACAATGCTCGACTAAATGATTGTCGTTTTTTTCCAATGTCAACTGAAAAAGAAGTCGTTAAATTCAACAATCTTCCCCTTAGGGGTGGACTATTAGAAATGTGGGACGAGGGAGTTGAAGTTCTTCCAAAAAAAATTCAAGCAAGACCAATCCTTCCAAAACATATTTTTGCAGAGATCCAAGGCAGTAAAAAAAACGTCATACAAATTCCGGAAAAAAATATTGCACAACCTGATCCCCGAAAAAATAAATCATGCGCAACAAATTGTCTTCATTTCTATCCCTTCGCTTATGAAGCCACGAACATAAGAACGACAAGACAATAGCTGGAGTGTGATATTGCCGATTGCTTGGTGAACAGCGTGCAATCAACATTTATTGTTCAATATATACTACGTTAATATATTTTACATCAAAGAAAAATTACAATAATAATAAACATGACTCAATGTGCGAGAATGCTATCGTATTGTATTTGCAGACCACCGCCTGCAATTCAGTGCTTGCACTGCAAGAGGCGTAAATGAACTTATCTATCTATCTATTCGATAGACTAGAATTTCTATCAAAATATATTTGAAAACTATGTTTACAACCATATGACTAAGAAATACATAAATCCGTACACTGCGCGCGAAAAACCCACTGGGATAAAACCCACTTCTTTGGGACAAAAACCCAGTGGGAAACGGACCCTGCTCGCAAAAAGCAGCGTACTACTCCAAGGGCTAGAGTTTTATCCTACTCACGTTGTTACGTAGGAAAGCATTATAGCCCATCACCAAATTTCTAATGGTCCACCCCTCAGCGTGTCGACATCAATTTGGATTATGCTGTTTCGTTATATCACTCTAACATTTTGCCGAGAAAATATTGCTTGTTACAATCTTGGCTACATAGGTCAAAACACTAGTGTTTATATGGACTTCCTTGGATTTGTTACGCAATATATTTGCACAGACTGTCACTGGTAGAATAGAAAGGTGCATACTATACAACAATACTATACAACATAATAAACTATAGACAACAGAGCTCAATAAAGAGAAGCTCACTCAAAGTAAATTCATTGACTATTGGATGTGATCAAGGACGAATTTCGTTAGTATCAGCTTGCCTGTCTGTCTGTTTCCAGTCTGTTTGTCTATTTTTTGTTCGTCTGTCTATTTGTTTGCTTGCTTGTTTGTTTTTGTTTACTTGCCTGTCTGTTATTTTCTTTGTTTGCTTGCTTGCCTGTCTGTCTGTTTGTTGTTGTTTTGCGCTTTCTTTTTTTTCTTCCTGCCTGTCTGTTTGTTCGTTTCCCTGTTTGTTATTTTCGTTGTTTGCTTGCTTGCCTGTCTGCTTGTTATTTTGTGCATTTTTTTTCTACCTGTTTGTTTGTGTTTCCCTGTCCGTTTGTCTTTTTAGCTTGTTTGCTTGCTTTTTGTTTCTCACTTCGCTTGTTCGTTTGTCTGTCAGTCTGTTTGATTATTCATACAGGTTTCGTTCACTTCTCTAGGTTTGGTTCCTATTTTGTTGGGCATCACTATGGAGACCATCACTATCACATGTCCACTCCAAAGTACTTCCTACCAGAATAGGAATCACAAAATTGTCATCTGCCCTCTGGTGAGATCGTTGGTAACTATGGCACCAAGCTACAAACGACTGTCGGCAATACATCTCGCAAGTTGTTGCCACGATTACTATCGACATTAGTACTTTGTGGCGAGGATCAACTGGCATAGCACAAAGAGAGAATGTGCTAAAGTACATCGTTAGCTGTTTCCCCAAGGACGGACAAAAATAGGCAAGCAAACACGCAAGTTGCCTTCATTGTGGAGCGGCTCATCGAAATACGAGCTTTCTAGGTGTATAGGCACAGCTGTACATGTATCACACAGCTTTCAATGAAGCATCTCAACTGTGGCACAAAACCACGCCCATCTTGTAGTAAAATAGTATCGCGATTCACCCTACCACTGTGCTTTGTTGTGACCTGTCAATGTTTTATGGTATGGACCTCTTTCGCTTGGGCGTAATGTTTTCCGATTTCAGATAACGTGGCATTCTCGTGAGTATTCTTTGTTTTTCTACTACACACCGAATGATACATGAATATGCAAGCATCTCAAACAAAGATAACACAGCTTTCAATGAAGCATCTCAACTGTGGCACAAAACCACGCCCATCTTGTAGTAACATAGTATCGCGATTCACCCTACAACTGTGCTTTGTTGTCACCTGTCAATGTTTTATGGTATGGACCTCTTTCGCTTGGGTGTAATGTTTTCCCATTTCAGATAACGTGGCATTCTCGTGAGTATTCTTTGTTTTTCTACTACGCACCGAATGATACATGAATATGCAAGCATCTCAAACAAAGACAAACCATTCCAGGGTTCGTATGCTTCCTGGAAATCCTGGAATATCCTGGATTTTATTTTCCTTCCTGGAAAGTCCTGGAAAAATAACTAAAGACTTCCTGGAAAATTCTGGATTTTTGTCATTCAGAAAGCGTACGCACCCTGCTATTCAAATGAATGCCACGTGATCTGAAATGGGAAAAGAGTACGCCAAGTGGAAACAGGTCTATAGCGAACTTGACCGACAAACTGATTCAGTAAAGGACACATTTTACACCTCGGTCGTGATTGTTTCAAGCGCAGTATTTGTGTGTGCATGTCTATGTTCTTCGTTTCCCATTTCTTGATTCTCGACACGTTCAGGTTTTCTGCCAGGACGAAATGCACGTAAAGCACGGCGTAGATCATTTAGAAATGTAAAATAGATGACTGGGCCTAAAGCTGCGTTTACACGTAGAAGATACATGCCAATAAGGTAAGCTAGATCTCTAAAGCGGCATGAATGTCTATTGACCAAGCCGAACAGAATAGAAATATATCTATCCAAAAAAATGGAGTATTGAGGGGTGTAGCAAATCGTGTAAAGCAGCAACGAAGACAGCACCATTCGCACCGCAGATTTGATGTTCTTGGATCTCGTTTCGTGCTGTTCGGGAGGAAGTCTCAGTGCTTCCAAAGAGCTCCGGAGCTTTTTGATGACCATTTTATTCATGACAAGGATAATAACTACCAGAGTAACGAAGATACCGTTATAAGAAACCAAATAGATGATCATTGGCTTTACTCTGCCAATGGCGCAGAAGTATTCTCCATTTCGCCGAGTAACATGTAGGTAGGCGCTTCTGGGTGCGTGCAAGACAACTGCCACGATCCACAAAGTTCTTATAAAGAAGGCAATTTTTCTTTGAGGCAAAGTTCTAGCTTGTAAGGGACGAGAAACCGCCCTGTATTTTAGTACTGAAATAATCAGTAGTGTCAGTAGCGAGGCCAAAGATGATGAATCCGTTAGAAACATAGTCGTTTTGCACAGGAAGTTGCCAAAAACAGTGTCCTTCAGAATCAAATAGTTTGTTTCTCGCATTACTAAAGGTGTGACTATCAAGAAAAGAAAATCCGCCGAAGCCATATTTGCTACAAAGACATTGGTGTTGGATCTGAGCTCTTTCCTTTTCCATATCAGGGCAATTACAACGGCGTTCAGTATAGCACCGAATATCGCCGTAACTGAATAGAGTGCGATCTTTATCATCCATTCCACTTCTGTGAAAGTACATATTTCTGGTGTATAGCCTGTTACGGACCTGTTTGTCAAACTCCTGAGACCATGCTGAAAACTATTATTGCTGATCATATCTCAAGTCTCGAGGTTTAATTCTGATTTTAAATCTCTCAAAGCGTCCTAAATAAGACCGCACTTTCATCGCTACATTTCAATTTAAAGGTTTCATGCTAGGACAACAGACGGCATACAATATCTTATTTTTCCTTTTAACACATTTTAACATTTTTATACGACGTGGGAGATTTAATGCAGCAAAATATTTGGTTATTCTCAAAGTCGAAATAGATGTCACATCAAGTGATATATATAATATTTTACAAAAAGCCGACATCAGGACTTGAAGACCTTTCAAAGTCCGCGCAATTAGTATTTTTCAGGTCTGAATATGAGGCTTTTGAATTACTTCAAACAATAATTATTCATGACCTTAGCCAACACAGAGGAGAAACGAATGTTGAAACATAACTGCATTCATTTTAAGACTGATTGTTTTAGACTTCGAGAAATTTGAACAATAAACGGGCAAAAATCTTGTTATTGAAGCTAAGAAACCAAAGTGGTACCTTTTAGGGGTCAAAATTCACTAAGCGACGGCATGTTTGGTACCTTTAGGGGTAAAATCGAAGTTCCCGACGAGCACCCCACCGTCCCCCCAGGGGGGAAATGAGTGATAGGCTGTGATTGTCCCGTCAAACAGTTCTCGATCATGGAGGGATCCTGAAAAAAAAAAAAAAAGAAATTCAAAGCTGAATTATTTTAGAAAACTTCGAATTTAGTTTTTTTGTGTCTCGGTCATTGCGAATTTTTTGGCGGCGGGACTACCATAGCCTGCGAACATCCGGTTATACGCGCGAGCTTAAAGTGCTACTCAAGGCTGAAATTTTAATGGCTTATTTTATTGCACATTCAAAGTTAGGAAGAATGCCGTTCATTTCGCTTTCATAGCTCTTTTGGTTTCAGAGATATTGAAGATTTTTACTTATGCAAATTAGCAAAAAATGACGTCACAACAAGACAAGGGAAAAAGAGGCCAACAATGTTTTACGTATAATTCTGTTTGGGATAGTTAGATTCACTTAAAACTTGGTATAACAAAGATGGACCAAAAGCATAACCTCTGACATGTTTATTACTGTTTCCATGGTAACGCTATTGACACTAGGGCTGTCTGTTTAAAAATAGGAAAAATCTGAAACTTATTCACCTACAAGTGAAGTACTACAATACTTTTCCAAAATACTCTGGGTTGTGTTGACAAACAAATCAGGAAGTTTCGAAGACTTTCACAACTTAGGGAATATTTCACAGATTTTACCTATTTTTCCAGGAATCACTTCTATAGCCAAACATGTTACCATGGAAACACTAATAGCATATGGATGTATGAGGTCTTGGTTCTTCTTTGTTATTACCAAGTTTGAAGTGAATCTAACTATCCCAAACAGAATTATACATAAAACATTGTTGGCCTCTTTTGCCCTTGTCTTGTTGTGACGTCATTTTTTGCTAATTCGCATAAGTAAAAATTTTGAATATCTCTGTAACCAAAAGAGCTATGAACGCGAAATAAGCGACATTCTTCCTTATTTTGAATGTGCAATCAAATAAGTCATTAAAGTTTCAGCCTTGAGTAGCACTAAAGGTTTTAAGCTCGCGTGTACCGGATGTTCGCAGGCTAGACTACCACTGCTTATTCTTTCATGGGATCGCGCGAAGCTTCAAAATCAAAACCAAAGTAAACGCAATAGGTATCAAATGCCTTGTCTTAACCCTATTCAGACTGGCCGGCTTTTTTTGACCATCTGTGACTGGGGGGGGGGGGACCACTGGGGCTATGATCATCAAAATTTCACACAATGACCATGAGTCTTAGACAAATCACCACACCCTTTTTTGTCACGTGGGAGCAAAATGTGACGTCTTAATGACGTCATTCTCAATGTTTTATCAATTTTTAAGTAATTTTAATTAACTTCCAAAAACTTGGTAGATAATACTCTAAAAGCCAACTAATTAACATCAAGATAATGTAAATGTAACAATTTGTAACATTAACACATAAATTTTATCAAACTTGCGTCATAACGACTTTTGAAAATATTGTCTGCCATCTTGGATCCGCCATCTTGGATTTCATTTAATTTCCATTTGACTCTTCAGATAAATACTCAATGAGAAAAGAATGGTCAAAATGTACAAAATGCTCATCAAAGAAGTGTTTGACATTCAAAAAGTTGAATTTAAATGATATTTGTGAATCCCAGAGCTAGTTTTAGACCATATGTTAAAATGAACAAAATCCCCCTACGCCTCCCCCCAAAGATTTTGTGTCAAAAATTAATTAGCCTGTACATAAATTACTAATGAGTACAAGCTCCGATAGTCATAAATCGGGCAATGTGTCCAACATTAAGCTTGAAATATGAAAAATTCACGTTTTTTCGAGTTTTACAAAACATGCATGTCAAAAATTGGTTGCCGTGGAAACTGGGCCGTTAACACTGACATGATTGACACCAAAATGTCCCCAGATAAATTTTTGGAAAAGTCACGAAGTTTCACCATCATGGCTGCAGTGGTTTTTGAGTAATCAGGATTTTACTGGAGGGGGGGCTCGAAAAGCCCCCCCCCCCCCCAGTCTGAATAGGGTTAATGCCTTAGTTATTTGAAATACTCAGATTGAATGCTCAGATAAAAGACATGGGAGATCAGTCTGAATAGGGTTAATGCCTTAGTTATTTGAAATACTCAGATTGAATGCTCAGATAAAAGACATGGGAGATTGGAGGACAGCCTCCTCCCCACTTCTGGTAGCCTGCTAGCCGGCTCTCCAGTGGGTTTTTTCGGATGTTCGATTTTTTTGGCGCGCGGGATTCCTGTGTCACTGAAAGGAGAGCCGGCAGGAAAGGCCCACCTTTTTTCCTTTTTTCATGCTTTCCGTTCGCTGACGAACGGAGGCCGCTGATTGGCCAACTCATATATGAGCTGTCAGAAATGTGTCAACATTCATCAGATGTGAGTTTATTCACGGGGGCATTGAAGGAAAACAACGGGGTTTATTAAGTCGAGAAAGCTATTCCTGACTATTTCATGCTTAGCAATCGATTGCCTTATTGAAAGGAGATACATACTTGCAATTTTGCCAACGGTGAAAGCCCTTTTATTTTGAATAGCGAAGAAGGGGCTCGAAGCGCTGAATTTTGGACAAGCGAAGACAGTCAGTTGAGCGTATGATGAATCTCAGAAGATGAAAAAGCCAAAGTACAAAAAATCGAAACGTTTAATAAGCTTAATAAATGAAAGCTTAATTTTGTCTTTGCACTTCCGAATATTTTGACTTGTTGTGGAAGCAATCTTCACAAACAAACATATTTCCGGGCAATTCTCCTGTTTCCGTTTTCTTAGCCTTACACGGCGGGCACGGCTTGTCAAAAGTCTGTGTGATTAAAACACCAAACATAAGGAAACATTACAGTGATTTAGTAAGAACCAGAATCTTCTGTAAGCTAAATTTCAGCCGTTGATTGACTCGCTGTCGAGCGACTCTGCAAAGTGAGCTACGATCGAGAGCGAAGAGGCGGCTGAAATTCACGCTAAACCTGAACACTACCTTCTGATTCTTCCAACGGCACAGAATTTACAAAATGATATTCAAATTACACAGATTCCTTGCATGCACGAATTTCTCCCAGTCTTTTCTCTCTTCTGGGTGGAAGAAATATATTTTCTGTCGAGGTCACTTGTCAAGTTCTTTGCCAGATACACCGAACTTTTCTTTCAAACTCAAACTAGTAAACTCAAGCACGGCAGGATCATCTACGGAATTGTGTGTTGATTATTTTGACGAGATTGCTTTCAGTTTCGGTAGGTCCCGGTAAACCATCTTCGTGTTAGCAAGTGTAGCAAGCGTTCGTGTGTATTTCCAGGGAAAATAACATAGATTGAAATAGGCATGAAAGCGGCGAGAAATTCGACGAGCGAGATCCACAGCATGAAAACTTCACCAAAACGCACAGCGAGCGCTTACTGCTGATGCCAGCAGGCTTATGAGCAAGCGTTCGCGTGTATTTCCAGGAAAAAGAAAGAGAGAAACAGTGAAGAAAGCGGCGAGAAATTCGACGAGCATGTTAGCTCCACGAGAACGCTAAAATTACCGACTTGATATTACAACTGTAAATAGGAAAGCTGTCATTTTGTGTTTGCATGTTCCGACCGCTTATTGGCTAGATTTGACAGGTATTGTGCATGTTATTCGATGCGAAGCGTTGAGCCGTGACAGGGGCGGGCACGACAAAACATGGGCCTTTCCTGCCGGCTTTTTTTTTTTTTTTTGATAGTTTTTTGTGTGGATTTGTTGTATGATCTAGTCCAAGACTAGTCCAGAAGGAGTGCTTCTAACAATAAGAAACATACCTCATTGATAGCATGCCAGTGTGGCCTTCCAGGGCAAAACAGCTACCTCCAAGTTGTATGGTACTGTAAACTAGGTTCCAGCCATCACAAACTGGTGACTATCACCGTCTTACATCTGCATGGTACCGTACTCAGTGATACAGCCATCACAGACAGAGGAAGCCTGCATGGTACTGTATACCCAGAAATACAGCCATCACAAAATGGAAACCAGCAATTTTATGCTGCATGCATGTTACTAAACAGGACATGTCCTATTGGATAGCCATCACATGTCAACACAAGGAATGTCCAGGAAGACCAGTCATGTATCACAGTATTAACCTAACTGGATTCCTCAAATTGTGCGCTTCTATTGTCTAAATGGTTCTATTAAAGTGCTGTGGACCTCTATTTTCTCCTGTAGGTAACTACGTATGATTATACTACAATGTAGTATAATCTGGTAGCTGCTTAATCTGTATTCCAGATAAAGCAGTAACCAGTGCAATATTCGTTATGCCATTCTTAAAGATATCTCCCAATCATTAATTTAATCATTAATAATTGCAGGAATGTCATGTCCTAATAAGATTGATGCAAGAATGATTTACATAAAAATACATAAACCGAAATGTACATATTCTATGCCAAACACAAAACAACAATCAGACCGGGGGAAAAAATATATAACAGATCTATAGTCTAGTATAGATCTATTCATAGATCTATCAACATTTTTTTTACCTGCCGGCTCTCCTTTCTTCTCTCTCCCCCCGCGACACAGGAATCCCGACGCCACAGGAACCCCGCGCGCGCCCTAACGAATTTTTCTCTGCAAAACCCACTAGAGAGCAATGGAGAGCCGACCGCTGCCAAACGTATTTTGCGCGCGTGGGGTACCCCCCTCGGGTACAAAATTGCCTACCCCCTATAATGTTGTTTTGCCGACAGCGAGCGGGAAATTCAAAAAACCAAGGTGGAGAAACAAAAGCCAAGCCTGAAAATTGCAGAACAGTTAGATTATTACCACAGGAGAAACATATTTTTTGCTCCCAGCAGTTTTTTTCTTGCTCCCAATGTGAAAATGTTGATTGAAGTTTCACGGTGTGCAATGTTGCCCAAAGTCGTCATCCTGTTGTTTTTGTTGCGAGTTTTTACTACGGTGGGTGGACACGGAACAGGTCAATGTCAAGGTCGAAATATGTTGTCTGAAAAGACAAGAGCAAGGAGGCCATGCCAGGGAAAATTATATTTCGTGACCCCAGAGCTCAGCAGGGCTTCAAATCTCCCAGAAAATTCACGGCGGTGTAGATATCACAGGGATGTTGTTCGGCGACAAGACCTCCGTTGTGCGTGCCCGAAACCACAAAATTATAAACATACGTCGTTGAACAGCAACCCTATACCTAAGAGATACTATCAAGTCTTCGACGATGTTGGTCTTGTTACTGAGGGGTACCGTCCTGGAACACGATGGTGTAATTCCTGTAAAACGACAGCCGACAAAGAGTTTAAATGGCACCCACTCTACGTTTCTTCGGCAGCGCGAGGAAAAGAAGTAAGTTGTAAACAAAGAAAAATTATCGTTCACTTCCGAGAACTTGACCTTTGCTACAGGAACCCATTTAACTTTTAAGTTGAGCAATTAAACACTCTGCTTTAGACATTGTTTTTATGTGAATCGAGCATCCATACCAATGTTTGTTTTGGGTTTTAAAATTAAAAGTTCAAAACGACCGTGAAAGTCGTGAACGCACTCACCACTGTGTCACAACGAATAGAAGTGGTATCGGGTTCGCACTCGTATATTGCAGACAGTTCATCATATAGGAATAAAGTGTTTGCAATGGGGCAATAATTCACACTTTCTTTTTTGCTGAATGATAGGGCTCCTGCACTTCGAGCTACAGCACGGACGAAAACAACCTTCAGGCACAAATGAATCAAACTCAGCAGGTGCTTAATAATTATGCTTCAATCGATTTTTCAAATCATATTTTATTTTTAAAAAAATGGTTCCAATTCAAATCATAATTTAAAAATGGTTTTCAATGTTGAATATCTTATTTTTTCACGATAATTATTATCATGCTTTTTTCAGACTCTAAAAGATATTTATTGTTGTTTTCAGATTTCCTTAACAGATTCCTCAGACACAGGAATAAATTCTGATAAAGTTACCAAGGGTATGAAAATGTTATTACATATTGATAACTTGTGAATTCTCTAATGAAACAATGTATATTTAATCCTCAGAACCTACCCTACCCGAATTGATGGAGCAGTTTCAATTAGCATTATACCATCACCACACTGCAGACAAGTCACCTGTATATGATCCAGCATCCATGAGGGAATTTACCAATCAACACGCACCTGGCCTGTTTGATATGATACTGAGCTCAATTTCCAGAGAGGACCCCCGTCTTCAAAAGGAGCATTACAAAACCCAAGAGCAGAGAACTGTTGTATTATTATACACAATGGCCTACTTTAGGTAATTATCTAAATGATTTTTTTTTTGTTATTCCAGTCATGCTGATAAATAAATTAAAGCAATTCTAATATAATATTTAATTTTAATTTTTCAGGTCACAAAAGACTTGTAACCTTCAGAAAGATGCAGGGCTATTCCTACAGCAACACGGAGCTTCAAGAGCAGCCATCAATAGTGGACGAATACTGGGATTCAGTACTAGCCCAAGGGATGTCGATCGACACAAAAACAACTAATTAACAGTTACCCATCCAAATTACACAAGCACATCACAAATGCCATAAAGGTGTGTTTTAAACTTACACGTTTTACATGTATAAACATTATAAAGTAACAAAATATTAAAAAAATATAAGCTGATTATCCACCAACTTCCTTTTTTTCTGATCATTCCCTTTCATTTTACATTTTGATTTCTTCAAATAGGGACCCTATCTACTGATACATCTTCTAGATGACTTTCATAATATCTTGACTGTGAGACTGCCATCTGAACTCAAGCTATCTGTAGCAACACACATGGCAAGCAGCCTGTTGGATATCCACAGTACTATACCTGCAGTCCAACTTCCATTTGGTGGAAAACAGCACAGCAGTGTAATAATGCCTGGAAGGGATGCTGTTTGCAGGGGAGGAATAGTAGTAAATAATGTGTTGGAAGTTCTGCGCTCATTCCCGAAAGCAATGGAAAGGCCATTTCTTGAAAGCAAAAGACTAGGGCTGTCACTTAGTCCTAAAAAGATCCACCAACAAATGAAAGAATTAAGGTACTGTAACATGTGAGAAAAGTAGCATGTTTTTAAGTTCGTCTAGTCATCATTCAATCAAGTACATCATTTTTTTAATTAAAGTTATTCTTGTAATTATCATACAATCAAGTATTTATAATTCCATGGATGGTAGAAAGCGGAAGGGGTGGGTGGGGGTATCCCCTGGCCCTCAATAATTTTATGGCTAGTAAATGTTTGTTTCTGTTATTTTGTACTGTATCCCCCCCCCCCCCCTCCCCAATAATTTTTTGTTCCTGCTGTCGATGAATTCAAATTAAATCAGTTTGATTGCCTTACTGTATCAATTTGCACATAATGTTGTTGGCCCACTGATAAGTAATAAGACAAGACAACTTTATCTCTCTATGTTTTATTTCTCCTTAGGGTTTACTCAGGACTTTCGCATGATGACCTGTCCACTCTGAATAGCACAGTTCTGGTTGATGAATTTAAGCAGGACCTTAAGTCAATGGAAAACTACAATACTGCAATTGAACATGTACTCCACGAATGCCCACAACTCCATCTTTACCTCAAAAACTTTGCACTTCCAGCTCCTGGCGACTGGCCTACATGGTTTTATCAAAAGAAGCTAATAGCACAAGCACCTGACAACTCAAGCCTTCTTTCCATAATACCTGAGCAAGGACCATTCCACGTTTATCTCAATCTTCAAGAAGATGTCCTTAAAATGTACCACTTTATCTTGCACCCACTATACAAGGAAATGTTTGGCTCTGATTTGCCACTAAAACCTAAGCCGTACAGAATAAATATGTTAATAACAGCAGTGTTCTTGGGATGGATTAAGATCAGAACTAAAGTGCTCCAGAAGTTCAAACTTTGTAAAGATATTGAATTTGCTTGCTTATTGCACCTACTCGAAGAAATAATTCCCCTCGCCTTTTTTCACTATACAGTGATATTTAGATCTGGAGATCTAGATATGTACATTGAAACAATGCTGCGACTGCTTGTCATCTTTATCATTTGGAAAAGGCACCATTATGATCGATCAACGCTCTCAATGCTGAGTGACTTTTGGCATCAAAAAATGAACTTCCCGCAGTACTTTAACTTAAAGAAATTATGGATGACCCTAATATCAGAAAAAAAGTTGAAATCTGGCACAGCATTCTCAGATACAACATTCAAGTTTATGACTATGCAGAACAAATAAGAGAAAAAGCTATTGCAATAGCTGCATCAAAGTCGGAGCAGAATTTTCAAAACAATTTTGCAAGACCTTACACCAGAGGATGTTCAGAAAAGGATCTGAGTGCAATTGCTGGAAAATCTGCAGAAGTTCTTCTTGCCAAATTCAAGTCAGTAGGACAAAACTTGGGGAAATCAAAAGAGGTAGCCTTTCATTATTTTTGTCTGGTTTAAAGTACATTCACTTTTCAGGGAAAATTTAGACTATTATGTTATGTTACATGTACATTTTGATTTTATGCCAGCTGTATCATATAATTGGCTGTTTTCATGATGTTGAGAGAACAATACACTTGAGCCATTCCGACTCGTTATGGAAGGCCACTTTTGTTATTCAAAACAGATAAGCATTGTTCTCATCCTGTTTATGGCTTGTGCACAACATTGTGAAAACTGCCAATTATCATATGAGAATTACACTGTAGGGGTACTAGTCAAGCCTCAGTAATAACGTTGATTAGGTATTTGGTGATTTTGGGCCATATTTATCAAGCTCTACCAGTAAGGTACATGTATCTCCAAAAATGGTAATGATTGCTTGGGCTTGTGCTCAGATATTTTCTTAATATTCTTAAGTGTTTTTTTATAACTTGTAATATAAATATGTGGTCATAATAATATACTAGCTATACTTGAAAGAGAGCTTTAAAATCTCAATCATCTTACTTTCAGGTAGAAGATGATGAGAATCCAGTTGGTGGGGAGAAATATCATCTACACACATTCCAGACAATCATTGATTCTAAAGCCCTTCCATTCGCCTACACTCACATCACATCAGAGCCATCAACACATCCAGACACAGACAAAGCTTGCGATTACCCTCAGTGTAGTATAACTGACTCATCCTCTTCCAGTTATGTGCGCCTTCATTGCTTTCACACTATGCACTCATCATGTTTTGACATTGCTGAAAGGAAATGCCCCATATGTGCAGAGAAACTTAATCACATGGTAGATACATTGGCCTCAGCTTTTAATCAAAGTCTTCTGAAGTCCACATGCAAATCTAAGAAAAAAAACAGAGAAGTTTCTGAATTAGACCAGGAAGAAAGTGATGATGTTAATGTTAGCAATGCTAGAGACCCAAGTTATTTCTTATCACAGGCATGGGAACAAAAAATTGATGCCGAGCTAGATACATTTACAGTTCCCCAGCCAGAAAATAGCCAAGCTGCTGCGCAAGAGCAATGTGTCCCACAGCCCATCCCACTCAACATCCAAATTGCAAAGCTATCTATGGGGTCTTCATGGTTTTGGTATCTACCATCACAATTTTCACAAGCAACTTTGTTTGGAAGAAATGGATCAACTGCATGCACCTTTATTTCCTTGTTCCTGGCAAAAGATTACACAACCTCTCCACAGCATGACCTCCTGCAGCTGCACTCTAACTCTTTTTTAACAGCACCCTGGGCTTCACTACTAGTCTCAGCAATGGCTCGAGGAAACCAGACTTATGACAGAATTACACAGTCTAACAATCTTGGTAATCCCTACTTCAGTGTTCCAGAGGCCAAATTGCACCTTGCTCCATTGATCTCACCTGTGACACTTGAACCAACATTAGATCTATCAATTACATGCTCCAATCCTCAAGTTCCACAGAGTAGTCTAGCATTTTACCTGCAACGCCTAGTGAATGAGCCAAACTTGGCGGCTTTGGTGGTCACAAATGGAATGACAGTCTGCCTGGTAGGGCAGAATAACAGAATTTACGTACTAGATTCTCACCCGCACAACATTGGTGGAAGGTCATTTGGTGCAATGGTTGGCATGACAGCTCTCGGTGAGCTTGAGGAATTTCTCAGCAATTTAAAGCAGCAACTTTCGCCAGCCTTCGATCTGTGTTCTTTGACATTTGCACGTTTTTAAGTGTCCCCAATCGGCTGCTGTAGCTGGCTGTGACCAAGTTTCTTCGATAACTTCGTGGTAAAAACATGGTGATAACCAAGTTTCTTAACTATAACTTTACAATAAAGTTGACGAAAACACACACTTGAACATCTTGTCATAAGGTTCGCAATAATATATCCCAACACTAGCCATTTGTAACGATTTTAAAGACTGTTTTGATCAGGCATATCGCGCAATGGGTAGCCATTTTGAATTCTAATTGAGTTTTGGAACTCGCGCATGCGTAGACGTTTGGCAGCGGTGTCTGGAGAGCCAGGCTCGCAGGCTACACTTCTGGCCTCTCGCGGTCCTCGATTTCCCTTGCGATTACTGGGCTACCTTTGGCTCTGCCCCAGTCCTCCTAAGCTAAATGCGGAGCGACAAAATGGCGATGGCGACGACAGCGGGAAGATACCTTGCGCTTGTTCTTCACGGAGTAGGCCATTTAAAACTGGTAAGCTAAAGCGAACAAATAGAAATCATATAGAATTGTAACTTACCAGGCTTGAGATTGATTTACAATTATTTGCGACCTAATGTATACCTCAAAAAGCGCGCGGGGAATAATTGTGCCCCTTCACATGTCGACCTGGGGCCGGTTCCTGAAAGGTTGGAAAAAGTTATCCATGGATGAAAGTTATCTGTTGTATAGGATTTGTTCAGGATTTATCCGTTGGATAAGCGTTTATCTGCAGATAACTCTTAACTGATCTTCTAGGAACCGGCCCCTGATATGATACGGGTGCTCTTCGTATTTTTTAGGGGTCAAAATCGAGTTTCAGATATTTTTAGGGGGTATCGGAGAAAAATTGTGGCTTTCACTAATTAATGGTATTTTTTAGGGGTACGCAAATGAATGAAAGGGTCACAAACCCAGTAAAACGTTTTCTTTCTTTCTTCGTTCATTTATAGCTCTAAAATAAGCTTGGTTTGAGATGAGAAACAATAACAATAACAAAAAAGGTTTATTGTTGGTATTTTTTAGGGGTCATTTTGTTTTATAAGGTATTTTTTAGGGTTGGATTTTTTATGTCCTGGTATTTTTTAGGGTATATTTTCCGATGTCCCGACGGGCACCCCTATCACTCTTACATTGATGAACCCCCCCCCCCCCCCCCGGAATTGTGCATTTCGTATTCCGTCGTTGTGATTTCACTCTCTACTCTATTTCTATATGTGTGCCGCCACTACCTCAAAACCCTGACCCTATCCCAGACCTAAATTTGCAAAAATGGCTCCCTATCCCAGACCTTAGAGTGAAAAAGCATACCCTACACAGCCCAGCCTGTCAGACAAATTTACCTAGAACTACTCGTCCGCATTGTGTGGTTCCAGAAAATACCCCCCCCCCCCCCTACTCTTTATACATATGAAAAAATAATAATAAACAAACAAAAAAATTTTAACCCAGGGAAGTCTACTGCCACAACAGCAGCAAAATTCCTTTTCGACTGTTTTGAACGAAGAAACCAAATACTCCAACAGCAATGATAGCACTCTTTTTTATTTATTTTATATCTTTATTGGGTGTACGTTATGTAATTTTATTTACAAAGTGCCAATAAAGTTCCAGGGACGTCAACCCTGCTGCTCGAAAAACCTTGAGATACCAAAATATTGGGCTTATGAGACAGGATAAGACCTAAATATGTCTAACATTTTTCTGTATTTTAGCTTTTTTAAGGTCCAGAAAAAAAAAACCTTCAGCAATTTTTCAAAGAAAACTGGGAGATTTTACTTAAAAACCCGGAGACCGGGAGATGAGGTAAAAAACCGGTAGGCTCTCGGCAAAACCAGGAGAGTTGACGTCATCTGTCTGTCTGAAAATTCTACCAGGTATTTTAGGGGGATTGAAAAATCTGATCATTCACTTGTCATACAATACCTTATACCTTTATAACATTCCAGCAGTTTGGCATCATGTGTATGCTGGTATTACATGTAAATAGCCTTTTTTTGGCTATAAAAGTTGGTTATTTTTCGGGTATCAAATGTTTTGGGGGTATAAAATTTTTGGCTCAGGTATTTTTTTGGGTATCAAATTTGGAGCTCCGTCGGACCCCCCGTCATTTTTATATCCAAGTACCCCTGGGTAATGGAGGCTCCTGTTGATAAGGCCAGGCTGGTAGTACAGAGTGATGGACAGTTGACAAATTTTTGTATGTAACTTTTTGATATTCTTATATTGGGCCCACAGTAATTGGCTTTGGCTGTTGCGGTGTCCCTGCCACTCCCAATTTCTGTATTGTATTTTTGTTGTTTATTATTGTTAGTGTATTGTCTGACATGGTGAAGTTAATAAAATAAAAAAATAATAAATAAAAATATATATCATTTTCATTGATGTTGATCATCATATCAGTTTCCATTTGTCCACAGGAGGACCACCTTGTTAGTCCACCTGGATATGGGGGTGAGTCTGCACTGTTTTCTTTTGGTACCATTGCGTACCATTCTGGTATAAAAAAATATCAATACTTAAAGGGAGCCTGTCATGCACCTGTGCAGCCATTCTGCACATCTCTCAAATCAAAGAATTGTATCGTCCCTTAACGATGGCCAGCAAAGGCTAAAAACCTTGAAAATCGTTTATAATCTCGCTACTTCTCAATCCATCCGACCATACTTTTTAGCTTTACATATTCTTAAATAGTTTTCTGATATGATAATTCAGTGCTCGGACTCCTGGAGCATGCGCATAATCATGACAGGCCCCCTTTCAAGGGAGGCTGTCACGCAACTGCGCAGCTGTTCTGCGCATCTCAAAACAAAGAAGTATCGTCCTGTAACAATGGCCAGTGGAGGCTGAAAAAAATCCGTTTTAATCTCGCTATTTCTCGATCCATCCAACCAAGTGTTTATGTTTTACATATTCTTTAATAGTTTTCTGATAGGATGGTCTAAATAGTTTTGCTCAGTGATCGTTCCTGGAGCATGCACGTATCGTGACAGCCTCCCTTTAAGGTGGTCCACACTGGAATATAACAAAATATTGACTAAGGTGGTCCATGCTGGTAGGCAAAATGTAAAAAAAACTTTAAGGTGACTCATGGCTAATTCACTGGAAACACAGCCTGAAAGTAAGTCGCCGTATTTGCATAAAAATCATAACACTTATTTATATATTGTTTATGTTGAGGGTTGTTGTTTCATTATATCTGTCGGAAAAGTTTGTGAAATAGCCATGGCCACCTTAAGGTTACTGAGAACGTTCACAGCACACCCTCTTAAAAACAAACATACATGTCCTTAGTTTAACCAAAACATGTCGACCTATGTATCGTTGAAAAGCTTTTAAACTTTTAAATTTCCAGAGCACGAAAATGCTATAAAATTTTGATCTTCGAAATTTAAAAGTTTCATCCCATAACTTTTGAACTAAACAAAATTTAAGAAAATGCAGATCTATGCGGTTTTTAAGAATCACCTTAAAGTCACTAAAGGATTAAAAGAATGTGTTACTTGGGAGTCAAAGGCCCAGCAGTTTGACTGTGTTAGCTCGTTAAAAATTGCACACCAAAATAATTAAACAATCCTACACAAAAATTATATTTATTAATAAGTTATTTCTTTTTGCCATAACCCGCTAGTCCATTTCATAAGCTTTCCAACTGTTTTTCTGAGGACGCATGTGTTGGTTCTCACTTAAACCTTAATGGCTGCAAACTAAGGAGACAAATTCATTTTCTCACTGGTCAGCTGCATGCTGCTTGAGTTGCTTCTCAATTTTTTAGACTGCATTGGGCAATTCCAGAAAATAAAGGGAAGGGGGGTTTAACCTGCCCGGCTCTTCAGGTTTTCCATAATAGTTACTACAATTGCAAATGTTATTGTAATCACACAGGAAATCATACAACTTCGAGTTTAATTTGGAATTTATTTGCACGAGTGGGTTTTTCAAAAACTATTGAAATTGCACGAGCCAAAGGCGAGTGCAATTTGAGCTTTTTGAAAAACTCACGAGTGTTAATAAATTCCAAATTGAATGAGAAAAGTTGTATGATTTCGTATTAATAATACACATGAAAAAAGTTCAAAGGAGTCATTCACAAAATAATCTGCTTACAAACTGAACAAGTCGCACACATTTTTCCTTAATTGAAATCGGAACCAAAACCTGACAGAATTTGAGCATGAACAAAAACCAAAGTTTCCATAATATAGCTCTATGTCATCAAAATATTTTAGCTTTTCATTTTTTGCATTTTGTTAACCATTGTTGCAGTTTGTTACCTTTTTTGGCACTTTTTTACCTCAAAACTGCACTGCTCTCAGCAAATCAGAATCCAGAGATTTTTTCATGTGTGTTATTAATGAGAAAAAAATATCCAGGAAATAAAAACGATTTCAGCACTAACAGAATGCTAACAGATTGCCACAAAGCAATAATTTTATTAATGATTATTTGATCAGATGTGCGATTACATATAACTAGTCAAGTCAACTACAGTTTCACAGGGAAAAACTGGTGAATTTTTCACACAAATACACTCATTACCTGAAAAACTTATGTTTACGAAATCATTATCAGCTACTACAGGAAGGAAGATCCTGATTATAAAAAGGCAAACTTGAAATACTCCATAAAAAGCACTAAGACCCCAGTTAAACGGGCGCAGACAAATTTTTGAACGGGTGAATTCTGGCCAATTTACGGCTTCTGTTCAAACGGGTCCGGCGGAACCCTTTTGCATAGTTCCATGGTAATGGCCTGGAAACTAACCCTTTAAACCCGTGTAAACACCTCTGCAATGTGTAACAAAATTTGCCCAGTACCGTGTAAACAGGTATTCTAGGTACAAAATTCGCCTTTGTGAATTTTATTTCAAGAGAGGCTAATTTGCGGCAATTCTAGATTAACTGTAGTACTTGGCACCCAATAAGGATATTAATAAAACACATCTCAGCAGTCAAAATGTAGTAAAGAATTACATCATTCTAAATTATACAATGAGATGTTTTATATTTTACGTATCCTACTAGAAATTAGTTTTATTTACCTTTCCTGTTGTGTCTCCGTCTAAGCATGGGACCCATGGATGTGCCCCCGGATCTGCCGCTGTATTCACTTCCAGTATACAAACTGGTACATAGGTTACGGCAAAGTATAATCTTATTTTTCAGTTTGCCTGTCTTTTGCCTATGCCCCAAAAACCTCACCCAACGCCACGCCAACCCATGTATTTGTTTCTGAAATTTGTTTTTAAAACTACTTCTGCTACTTCAAAATCACAATTCTCTTATTGCCTCTATCGGTCACGGCTATCAGTCCATTAGGAAGAACCTTCACATCCCAGGGTTTCTTAAACTCTCCTAAAGCATGTGATCCAATCGTGTTGACCAGGACCCCATCACGGTATACATGTAACTTGTGGCCACACCCTTCACACACGATCACACGACCATCTTGGTGGATAGCAAGTCCTCTCGGCTGGTCAAGCTTGTGAGCATTACCGTCCTTATCGCAGAACTCCTGCACACGCTCACCGTCCTCATTGAACACTTTCACGCTTACATTGACTCCAGACTCAGTTACATAATATTTACCATTGTGGTATATACAGTATTTAGGTCTTATCTTTTCCTGGTTACCTACCACCTCTCGTATGAACTGCCCCTGTTGGGACATGACCTGGATGCGCTGGTTTCCTTTGTCACAAACTACAATATTACCCTCACAATCTAGACTGACACCGACTGGATATAAAACCTCTCCATTTGCAGAACCCGATTCACATAGTATCATCACGTGTTCACCACTACTGGCATCCAAAATCTCGACGGTGTGCTTGTGGTAGTCAGACACTACCATCATGTCACTGTCCGGCAGGTGAACTATACCATATGGCATGATGAAGTCCAAATCATATATGCCTGTCAGAAGGTCCCAACCGCTGTCAAAAACTTCAATACTCTGGTTCTCTTCGTCAGTAAGAGCAATATTACCGTTGCTATCAACCGACAGTGCAGTTGGAAGAGGACCTCTCTCAAACGACATGACCACATCAAACTCTCTCTCGGTAGCGCTACCCGCCACACAAAATGGGCTGCCGTTAACCTCGATCGAGTTCACAAATATAGATATTTTATTGTCCACAACCGAGGGAGTGAATATGAACTCGTATTGACCGGTCTTCCTGTCTGTCACCTTGTGCTCGTTCACTACCACATCACTGTCACGTGACTTGACTTCCACCACGACCTTGTCATGCGCACAATATACCAGCTGACCTTGAGAATCCCTCGTGCTGACGATAACGTCACTTGTCATATTCCCCGATTCCAATCCCTCGACCGTGCATTTTTCAGGATTCGTCGGACAATCCAGGATTTCACCAACATCTTCCGTCATTAAAACTGTCTCGAACTCAGTACTCGGCTTGTAACAAATAATCCGTCTTTTGACTTGCTCTATAGGCTTTTCACAAATACTATTCGCTTTCTTCTCTTGCAGCTCTAGTGTGTTAAGAGCCAAGTTGCCCGGGTGTATCGATGTAAGTGCGTTGGTCATATCTGTAACAAACTTGGTGGCCTCCTCTTCAAATGCGCTTGCGCCGTCAAGCTTCCTGTCAATTTCTGTCTTTGCTTTGGCGGTTTCCTGTTTATTTTCCTGGGACAACATTCCAAAGAATTCGATTGTCTTATCCAGGCTCCTATCCAAGTGATTTTCCACGCGTTGGCTCTGCTCTTCTATAAATTCTTTTTCCTCTCTCATCTTCTCCTTCGCCGTCTTCACCTCTTGTATCTTGATTTGAACACGCTCAATCTCGACTCTTATTCCTTCTTTTATCTTCTTGGCTTTGTCTTGAATGTCATCAAACTTGTGACCTGCGTGTTGCAACATGGCGCATTTCTGACAAACAGGGATGCTGCAGCTATCGCAGAAGTATTCCAACGGTTTGTCTTCGTGCCCTTCCACTTGGCAAAACGCAGGTCTCTGGAGCACTTGCTGGAGGTCTGAATCTGTGAATGCAGAGAGAGCAAGTACTTTGTGCCTCATTGTTGTCTTTATGAGGCTGTGTGTTTTCAAGCAAGGAGGGCAAAAGAACTCGCCACATTGAAAGCAGTAACTACCAGACGTTGTGAAGTCGAGACAAACGTGACATTTCACTGGCCTTGCCTCACACTCTTTGATAAAGAATACATCTTTAAGGCTGTTGATGTGAAATGCTACTGGCACTTCGTCTATTCCACCTTCGATCTCCGTGATTTCCCTGCATTGTGGACAGCATATCTGATCTTCTCGTGGTCGGTTCAGCCCTGTCAGGCATTTCATGCAGAAATTATGCCCACAACGCAGCAACCTAGGATCCTGGTACACTTCGAAGCAGATAGAGCACGTTATTTCTTCGCTAAGATTTCTCAAAAGCTTTTCGATATCCATGGTTTAGCTCACCTCAAGTATTGTCTCAGTATCAAGTAGTTCTTTAGCACAAGTCTCGACGAATTCTAGGAATCTGGAGATCTGTAATGCCACCATATTTCGTGACGTCTCAGGTTTTGATTGGCTGACGGATATCACATGGATGTCGTGACAGAACCACGGAAGTGTGTAGTGTTACACGAAGACTTTTCACATTCTAGAAAGTACCGTTAAGAAAGTACTCGTTACGAGATTCAGTCAAAACACCATAGATGAAATTGTTATACTATAAAAACTGATCTTGGACTTTGCTATCAACCACTACGTTTAACCTTATGTACCCGGAATTTGTCAACAGTTTCTGGGTCCGCTGTCGAAAGCGACAAATTCTGTCAGGTCTAGAGATTTCCGGTGTTTTAAAGATTAGGTTTGTCTATTTGACCGTAAAAACTAATCGAGTCCTTTTTATTTGGCCAACGTGTATGTATTAAATTCATGCTCGTGAAAAATTCCTTGTAACGCACTCTTCATGGGCATTCGCGCTTTCATTGGTCATCCGCAGTGATACAACCGTGTAAGCAATTTTTTAAAAGTGCTGTTATTCTGGCTGAAATGAGAAAAACTTGAACGTTTCCACTTGAAATGTTTCCGAAACCTGTCTTGGAATTCTCTCTTACCCCATGAATTGCAATGAATGGTTTGAACCCAGGTGAATGCGTGTTTCTCGAAGTAATACAACATTTTGTAATATGATCATCCCCCCCCCCCCCCCATAAAAAAGTCATCCCGAGAAATGCTCGGTTATCAGGCCGTAGACGTTGCCATGATGTGGGGAGGAATTTGAATCATTCTCAGAATATTCCTCAATTTGAGTTGAAGCTTTATGGGGTGATATGTATCTATATCTATAAATGACAGTATGATAGAATTGTGTATGTATAGGTATTTTATTAGTGACGTCCCTTTACATAAGCCTTCATAGTTTGTTGTCTTACCCCATGAATTGCAATGAATGGTTTGGTTGCCGTGCATTTTTACGATAACCACGACTGCAATTTTTTTGTACTACTTCTAAACGTCAACAATAATATAAACGTTGTAGCATAAAAATCAACATTTTAAAATTCATAAAATTCAGTTGCAATGAAATTGTACATTGGTCTTGAAACTTAATTATTTCGTACTTGAAGTGATTACCATATAGAATCTAGTGATGTCAGCCGTTCTATATATCTGTCAGCCATTCTAGATCTGGGATTTTACCAGGAATAAAGCAGCCTTTCAAAGTTCTGATTTCCTTTGTGTTACATGTAGCTTCATTAATTGTGTATGTGTTTTATAACGTAGTTTAGAAAATAACACCTATGTTGTATTGTGAATGTGCGCATTCTGATTGGTTAAAAAGCGTGTTTGTAAGAGACCTGAGAAACACGATTGTCACGCAACGCTGTCGCGCGTGTGTATGTTATTTTCTAAAAGCAATAAAAATACTTTCTGCGTGCTCTCTGCTTTCTTACAAACTCGAGGGGGATGTTGGTCGAACTGATAAAACTTGAAAGGCAATCGCCTTCGGCTCGTGTCTTTCAAGTTTTGATCAGTTCTCCCAACATCCCCCTCGTGTTTGTAAGAAAGCAGAGAGCACACGGAAAGTACTTTTATTGCTTAATTATTATATTTTTCCCTTTGCATTATCCTTCTGTGACTTCTGCGTACAAATAGATTCAGATTTTTTCATCACTAATACTGCTGTGATCCATTAATTTAAGCCTTAACCTGACCGATTTCTTCCTATTCACAAACAGTTATTTTAGCCTATTCACAAACATTGACAGTGTCGATTCTGTTCTTTCATGCTCTAGTAGAGAGTGTTAATCACGACTAGTGTTTCTACGTTTGTTGCTACGTGCTCAATGTTGTTGCTAGGTAGGGGGCGTCCTGTGGCGGGCGCGCGCGCCAGGAAGGGCGGGAAAACAGTTTCTCGTTCGAAAAAGCGTTTGCAGTTTTCGAAGGAGAGATAGCTTTGCCCCTAGATCTGCCGCTGTATTCACTTCCAGCATTAAAAATGGTGATAGTTACGACAAAGTGAATTTCATTTTTAAAAGTGTGCCTGACATTCGCCTCTGCCCCAAAACTCCACCCTGAGCCCCCGTATGTGTTTTTGAAATGTGTTATTAAAACTACTTCTGCTACTTCAAAATCACAATTTTCTTATTTCCTCTATCGCTCACGGCTATCAGTCCATCAGGAAGAACCTTCACATCCCAGGGTTTCTTAAACTCTCCCAAAGCACTACCATGTGATTCAATCGTGTTGACCAGGACTCCATCACGGTACACTTGTAATCTGTGGCCATACCCTTCACACACGATCACACGACCATCTTGGTGGATAGCAAGTCCTCTCGGCTGGTGAAGCTTGTGAGCCGCTACCATCCTTATCACAGAACTCCTCCACACGCTCACCATCCTCATTAAACACCTTTACACTTGTGATTCCCGATGAAGTGACATAATATTTACCATTGTGGTATAAACAGTATCTCTCACCAACTCTCGTATGAACTGCCCCTGTTGACACATGACCTGGATACGCTGGTTTCCATAGTCGCATACTATAATATTACCGTAACCATCAAGACTGACACCAAATGGGCACGAAACCGCTCCATTAGCAGAACCTGATTCACATAGTGTCATTACGTGTTTACCAGTGCTGGCCTTCGAAATCTTGACGATGTGCATCTGGTGGTCAGACACTACCATCATGTCAGTGTCCGGCAGGTGAACTATACCGTATGGCATTTTCAGGTCCATATCATATATGCCTGACAGAAGGTCCCAATTGCTGTCAAAAAGTTCAGTGCTTTTGTTGTTTTCGTCAATAACAGCAATATTACCGTTGTTATCAACCGACAGTGCAGTAGGAAGAGAAAACTCCCCTGCGAATAACCCAGTCTTGTCAAACGCCATAAGCACATTAAACTCTCTCTCGTTAGCGCTAGCCGTCAAACAAAATGGGCTGCCGTTAACTCCGATCGAGTTCACAAATATAGATATTTGATTGTCCACAACCGAGGGAGTGAATATGAACTCATATTGACCGGTCTTCCTGTCTGTCAGCTTGGGCAAATTCTCTACCACATCACCGTCACGTGACTTGACTTCCACCACGACCTTGTCATGCGCACAATATACCAGTTGACCTTGTACTAACGGTAACATTCCTTGTCATACTACCCGATTCCAATCCCTCGACCGTGCATTTTTCAGGATGTGTCGGACAATCCAGGATTTCCCCAGCATTCTCCGTCGTTAAAACTGTCTCGAACTCAGTACTCGGCTTGTAGCAGATAACCCTTCTCTTGACTTGCTCTACAGGCGTTTGACAAATACTATTCGCTTTCTTCTCTTGCAGCTCTAGTGTGTTTAGAGCCAAGTTGCCCGGTAAGTGCGTTGGTCATATCTGTAACGAACTTGGTGGCCTCCTCTTCAAATGCGCTTGCGCCGTCAAGCTGCTTGTCAATTTCTGCCTTTGCTTTGGCGGATTCTGTTTTATTTTCCTGGGACAATATTCCAAAGAATTCGATTGTCTTATCCAGGCTTCTATTTAAGTGGTTTTCCACACGTTGGCTCTGCTCTTCTATAAATTCTTTTTCCTCTCTCATCTTCTCCTTCGCTGTCTTCACCTCTTGTATCTTGATTTGAACACGTTCAATCTCGACACTTATTCCTTCTTTTATCTTCTTGGCTTTGTCTTGAATGTCATCAAACTTGTGACCTGCGTGTTGCAACATGGCGCATTTCTGACAAACTGGAGTGCTGCAGCTATCGCAGAAGTATTCCAACGGTTTGTCTTCGTGCCCTTCCACTTGACAAAACGCAGGTCTTTGGAGGACCTGTTGGAGGTCTGAGTCTGTGAATGCAGAGAGAGCACGTACTTTGTGCCTCATTGTTGACTTTATGAGGCTGTGTGTTTTCAAACAAGGCGGGCAGAAGAACTCGCCGCATTGAAAGCAGTAACTACCAGACGTTGTGAAGTCGAGACAAACGTGACATTTCACTGGCCTTGCCTCGCACTCTTTGATAAAGAAGACATCTTTAAGGCTGTTGATGTGGAATGCTACTGGTACTTCGTCTATTACACCTTCGATTTCCGTGATCTCCCTGCATTGTGTACAGCATATCTGATCTTCTCGTGGTCGGTCCAGCCCTGTCAGGCATTTCAGACAGAAATTATGCCCACATCGCAGCAACCTAGGATCCTGGTACACTTCGAAGCAGATGGAGCACATTATTTCTTCGCTAAGATTTCTCAAAAGCTTTTCGATATCCATGGTTTAGCTCGCATCCAGTATTGCCTAAGTATCAAGTAATTTTTCAGCACAAGTCTCAACGAATTCTAGGAAATCAGGAGTTGACGACTACTCCATATAAATGACACCATCTTTCGTGAAGTCTCAGGTTGTGATTGGCTGTCAGATATGACGCGGCTTTTGTTACAGAACCACGGAAGTGTGTAGCCAGACTAAATACTTTCTTTTTCAAATCACGGCCTTCGTTGTTGTTAATCAATTTGGAATATTTTTTAGACTTGTTATACAAAGAACAAAACACCCCTAGCAGTGCTCGCTATCAGACCGTAGACGTTACCATGTGTTTGGAATTCAAATGATTCTCAATGTTCCTCCACTTATAACTTAGTTTATTATATTTTGCCATTTGCATATCCTTGTGTGACTTCTGTGTACAAATAGATTCAGAATCAAAATCTGTGAATTTTTTCATTACTCAGTAATCCAATGAATGGCGATGGTTTTTTCTGCGATTTTCATAATTCTGCGAACTCTCACTTTACATTTCCAAACACCAAACTGCGTTTTGGCTTCCGTCAATCGTCATCAAACCTTCCTTTTATGGACGAAAATTTATGGTTGTGAAGCCTAGCTTGTCCCTATAAGTTCAAAAAACCTCTCCAAACGTGCGTGAAATCACCCAGAGCTGTTCACTTGTTTGAAGTTGACGGAAGCTGTTAGCTGGCGTAGAGTTCGCAGAAATGTTGCTTTAATCCTTGACCTAATTGATTTGCATTTTCTTCCGCCAATTCACAAACATATTACGTTTAGCCTTTCATTAAATTATACCGCTTGACTAATTTGCATTTTCTTCCGCCAATTCACAAACATTGATTTTGTTCTTTCATGATCCAGTAGAGAGTATTATCCACGACTAGTTTTTTTACGTTTGCTGCTACGACCGTGCTGCTGTTGCTAGGTAGTGGGCTTCCTGTGGTTGGCGAATGCGCGCCAAAAAGGCGGGCATACGGTCTCTCGTTCGAGAAGGCGTTTGCAATTTTTAAAGGAGAGATCGCTTTGCTATTTCTGCAGCTTTGAATTCTTAGTATCGTTAATTTTGGAAACAAATATAATGAACATAATTATTCGATGACTAAATCTGGTAGACTTTATAGAGATTTTCTACTATGATGACGTAAGGTGATGACGTCATACGACGTTCTCATTGTAGTGAAATATACGGTCAGTTAAACTCGCTTGCAATGTTTTTCTCTATGAACACAATTTATATTGAAAGTTTTTATTTATTTCTATTTTTTGCCTGAGCAACACTTAGCTACAAACGTCTGAACACCCTTAAGTCAAAACAATGGTACTCTGTGAGGACCACTCTGTAAAGAGTCTCTAGCCGTCAATATTTTGTGGTATTGCCGTCTCAAAATCGTAATAAGTTTAGATTATCACAGTGTAACAGCGTATTGGAAAATGAAGCCTGTATGAAGTTTATTTTTTAGTAATTTTCACGCAAAGATTACGTCACACATTAGCTCAACCAGTTAAAATGCATGTAGCCACCTGTGTCCACCTGAGAAACATGGCCAGTTTGTATTAAAACATGAAAAAACTAAAACATTTCGTCAGATCATCAAAATGCAATGATGTTTATTTTCCATTTTTCCTGTCTAATGCGCCTCTAACAACCTTCGCCCTTGTATTTGTTTTTTAAATATGTTTTTGAAATGAAATGTGGACAATCCAAGAAACAACTACTCAAGAATCACAATTCTGTGATTTCCACGATCGCTCACGGCTATCAGTCCATTTGGGAGAACCTTCACATCCCAGGGTTTCTTAAACTCTTCCAAAGCACTACCATGTGATCCAATCGTGTTGACCAGGGGCCGGTTCCTGAAAGGTTGGATAAAGATGTCCACGGATAAAAGTTATCTGTTGTATAGGTTTTGTGCAGGATTTGTCCGTTGGATAAGCGTTTATCCACTGATAACTCTTAACTGGCCTTCTAGGAACCGGCCCCAGGACTCCATCACGATACACTTGTAATCTGTCATTACCCGACTCACACACAATCACACGACCATCTTGGTGAATAGCAAGTCCTCTCGGCTGGTCAAGCTTGTGGACATTACCATCCTTATCACATAACTCCTCCACACGCTTACCATCCTCATTAAACACCTTTACGCTTGTGAATCCTGATGCAGTGATGTAATATTTACCATTGTGGTATAAACAGTATCTAGGTGTTATCCCCTCCTGTTTACTCACCAACTCTCGTATGAACTGCCCTTGCGGAGATATGACCTGGATACGCTGGTTTCCATAGTTACAAACTATAATATTGCCCTCACCATCAAGACTCAGGCCAATTGGGCATGCCACTCGGCCATAACTGGGACCCGCTGTCCACACACTCTTTACATATTTTCCTGTACTTGCCTTAAACATCTCTATAGTGTGGTTATGTTGACCAGACACTAGTATGTTGTCGCTGTTGGGGAGGTGAACTATACCATACGGCATATTCAAGGTAGTTCCAAATGGGCCAGTCGAAAGATCCCCATTGCTGTTAAAAACTTGAATCCTGTTGTTATTCTGTTCAGTTACAGCAATATTGCCGTTGTTATCAACAGACAGTGCAGTAGGAAGAGAAAACTCCCCTGCGAATACCCCCTGCTTGCCAAACGCCTTGACCGCTTTAAACTGTCGCTCGGTAGCGCTAGCCGTCAGACTTAATGGGCTGCCTTTAACTTCGATGGAGTTCACAAATATAGATATTTTATTGTTTATGTCCAAGAGAGCGCATTTGATCCAATATTGACCGGTCTTCCTGTCTGTCACCTCCGGAGGGTTCTCTACCACATCACCGTCACGTGACTTGACTTCCACCACGACCTTGTCATGCGCACAATATACCAGTTGACCTTGAGAATCCCTCGTACTGACGGTAACATTCCTTGTCATACTCCCCGATTCCAATCCCTCGACCGTGCATTTTTCAGGATGCGTCGGACAATCCAGGATTTCACCAACATTCTCCGTCGTTAAAACTGTCTCGAACTCAGTACTCGGCTTGTAGCAGATAACCCTTCTCTTGACTTGCTCTACAGGCGTTTCACAAATACTATTCGCTTTCTTCTCTTGCAACTCTAGTGTGTTTAGAGCCAAGTTGCCCGGGTGTATTAATGTAAGTGCGTTGGTCATATCTGTAACGAACTTGGTGGCCTCCTCTTCAAATGCGCTTGCGCCGTCAAGCTGCTTGTCAATTTCTGTCTTTGCTTTGGCGGATTCTGTTTTATTTTCCTTGGACAACATTCCAAAGAATTCGATTGTCTTATCCAGGCTCCTATTCAAGTGATTTTCCACGCATTGGCTCTGCTCTTTTATAAATTCTTTTTCCTCTCTCATCTTCTCCTTCGCTGTCTTCACCTCTTGTATCTTGATTTGAACACGCTCAATCTCGACTCTTATTCCTTCTTTTATCTTCTTGGCTTTGTCTTGAATGTCATCAAACTTGTGACCTGCGTGTTGCAACATGGCGCATTTCTGACAAACAGGGATGCTGCAGCTATCGCAGAAGTATTCCAACGGTTTGTCTTCGTGCCCTTCCACTTGACAAAACGCAGGTCTCTGGAGGACCTGTTGGAGGTCTGAGTCTGTGAATGCAGAGAGAGCAAGTACTTTGTGCCTCATTGTTGACTTTATGAGGCTGTGTGTTTTCAAGCAAGGCGGGCAGAAAGCAGTAACTACCAGACGTTGTGAAGTCGAGACAAACGTGACATTTCACTGGCCTTGCCTCGCACTCTTTGATAAAGAATACATCTTTAAGGCTGTTGATGTGAAATGCTACTGGCACTTCGTCTATTCCACCTCCGTGATCGATCTCCGTGATCTCCCTGCATTGTGGACAACATACCTGATCTTCTCGTGGTCGGTCCAGCCCTGTCAGGCATTTCATGCAGAAATTATGCCCACAACGCAGCAACCTAGGATCCTGGTACACTTCGAAGCAGATAGAGCACGTTATTTCTTCGCTAAGATTTCTCAAAAGCTTTTCGATATCCATGGTTTAGCTCGAATCCAGTATTGACTCAGTATCAAGTAGAATTTTCAGCCCAAGTCACAACGAATTCTAGGAAATCAGTTGTTTGCGACCACTCCATATAAATGACACCACCTTTCGTGAAGTCTGGGTGTGATTGGTTTGCAGATATGACGTGGCTTTTGTTACAGAACTACGGAAGTGTGTAGCCAGACTAAACACTTTCTTTTTCAAATCATCGCCTTTGTTGTTGTTAATCAATTTGGAATTTTTTAGACTTGTTATACAAAGAACAAAACATCCCTAGCAGTGCTCGCTATCAGACCGTGTTTGTCAAATGATTCTCAAAATGTTCCTCCATTTATATCTTAGCTTATTATATTTTCCATTTGTATAATCCTTCTGTGACTTCTGAGTACAAATAGATTCAGAATCAAAATCTGTGAATTTTTTCATTACTCAGTAATCCAATGCCAAGTTTTTCTACCACTTTCGGTATTCTGCGAACTCCATTAATGGACGAAAATGTATGGTTTTCAAGCCTATCTTGTCCCTAAAAGGTCAAAAAACCTCTCCAAACGTGCGTGAAATCACTCAGAGCTGTTGGCACACCACGGTTTGTTAGTCGGCGTTCACAGAAATGTAACTTTGATCCTTTGACCTAATTGATTTGCATTTTCTTCCTCCAATTCAAATAGAGAGAAAGGACAAAACAGATAAGATTTGTGCCGACGTTTCGGACTCTTTACTTTCAGCCCTTCATCAGGGCGGTTACCTGTGACAGAACTACGGAAGTGTGTAGCCTGTATGGTTGGACTTCCTCCAATTCACAAACACTGATTCTGTTCTTTCATGCACAAGTAGAGAGTATTATTCTCGGCTAGTGTTTCGACGTACATACATACATACATACACTTTATTTCAACACGGTAAAAATCATCAGTTACATACAGTATTTCAAATAAAAACAAAAATACAAACTGGTTTACATGATTGCCGTGCATGGGAGCCCAATTTAGAACAACTTGCTCAATTTCGATTTAAAATAGCTAAGTGACTCGCAGGATCGCATCAACTGGGGAAGATCGTTCCAGACCTTCGCGCCACTATAGCTAAAACTTCGTTTGCAGTACTCAGTTTTAGGCTTAGGGAGGTATAATTTTCGCTCAAAATTTCGTAAATTGTAAGACATGCTGCGAGGAGTAAACTGGTTTTGCAGGTATGAGGGAGCAAGACCATGAAGAGATTTGAACATAAGCACTGCTTTCTGTTTGTGTCGACGCACTGAGAGGGTGTCCCAGTGCAGTGTTTCTCGCAAGTCGGCAGAGCGCGTCTCATAGTTTGCTCTCATGATTACTCTCGCAGCACGATTTTGTAATTTTTGGACCTTATCAGCCAGGTGGTTGCTAAGCCCATCCCATACCAAACTACAATAATCTAGGTAGGGTAATATCAGGGCTTTATAAACTTGTACTGCAACGTCCTGTGTGATATAAGGTCTAACACGCTTCAGGGCACCTATTGCAGAAGAAACTTTTTTACTCAATTCGCTAATGTATTCCCCCCAGGAGAGTCGATCATCAATAATAAGACCGAGTGATTTGGTATGATTGACCCTCCGGATTGGATTACCGTCAATAGCAGCACATATTTCAGATGTCCCTTCCGCTTGAAGCTTCTGCCGGGAGCCTATGATCATAAACTCTGTCTTAGCTATATTAAGACTCAATTTGTTTGCTTTAAGCCAAATGGCCAAGTTCTGAAGTTCGATGTTTAGAATTGGCTCGAGTTGATCAAGGCTCCCAGCAGCAGAGCTAATATTAGTATCGTCTGCAAACATTTTGGCTGAAGCTGACGCCAGACAATTTGGGAGATCGTTTATGTATAATAGGAACAATAATGGACCGATTATACTCCCTTGTGGCACGCCGCAGCTCAAAGTGCTCGCACCTGATAGTGCTCCATTGACGAAACACCTTTGGGCTCTATTGCTGAGGTATGAGCGGAACCAGCACAATGATCTCATGTCAAGACCATAGCTTGATAACTTGTTCAATAAGATGGTGTGATCTATTGTATCAAACGCCTTCCTAAGGTCGATAAAAATGACCCCATTAATAAGGCCGTTGTCAATATTAATTGACCATTCGTTAGTTGCCTCAAGAAGTGCAGTTAACGTGCTATGCAATGATCGAAAGCCAGACTGACAAGAGACCAAAAGCTGGTTCACGCTCAGATACTCATAGAATTGGTTGTAAACTAGTCGCTCAAAGATTTTTGAGATCGCAGAAGTAACAGAAATCGGACGATAATTATTTAAATCAGACTTGCAGCCTTTTTTCAAAATGGGCGTCACTTTTGCAAGTTTCCACTCAATAGGAAAAATTGCTGTCTCGACAGAACACTTAAAGATAACAGAAAGAGAAGGGCCTACTATCTCTGCCGCTATTTTGAGAAGCTTACAGGGAATTTTATCCAAACCTGTGGCTTTCTTTTCGTTAATTTCGGATATAAGCTTAATTACGGACTTAGTAGATGGCGCCTTCAAAGAGAACGACTTATCTGTACCTTTAAGATATGATTCAGGTCTTGTAGTTGACTCCGGAATTTCCTTCGAAAGGTTAGGTCCAATGTTTACGAAGTATTCGTTAAAAACATCAGCCATTTCCTGTGGGGCACTTATCTTTCTCTCTTCAACTTTGATTTCAGAAATATTCTGTTCTGTACACTTTCGCGAACATAGATCATTAAGTAAGCCCCATGTTTTTCGAGGATTTCCTCTACTGGCCTCCAGGTTTTCCTGGAAGTACATTCTTTTTGCATTTTTAATGGCGTTGTTAGTTTCGTTTCTTTGATGTTTGAACACTGTCCAATCATTAATACTCTGACTAGCAACCGCCTTCTTTTAAAGTAATTCCGTTTGTGTATTTTACGTGAAAGCTCCTCGGTAAGCCATGGGGACTTCTTATGTCTTACACGTTTACTTTTAAGAGGCGCATATTTGTCAACGCTCCCCATAAAGAGTGTTCGCCAGGTGGTCCACATATCATTAGGATTATCACCCGATCCAACACTTTCCCATTGTTTTTGTTTAAGGTCGTTGAGAAAAGCCTCCCTATTGAAATTTTTATATTGGCGACATTCTATAGTTTTGTGTACGCCTGAACGCTGATAATTGGTTTTGCGAGTCACATAAACCAGAGAATGCCACGATATACCGAGGTGTATCACGCCTGAACTCGTAATTTTATCGGGACAGTTTGTAATACAAACGTCAATTAAAGACTGGGAGGTAGGCGTGAAGTGCGTTGGCTCAGTTATTAATTGACTCAAACCGTAAATATCTAGGATATTTAGGAGCGTTGAGGCGTCACGATTATAGGTCTGACCATCGCCAGGGAGGAGATTCGAGTTCAGATCTCCTAACAAATACAGCTCCTTGTCCTCAGCATCAATTTTGTCAATTAATTTTTCAAATTCGCTATATACACTAGAGTGAGAATTAGGAGGTCTGTACCATGTACTAATAAGATATGGTTTGGAGTGAGGCTTGGTTATTTCAACAACAAGACTTTCGAGTTCTTCGCATGCCAGGTCATGACGAACATGATAATTCAGATTACTGCGCAAATATATGCATACGCCCCCACCATTCCGACCATTAAGAAGACGGTCCTTTCTAACAATTTGAAATCCAGGAATATGAACCTCTTGATCATGAATGGAGGGAGCAAGTTTTGATTCGTTAATTGCAAACACGTCAATTTTTGAATTATTCATGAAAATTCGAAGGTCATCAATATGCGCCAACAAGCTGTTTATGTTCAGCATAGCAATAACCAAACCTTTCCCTGTTATATTAGCCTTTAAAGACTTACCGCTATTTACAGGATAATCGGCATCGTCCAATTGCAGGTGGTTATTATCATTGGACTCCCATACGGTAATTCCCTAAACATCCCTAATGTGAGTTTTAAAATTTTTAGCAAGTACAGCAGTGCCTTTAACGTTCAAGTGAAGTCCGCTGCGATTAAGGTGCTGTTCTGCATTAATGTTACTGTGCTCGATAAAACCCCAGTTGTTTTGATTGGCAAAGCGCTTAATGATCTTGTTGACAGCGGAAACCTTTTTGGCGAGCAAGTCATCGTCCGATCTGCATATCAGTGCAGAGATAGAGACTTTGACATCGGAGGTTGCAATCTTTGATGCCAAATCAACAATTGCTTCAGCGCAGGAACGCTCGGAAGTACAGGACCTCAGATTGTTTGTACCAACGTGTACAATAACCTCCTCGGGATTTCTTCGTAATACAGGCCGGATATGGTCATGCATGTCTTCGATCGTACAGCCAGGAAACGAAGAGACCTTAATAGCGCAGGTTTCAGATGATAATTTCTTTCCTTGGAGATGCTGTAAAATTGAATCCCCAACCAAAGCAACCTGCCTTCGTGGAACCCGTACAACACTGTTTGAACTGTTTGTCGCTTCTTCGAGGGCTTTAGAAGGCTTTGGAATTTTGTTGCTATGTGCTGCTATGTGTTGCTATGTGTTGCTGTGTTGCTATGTGTTGCTATGTGCTGCTATTGCTAGGTAATGGGCTTCCTGTGGTTGTCGCGGGACGCGCATTTCAGAAGGCGTTGCCGAGATCGCTGTGCTATTTTTGCAGCTTTGAATTCTTAGTATGGTTAATTTTGGAAACAAGTATCATAATTCTTCGATGACTGAGCCTGTCCGAAAATTATAGTTGTCTCTACTATGATGGCGTCAGGTGATGACGTTATACGATATTGTCATTGTTGTACGGTACTGTACGCTCAGTATATTACAATGTTTTCTCTAAGAAAACAATTTCTATGAAGAAAGTTGTTATTATTTTTATTTTTCGCCTAGCAACACTTAGCTACAGACGTCTGAACACTCTTAAAAAATCGAATTCCTTAGCTGATAAATTATCAAAAATTATTCCTACAGAAGTACAGCTATCCATGCATACTGTCGGCATTTGCGGTTCAGATATCCACTTCTGGAAGGAGGGCCGCATCGGCAACTTGGTCATCACTCCCCCCATGGTGCTAGGACATGAGGCTAGTGGGGTCGTGTGTGCCGTAGGGGAAGGGGTCACTAATCTAATGGTTGGTGACCGCGTTGCAGTCGAGCCTGGAGTCCCTTGCCGAGTCTGCGCATTGTGCAAGACAGGCCGCTATAATCTGTGTGCGGACGCAAAATTCTGTGGCAGCCCCCTATATACGGGACACTTTGCCAGCGGCACAATCACGCAGCGGATTTTTGCTACAAGTAGGTCCCAAGGCCGGTACACACTTTCTCGGCTTGGGTATAATGTTTTACCCATTTCAGATCACGTGGCATTCCCATGAGAATCCTATGATATCTCTCTTTCACGGTGTAAATTGAGGACGGAATATCAAGTCTATTCAAACAGGGGCCCCTGAGGCCATGATTTTCACTTACATTTTCACATACTGTATTTGCTGTAGGAAATTTGAAAATTCCTGGTTACGCGTCTGTCAAAGCGTCAGTCGGTAGATTCCGCCGAAAATAGCACTCAAAAAGGCGTGACTCGTGCGTTATCGCTTTTTCGTGCTATTTTCTTAGCGGAATCTAGCCTCCTGAAGCTTTGGAATAATCCAATAGTATTCTACTTCTATGTTTGTTTGGAATGCTTCCATATTCATACATTACATCCATCGGTACGTATCAGAAAAAGAAAGAGAGAATACTCATGGGAATGCCACGTGATCTGAAATGGGAAAACATTACGCCCAAGCCGAGGAGGTCTATTGTGTAAACGAAATGCAAATCCGGAGCGATTTCTGTGCTCAAGTTGCAAAGAGTTTCGAACAATGCTTGAAATCTCCGCGACATCAAGCGAACATCTTCATCTTTACACAGCTCAGACCACTATCGCCCTGCCTTTATCGAATATTTTCAGGTTGCCAGAGCATATAAGCTTAGAAGAAGGTGCCTTGCTTGAACCTTTGTCAGTTGCCGTTCATGCTTGCCGGAGAGGTGGCGTGACAGTCGGAAATAGCGTTGTGATCTGTGGTGCAGGTACGAGTTTGTTGATCTCTCTACTCTGATGCTTAATTATGGCGTACCTGTGCGAGGAGCGTTTCTGATTGGCTGATGTCCTCGTCTAAATTCGCGCCATTTTTGACGCGCGCGCGTCCAACACAGGAAGCCCGCAATACACATATTTCGCTTACCCACTGAGAAGATTACGAAGTGTACTTGATGTATTGATAATGTTGATAATATTAGAAATCTGTGTGGACTCAGGGGGGCGTAGCCAGAAAATTTGTTGGGGGGGGCGGATAGTGAAAACATGGGACGGAAAATTTTCAAATTTCCTCCAGCAAATACAGTACATTTATGGGAAAATCTCCCAAAAGGGGGGGGGGGCGGCCTCCTGCTCCCCCCTGGCTACGCCTTTGGGTAATTTCGATAGCACAATGGTCCAATGGTGTCTTCTGTCTGTTTATCTGAAAGGTTCCATGACCTGTTTTTATGGTTTTCCAAAAAAATGAAGGAAAAAATGACTCGTGATTTTTCGCTGATATTTCCCGGTGATCAAAGTCATACCCAATGTCTTAGAGCGGTTTTCACATGACTGTCGTGAAAACAATTGCAATTGAGTAATAACTAGCCAATCAGAATCGAGAGAAATCACGAGTTGCTCCTAAAGGCGTTTTTCTCAGCCAATTGCAAGCCGAACCAATTGCGAAGTAATTACACAATTGTATTTACTACATAATTTTATTGGCTGAGGAAAAACGAGTAGCCAATGAGAACGCAAAGCAATCGCAATTACATAACAAGTCTTGCCAAGTCATGTGAAATCCGCTGTAATCAGTTACTAATTGTTTGTTTTCAGGTCCCATTGGACTTGTAACTCTTCTCACTGCCAGGGCTTGTGGAGCTACCAAAATAGCAATCACTGGTACGATAAAATGGTCACCACTCCATTCAACCAATTTTAAAAATCCACTACGCTTCTCAATTGAGCATGACAGTGCTGAAGTTTTGCGATAAAATTTTGGTGTCAAAACGAAACGTTTGGGTGTGCCCGGTGCACACTAGCGTCATAATGGAGTAAGTTGCAACGGAAATACCATGGGAAAATAATCGAAATAATCAGTATTTTCATATGGATCATCACTAGATTACTTCAAGCAATCTAATGTTATTTTTTGTGGACTTCAACTGTTTGGAACCACTAAATGTTGTTCGCGTGAAATTTCCCTCGTACTTATGTCGCAAGTGTGCACCAGACATGTAAACACTTTGACGTTTCCCGGGGCAACGCCATATTATGCAATAGCAACTAAGCGCGCTAAGGTGCGAAAAACAAAATACTCTGGTGTTATACTGACTAGCGCACAATGGGAAAAATAATTGCCCGTGCGCTTGTCTGCATATCAGCAGAGTATTTGAGTATTTTATTTTTCGCACCTTCGCGCGCTTAGTTGCTATAGGCCGCTATCACGCAATATTGATTAATAATATTTAATAGTTATCAGTTCATACTCGACGATATTGTTAAAGTGGAGGTCCGATGATAAATTTTCTCTAGGCTTTGCATTCTTGAGTGAAACAAAAAGGGTCACCATTGACTCATTCTCCTGCTAAGACCACAACGTACCACACTTTGAAATCAGATCTTGACGAGGGTCGTTTAAAGAAAGCCAAAGAACTTGGTGCAGATTATACCGTTAAAGTTGAAAGTAAAGAAAGCATGGAAGTGGCGAAGAAGGTCATAGAATGCTTTGGACGCGCTGACCAGACAATCGAATGCACGGGCGTTCAGTCCAGTATTCATACAGGCATATATGTGAGTGATACGCTAGGCCGAAACTGGCATTTCCCTACCTTGTATGTCTGTTTGTCTGTCTGTCCCGGTTTGTTTATCTGTCATGTCTGTATGTCTCTGTCTGTCTGTCTGTTTGTATATCATGTATGTCATGTCTGTCTGTGTGTGCGTGCGTCATGTCTGTCTGTTCTGTCTCTGTATGTTTTTCTTTCATGTATGTCTATCGGTATGTCTGTCTGTCCTTCCATGTCTATCTGTCCCTGTTTGTCTACCTGTCTATCGTAGCTGTCCGTCCGTCCGTCCGTCCGTCCAATGGACTGTCCTTGTCTATCTGTCCCTGTCTGTCAGTCATCAGTTCATGTGCTATGTATGTATGTATGTCTGTCTGTCCCTATCTGTCTATTTGTCTGCCTCTGTTTGTCAGTCATGTCTGTCTATAATCTGTCATCCGTCCCTGTCATGTCTGCCTATATGTCCCTGTCTATCTGTTTGCCTGTCTGTCTGTCTGTCTGTCTGTCTGTCTGTCTGTCTGTCTGTCATGTATGTTTGTTTGCCTTGCTCTAAACTTCCTGTTTATCTGTCCGTCCCTGTCTATCTGTCTTTAGTATAAACCAACTAATGGTCTATTACAAATCCTGCATTCTGATTGGCTGAGCTACTAATGGTCTATTAGTGATAGACCGTGCCTGGCAAAACCACCACCTTTCTTTGCAAGAAACTTGATTTTTTCAACATAAAATAATGGCATTCATTGCCAAAACCGACCAACTAGTTGGTTTATACTAAAACAATTAGACCTCTCGTCCTCATGTGCTATGATATCAATAGACCATTCGGCCTTCGGCCTCATGGTCTATTCATCATAGCACATTCGGCCTTGAGGTCTAATTGTTAAATAATCTCAAGGTGTTTGTTTCTGCTTTTCAGGTCACCAAATCTGGGGTGTTTTCGTACTGGTCGGATCAAGCTCAGAAACCCATTTTGAAATGCCTATGTTTGAGGCACGTCGTCGTGAGATAGACATTAGAGGGGTTTTCCGATACTCAAACTGGTAAGTAAGCAACTAACGGGGACGTCGGACTTGTTAGTACTTGAATGTTTCAGATGTGTAAACGTCAGTGTGAAAAGTTGTCGAGTACGCATTTGTTGCCTTTGCGAACCTCCCTCGCTATCTCTCCAGCGCCCTGGAGAAGGTTCAAAAGCGCGCTCTCGCCATAATTAATTTTGCCATGGCTCTCCTATGAGCTTGCCGTCTCGGCAACAGGCAAATCCCCTATATAACCTTGTTAAGGGTAGACAGAGGAACACAACTTCTCCCTACCTTAGAGCGCATATGCAGAAGATCACACTCTGCCATGCGGTAAGAACACCACCATAGGTGTTACTTTAACACCCTGAAAATAACAGTGCATGTTTCCTAGTTTAGCCACTCGGGAAACATGCAGGACACAAATGTTGCGCGCTACATGTGTCCTAGTTTAGACGTAGCTTAGAATTGAGTTACAAGCGCGCGGTTTTCCCACATAAAGTTAAGACAGACGTCATTTTGTTTCTACAGCTATCAAACTGCGTTGTATTTACTGGCGTCAGGTGCGGTTGATGTGAAGCCCTTGATCACACATCACTTTAAGTTAAAGGACTCGCAGCAGGCATTTGAAACGTCAAGCAGAGGCGCTGGAGGTGCTATTAAGGTTTTGATCCACTGCAACGAGTAAATGAAGTTAGACAGATCAAGCAAGGCACAAACAGGTAGTCGTGATTCAAGCAGGCACCTATCGAGAAATTTGCTATTAAGTTTTGATCCATTGCAACGAGTAAATGAAGTTAGACAGATCAAGCAAGGCACAAACAGGTAGTCGTGATTCAAGGAGGGCACCTATCGAGAAATTTGCTATTAAGGTTTTGATCCATTGCAACGAGTAAATGAAGATCAAGCAGGGTGAGGGGGCGGGGTGAACAGGTTTACGAATAGGTTGATTTGGGCCTAAAAGGATCTTTCACTGAAGCAATCAAAATAAATTGAGGTACATCGTTCGCATGTTTTTTTTGAGCTATCATATCGGTAAAATTGTTTATGTGTTTGTCCATTTTCTGAGAGAGCTCATTTCGGAGATCTGCTTACAAAGGACGTGCAATCAAAAAGTGGCGTTCGTCCTCCATTATAGAACAGTGAGGACACTTCCTTGGTTCAGGGTTCACATAAGGTCTGCTTTATCGCCCCCTTTCAATTTCCAGGTGTTGTGATCACTAATTCCGAATCCGACGGTTCGGCGGATTTGCTAAGTAAGAGTCTATGGATCCAAACATTGTAGGGATTAAAAACAGGTTTTTCGAAAATGCCAGGCAGAAATTGGTGTCCGGAAAATCTAAAGCGACCATTGTTCCTGTCATTCGCGAACCCAGTGCTCCTCGACTCGTAGCCTCGCGGGGGAGGCTCTGGTGACAGCCACTGACGCATGCGCGAGATTTGATACAGAGCCGTTGAGAGAAAGACCTTTCAGCGCATGCTCCAATGTTCAAAATCAACCAATCAGCGACGGCCCTCAAATGGATGTCCCAAGAGCCTTCCTTGCGAGCAGACGAGAATGTGTTCCTGTAGATTTGGCCAAAATTTTCGCAAATATTAGAAATTTTTTATGCGGATCGAAATCCTAAGCAGTGAGAAGAAAACAATTATACGAAAAAAAGCTGAGAAAATTCAACTGTCGAGAGGACGTCCGAAAAGAACTCGCCTTTAAAACACACAAAACTTCATAAAATGCAAGAAAAATCCCCGAACACCAATAAACAGTCAAAGAACTAAGATCTACAGCGGTTAATGGCAAAATTCAGCAACATATTTTTCAAACCGGAAGCCCAGAATTTGACATTAAAAAAAATTGATTATCCCAGAGACCCGAATCTTGCCGCTGGTCAAAAGATGACGGGCTGTGGGTACGAGATTGTTTGAACGTTCGTTATGTTTTCTGTATGATCTTAATCTACCACGCATGCTCACAAATCGGATTCCCCCAGAGCCCCGAATATTGCCGCTGGTCAAAATATGACGGGCTGTGGGTACGAGATTGTTTGAACGTTCGTTATGTTTTCTGTGTGATCCGAACATTCTAAAAGCAGGCGACCTTTTTACCTGTACATTTTGCCAAAAATGTCCGAAGTTCCACGCTTTTACGCAGCTCGAAAAATCCGCAAGCAGACAAGTTGAAGTTGTCCAGAGGACCTGCGAACAGATATATTTTATCGAGAAATGTAGTGCCCCTGTTTTCAAATGCTCTATTTTAGATTGGCCGTTTTCACACTAGAGACGAACAAATCGTCTGGACGGACAAATCGTCTGTAGACGAACAAATCGTCTGATGTGAAAACGGGACGAACAAATTTTCAGACGCACAAATCGTCTGAATTTGTTCGTCTGTTTGGCCGTCTAGGAAGACGATTTTTCATAGACAACTTGTTCGTATAGACGAACAAATCGACTAAAGTCCGACCTGAATTCACACTAGACGTACAAAGACGAACAAATCGTCAGACGATTTGTCCGTCTAGACGATTTGTTCGTCTTCTAGTGTGAAAACGGCCATTGTTTTGTCAACTTCTGGCATTCCACATCTAATGCTAGTTATTTTGAGAGCCAATGAAATTGGTTAATTGCGTCTATTTAAACGAGCCTTTGATAAGAGATACAAGAATGTGCTCTCTTGAATTCGTAAAATATCTGAAATATTGTCCAAGCTGAAAATAATTGCACTGCTTGTGGTAATCACTGATGACTGCGGGCAAACTGCGAATAAATGGATTTTTAATTCAGCCCATCGCGTGATTGTAAATAGCGCTGCGCACAGATGACGGTACACTAATTAAAAACTCAGACAAGCAAATATACTTTTCTCCCATTTCATTTCCTTAGTTCATTTTCTCTCTAAAGAACGATACAAAATGAATTGGTAAACTGGTAGTTGTATGTACTCCTACCCCAGCTCGTATTACAAGCGCGATCCTTCAGAGCATAGTTATCTTCAGAGGGATTGTCTGAGTCTCGCACCTGATCTAATTTTAGAATCTGTGCGCAGCTCTATTGTATCTTTCAGTTATCAAGTAGCACTAGTGTCCAGACCACAATGTGGTTCGCCTTGAGGCGGGCCAAGGAGGAAGTGGTTCAGGACAATAAACCCCTTTACAGAAGGGCACCCAACAAGAAAATCGTGCAGTAAACAACAACGTCGAACAGCAAAACGTCGAAACATCGAACCCTAAGTTTGAAACGCTCTCGAAAGTGGAAATCCGTTTTCATATCGTTTTAGTTTGTACGGCCGAATCCGGATAGAAATGAAAACGATGACGTAAACTGCACACTTAATTTGAGACTGCAAACAAATAAAAACAACATCAAATAAAAACTTTTTGGATCACTGATCACTTTTTTGGAGCTAAATCTCCCGGAGTTAAATCTTTTGCTGATTCTTCATTATAAAACGGCTCTCAGGGCTCTAGCTCTTTCTAGGGCCTCATGTCGACGGATTAGATCGCAAAGATTTTGGATTGAGGGTGCAAACAAGCGCTTGGTTGTAGTTTCAGGAACTGTTCCCGCAGAAGGGTGGAAAAAACTTCAGGATGTCTTGGCGGTCTTTTTTGGAGAGTAAATCTAAGGAAAATCAACTGAAAATGACGTTACGCCATTCCATTATTAGCGTTTTAAGACCCCGTCCACACTAACGCGTTTTCGTTTGAATCCATATACTTTTTGATACGTTTAGGCCTTCCGTCCACACTAACACGCTGATCGTTTTCATCGAATCCGTATAAGTTTGAAAACACTTACGAAAGTGAATAAAAACGAATCCGTATACCTATACAAATGAAAACGTCAACTGTACCATTAACCTGAGACTGTCCTTGCACACACCAACATCAAATAAAAACTGATCGCTTGTTTGGAGCTAAGTCTCCCGTCCACACTAACGCTGCGAATCCGTATAAGTTTGAAAACGAATACTTTTGAAAACGCGTTGGTGTGGACAGGGCCTTAGTGTGGACGGCCGAAAACGCTATGAGGACGATAGTGTGGACGCGTATCAATCGATGCGTTTTCGGTGAACCGAAAACGAATACTTTTGAAAACGCGTTAGTGTGAACAGGGCCTTAGGATCCGAAAAGTTATAGGGTTCAAAAGCAGGTTTTCCTTAAATGTCAAGCAGGATTTTGGAGTGTCCGAACATTCTAAAAGCAGGCGACCTTTTTACCTGTACATTTTACCAAAAATGTCCGAAGTTTCACCCTTTTACGCAGCTCGAAAAATCCGCAAGGAGACAAGTTGAAGTTGACCTGCGAACAGATATATTTTACCGAGAAATGTAGTGCCCCTGTTTTCAAATGCTCTATTTTAGATTGGCCGTTTTCACACTAGAGACGAACAAATCGTCTGGACGGACAAATCGTCTGTAGACGAACAAATCGTCTGATGTGAAAACGGGACGAACAAATTTTCAGACGCACAAATCGTCTGAATTTGTTCGTCTGTTTGGCCGTCTAGGAAGACGATTTTTCATAGACAACTTGTTCGTATAGACGAACAAATCGACTAAAGTCCGACCTGAATTCACACTAGACGTACAAAGACGAACAAATCGTCAGACGATTTGTCCGTCTAGACGATTTGTTCGTCTTCTAGTGCGGTGAAAACGGCCATTGTTTTGCCAACTTCTGGCATTCCACATCTAATGCTAGTTATTTTGAGAGCCAATGAAATTGGTTAATTGCGTCTATTTAAACGAGCCTTTGATAAGAGATACAAGAATGTGCTCTCTTGAATTCGTAAAATATCTGAAATATTGTCCAAGCTGAAAATAATTGCACTGCTTGTGGTAATCACTGATGACTGCGGGCAAACTGCGAATAAATGGATTTTTAATTCAGCCCATCGCGTGATTGTAAATAGCGCTGCGCACAGATGACGGTACACTAATTAAAAACTCAGACAAGCAAATATACTTTTCTCCCATTTCATTTCCTTAGTTCATTTTCTCTCTAAAGAACGATACAAAATGAATTGGTAAACTGGTAGTTGTATGTACTCCTACCCCAGCTCGTATTACAAGCGCGATCCTTCAGAGCATAGTTATCTTCAGAGGGATTGTCTGAGTCTCGCACCTGATCTAATTTTAGAATCTGTGCGCAGCTCTATTGTATCTTTCAGTTATCAAGTAGCACCTTGAGGCGGGCCAAGGAGGAAGTGGTTCAGGACAATAAACCCCTTTACAGAAGGGCACCCAACAAGAAAATCGTGCAAAGTAAACAACAACGTCGAACAGCAAAACGTCGAAACATCGAACCCTAAGTTTGAAACGCTCTCGAAAGTGGAAATCCGTTTTCAAATCGTTTTAGTTTGTACGGCCGAATCCGGATAGAAATGAAAACGATAACGTAAACTGCACACTTAATTTGAGACTGCAAACAAATAAAAAAAACATCAAATAAAAACTTTTGGGATCACTGATCACTTTTTTGGAGCTAAATCTCCCGGAGTTAAATCTTTTGCTGATTCTTCATAAAACGGCTCTCAGGGCTCTAGCTCTTTCTAGGGCCTCATGTCGACGGATTAGATCGCAAAGATTTTGGATTGAGGGTGCAAACAAGCGCTTGGTTGTAGTTTCAGGAACTGTTCCCGCAGAAGGGTGGAAAAAAACTTCAGGATGTCTTGGCGGTCTTTTTTGGAGAGTAAATCTAAGGAAAATCACTGAAAATGACGTTACGCCATTCCATTATTAGCGTTTCAAGACCCCGTCCACACTAACGCGTTTTCGTTTGAATCCATATACTTTTTGATACGTTGAGGCCTTCCGTCCACACTAACACGCTGATCGTTTTCATCGAATCCGTATAAGTTTGAAAACACTCACGAAAGTGAATAAAACGAATCCGTATACCTATACAAATGAAAACGTCAACTGTACCATTAACTTGAGACTGTCCTTGCACACACCAACATCAAATAAAAACTGATCGCTTGTTTGGAGATAAATCTCCCGTCCACACTAACGCTGCGAATCCGTATAAGTTTGAAAACGAATACTTTTGAAAACGCGTTAGTGTGGACAGGGCCTTAGTGTGGACGGCCGAAAACGCTATGAAAACGATAGTGTGGACGCGAATCAATCGATGCGTTTTCGGTGAAACGACGAATACTTTTGAAAACGCGTTAGTGTGAACAGGGCCTTAGGATCCGAAAAGCTATAGGGATCAAAAGCAGGTTTTCCTAAATGTCAAGCAGGATTTTGGAGTGTCCGAACATTCTAAAGCATGCGAACTTTTTACTTGTACATTTTGCCAAAATTGTCCGAAGTTCCACGCTTTTGCGCAGCTCGAAAAATCCGCAAGGAGACAAGTTGAAGTTGTCCAGAGGACCTGCGAACAGATATATTTTACCGAGAAATGTAGTGCCCCTGTTTTCAAATGCTCTATTTAGATTGTTTTGTCAACTTCTGGCATTCCACATCTAATGCTACTAGTTATTTTGATGAAATTGGTTAATTGCGTCTATTTAACGGAGCCTTTGATAAGAGATACAAGAATGTGCTCTCGCACCTGATCTAATTTTAGAATCTGTGCGCAGCTCTATTTTATCTATTATCAGCACATCGATGCACTGCCCAAATATGGTCATTGGAACAATACAATAAACTTTATTTCACGAGGGTTTCATATATAACCAATAGCTGTCTTCGTACACGACATATATCCTGCGATATCCATCGTTTGAGGGAAATATGTTGTGCTGAGCTCGTATTTAAAACGCTAAAGTAAATCATTTCTGGGATGTTTTTGTGCTAGCGATGTGCTGAATAATAAAACCATTATCCTGCTCGATTGTGCAGAACATCGTCTGATTTACCAACTCGAGACTGCGTCCCTCGTTGGCTCATTCTCGAAACCCAGAGCTCCCGGCTCGTAACCTCGCGGGGGAGGCTCTGGTGACAGTCACTGACGCATGCGCGAGATTTAATACAGAGCCGCAATCTCGTACCCAGAGCCCGTCAGCTTTTGGCCAGCGGCAAAATTCAGGGCTCTGGGGAATCGATGTTTTTTTAAACCCAGATTCTGGGTTTCCGATTTGAACGTTGTATGAAAGTTCGTTACGTTTTTGACCTAACACGCATGCTCACAAATCGGATTCCCCCAGAGCCCTGATCTTGCCGCTGGCCAAAAGATGACGGACTCTGGGTACGAGATTGTACAGAGCCGCTGAGAGAAAGACTGAGAAAGACCTTTCAGCGCATGGGGATCAATCTTGTTTAAAAAAGCGAAAATCACAGTTCGATCTTTGGTTAACAGTTTGCGGGGTTTTGTTTATTCCCAATGACTAGTCTGTAGCCGTAGTTTGAGGATTAGTTTTAGGTATATCAGTGTTTTGGCCCTTTTTCTTTGTATTTGACAATGCGTAATAGAGCGCGAACTTGAATCAAGCGCGCCAGACCGTGTCACGTGACATGCAAATGTCGCTCCTTTCTGCCCCATGCAACGCTCAAAATCAGCCAATCAGCGACGGCCGTCAAAAAGATGTCCCCAGAGCCTTCCCGAGCCGGTCGTCGGCTAAGCATCAGACAATAATAATAATGAGCTAATTAGCATTCATCCACCAAAAAGTAGATCTTCGCCTGCTAATATCTAACTATAGAAAACTAAAGATAATAGTATTTCTCTCTCCGAAGTAAAAGCTCAAAACGTTGGCTAAGTCATTTAGTCACTTCCTGTTGTCTACTTATTATTCATTCTGCCCTTGTATCCATTCAGATAGAAAATATAAGAGCAAAAATTTAATTACTTGTTTTGGTCATATATTTCATTGATTTGAATAATGAAGAAAACTGGAATAAACTTGCGTACACAATGTGAAATGTGGTGGCCAAACGGAACGCAAGTTGTCGCAAGTGAACGCAATTAGGTGGCCAAATGGGTCGTATTCCGATGCAAGCAGCAAAACTTGCGTCAACTTGCGTTGCGCTTGTGTAATAAGGGGATTAGGTCAAATGATAGAGTTACCACGAGAGGTGCCGTATAGAAGTTTAATGCAGCACGACGATTGTAATGAGTCTACAAGTATCTGTGAACAAGAGTGAACCAACCCTAGTAGCTGGACACTTATATAATCAAAATATTACAAAATGATTGGCAGTGACGTTCTGGCTACTACTGGAGGATTCCAGGAACGTCACGCACTACGCAACGCATCCACTATAATGAGCTTCTAGTGCGGGATAGCCCGAAACCTTTATACTTTAGAAAAGCTTTAGAAAAGTAAGAAGAACTTAATGAAATTTATGAAATTTAGCGAAATAGACCAAAATAACATTTTCAGTAAATAGGTAAGAAAATAACTTAGTAAATAGGTAGAAAACTTAAAGTTCCAAATCGTAGGAAAGTGTGTTTATTTAAAGCCTGATTTATTTGAAGTTTTGAATTCATGTAAAACTAACAAAGCAGTGCCTCACGGTGCTAAATTCTCTCGACCTTTAACCTAGACTGAAAGTGAAGAGGCCTGAAGAAGTGACCGCCTTTGCAATATCACAATGGTGTAGATATTAAGATATTATGTGTGGCAATTAAAAGTTAATGGCCGGTGGTGGATATATTCATAGAAATTGATTTAAAAGGAATTTGATTAAGCTATTTTAAAATCTTCCAAAGCATTCTAGATCTTTGGCATTTAACTACACCCGTTTCTATTACTATTGCTTTTGTGAATAATGCATGATTTCAGCCAGCATGGCGTAATGGGATCGAAGCCTCACTGTTTGACTCAAGCCATGTACAGGTTTAATTCTTCTCTGCTGTCTGGCTGTTCTTGGTTTCTTTGGTGCATTGTTTGACGGAGACAATGCATTATTATTCCGTCCTTTGAAAAGATACAACATATCTACAATGTTTCTCCTCCAATTATATTTTGCTGACGTGATACTGACAAGTTTCCATAGAGGCAACAGTAGATGTGTATGATTTGCTTTAGCAAAGTTTATTAAAACAGGTGTAAGAATTTTGTTGACCAGATTTTGCTGGAAGAGTAACCATGTGAAGCCAGGTAGACAGACTCAATATGTCAAAGCAACGCCGGCTTGTTTGTCTCATTCCTGTCACTGGGATGGTACCACGTGACTGGTGTACCGATGGTACAAACGCGTTGATCTCAGCTGAGTTCTCACCAGTCTTGACTGACCGATCTACACGCAGCACCAGCAAAAGCCTCCACAAGATCCTCTGTGAGTAACAACTGAGCTTTCTAGTCCAAACGAATTTGTTAGAATTTGTTTTAGTTCTTAGTTCATCTCACTCCGAAGTAGGAATTGTTGTGGTAAGTGTTGTATTGTTTTCTCTCTCTCACGTCTGGCACACAATGGATGTGTCCCTTAGAGAACCATATGACTTCACTGCTAGCTGACAAAAGGCCACAACCTTTTGCTAGAACACCTTTTATTTACTGTGTTTATTAGTGCGTCTCTCATTTGCTGGGAATTCAAGTCTAATAAATTGCGCTTGCAAATTTTTGAATTGTCTGAATTGTTTTCCTTGAATAGTTGCGTCGTTTTCCCACTTTTTAAGTATATCTTTATTTTTTTTGGGACGTTATTTTTACTTTGTGACATCTTAATTTCTGAAACTGTAGGATGCTTGTAGCCAGTAGTCGAAAATGACCTATTTATCTATCTTAATTTAGTTATAAAATGGAGGCGATAGAATGCGCGCCCTAAATGACCGTGAGCTGCAGATTTCCTATATTATTATACATTGTAGTCTCTATCTCGATTGTGATTGGCTGAGAGCGCGCGCTTTGCTTTGGGAATCACACACGGAGAGTCTTCAACCTGATTCTGATTCTTGATTCTACGCGCGCAATGCACCATTGGTGTTTTTAACAAGGCGCTTGTGTAAAAGATACTGCTTGATATAAAAGATAGATAGATAGATAGTTTATTAAATTAATCATTGCAGCCAATAGGCTGAATTATGAAATATTATTTACAATACTAAAAAAAAGCAAACTTTGTTCATCGCAAAAATTTAATTAACAATTATTGAATTCGGTCTTTGTGGTATCCGAAAATAAACAAAGTTTCGGCAAGTGGAATCCACTTGGGCTCGACATTGTTTATTCTGGATTGCTTATTATCAAAAACATGGCGTCATGATGTCACATCAAATGGAACTGATCATTTACCATATCAGAAAAGGACAGAAGATCCTCTTGTGATGAACATTTTGCCGAAAGTAGCAAAGAACAGTGATATTTTGAATGAAACTTGCAAGAATTGATTTTGGCTCACCAGCCACAGCTATCCCGCGTGCAACTCGACGCAGTCCCACCCAAGTGCAATTATCACGCACGGCTGAGATTCATGTAACGAGATCTGTTTGGTTTTCAGAGCATCACAATGAATCTGCTGCCAGTTCTCATCATGGCATTGGCCTGTTACATCGCAAGTGGTACGCCGACCCCCGCCCAAGAAATTGTAAGTTGACCGTCTTTGGAGCTAGAACAGATTTCGTATGACTGTGAAAAGTACCGTGACAAAGTTGTTCCGCGCCGCGACCGTAATTTCATTCCATCTACAGCAGGCCAGGTTCCGTACCGCCACCACGACAGTACCCGCGCCGTACCGCGGCACTTTTCACAGTCATACGAAATCTGCTCTAGCTTACTACATAGCTGGGCGCGTCGTATAAGACACTGGGGGACTCGCATAATTTTTTTGGTCGGGAATTTTCTCTTCCATCCCTAAAGATATCAAAAAGTACGTGGCTAAAATAAAATTTTACCCTAAAAGAAAGCCATCAAGAAATTTCTGTCTTTGATTGAGATGCTGCCATGGATGTTGTCTAATTTACGTTAATTTATTGCTTGTCAGCCTTAAAAAATACCAATCTCCCTTGAATTTTATTGAAGATCAAGCATATCAATATGATTACCCCTAAAAGAGACCAAAACCCGTGATTTATAACCCCTAAAAGATACAGACAGACCGATAGACAGACAGATTAAATTTGGTACCTTATACAAGTACGGTAAGAGTTGGGCCAAATAATATATTGAAACGATAGATAAGACGATCATCCCCGACCAAAAATTATGGAGACCCCCCCCCCCCCCCCCCCCCCCCCACCCTAACAAATCCTCTCGACCACTGGAAGGTAAAAAAGAACCTAATCAGTCTTAGTCTGAATGTAAGAAAGTAAATGTAAGAACCTGTTCAGTTTGACATCAAAATTCTAGGTTCTTAGTGTCATATGTCCTGTCAATCAAGGGCTCGCTTTCTATTTATTTATATACTTATTTTTATTTTCCTTTCTTTGATTTTTGCCTTAGCAATCGAAAAATAGACCAGCTGATTTCTTGCTCTCAAATGGGCAGTCGCAATTTTCGCACCCCCTGTTGAGGACCTCTGGATTTCCAGGGTGGGGGTCAAAATGGAGCTCGGAATTTCAGGGTGGGCACCCTTAAAATACGAAATTCCAGGGTCGGTAAGCGCAATTTCCAGGGTGGTCATGAGAAAATCACTGGAATTCCAGGGTGGGTGGTTCAAATGAAAAAAAATCAGGGTGGGTAGCTGTGAATGGGGTCCTCAACAGGGGGTGCTGTGAATGGGTCCTCAACAGGGGGTGCTGTGAATGGGGTCCTCAACAGGGGGGTGCGAATTTTGTTTTGCGATTGCCAATTAGCCAGTAAGAAATTGTTTTTTTTTTGCACTCGCCAATTCTAAGTCAAATCTCACTTGATTTTAGTTAATCAACGCGCGCGTAAGAATTGAGCTTTGAGATTCTATAGGCTTTCGCTAAGAAAATAGCACGAAAAAAGCGATATCGCACGAGTCGCGCGGCGACAATGACATCTCATCCTTATTTTCCACAAATAGAGATTATTACATGGTAAGAGCTTGATATCGTTTTTATTCACAAGTTTTCGTGTCGTAGAGCAAAGGAGCGAGTCTTCGACTTTATTCGTGTCGTGAATAATATCATATCATTCACTGATACGATTTTTATTCACTGGTGTTATCACATGGTATCTGGTCACAGTATATATAAATAGAGGATATTACATGGCCGCGCGGAGATACGAATTTTATCTTCGAGTGTTGAAAATTTATCTCTCGAGTGAGCGCAGCGAAGATAAAATTCGTATCTCCAAGCGGTCATGTAATGTTCTGTTTATATATAAACATCAATGAAATAGCAAATTCAATTTTATTTGAGTTAAGCTTAAAAATCGAGCATTCAGCAAAGGCAAGTGTGATATTTTCACATGTGAAAATAACATGATATTTTCACGTGTGAAGATATCAAGTTTCGCGCGGGAGATCACCTGGTATTTCATTGGTGTTTATATAATAAAAGAGATATCATACGATTCGCTAAAAAAATATTCCATCCAGCTTTTTTATCTCCTCAGAAATTCTTGCCAAATGAAAAACGAGCCGCTATTCTTGTAATGAGGATGATTGTGAAATATAGTTTTTGCATTCTAATACTGCGAACATTACTCGCTCTGGGTTCCAGAGTTTCGAATGTCTGCGAAAATTCGAGTCTTGCTGGACTGAACCCTGGACGTATCGCTTTAATTTGCAGCTGTGAGGTTTGATGGGACAAAAGTCAAAATAATTTTTCCGCACCTTTGAAGTAGACCACATATTCCGAATAAAGAATTTATTTTTGAAAAGAAGTCAGGATCCTGCATTTGTTTTCTTTTTTTCTTTGTTGAGAACGAGCGTGATTTTGTTACATTGCTGACACTTGCTACTACGCTTGCTTCCTAGAAATGGATGTGTAAAGACAAGACAGCAGACATAAAATGCAGCCCAAAAACATAGTGCAAGTGAGCTCGGAGGTTGTCTGTGGCAGTAGTTCTCCCAGACCTTCTTGCGGTACCCTCGCCTCAACATGCCCAGCACACAACTACGACGCCCAACTGACTCAAATTGAAGTCGAGTGTCATAATAAACAGGAATGTACCATCCATTTTGCTCCTACAGCTCCACAAAACGTGCTGCTAAATTTGTCTACAAATGCGTCGCGCCTTCTAAGTAAAGGCATTGAATTTCGGCGGAATTACCAGTTGTACTAAGGCATTTGTTGCTAACGAGACCTTAGTTAGAGACTTCATTAATAAATGTTTCTCACTGAATAAAGTCATATTATTAGTCCTTTATCTTCACAGATTCACCAAGCTAGAGCTACACATGGGAGGGGGGAGGAAGGGAGGAGGTACTTCAAAACCCTACCCCTTTAGGGCGGAGCATCCCTGGATTGGCAACCCGTATAGTTACAGACACGATCCCAGGGTAAAGTCTTCGAATGGGCAATTATAGAAAATAAAGCCCCCCCCCCCCCCCCACGGGCGGCATTTGGAAATTCCGATGGGATGGGGGGTTTAAGAGCTCGTAATTCTGATTGAAGGGTTTTTTTCGAAGCTGGATTTCTTTAACCTGCCCGGAATTCTATATGCATGGGGGGATAAACCATTTGGGAAATTCTGGATGCATGGGGGGGGGGGGGGGGGGGGGGGGGGGGGGGGGGGGGGGGGGGGGGGGGGGGGGGTGCCGCTGGGGGGAGGGTACCTTTGGGGGGGGGGGGAATTGCCCAGTGATTGTAGCTGATTCTTAAAGGGATTCCATTTTAAAGTGGGGGGGGGGGGGGGGGGGGGGGGGGGGGGGGGGGGGGGGGGGGGGGGGGGGGGGGGGGGGGGGTTTTTTTTTTTCCCACCCCAAACTGGCATCTTATCTGGATTCAGTAATTGGGGATCCGCCATTCCCCAAGGGATTCCTCAAAGTGCACAAAACCCCCCTGCCCACACGTTTTTTGTTTTTCACTTCTTTCTTGGCATCGAGAGAATTTGCCGCCATCTTGACTTCCCCCCACTATTCCCTCGCGCTTTGAACAACAATAACCAGATTTAAATTCAAACTGATCGTTTCCCAATCTGGTGGATTTTATTGGCCTACGGAGCCCTATTTACCCTCCCTCCCTTGAAACACGATGTCGTTACGGAACTAATCCTGCTACCAATAAACACCATCAAATGACAAAAGCCTCGAAAGCCCCCAGATACATTTATACTTGGTATTACTGTGCGTTTACGCCAACTGGGCCATTTTGTAAGAAGTTAGCCAATCAGAAAGCGAGTACCGAACAAAGGATCTTGACTTTCTCGAGGTCTCAGACATCGAAATATATTCGCTTTCCTTTTAAAATTGTGAAAATATGAGAAGAAATCATTTCAAAACGCTTAACATTAAGTCTTCAGACGTACATTGCGAGTGTCAAAGTTCACTTTTTCTAGTATCTTGTTGTCGATAGCTATCACGTGCATGTGAAGAAATTCAAACGTTTCCCTTGCGACGACAAGATGGCAATAGTATAAACTTAAACTGCTCCCGAGAGTTTTATTTTCCCTAGAATCTCGATGTTTCCCGAGACGATGTCGAGGGAAACATCGAGATTCGGGGAAAATAAAACTCGCTATTTCCCGAGGTGCAGTCATGTGTTTTATTATATAGCTCGTGTTTATCGATCAAAGCGCGCGCTCTATTGGTTTCTATTATGGTCACGTGGCGGGCTACAAATTCAATGTAGCCCGCGCGGGCTACAATTAAAAATGTTGCCCGCGCGGGCGACATCGCTAGAGCGAGAAATTTCTCGGACTATTTTTTACCGTATTTCTTTTTGCTATATAATAAAACACTTAATGACTGCAACCTCGGGAAACAGCGAGTTGCTGTTTCCCTCGGAAACAGTCTTAGTGTATAATGTAGCCCGCGTAGTCCATGAGCAGACAGTGACCCCCCCCCCCCCCCCCCCCCCCCCCTTGGTTATTTTGGGAGACATATATCAATTGAAAGCCCTACCATGTCTGCACTGGATTCGTTGGTGGGCGTGGCTGTGCGGCGTCATTTCTTGTTTAGAGCCAAAATATCCGCGTCGAGTGTTTTCAAAATTTCAATTAAGCACCCTAAAAATGCCGTTACAATGCTCGAAACTTTGCATGATACAGTCTATACTCTTTGTAACTAGATGGTCAGTAAACACTGGAGTTTGATATAAGTCGCATCGAGTCGAAAAAGTGTCTATTGCGCATGTCAATATACCCAACAGTGTGTTTAGCGAAAACAGTGAAACGTAGCAATATAATATCGGGATTCTTGTATTACAAACAGACCAACCTCTGTTTACTGAGTGTTGACACCTTATGCGCGGGAGTTACTGCTCATCCTCGAATAGTGTATCCACCATGTGTTGTCGATCATCTCGTCATCATCTCCGCGTATCGCCCTCAAGCAATCTTCCTGACCTCGGGCTAAAACGATGTGAAGGGTTATACCTCAGCCCCTATTTTGGGGGCAGGGGTGCTCGTCGGGAACTTTCGATTTTAACCCCTAAAAGGTACCTATGGCGTCCCTTAGTTGATCTTTACCCCCAAAAGGTACCACAAGACTTATTTTCCCTCGTAATTTTCTCTTGCATTTTTTCCGAGCGAAATACGTCTCAAAATCAGGCTTCAAACAAGCGTGATTTGCTTGATTTGCTAGAACGGACCCCTAACTGGTAGCCCTCTGGGAAAAAAAGTTTTCAAATTTTTACCCTCAAAGGTACCAGAGGCCTAATTTTAAACCCTAAAAGTACGACGAGCACCTCCGCCCAAAACCATGGGAGTGCCTCCCACCCTCCCCCCCCAACCCCCCCCCCCCCCCCCCCCCCTCCTCCCCCGGGACCTTAGCGTGTTAATGTCCTGTGACTTCTCACCATACATGATCAACAGGTGAACTCTCTATCTCCTAGTAAATAGTCTGGTCCAAGTCTAGCGATGTTCCTAAAGCTTGAAATGTCTGTATGTAACTCGGATTGTTTCTTATAGCTTGAAGGGCTTGACTTTGCCTCTTCTCTCAAACGCACTTGTTGAATTGCAACCAGAGAATGCGTGCATACCAACAAGAGCGAAACTCAGTATAAATATCAACTAGTTTCCATCGAATCACGTGATCTCTTCGATAGTTCAGTGTTGTAAGTCCGCTCTGTCAACTCAAAGTCCGGGTTCGTATGCTGGGAAGGCAGGGCCTGATTTTTAACTCGTGGCTGGTTGCGTAGCAACAGCCAAAGAGTTATCGTGGTGACTCGATGTCACTCACTCACTCGCTCACTCACTCCTACGTTAGCACGATATTAGCATAATTTATGCTGAAGTCATCCATCCAACGGGACCCTCGAGGTGCGGGACCATACGAGCTATCTGCGGACATGGCGTGACTATCTGCGGGACATGGCGTGACTAAAACTCAAGTGAACTTCCTGTTACATCTGTACCTTCGCCAACGTATATATGGGTCTCATTGCCACTAAATGTCTCCATGTGGGTTGTTACCAAGAGTTCATAATTAAGAGTGAACAACTCCGATACAGTATTCGTGAGAGATCCTTTGCACAGACCTAGTATTTTTAGAACTGTTTTTTTCTCGCTGAATTATAATTCTATTGTTTTTGAAGCCAATCAACTTCATTTCATCAGTAGCTCATTAAAGCTTTGGTATTTACAACCGCTCAACCGATACGCACGCTCTTGCAAGACTATATTCTTTAATTAGGCCTATTGTTTTATGCCTTTTGTTGTTCTCTGTGCGTGACTTTAGAAGACTAAGTACCAATCTAAAAATAACTAGGTCTGTCTAAAGGTTCTCTCATGCCCTATTATCATGTTGTACACTCTTATTTATGTACTCTTGTTGTTACCTATCTTTGCAGAAAAAATAGCTTCTTTCAAATCGGTACTTTATTAGTCATCTCAAAACCTACACTGTGTAAGGATTTTGATCCTGCAAATCCAGGTGCAGGGGTTACAAAACGTGAGAAAATGAATACAATATCATTCTCGAACCCAGAGCTCCCCGGCTCGTTTCCTCGCGGGGGAGGCTCTGGTGACAGCCACTGACGCATGCGCGAGATTTAATACAGAGCCGCAGAGAGAAAGACCTTTGAGCGCATGCTCCAACGTTCAAAACCAGCCAATCACCGAAGGCCCTCAAATGGCCGCCACCAGAGCCTCCCCTGCGAAGTGACGAGCCGGGGAGCTCTGGTACGAGAATGATACAATATCAATGACGCTATTAGCGCATGCGCAAAGATCTAATTGGTTTAAAACGTTACTGTCTAGTTATTTTAAACCTACATTTATTTAATGAGGACCTTCATGAAGCAAAGCCACGTACCTATTGCAGGGTCATGAATGCAGGGGGGTGTCTAATTCCCATTTCCCAGAAATCCAAATCCAATTTCAGTGCATAATCTGCACACGAAATAGAAGCCCCATTCCACCGAGGCAACTCAACAGCAAAAGACAATACAACGCGCTGGTCTCCTGTTTGGGGCACCAGTTCGTGGTAAAAACAGGACTAACGACCGACTAGCTCCCCCCTAAACCCTTCTGCTATATCAGGGACCCAAATCTAGCAGTATATGCGGGGGAGGTCTGGGTTCCAGAATGTGTATTTCGATGTGATTGTTCGTTCTTTTCGCGGACATTCGACTGATTATGATGGTTATTTTCCCGAAATATCCAAAGAAGGAATAGCCAAAGTCCACGCTCGTGAACTCAAAAGCGATATCATCAAATGGATCTGATCGTGTTTGCAGTTTGGACAAAGACAGAAAGACACGTACCTCAGCAAGTTAAGATAATTTCACAGTTATTTACTTTGAGGAGAGTTTGAAAGCAGAAGCGATGCCGAAACTATTTTATCGCCTATACTTAAAAGCTACGGATAGCACTATTAGAATCCTTGAAATCACACTGCAGAGACAGCAGAAGAAAGGTAGCACGATTCGTTGTCAAACATCGTATTGGATCAGCAATTTCGGGCATTTTATGGAGTATTACCAACGGGTATCATATAAGTTGTGTATCTCAATACAAATGCAACAGATACAAGGATCATTGAGCTTGGGCGCCATGTGATATACTAAAAGGAAAATTACACTTGCTGTACTCATATCTTCACGACTCTATTTACATGTAATATCCTATATAAAAATGACAGTGGTAACTCTATTAAGCAGCCATCTTTGGTACCTGCTGCTTAATGTAGGTATGTGTAAATACAGTACTTTAGGACTGTACTCGACTGTACTTTGCTGCATAGGGACTGGTCATAAATTAGAGGAGGGAGGGCTGGTGCAAAAATGATGGAGAGGGCCTCTTATTTTAATGCAGTTGAAAAAGGGAGTGTTAAAAAATTTGGTGCAAATGATAAAGGGAGGGCCATTGTTTGTTTAATGCAAACATTGTTAGGGTAATACAGGGCTGTAGCACTTATAGGGTCCTGAAAACTCCCGAGTTTGCAGCCCGCATATCAAAGTTCACCCAAACATGCGGTAATTTCACATGCTGGGCTCTAAATTTTCGTGTGCTAGAGAATTTCAACTTTCCCTAATAGCTGACTTGGGTTGTTGATATGCTGTGTCCCCCCACCCCACCCAGTTTTTGATTTTTTGAGGCTTGCTTTACGACCCTGTAATAGGATAACAATGCAAATAACAATGCAAATAATACTCACCTGGCAAGATAATTTTTATCTGGGATGTAAGCAACTTAATGTACATGTCTATGTAAAAACACGCACAATGAAGTAACTTTCGGATACGAAAGACATATCGAATCTTGCACTGCTATTATCACATGAAAGTAGATTTTAAAACAATATTAAAAAATGTCTTTGTAGCATTTGGGAGGGCCAACATTTTTCATGCATCTTGTCAGGGGAGGGTTTTCTCAAAACATGTTTGACCAAAATAAAAATGCACCAGCCCTCCCCCTCTAATTTACGACCAGTCCCTTAATAGAGGGTGGTCGCAAGGGGGCTGCTTAATAGAGGTACCAGTGTAAACAATTTAACTTAACTATCTGAATCAGTCACCAAATTTGCCAAAATACAAGACTGTTACTTTAAATAAAGGCCATATTGATGTATACCAGGATTTTTTACAGCAATTCTACCAAAAGCCAAACACAATTCAAGCCTGATTGACTAACACTGTACATTAATAGAATAACTAATAATCCCATACCTAAATAATCATTTCAAGAACCATGAAACATTCTTTTAGAAGTTACTCTAGTTCCCAATAAATAAACGGGTCCAAGAATCCCATACCAAAAAAAACGTGTAGTTTTATCATAACCTAACAGGATACTTGGCTCAATTTTAAAAAGCACGCGAAAATTCCCAACAAATTGGCTTGTCTATAGGAAATCCCCAGGGTTTCTGCCTCAGAGAGCGTGTTCTCTTTGCGCGCTGCACCAGCGGCAAGACTAGTGGCGGTCTCAGATGCGAGTATCACTTTCTGGACCTGGGAGTAATAACTGACCATCTCAGAGTTGCGCCATCCTACATGTTCCGCTATTTGGCGTTCTGGAACCCCTAGTAAAGATAAAGTATGGAACACGCACTACGAAAACTGTGAGGGGTTTCCCCCTTATGAATGTCAAGAGAAACTAAATAATCCCGAAGTCTGTTAGCTACTGCCGAACCTATAAATGGGTCTATTGAGACCAAATGATCTTTTGTTTTGGTCCTAAAAAAAAACCGTTTCTGAGGTTTATCCCCATCCTATCTGAAAGGTCTATATAATATTCTAGTTGCTAACTGGCAAATGTCTGGGGTGGATACCTTTTCAGAAAGAAAGGGTTAGTATTTTTCCCTCTTAAAGTTTTGCCAAACGTTTGATTAATTACAAGGCCTGAATTATCCGGTGCGCGTAAGACGTCTTTGTTTTAACTCTTCCTAGGTCAGAAGCCCGGCTTCCGCAAAAAAAATCAGTTGTAAAAAAAAGCTAAATCCCTAGCGAAGATGTAAAGTTTCAATAGGGTGCTTTACTGGGGATATTAATTTGCACTTGAGATGTTGTGCTAACTTAATAAGTTTGTCTAAGAATAACGGGAGTGCCTGTTTTGGGGTTACACTGGCTTGAGCTTGCTCCTCTGAGATGGATTTGTGATACTTTTTCACCGACGGGTTGGCTGCCGGGTTCCCTATCCCTAGAACATCATGCCACTCACCACCCCTGCCGTTATTAGAAAAAATTGTGCGTAGTTTTCCCTATCAGACTATCAACAGTCCCGGCAGCTAGCCGTTTAGGGCAAGTACATGATTGGGAAGTTCGAAGGCCGAAGTTATGGCAGTCAGAAGAGTGAACAATAGTTCTTCCCTTTCGATCCTTATAGATGAAAAACGGATAACATCATGGGCGTTGCCGTGGCGATATCTTTAGGAAAAGGGAGGCTGATAAGGAAACTTGAGAGTTCTTTTTCTAAACTACACTTTTGTCGCTCATATGGCTTGCTAGAAGTAGCTTTACTAAGGTGAGCTATCCTAGCATCTATTTCACTGATGTTTACTGGAATTTTTAAAGTAGTTGACGGTGACTTGTCTAACGGCCGCCAGAAGCCGCACCTCTGACAGTAACGGAAGCAATCATCGTTTGGATAGCAACACTTCGGGCAGGAAACAGCAGGGCGCCAAATTCGAGCTGTGGGTGGTAGTGACTGTAGAATAGGGGAACAGTATTAAATAGTAATATGTTGAATATTTGAAAACTATTTTATCTGCTTAATAACGAGGTTCGGAAATTCAAATTCAAGGACGTTGTTTATGAATTTAATATTCATTTGCATACCTTATCAAATAAGGTGAAAGCCCATAAGTCCCAAGGCAAATCGCGAGCTACAAAGGCGCCGTTGGAGTCTGGGAATAAGAGAGTATTATTGTTGCCTTTCTTTCCCAGCAAGATCTTGTATCTTGCGAGCTGGTTGATGATTGGCCACCAGTACATGCGAGGGTGCAAGTCAGGAGCTATGAAAGTAAGTGGGCGAGGTACGAACTCCATGAAGCGCAAGAGGGTCCAATGAGGGACACAGGTGGGAACATTCGTTATAGACGATAAATTCTGACAAAATACATTTACGCCACTAGAACAGGTGTAGGCCAGGGGTGAAATGAGGAAGCGCGTAACCAAACTCGTCTCTTAAAGCATTGGAGTCAAGCGCCATTAGGTCAAATTGGTGCGGGCAAACTGGGTCTGTAATGATGACCAGGTTAAGGGACATAGGGTCATGTCGTTATACGAAGTTTTCGCGAGGGAACATCAGCTGGGTTAACGCCCGATGGAATGTAGTGGAGGCTAAGGTTAATGTTAGATCGTTGTCGTCCAAAAAGTTCCTTGATTGCATCCGTCATGGGTTTACTTCTTGATCCTTCTCGCATCCAGGAATGGATAAGGACGGTGTTATCTACGTCTGCGTCAACCCGAGAATTGAAGAGGAATTCTTTCCCTGCTTGGAGGTATATACCAAAGCGTATGCTTCCCTAACAGCTATGGGCAACAGTTTTACGCTCTCCGACCAGTATTCACGAACTTCTACTGGGGGACTTCCCGGTAGGTAGATGTGTCCCCCCCAGCCTTTATCTGAGGCGTCGGAGCAAACCGAAATGTGGATATGTTTTTCCTCCTGCCAGGGGAGGTGTCCCATCCAATTATCGAGGAATCGCCATTCCATCAACTCTTGTTTTAGATCGCCCTTGATTTTAATGGGCTTTCTACTTGCAGATGCTGCCGAGATGGCCCTGTAAACAGTGCGGCAATAAAGACGGGCTGCGGGAATCGCCATGGAAAAGGATGAGATTTTTCCGGCGATCTTCTGGAGAGTGTGTAAATTAACAGTAGGAGAAGCCAGTGTTTGTTCTCTAAGAATGGCGAATTTAGCCTTTTTTTCTTCTTGCAGGATAAATGCAAGGCGAACGGAGTCGCAAATGAAACCCAAAATTGTATTTGCTGGAGGGGACTAGGACTGACTTGTTGAGAGCGATATAATATCCTAGCCGCAGAAGAGTTGAACACGCGATATAGCAAGCGGCTTCCGCTAGTTCCACGCTCGTCCAGATTGGGTGTCTCCCGGGCCTACAACCAATTGTCCAATATGGCGATCGTCAATATATTGGGAACACGGGACTCCCAGAGTTCTGATATAACTGGTGGCAGCTAAACCCATGAATGGTAAACGTAGGCGCTACCTTTCCAACCAAAAGGAATGGTGTTGTAAACAAAATACCATCCCTGCCATTTAAGCCCAAAGAAGTGTCTGCAGTCTCTACCAAGTAAAACATGATCATAACCACTTTTATCATCTAGAGTAGTTTGATAGTGCCTGTGTTTAACATAGCGGGTCAGATCTACCAAACGGTCTAGAGAAAAAGGGCAATCCTTAATCCACAGATTTAAGAATCTTTCATCATGACATAGGCGGGGTTTTGTGTGGTTCTACCGTTAATGGCATAACAAGGTGCGGTGGTGATACCTTACTGGCCTCTCCCCATACTGACAGCGAGCCATTTTTAACACGGTCTAATATTGTTTCTGTAATAAATCTTCAAAACCTGCGCATGACTGGTTGTTATCAAAAATGGCTTGAGGGGGAAAATCACTGTCATACGAGTGACCCTGATAGTCCCCTTTGAAATGTTGCATGAATTTCTTAACGTCTACTCCATTGTAGATGATATCTCTGATGAAGGCTCCCATTTTATAATTTACAGTAATGTATTCCCATTCTTGTGAGTGATTATGGAGTTCCCCAGCTTTAAAGTAATGAGGGTCTCTGAACTGCAGAGCCCTAGGGGACGCGAGAGTTTCTGCCTTTAGCCACATCATAAGCGAGAGGCATGGGTCCAGTGGCGTGGATAGGTCTGCCTTCCCAGTTACAAATGCGCTGCCAGAGTCTTCGGACATAATTGCTTTAAGTCGGGCAGAGAAAACTGCTGAAGTTTCCGAAGAAAGCTCCTAGGGTTAAAAAAAAAAACGCGCGATGAGGTCATGAAAACAAAAGTAGAAAAGCAAAGAAATTTAGGCAGACCCACACGCCACTGGACCCAAGAAAGCCCCGTCGAAACGGAGAATAGCTGAGTCAGCCCAATCTCAGGTCCAATGGAATGCAAGACTGGGAAAAAAACAAAATGTGGCAACTAAAATAGAAGCGCAATACTAGACATTTATACCGGAAGAGAAAGAGAGACAAAAAAAAAATAATAAAATTTGTGAGAAGAATCTACAATCTAAATTTTATATAAAAGATAAGTACATATTTTATGATTCCGAAACTAGTGGCGTTATAAATATTTAAACAGAGAAATAGAACAAGTGTATGGAAAAACATCATTTTACTAGGAAATAATGAGAAATACAAATGAACAGTATGGGCGGAATCCTCTTCCCCCTCTGGGGTTCCTCTATTTGCATTCTGTCTCCTCGCACTGGAATAAGGGGGGCGTCTGCGAGGACAGAATCTTGCAATATGTGCAAATTACCACATATGAAGCAACCTTGCATCTGCTGGGCACTCCTTGGAAAGCTTGATTCATCCAAGGCTGCTGGGGAGCGGACAATGGGGGGGCACGGCTTGGCGGTGCTTTTGCATTAGAGCCAACCTTCTTCCATTTGTCAGTTATTGTGGCAACTTTTGAATCATCAGAGGTACCAAGTAACTTTTGAAGGAGCACCCTCAAATTACCATCATGGAGGTGCTCTCTAACAGAACGCAGGCAGGCTTGATAGTAATCAGCATTTTTGTGACGACAAAATTTAGCTGCATCCACAAGAATCTCAATATGGGATAACGCCAACATAGCATCAAAGGAGTCTGGCGCCCTGTTGATGGCTTTTCTTACGTTCGCAAGGGCGATATCAACATCGGATTCTGCCTTGGCTTTTGAGAGTTCGTCTAGCTTTTTAGTCAACTCAGCCAGTGCCTGATTTACGTCCTAAAATGATATGTAAAATGTCACTAATATATTTAACCAAATACACCCGGTGGGTTCAAGTCTATATTAGAAATCAATGTACTCATGTCTAGGAATATTAAAATTGTCTGACTAGTATGCTAGATGAAAGAAATTAATTCCACTGTAAAAACAAGTCTATTGAATAATTCAAATAGCATAATTTTTTCTGTATATACGTGCAGAGAAACAAATGCTGGTAAAAAGCAACTTGATTCTAAAAAACTGTGTTAGACCGAGCCTATATAAATTAAACGCTGAAACATGTGAAACTCGGCGTTGAAATTTATCTTTCAAAATCGGAGACTGTACACAAATAACCCGGCCCAAGCCTATAAGAGATTAAAATAGGCTGAATCCATAAACTCGGATAATTCAAAATTATCCAACTCTAGTCTTAGGATTGAAAGCTAGTATACAAGTAACCCGGCTTTAGAAAACTTTGCCGGCCCAAGCCTATAAGAAATCAAAATAGGCTGAATACATAAGCCCGGAGTTGAAAATTACCCGGCCCTAGCCTTGAAATTGAAGGCTAGTATACAAGTAACCCGGCTTTAGAAAATTGTGCCGGCCCAAGCCTATAAGAAATTAAAATAGGCTGAATGCATAAACCCGGAGTTGAAAATTACCCGGCCCTAGCCTTTGAAATTGAAGGCTAGTATACAATAAACCCAGCTTTAGAAACTGTGCCGGCCCAAGCCTATAGAAATTAAAATAGGCTGAATACATAACCCGGAGTTGAAAATTACCCGGCCCTAGCCTTTGAAATTGAAGGCTAGTATACAAGTAACCCGGCTTTTAAAAAAAACTTTGCCGGCCCAAGCCTATAAGAGATTAAAATAGGCTGAATGCATAAACCCGGAGTTGAAAATTACCCGGCCCTAGCCTTTGAAATTGAAGGCTAGTATACAAGTAACCCGGCTTTTGAAAACTTTGCCGGCTCAAGCCTATAAGAGATTAAATAGGCTGAATGCATAAACCCGGAGTTGAAAATTACCCGGCCCTAGCCTTTGAAAGTGAAGGCTAGTATACAAATAACCCGGCTTTTGAAAACTTTGCCGGCCCAAGCCTATAAGAGATTAAAATAGGCTGAATGCATAAACCCGGAGTTGAAAATTACCCGGCCCTAGCCTTTGGAATTTAAGGCTGGTACACAAGTAACCCGGCTTTAGAAAACTATGCCGGCCCAAGCCTACAAGAAATTAAAATAGGCTGAATGCAAAATCCCGGAGTTGAAATTATCCGGTCCCAACCTTTGAAATTGAAGGTTGTAAGAGAAAAAACCCCGCTTTAAAGAAAACTATGCCGGCCAAGCCTGTGAGGCTGGATACAAATACATTCTAAAGTGAAATATAAAGCGCTAAATACACAGAGAATATGAAATACGATTAAACTATAATAGTAATGTAAGAACTAACAGATCTAAATAAGAGCCTTGATACACCATATTGACATGAAACGATAGCGGAGCGATCAATATTTCGAAACAAGACAACTTAGGGACCGATCGTTTATTACGTCCACGGGGGGCGGTGGTTTTCTAAATTTATTGAATGTTAAAATTCGCACCCCCCTCATTAAAAAGGCGATACAAAAATAACCCCCACATAACATCGATGTTCTAAAAGTTTACCCCCCACCCTGTAACCAGATCCCCGTTTGAACTAATGGAAGACAATTTACAGAAATTTCTCTTTTTGTTGCGCGCGAAGCGCGCCCTAATTTTTATGCATGATATGAACGCACTTCACCAAACCTCAAAGAAAATGTAGATGAACATTCCATTTGCTGTGTGTAGTAAACAAAGATCGCAAATGACGTGCGTAAAGCAGGGTCAAAATGACGAATCTCTATCCTCGTAAAGTGGAACTCACGCTTGCCTATAATAATTAGGCCTTCTTTTTTCGAACTGAGACAGCTCCGATGCTTATTACTGCAGAGCGTTTTTTTGGGGAGAGTTAGTTTTTTTCTCCTGGCTAAGATATATTTTCTTGTAATGACATTCGTAGCCATTCCATTGCGCACGTACTCAAAACTATTTTGTACATTCTGCTGCGCGCGAAGCGCGCCGAAATTCGCGTACTTGCTATATGGCGTAGCGCTGTATGCCACGACGCGATATCTTGTACATATTATTTTTTAGTTTGAACCACAGTGTCCCTGAAAAAATTACCCGCTCTTTTGAGAGAGGGTGCCAAAAATTACCCCCCTAAAATCTATGTCTTCTAAATTTTTACCCCCACCCAAATTCCCCCGCCCCCCCCCCGTAGACGTTATAAACGATCGGTCCCTTAACGAGCGGCCGACAAGAAATTAAATACAAACCTGAACTGGTTGGACAGCGACCGCTTGATTAGCCGCTTGATTAGGGTTAGCGGGTGCTGGAATAGCCGGAGCTAGAGGAGGATTAGGAGCAGGATTCACTGGAGGATTAGGATCAGGATTCGCTGGAGGAACAGGATCCGCTGGAAGAACAGGATTCACTGGTGGAGCAGGATTCGCTGGAGGAACAGGATTCACTGGCGGATTTGCCGTTGGGTTAGCAGCAGGCAAGACAGGAGCTGGCGGCATACGAGGAACTTGGGCCATGGCACAGGAATGGAGCGATCGGTAATAATAAACCGAAGACGCGATCAAGAAACGTTGAGCGACCCGACTCGAGTTTTTGGCGCAAGCAACTGAATAACGGACTTACAAGACGCTGTTTATATACTGACGCTAAGATTCCCGCGCATTATATCACGTGGGGTTGTTTGTTTACATTCCTGGACAGTTCTGCACACTTCCGGTCATTGCGTTAATTTATACACACTTAGAATAACACTGTTAATCAGAACTAAACTGTATAATTGCAAATGCCTGTATAACATGCATGGGAGTTGCTGCAAAATTAATGATGTACAGTGTTATCTAATGACAACAATATTGCTTTATGGTGTCCATCTGACCATTTTGAAACACTTGACACTAAATAATATAATATGCTACTTTGTAGTTGATCATTCTAATGATAGCAACAGGGAAAACATTCAGGTAGTTGTAACTCAAGCTAATACATAATTTATTGTCAAATACTGCAGCAATGCATTTGTTGTCTAAAAGAAGTGAAGAGATAATGTCACAAATCAAGGTGACAAAGAATTACAAAAACAGTGTATATCAAAAATCTTACGATTAGCGTAACATATGTTACAAAATGTTTTTCTTAATGGTATTTTTAGAGGCTACATAGTTTTGGTGTCAGTTAGGGGTAAAATTAATTTTCTCGTTGAGCACTAAATATGGGAGCCTTCCACCTTGTCTGTGGGGGTGGGGTCTTTTTTAAACAACTAATTTCCAAAAGTTTTTTTTAAGGAAAACAGCCACGAGTTAGCCTATGGCATGCCTTTGATTGTTTTTATTTTGCATATATTTCTGCGTTTTTCCTCAAAGGCAAGCATTTTTTGTGTTTTGTTACCGGAAGTGTGTGATTGCAGAGAAAGTTTTATTCCAAAATCGATAGGGGAAAAGAAGTAAAACTTTAAGGGAAGAGGTCAAAACACTTGTACTCGACTGGTACCAAATATTTTCAGGGGAGGTGGTGGGTACCGGCATCTACCCCCTTGTTGAGGCCACATTTGTAATAACCTGCCACATTTGTAATAACATTGTGCCACATTTGTAATAACTGCCACATTTGTAATGACATTGTGTGCCACATTTGTAATAACCATCCCATTTCTAAAATAATACCACAGTGCCACATTGGTAATAGCGGAGCTCCTTAGCGGCCGAAGGCCGCAGAGCGGAGCACCATAGGTATCGCGACAATAACTGAAACTGGAACTCAGGTATAGCGCAATTCACTGTTTATCAACATTGCCATTCTAATGCTAATGTGCCAACCGTAGATTGAATAGCGCCCTTTGTTCTTTGAACCAATCGATCTCTGGTTGGCACATTAATAACAATGGATGACGTCAGCGTGAACAGCGCTATACGATCGACTTCATTTCTCATGGTTCAGCGGTATTCCCATGTGGGTATCGTGGGCGCGTCCGTGCGTTCCTGCGCGCCCACCACAGGTAAACTGAAACCCTTCTCCGTTTATTATAATAATCTCAAGTGATGAAGCAGACAACCGAGTTGTGTTAGTACTGGCAAGGGGTGCAGCCTGGTCACATGCTACGACGTCATCGATGACGTCATCATAGGAGCCAAATGAATAGATCTCGGAAAGAGATGAACCGTAGACTACCAAACTTGGGTGAAATTGTCTAGTGCTAAGAGAAGCACCACGAAGTGGTCATTGGCGTAACGTCATCGATGACGTCATTAAAGTTTGAAAATTTCATATCTCGTGAAGGGAGGAGACTCCAAGACATCTGAAACTTGGGCGAAATTGTGTAGGTGATTAGAGAAGTACTACAAGATGGGCACGTGATATGACGTCATCGATGACGCCCATCATGTTGCCAAGCTGTAAAATAGGTATAGAAGACTGGGAGCTGGTGAAGGATAGTTCTAAATCGATAGACTTAAGCTGAGAATCGATAGTCTTAAGATGACAATCCAAAAATGCCCACACATTTTCACAAACCTGTCGTATCTAGCCGAACGTACCATTAGTCCGATTGTGTTTGATTGGGTTCGGTAATCAACAATAATCGAAATCTCCAAAAATGTTTATCAATCGAACGTTGGAGTGGCAAACCTTGTGTTCAATCGAACACTTTCGAACTTCAAGTCAAAAACAAGTATTAATCAACAACAAGGCAAATACATTCGGTGCTGTTTGGCGAGCAAAATATTGCCAGATAAAACTAAAATGAACTATCTTTGTAGAGTAATGTGTTAATGAAGATTGTTTTTCGTCGACGCAAAGATTATATATAGACTTCAAGGCACTGCCTAAAAGCGGAGCTCGAATCAATGCATAGCTCTCATCGAGGTATCCGCGACTTTTCTACATTTGATGACGTCGTCGATGACGTAATGCCATGTGATCGTGGTAGTGCCCCCCCCCCCCCCCCCCCCCCCCTTGCCTTCAAAAAAACGTATCCCAAGTTCGGTCACCTAGCAATATCCACTTCTCGAGAAATTGGGTTTTCTTGTTTTGATGACGTCATAGATGACGTCATGCCACGTGATCTTGGGGTACACCCCCTTGCCTCCGAGATAACTTTACCCTGTTTTGGTCACTGACCAAGCGATGTTGCCTTCTTGAGATATTGACTTTTATTTTGATGACGTCATCGATGACGTCACATCACATAACCATTTTGTTGGGCTTTTCTACTCACCTTTACGATTGTGTCCACGTTTGGTTGCCTTGGAATATTCCCTTCACGAATGATTTGTTTTATTTTTGATGACGTAACGTAACTCCCCCTTACTTCTATATAGTTATGCAGTTATTACAAAAGAGACACATTGTTGTTACAAATGTGGCAGTTATTACAAATGTGGTACAATGTTATTACAAATGTGGCACAATGTTATTACAAATGTGGCAGTTATTACAAATGTGGCACAATGTTATTACAAATGTGGCAGTTATTACAAATGTGGCACAATATTATTACAAATGTGGCAGTTATTACAAATGTGGCAGGTTATTACAAATGTGGCCTCAACACCCCTTAGGTACCCAATACACCTTTTTCAGACCTCATTTTCTCAGAGCATGATCTAGGGGTACCTGCCTTTATTGCGCATATGGACTCCTCTCGCTGCGAGGAAAGCGTTGTAGCATTCACCTTTTTAATATCTATTTCATTTTAAAAGAGATACTTGCTCCTAAAATTCAGCCCTGAGAGGTAGGTGGAAGGAAGAAAGAATAGGAAGGTGAGTTAACCCTTTTTTTTTTAATCTACAGGGGCAATGGACAAACACTTAGGTGAGTTTCGTAGATTTTCGTAGATAGAGGCCAAAACCCGAGGAGGCATTATAGAATCCCCCGCGTAAAGAGAAAATATAAGGGTATATGGTACATATGCCAAAAAATCTCGATTTGAATCCTCTCTAGCTTTCGCTACGAAAGAATGTGATAATTTACCGACAAGATTTACATTTCACAAAACTCAGAAAGAGGACTTTAGAATTACTATTTTTTGCATCAGCACAAAGGAGAAGTAGGCGTTTTGTCTTCTTCCGATGTGTGCGCTGTCTGCTGTGTAATGGTTGCCGCTAAAGTATCTGTTAAATTAAGTTCTATTATAAGCTCTTTAGCAGCTTTAGGTGATAGCTGGTATAAAAACGCAGATAAAAGGTTATTAGGGAGCAGCGATTGAAAAAGAGCAACAGAGAAGTCGCGAAGCAGAGACAGCCAACGAGAGTCTAAAGTCTTGTGTTCTGTTCTCCGTTGTAAGTATTTCCGGAAAAGATCAATTGGGTTTAGGCTTTCAAGTATTCATATTCATAGAGTTTTCAAACAAGATTTTTGTGCGCAAGTGTTTCTGAGTAAGAATGTGTATTAATAGTCGTTTTGAAATTGTTGCAGAAGAGTTTTCGGTATTTCGCTAGAGTTTCGTATAAGAGTTTTGACGACTTTTAGTACTTTTGGTTAGAATTGTTTGTAGAGTTTCGGCTTATAGAATTTCACATGTATCTTAACGGTTTTGTAAATACAACTGACAAACTCCAACAAGCTGATAACGTGGGTTCGCGTGTTGTCTGAAACAGCTGTAAAAATGTTAATTGAATACTTATTACATCTGCAGTTTAAAAAGCACGGGGCAGCTCTAGTGAGAACTATTACTAGTTAATAAAGTTATTTTCTGAATTTGCCCTAGACTTTCCCACAAAGTCCGCTGTTCCTTTTTTGTTGTTGTTGTTAATTGGCTTATTTTGTACGACGGACTTTGTACTCTCCCGCGCTCCACCGTGTGCTTTTTTCACTTTGTTCTAAGGAAAAACATAGAGTTCGATTTGGGGCGTCTAGATTTGCCCCTGAGCTCTTACAAATTTTCAGTCACGAAATATGAGCTGGGTCCCCTGTGGTGTGAACGGCCGCCGCCAGACATTTGAACCAGCGGCAGAATCAGAACTCGTCGCCAGTCCCACTCGTCTCCACGTGATTAATTTTCAACCATTTTCAACGACAAGACGCGAAAGTACCGCGAGTTTTATCGAATTTTCACACATTGAACTGAAATATTAGCAATCATGAAAGAAAGGAAGAGTAATAAGATGCCCAGCAACCTTCCGCAGCTCCAGAACTTGATAAAACGGGACCCGGAGTCGTACATAGAGGAGGTGAGAGAAATTATTTTGGCGAATCGTTGTTATGGACTTCAGTAGTTCAGTGTTTCGTTTGGATCTTCGCACATAAACCAATGTGAATAAAGTTCGGTTGATATAGCTAACAAACGACTTAAGCGGAGAACAAACCTAGAGTTAGCAATTTTTGTTACGTCCATGTAAATATGCAAAGAACAGAGACGAAAGCCATGTTGACAATGCACCGACCGCTCTCGAGTAACGTAACATCGACTCTCGAGTCCATCTTTATACTCGAAAGACTTGAGGCTCGCGAGTATTTTCAGGCTACATATTCATGATATTCATAAGTGACTCGGACATTTCGAGTGGTTGAGACACAGGTGACCCAGGACAATTGTTTGTGGACTACAACATCGAAGTATTGACGGTATTATAGGGTTTATATGGGGATTGTGGTAAGGGATGTTTGGACCTGGAAATTTTTAGGAAATTATCAATAAAAGTTACTGAAACTTACCATGTTGTTAGTTGTGGTTGTCATTGATGCTCATGTGAAGTTTCACAGATTTATCTTCAATCCCCCCCCCCCCCCCCCCCCCCCATACAGAGAGAAAGAAAAGGTGGGAGGCTGAAGCCCAAATCGGCTCGTCGGATCGATTGGCAGAACACACTTCGAGATGTATTTTTTCACAAAATTCGAATTCAACAACTAAACAAACACACCAGGATCGTAGATATACATGTTACCGACGCAGCAAAATCAATAAATATTCTGCAGTTACATACGCAAAGGTATAGCAGACCCTGTTAAACTCGCACGACCCCTTTCGTAATGGTCCGGTATCAGCACAACTTGGACAACCAAAATGGTGGCCGTTAACAACCAAAATGGCGGCCGTTACCAAATACTCCTCAAGGGGAGGGGGACCTAGCACAAACTCACCGAGCAGCTGCTCCATAGGCCAAATTTGCTACAAATCCATTCTTCTCCAGTAAAAAAAATTAAATCCCTTTGTTCGGGAGGTAATGGATTTATTTTCGAGTCGCACAATTTGATTTGCATGAGTTTGCTCTGTTATCTTGTTGAGAATAAACAAAGTTACACAAATCGTACAGGTGCTTTTCATGGATCTAAGAATCGACACCGAAATTGAAGTAGCACAAAATCTGATGGAAGCCACTGACTTTTATTTGGAAGCCATTCAAGTGCGCGCGCCATGTTTTGAAGTTTATTCAGCCGTCTCGCAAGTCGCAATGCTTTTGCAGATGAACAACAAAATTAGCAAGTTTAAACAAAATTTCATCGGTTGAATTTTAAAAATTGCAGTAACACTTTATTTATAAATGTTTTTGTTTCTCAGTTCCATCAACAGTTCCATCACTATCAATCAAACTTGCAAATCTTCAAACTGAACCCTTCACACTCAAGCAAAACCCTTCAGGAGCTAGTGATGTTTCTATGCCAGGTAGCACTATTTATGTTGTACTTGTACTATGTTGTAACACCACAGGCTCCCCAGGATCATCGAGCAAACTCCAGAGTTAATAGTTTGCAGTTTTCTTGTGTCGCTGTGTGAAGTTTAAATGTGTTCGATAAGGCGCTAAAATTAAAGTACCCACGAAAAAAAACCGCCCTTATCTAGTCCTTTAAGTACCTAAATAAACCACTACTAGCATTTATTCGGTCAGAAATGCACGTTTAAGCGAGTTTTAGCCAATTTATTGTCACCTCTCACTCTTACTATATGTTCTGGAAGGCTGCAAACTGCAAAATTCTGAATGCTCAGCGATCCACAAATTTCCCTCGATTTTTTTCCAAAAATCATTGTCGCTTGCTCAAACAAACCACGCAGAATAAAAGTACAACTATTCAGCTTCCTTGTTTACCTTTTTCGTGGATAACAACCTTCTCTGAATGATATAAAAATGTGAATCTTTTCAGCCTCGTCAATTCAGCCTGAAATCCACGGCAGGTATGCTCCCACGACTCCGTGGTAAAAACAAGGCTGAACTTGGATTCACTGAGGCCCTATTCACACAAGAAAAATACAAACATTTTGCTGTTGCCTCTTGTCCACAGTAAGATGGTGAATAAAAAGCTGCTTTGCTGCTACTATTTTCATATTTTGAGTAATTTTTCTCCTAGCAGAGTTTTCTTTTGTAACACCAATGATTCATGTCATGTTTTCTTTAGAAGCTCCTGTTTTGTGATCATGAATGTCTTTGTTAAGGTTGCCCACTGTTATTCTGAGGATCTAGGCCCCCTACCACAAGAGCTTAAAGATTTGCTCCACAGACATCACAGTGTTATGGACTCTGAACTGAGGATGGTAAGTATCAAATAGATACAGCAGATATTTCTGCAGTAATCTGTAAAAATCTGAAAAGATACTAGACATAGTCACCTGAAAAATATGGTATGCAAGATTGGAAAATTGCAAACAATATAAAATACTTTGAAGTTTGTGTGCTTGGGGTGTGTGTGCAGCCTTTGTGCTGGATCAACAATAAGATTGTGTTGGATTTAATTGCCACTTGAGTTGCATTGATTTAATCATTAACAATCAATCATTGAGTGTGAGCAATTAGAAGCTGAATTTTTATCTTGTCAACCAACCCGAAACAAGTATTTTGATCCATAGTTGTAAAAATCCAGAGTAAAGATTCCCCTCCATAGACAATGTTGCCAAGGATGGCGCTGAGGGCAGTGGCGGGCTGAAGAAAAACTTGATTTGAGAGGCAAATGTGCTTGCATGATATATGTTACTGTATGTACTTGGCTGGGAGGTCAATATAGGGAAAAACTATGACCTAGGGCTGGAAATGTTGACTGAGGCCATGTCAACATTTTCCAGTCCAAGGTCACAGTTTTTCCCATACAGACCGACCTAAAGCTGGTAAATGACTTTTTTTTCCAACTCTAAATTTTTTTTAATGAATCCAGTATTATACTGCAATAGGATGGAATAAACTACATTATTTTATTATTATTAAAACAAGCAAATGGTTACCATGGCCTCGGGTATTGCCTGCGTGTGCATGCCCTCTATGAACCAATCAGAATGCAGAATGTGTGGTTCCAAAAAATATCCATACCCCCCGATGGAAGGGTGTTGAAAAGTGACCCCCCCACCCCTCTGGAATTTCCGAAGAAAAATACAGTATTTGTATGGAATAGATCAGGTAAGTTGACCCCCCCCCCCCCCATCCCCCCCACCCCTCCGGACCCCCCCCCCACCCCTCCGGAATTTCCAATCCCTTCCCTAGGGGGGTATGGATAATTTCTGGAAACACACAATTTGTTACGGAGCCCCCAGGGTGACACCCCCTTTTGGAGACAGCAAGGCTAAGTTGTGAAATTTGCTTTTAATATAAAATGTATGTTACCTTTTTCAGACATTGTGCAGAGCTCTTATATTGCTTAGGAACAAGGACCTTTTATCTCCAACAAGGTAAAGCACAAATATTTGTAGGAAGCACAATAATGTGGCTCATTAAAGAGAGTTTCTGAGTCGCAGTTGTGGGAAATGGAAAAGAGAGAGAGAGAGAGAGAGAGAAAAGTTACGGACTAATTCCCATGCAATATGGTTGGAATGTCTGGAACTGTTTTCTTTTGTTTTCAGATTGTTTCATTGTTTTTCGGCAGCTCTGATTGGAAAATGAAAAAAAAAATCTCTCCTATCACTTCGTTGTTTTCTCTTTCCAGTCTTTTAGAGTTATTCTTTGAGCTGTTCAGATGTAATGATAAAGTTTTACGTCAAGTGTTGTACAACCACATTGTTACAGACATCAAGAATATTAATGCCAAGCATAAAAACAACAAAGTTAATAACGTAAGAGCAAATAAAAGGTTAATAATTATTAGTATGCATCCCAGTAGACCGTTTGACCCTCGGACTGCCGGTTGCTTCTTCAAATTCCAATCACACAATCCCTATACCTGTACCACATGATCAATGCTTTTACATAAACAACGCATTATGCGGTACCTAAAACACGATTATGGGATCAATTTGAAGCAGTCGCCAGCATACCAAAAAAAGTAAGGGATGCTGCGGTTTACTGGGATGCATTTTAACAACTATTAATGTTGTTGATTTTCCGTAGTACCTTATATCCTCTGATATGACCAGGGGCGGCAGAGCCAGGGGGGCTAAGGGGGCTTTAGGCCCCCCCGCCCATATTTCGTCACGTTTTCATACATTTTCACTAATTTCAACCCCCACCATCTTGTCATACAATCTAGTGAGTTCTCCCCCCCCCCCCCCCCCCTCCCCCCAAAAAAACTGTTCTGCTGTCCTTGATGACACAGAAAATCAAAGGAAATTTTTGGTTTGATGAATCCTCAAACCCCGTAAACAACTTTTATCACTAAACCCACAGGAAAGTGACTTAGTGATCTACAGTGTAATGACTAACCATTTGTATCTGGGTTTTTTTTCAGACATTACAAAATTTTATGTACACAATGCTAAAAGACAGTAATGCAGTAGCAGCCAAAAAATCCCTAGATGTTATAATAGAGCTTTATAGGAAAAATATATGGAAAGATGCAAAGACAGTGAATGTCATTACTACTGCTTGCTTTTCACCTGTAGCAAAGGTAATATGAGTTTGGGGCGTATCTGGGGGGGGGGGATAAGGCAGGGGGCCTATCCAGGAAGGGGGACAGGGGGCCTAGGCCCCAATTTAAGAACACAAAGAAGAAGAACTTTATTTTAAAACATGCAAAAGCTTGCACAACTTTGCGACTAAAAAATAACAGCTATAGTACATGTAGTTGCAAAAATCGACTACATGTAGATTTTAAGATATTTCTAAAAGTTTACCATCAATCATATGATTTGGAACTCTCTTTTTGCAACTTTTTGAAACTCATCATTAAGTTTCACAGTTGCGACTTTTAATACCTGTTAATTTCGAGTCCTGCTATACAACTAGAGTCAACATGACACAATTTCTAAATGAATGGCAAAATAGCAACACAAAGGGCAGCTACTTTCCTCTGGGCCCCCTGTTGGTGAAATTCTAGCCTCCAGTTAATGTTTAATGAGCCATGTATGAGAATGGTGAACAAAGTGGGGTATATTTAGGGTGTAAGAACCATTCCCAGAGAACCCTTTTGTGTTCAGTTCTTATTTCATCATGATTCATTCTACTCAACTAAAGAAGCTTTGTGAGCAGGTTAAGAGCGAATGCACACAAAAATCGAGCAATGGGCGGTCAGAGCTCAAAATTGTTTTACCCTCATTTTAAGTTTGTAGCAAGATTTTAGTGAGATTAAGACCGTTATAGGGTTTTTTTTCGCAGTCCGGGGGGATTTTTTCGATTTTTTCGAGATTTACGTTTTCGCCCGTCTGAGGCCAGTTATTTAAGCGAAATTCAAGGGGCCCACAAAATGCCTCGCGCAGTTTTTATAACGATATTTGCAGTGGATTTAGCACTTAATTTTCGATCAACAGATAATAAACAATTGATCCAGTTGGTAATTCCGGATTAAGATCATATTTATGTCCACGATTAACACCATTCTTTCGAAGCCACTTGACAACACAGTATTTTACTGGCTAAAATAAATGCCGAATTTAGGTACGGGGTTTGTGAGATTGACTGAGGCAGAACTACCCTGGCTTCGACATGTTTATTCTTTTCTGATCGACTGATAGGATTACAATTTATGACGTGATAATTAGAGTTAATTAGTGTTCAGACTGAAGATTCCATATTTCATAACATCCTCCGGGGCCAGCAATGTTCATTATTTGAGTTCGTGTATCGAAAAATAAGTTGTAAGAGTATATAAAAAGGTGTTCTCATTCTTAAGTGGTATAGTTTACATGTCTTTTGAAAGTTCTGAAATTCTTCTTGTCGCCCTTTGAGCGGCTAGTCTACTGGGGCGAGCTTTCGCTTCACTGGAAGGTTTTTCTTCCTTATCTTGGTTTGATGGCGCGATGTCTCCGCTGACCGCTACTTCTTCATCTGATACTTCTAATGGGTACAGCTTTTCGATTGGTCTTGTCAATTGTGTTATATCTTTTCCGTTACTAACACGTAAAGTGACTGCTCGCACCATTCCATCTAAACCAGGATGAAGTTTTGTGACCACTCCTAGTCTCCATCTATTACGTGGAAGATCTTCATGTATCAGTACCACATCTCCTTGCTTTACTGTGCTTTCTTTGCGATATTTGTTCTTCAGTTGAGTGTGGTGCTCTCGAAGATTTGTTAGATATTCATTCTTCCATCTTGTCCAAAAATGATTTTGTAGTTTCTGATGGTATTTTGCTCTCCGAGTCAGATCGTCTTTTGTTGAGTTTGTAGGTGCGTAATCTGGATCGCTGTCTTCATCTTTGCTATAGACGTCTGGTAGTGCTATCAATCTGTGACCGCATAAGAAATCTGACGGTGTGAGTGGGAGTGCTTCTTTGTTGTCGGCATAGGGATAGGTTAATGGACGACAATTGAGGGTTGCTTCAACCTCGGCGAGGATTGTGGTCATTTCAATGAAATTTAATGACGTTTTCCCTAGGGTTTTCTTTAGGCAGCGTTTTACCAGTCCAACTAGACGTTCATAAAACCCTCCCCACCAAGGAGCTCTCTCTGCGATAAATTCCCAAATAATGCCTTTTTTCGAAAGGAATTGTTGTACAATAGTGTTTTTAAGTATTTCAATAAGTTCTTTGGAAGCTGCCTTGAAGGTTTTAGCGTTGTCTGTTACTATATGGCGTGGCACTCCTCGTCTTGCGATAAATCTCTTGAATGCTCTTATGAAGGCAGCTGCCGTTTGATCTTCTACTAATTCCAAGTGTACTGCTCTAGTTGTTGCGCATGTGAAGAGGCAAATGTACGACTTGGCTTGATTGTTTGCTTTATTTCGAATATACAGTGGGCCGGCATAGTCGATACCTGTTGCCTGGAACGTCAGAGATCCTTTAACTCTTGATGGGGGTAGAGGTGGTGTTGTTACTGAGCGAAGAGGGGGACCTTCCACTCGCCTACATGTGACGCATCTAGAAATCACCTTTCTTATTGTCTGACGTCCTTTCGGTATCCAATGTGTTTGTCTGATTTGCGTGAGAGTTTCACCTACACCGCCGTGCATAGTGTCTGTGTGCGCAGACTCGATCACTAGTTCTGTAAGATGGCTGTTTTGAGGAAGGAGTACAGGAAATTTTGCGTCAAACGATAAGCTAGAATGTTGTAATCTTCCTCGGCAACGAATAAGACCATCCTCGTCTAAATAAAGTTGCAATTGTTGGATGAGGGTCGGTGATTTTCCCTTAGTCTTGTTTTGTAGATGCGATAACTCCTGTTTGTAACTCCTTGCTTGAACGGCTTTGATGAGCAGTTTGCGTGACATGCTGATATCTTTGGCTGTGATAATGAGTGCGTCTTCTTTGCTTGTCTTTTTCCATTTGTCTACACTCTTCAAAATTAATGCTGTGATTCTGAGCGTTTTGTTCCATGTACTATATCGTGTTATGTCTACTATATTCAGCATGTTGGGCTGGTTATTGTTGTTCACGGTGTTGACTGTTATTGGTTGGAATTCCTCTTCTTCTATAGTTTGCTCGAGTTGCCTCGAGGGCCATTTGTCTTTGGGCTCATTGATCCATGCAGGTCCGTTTTGCCAGATTGTGTTTCGAGCTATATGTTGTGCAGAGAGACCTCGTGTCAACAGATCGGCTGGATTTTCTTTGCTTGGACAGTGGTGCCAAAGGCTTGGAGTTGTGATTTGTGTGATTTTATTTACTCTATTTTGTATGAATTGTGGGAGATGTCTTTTTGATGACAGCCATGAGATCACTATCTGTGAATCACTCCACATGTTGACGTTCACGTTAGCGAGATTGAGGTTCTGTGTTAAGTATTCGCAGAGTTTTGCTCCTAAGAGAGCGGCTAATAGTTCCAGCCTTGGTAGGGTTTGATTTTTGACGGGCGCTACTTTACTTTTGGCCATTAGGAAGATTGTTGAGGTCCTTTCTGTTGATGATTTTCGTAAGTAAGCGACTGCGCCATAAGCTAGAGTGCTACTATCACAAAAAATGTGAAGTTGATACTGTGATGTGTTGTCTAAATTGTATGATCTTGGTACGAAAATGGGAGTCAATTCTTTGATCTCGCTAAACCACTGTGCCCATCGTTCTCTGTGTTCCTTCGGTAGCTCCTCGTCCCAATCGATATCTAGTTTCCATATTTCTTGGAGCATGATTTTAGCTTTGACCGTAAAAGGTTCAACAAATCCTAGAGGATCGAAAATTTGTGATGCAATACTGAGCACTGTTCGTTTTGTCGCTCTACTGGCGTTTAATTTTTCTGTTTCTTTGACTATTTTGTCTAGCGATAGGGATATTGTATCTGTATCGGCATGCCATTCTAGACCGAGGACCTTCACTGTTCTTGACGCTCCTGTGCTGTCTTCTTGAATTTTATTGTTCAGTTCGCTTGCGTTTGTTGTCCATTGTCGGAGGTTCATACCTGCTTCTAGTAAATGGCTGCGTGCTTTTGTGTAATATTCTAAAGCTTTAGCCTCGGTGGGTGCACCAGTTACTACATTGTCCATATACATTGTGTGCATAAGGTCCTTTGCTACCCAGTCATTCTTTTTGTTGAAGTGGTACTTTAAGGTTGCGTTGAGTAGGAAGGGTGATGGGGCTGCACCAAACAGGACTCGACGAAATCGCAGCGTCTTCAAATTATCATTGCTTGCGGGATTGCAGATATTTCTTAACCAGAGGAATCGGGTTGCGTCTCTGTCTATAGGATCTATTTCAATTTGAAGGAATGCTTTTTCTATATCTGCAATGAGGCCGAAATTGTGGCGCCTGAAATTCAGTAGAATACGTGTTAAGTCTTGCATAAGGTTAGGTCCTGTGTGCAGGCAGTCGTTCAGGCTTAATGCTTTAGGAGACGCTCTTGCTGATGCATCGTAAACTATACGAGTTTTTGTAGTAGTACTATCGGCCTTGAATACTGGAAAATGTGGGATGTAATGCACAAGCCCTAGATGTGTTTTATGATCTACAACCTCTTCTATAAATCCTGAGGCGATCTGTTCTTCTAATTGTTCGTTGTACTTGGTAACTAAATTTGGGTCTTTTTTATTGAGACTATGCAACAACTGTGTTAATCGTGTTCTGCTTAAATAGAAGTTAGTCGGCAAGTCGTCTTTGTTTTCTTTCCATGGGAGTCTGACACTATATCTTCCGCTTGACGGTTTGAATGAAATTGTTTCTTGAAATGACTTAATGACTATATTGTTTGTGTTTTCTTCAGGTATGTTGTTGATTTCCCAAAACTTGCTCAAAAGCTGACTAAGCTTATCATCTTTATTTGTCTTGCTAGTTTGAGCGTTTGTTACTTGACATAATGTGTTTTGTGCGCAATCTTCGATATTGGGCGTTGGTCCCGATAGTAACCATCCGAATTTGCTTTGTATAGCCATCCATTTATCGTCGTATGATTTTCTTATGTTTCCGATAATAATTTGGTTGTAGTAGTCTATGCCTATAAGGATATCGACGTTATGTTCATCTGCTGCTTTGAATTTGTCTGCTAGATCGAGAACTTTGAATTCTGCGGGAACGTTAACTTGTTGAAGTGTGACCGATAATGGGGGGCAGATGATTGGCGTTACGAGAGCTTTGATGATGATATCCTCCGAGAGTGAATGTAGCGTGAATGAGACGACTTCATAAGACTTTTGTTGGCTTTCGATAGTTCCGAATGTGGTTATGTTAAGCTTTTCATTGTGTGTGGATTGCAACTTGAGTTTGTCCTTTAATTGTTTCGTGATAAATGTTCTTTGGGAACCTGTATCTATCAAGATGCGTGATTGGCATGTGCGTGAGGATCCGCTTGCTTTAGCCAGGGCAGTTTGCATAAGAGTGTTTGTGTTTGTTGAATTTGGTACTAAATTGGTCATAACGGGAGTTTGCGGATCTTTAGGTGGGTTTGATTTTGATTGATCGTTTTGCTTAGACTCTTCTTTTTCTTGGCTTTGTTGTGAAATTGCTTCGCAGAGAGATGTATGATGTTTTTGTTTGCAATGAAAGCATCTTCCTCTAGATTGACATTTGCGTTTGCTATGTCCTGCCCTTGCGCAATTGAAACAGAGTCGTTTTTCTGCTAGTATGGCTCTCCTTTGGGCGACAGTTTTAATAGTATCACATTGGTCTGGACGATGCCTGCCATCGCAATATACACATGGCCTTGGTTCATTTCTTTCGTTTCGCTGACTAGGGGGATTTGTGTTTCTTTGTGCGTTTGCTAATAGCGCGCTAGCTGTAGGTAAGGGGGTGTCTTCGATAGGTGGATCGTTTTCTACTTTTAAGTGCCCTTTTTCTCTCGTCTCTATTTCTTGACGGAGTGCTATTCTTAGCTCATTTAGCGAACTATCTGCTGAGGAGTTAGCTCTAAATATTTGACAGCGCAGTTGTTCTGGTAGTTTCTTTAACAATATTGGTATTAGTAGACTTCCATAGCTGTATGTTTCAACCCCTAACGCTTCTAATGCGCGGATGCTGCTTTCACAATTGTCGTAAAATGCTCTTAACTCGTGTATTTCGCTTGATGTTGTTCTAATTTTCGACAGTGCTTCCATATGAGCGTTAATTAGAATTTGCTTCCTTCCAAAACGATCCGTCAGCATTTGGATGGCTTTCTCGTAATTTAGTGACGAAATAGATAAGCCTGCAATAGCGCGTGCAGCTTCTCCTACAATCATTCCTTTTAGGTAGTTCATTTTATCCACGTTCGATAATGCCGTATTAGTGTGAATTGCATTGGAATAACTGTCCCAAAATGTTAGCCATTCTAAAGGGTTTCCATTAAATTGTTGTAAACTGAGCTTTGGTAATTTAACATGGATTTTTGGCGCTGTTTGGCTTTCTTCTAATTGACTAATTTGGAACGAACTCACCGTGGGTTGCTCTTTCACTTCAATTAGTTCTTGAATTTTCAGGATCCAGAATTCGATGTTGTCTTGAAATGTGAGCGCTAAATCCGTTTGTTCATGTACATCTTCGTCACTTTCCATGGCGTCTATAATTTTCTGATCCATTTTTGTTACTTCATCTAGTCTCCTCGATAGTCGTCCCACGATGGCTTTCAGTTCTGTCCGATCGATCTTGTCGGTTTCTGCCATAATCCTTTCCGCGCGCTTTATGTCTGATGTGCAGTGTCCTTTGTAGGAGCCCCTGACAGCCTTTAAATGTGCGATCTCTGCCTTTGACATTGTAGTTGGGTTTCGGCACCAATTTGTGAGATTGACTGAGGCAGAACTACCCTGGCTTCGACATGTTTATTCTTTTCTGATCGACTGATAGGATTACAATTTATGACGTGATAATTAGAGTTAATTAGTGTTCAGACTGAAAGATTCCATATTTCATAACACGGGGCCATTCTTCAAATCAGCTCAAATTCTAGAATTAGAACAAGGAGAGGTAGTATTTTAAGACTATATAAACATTTCTTTGGCTTTTTCCTTGAGCGCCCCAAAATTGAAGGACGAATTCGGTAGATTTCACGCTAATAGCGGGTTATTTGACCCGCCGACCTGTGCGTATCAAGTTGCGGAGAGTGAAATCAAACTAGAAAACAGCCTCTATTTCCCAGTTAATAGAATTAAGATTGTGAGACTTACGTTTTGGTGGAGTTATTTCAAGGGATCCAGTGTGGTCTTTGCAGCAAAACAATCGGTTTCGGCGTGGTATTAAAATAGGGAACTCCAACGCGGTGCGCGGTAGGCATATCCTCCCAGTCCAAAGTAAATAGCAACATAACTGCTTGAACTTTAGTTCAGCTAGTTTTTTTCAGGATAAATCCTTGTAGAGAAATATCAGCACTCTAATGGAAACAGACGAACATCTATAGATCTTGCTCGGTTGTGTAGGATGTCAGGGACGACGTGAGAATTCACAATGGTTTGGAACAGAATTCATGATTCTCGTGTACTGATTTCTCAAATCACCACACTTCAGGCCTCATCCTTACAAATGTTCGCATCCTCAAATTAATGTACTGTATGTGGTCGATAACTGCTCATGTGCCTGCAGTCAAAACTGAAGAGTGCTTGCTGCTCATAGTTAGCAATGTGCTTGAATCTCGCCTGTCGCCTATGCTCTCACTAATAAACCATACCCCTTGTGTGTATTACTGGCGTGACAGGCACGTGCGTGGCGTCTACACAAATCCATGCACGTAACACAATTATTAAAATCGTGATCGATCTTTTCATCGAAACGCTCAGAATTCCTGTGCTCCTTCAAACCACATAATAATGGGAAAGGCGCGGGAATTTGAAGGAAATTCAGGTGGAATTTTTTTTTTTTTGGGGGGGGGGGGGAGAAGGGGCTGCTCGATCAATTCATTCATTCATTCATTGGGATTATTTTTATTGCCTGGGTGTTGGGGGGGGGGGGGGGGGGGGGGGGGATGTGGCGGTTGGAGGATCGCTCTCTATTATTGAGAAAGCGATCATTTGTACTTTTTTCGGAAGTCTAGTCTACTCAACTTGATACGTTAAATTGCGCGAAGTCTCAGTCACTGCAGGTCAAAAGAAATAACTGTTATCGAGGTATTCGAGGGCTCGGCGGAAGCCCCTATACAGGGACCGACCTAAAGCTGGTAAATATATATATATATTCCCCTATATTCCCCTAGTGCTCGCGGGAACTTTCGATTTTACTCACCCCTAATAAAAAAGGTACCAAAAATGGCGTCGCTTTGATAAAAGGTAAAAACAAGACGTATTTTTTAAGAGAATATCCAGTTTCTCGACCCCTTACCCTTCGTTATACCTATTTTAGAGCAGAAAAGGTACCCCTTTCTTATACCAAAGCCGAGAAAAGGTACCCCTTTGACTTTGAATCGGCTTTGTACATACATACATACATACATCTTTATTTAGGCACGCTGGCCACAACAACTGTCTATTTACAAAAGTTAAAAACAAAACAGACGCTGATTTCCATGTGGGGCGTGTAACTAAATATGAATATATGGTTTGCAAATTTTAACCTAGCATAGCCCAGCAGCGACATCCCTATTTATCAGACGCTTAAAAGCAGATAGCGATTTAGCCATGAAATTGACAATTGTGTGGGGTTTTTTTTAAAGAAACGGTTTTGCTCCCGCGTTGCGCGGTTGAAAAACCGGTGAAATACAGGCCCTTTTTATTCCAAAATTGCAATTTTCCCTACCCTTCTTTATGACCCAGTCCAGCCTGAAAACTCTACCCCTTTCGGCCGTATAGTCCAATATAGGGAATCCCCCCCCCGCATCTTTGCGCGCCCAGGGTCCTCTCACCTCCCCCCCGGGGAAACATGAAATAGGGAGTACCCCCAGCCCTATCCTCGCGCGCCCCCACCTCCCCCCCGGGGAAACATGCAATAACAGGGAGTACCCCCCCCCCCCCCCCTCCCCAGCCCCATCCTCGCGCGCGCCAGGCTCCTCCCCTCACCTCCCACCTTTTCCTCTTTCCCCTGGGGGAGGCGAGGGGAGGACCTTGGGGCGCGAGGACCTATGCCCCAGCCCATGGCCACTAACAGGTACCCTGGAAAAAAGGAAGTTTTTCGAATTTTACACCCTAAAAGGTACGGCGAGCACCCCCGCCCCCAAAATAGCGGAGTCACCCCGGAGGGAATCGAAAACGGTATGAAGAAGAAAATCGTGGTATTTTCTTGGGGTCTATGCATTAGGTACGCTGAACCGGAGGATGTATTTGATGAATATCAAAATAAAAGGCTAGAATTAAAATCAATTGTCAATACATTTTATTACACCGAGGTTTTTTTAAAGTAGAAATTGTTTTTTCTGGCCGGTTGTGTTTTAGGGATACATTTAGGGATACAGCGACACGAGGGAAACAAATCACATTGACACGTGACTAGTCACGCAACCACATGAAATAACAATACCAGTACCGGTAGCTGTATTTCAATCTTTCCCACTATACAGGACAGCAAGGCTTGCCAGCCGAAACGATCCCGTTGCTACGCATATTTGCAAAACATCAAGAGAAAGTGGTTCATACATGCGCCTTTTCATTCGAATTTGGATGCAAACAACATATTTCGGGAATGTTTTAATGTATGCGGCCGGGCTCATGTACCGCGTTCACAAAGGGAGTTCTCTATTTACCACGCCGAAACCGATTATTTTGCTGCAAAGACCACTGGATCCCTTGAAATAACTCCACCAAAACGTAAGTGTCAAAATCTTAATTCTATTAACTGGGAAATAGAGGCTGTTTTCTAGTTTGATTTCACTCCCGGCAACTTGATACGCACAGGTCGGCGGGTCAAATAACCCGCTATTAGCGTGAAATCTACCGAATTCGTCCTTCAGTTTTAGGGCGCTCAAGGAAATAGCCAAAGAAATGTTTATATATTCTTAAAATACTACCTCTCCTTGTTCTAATTCTAGAATTTGTGCTGATTTGAAGAATGGCCCCGTACCTAAATTCGGCATTTACTTTAGCCAGTAAAATACTGTGTTGTCAATGGCTTCGAAAGAATGGTGTTAATCGAGGACATAAATATGATCTTAATCCGGAATTACCCACTGGATCAATTGTTTATTATCTATTGATCGAAAATTAAGTGCTAAATCCACTGCAAATATCGTTATAAAAACTATGCGAGGCAATTTGTGGGCCCCTTGAATTTCGCTTAAATAACTGGCCTCAGACGGGCGAAAACGTAAGGGAAGCGGTCAAAACATCTGTACTCGACCGGGACCCGATTTTATCGCGGGAGGTGGTAGGTCCCGGGCTGTACCTACCCACCCGTTTTTTCAATGCCCATTTTCTCCATGCTCAAGTAAGGGGTGTTGGATTTTATTGCATGGATGCGTTGCTCTCACTATGAAGAAGACGGTGCTGGGCTAATCTTTTGTGTTCATTTATTATTTTACGAGATATTCGCAGTTAAAAATGGCTCTTTTTTCCTAAAAGAAGGTTGGCTGCGGTATACACCACCCCATCGGGTCCCATTCTAGTACAGATGTTTTGACCACTTCCCTAAATCTCGAAAAAAATCGAAAAAATCCCCCCGGACTGCGAAAAAAACCATATAACGGTCTTAATCTCACTAAAATCTTGCTACAAACTTAAAATGAGGATAAAACAATTTTGAGCTCTGGCCGCATTTTCCCGATTTGCTCGATTTTTGTGTGCATTCGCTCTTAATACACCAGGGTAGAGCCATTTTTAGTTATCTCATAGAATTTCCAACTGTTTTTTTCCTTCAGATCTTAGTTGCTGCACTCAAATTCTTCTTAGGAAGTGATGAGGATTCAATGCAAGATGACAGTGATAGTGACAATGATGTAAGCCAGCCCTGTGCCACATTATCCATAATGGCATAATACTGTCTGATAATGACTTGTGCACACAGCAACAATTTATTTTAGTGACACTAATCTGAATTCTATTTTTCTATGATTTTTCAAGAATGAAAGACCAACCAAGCAGCAATTACTTCATGCTTCTGGAGTGAACAAAAAGACTTCTAAGAACAAGAAGAAATTAGAGAAGGCTCTGGCCGCTCTTAAGGTACAGGTTCAGTTCATCAGTCATAAGCAGATTACTCTTCTACTAACTTTACTATATATTTGGTGAGTATAGCCTTGGTGTTTTTATATTGTGAAAAACCCAGTCCGTTTGCCCTCCACTGAGACCATGGGCCTCTGTGATGGTGCCCGATCAGCGAGAGGACCAGCTTTTCTGCGATAAAAACACCCAGTACCCCTGCAAGCAGGCTATTGGGTGAACAGCTAGATTACCCATAAATAAGAAAAAGACATACCTTATCTCACTAACTTTAGCGAGTATTAAAGTTTGCGAAAAATCAAGAGCCATATCTCTCTTGTATTAAATTTTGCATTTTCGAGAGGAAATCAGGATTTCAGTGTATTAACAATTGTCGAAGAAGGAATTCATTGCCTGTAAAACATTGTAATAAACATTCACAAAATTAATATATGGTACTGTAGCTTCTGATTAATTGTCCCACAGAAACACAAGAAAAAGAACAAACCTACAGCTGTTAACTTCTCAGCTCTCCATCTGATCAATGACCCTCAAGGTTTTGCCGAGAGGTTATTTAAACAGCTTGAGGCAGCTACAGGGCGGTTTGAAGTGAGACTGATGATGATGAATCTCATATCAAGGTTAATTGGTGTCCATCAGGTAAGAAGTGGATTTTGCTTACTTGCATGTCTGTCCGTCTATCCGTCTGTCTGCAGTGCTCAACCTTAACTTTTTTGGCCACTAGTCCCAGAACAAGTAGCACAGAAAAGTTACTTGTCCTGGCCAAGTTTCTAGTAGTTGTCCAGTAATTATGGTATAAAAAGTTGTTGTGAAATATAGACCAAGCCAGCCCTATGTACGAACCATATAAATATAACTTGCTTACCAATTGCCCATTACTCATTAGCCTCTCTGTGGACTCGTCCAGTCATCGTGAACTGATGGTGACTGGACAAAACCAAGACAAAAAAAACAAACTTTTTTCGCAAAAAGATTATAGCTTCAACAGATTAGCTTAAAAAACAGTGCGAACACTTAAACAACAAACCAAACATTAGCAAAATGTTTTATATTTATATTTCGCACAAAATTGTTGCTTGTCCTGTGACAAGTGCTCCTGAGTTTTCACTTGTCCTGAAGCATTTCTTATTTGTCCAGGGCAAGTGGACAACCGCACTGGTCGAGCACTGGTCTGTCTGTCTTTGTTTGTCAGTTTGTTTGCTTGCTTGTTTTTTGCACACTTGTGTGTCACTGTCCGTCTGCTGGTCCGTTTGTGTTTGTTGTTTGCTCGCCTGATTGATTATAAGCTTATAATAAGCTTGTTTGTTTGTTTTTATTGCTTCCTTCCTTGCTTGCTTGATTAATTTAGTTGTACGCTTACTATTAATTATTTTATGCTTATTACTATTATCATAAGCTTGCTTGCTGGTTGGTTATGCTATGTTACTAATACGTGCGTTTGTTTTTCTCGTTGTCTTTTAGCTGTTTATATTTAACTTTTATCCTTTTCTACAAAGATATTTACAACCACATCAGCGAGGTAAGAGTGAGGAGAACACAGTAAAGTTGTCATTTTTCATGTATATATATTTTTTCCAAAGACCTTAATGGCTATAGACTTTAGACTATTGATACCAATGTAGTATTGAGCAAACTTCCAAATGGAGGGGTCGCTGTAAGAACGACCTAAGTGACGATTCGGACTGTTTTTTTTTTTTTTCGATTTTTGACAAACAAACGGCGGAAACATTGTGAATTTTTAGGGATAGTACGATAATCCGGTATATTTTTTAGGGGGAGCCCGTTTGGCAATGGGTTTTTTCCTTTCATGCTAGTATGCAAGTGTTGTCTTGCTGTTCTCATTTCAGAGGTGACAAGATTGCTTATGTTCTTTTCTCAAGCTTCTCATGAGCTTGTCCCACCTGAGGTAAGTCTGTAATAGATAGTGGAGACCAAGGAAAGTACCGGTAGGGGGAAATATCTCGGGGGTAGTGATATTTCAAGGGGTAGTGATATCTTTGGGGGTAGGGATTTCTCGGGGGTAGGGAGACGCTAACTGGCGATATCTTGGGGGTAGTGATGTCTCGGGGGTAGTGATATCGGGGGGGGGGGGGGGGGGGGGGGGGGGGGGGGGGGGTAGGGATTTCTCGGGGTAGGAACGTTAAAAAATTGCACCTCGATATCTCGGACAATAGTGCTTGGTAGTCGCACGAATGGACCACGCACAATAGGCAGTTACTGCTATGCAGTGTGTCTGCTAGCTGTCATGTGGAGTTAATATTCCGAATTATTTATTTATTTTCTAGTGTCTATATTTTATATCTTGTTGTTTGCAGGTATTAGAGCCAGGAGTGAGGACTGTTGTAAATAATTTTGTGACCGAACGGAATTCCCACGAGGTTATAGCTGTTGGGTAAGGAAAAATGGCAGAGCGTGTAACTGCTACGGAATTCATCGAACTGTGGTTCGCCTCGTCGAAAAAACGTCTACGATTCTGCCCGCTCGGGCTCATGTTTTTGTCGGCATTCCTTTCTCTACAGGCTCATGTGTTCTTGAAAATAACTGAGTGGAAATAGAAAACTCGCCTGTTACTTGAAATATGAAAGCACAGCTACTTCAACTATATCTTTAACTTTGATGGCTTTTGGAAAAGCATGCCGGCCCGTGGAGAAAGGAATGCAGACAAAAACACATGACCAAGTGGGCAGGGTCGTAGATGTTTTTTTTCGACGGGAACCACAGTTGGGTAAAATCCGTAGAGATAAACACTAGTTATTTTTCAGCGGTCCGGTATCCATCAAATCGCGCGCTCTGATTGGCTCGCGAGCGGTCCGGAATCCTACGATCCGGACCCCGGGTCCGGATGAATCGCGCGCGCGCTAATTTCTGTGAAGTTTTATGCTGTTTCAGTGAAAGCAAAAAAATAAATATTATTTACCGGCTTGGGGTCGGATCAGATCGTGAAATACCGTGACCTCGGCCTTGAAAATACTGACCTCGACCTCCGGTCTCGGTCAGTATTTTCAAGACCTCGGTCACGGTATTTCACGATCTGGTAAATAACATATATCTATCTACCCACCACGTGCCCAACACGATAACTTTAGACTGAAGCCTGAAGTCTAAAGTCTTGTGCTGCGGTGCAGCTTGCTATGCCTGTCCGTCACTTAGCAACACGCGTTGCTAACGTGAGCATGCTGTCACGGATATGACCTCATACGTGTTCAAACATCTTAACGATTCACCCTGTCCACAATGCACCGCTTCTTCGCCATTTCCGACTTAAAAGCTTTATTATTTATCAGTACCGTAAAACGCGAGAAAAACTAGACCCATATACTTTCACATGATTGTTGTAATATTTTTACCTAAAAAATGGCCGACAAAGTCGCAAAAAGTGCTGGCCACCGGTTGCCAAGGTGGAAAATTCTAAGGGGCGGTAAGGATATTTCAAACTTTACCATGCCAGACATTTACCATGTTGAGAAGACATGAGAAGGTTTTGGGTATCAATTCCAGCGGTGACCATGCCCCCCCCCCCCCCCCATCAATGCCAGCGGTGACCATGCCCCCCCCCCCCCCCCCCCCCCCCATCAATGCCAGCGGTGACCATGCCCCCCCTCCCTCCCTTCCCACGGCGGGGACAAAAGATGGACAAATGCCCCTCCCCCGGGACCAGAAAAAGAGAAAGATTCCATCGACACTGCGTTACAAAGCTTCACAACAAAATATTTCCACTCAGAACTTCAACCCCATTTATTCTGTCCAAGCATTTATAATTCGTTTTCTAACTGTACTTTAGTTTTCTCGTCTCTGAACGAGTTCTCATTTCACTGAAAGCGAGACAAAATATAAGTAAACAAGTGAAACAAATCCGTCAGTCTCAATTAAATCGTAATTACAATAGTAGACACACCTTCAAAAGTCTCCGCCATTTAGCTACAAATTCCATTCATTTGTCGTCCCCGGCATCTCCCAATCTCAACACTAGAGTGGTGTATACGGGCCATGCTCAGCATTTTATTTTGTGTGACGTTATTTTCTGTAACTGGGACATCGTAACTGCCAATTGATAGTTAGAACTGGTTAGGGAAGTGAATTGGTGCTGTAGTTCCGCAAAACTCGACGCGCTAAAAGATCGTGAAAGAGAACCAAAATTCCCCACCCCCTCCCCTGGAGAAAAACAAATCCCGACCCCGGGCCAGCAGAATTTTCAAAATTTCCCACCCCAGGAACCCACTGGTGTGCAAATGCCCCACGGTGTCCGGGGGGGGGGGGGGGGGGGGGGGGGCATGGTCACCGCTGGAAGTGACTGATACATAATCCCTAAACAGTGATTCACTTCCATAGTGACCAGCCAATTAAGGTCTATCGTTAACCCGCAAGGATTTGCTGGGCACTAAACGGACCAAATTTTAGAGCCTTTTGTTCTAAGGTCCAAAAGCCTAAAGTACTAAAATTCAACTCAGATATCTGTTTGTTTTCAGTTTGAATGCAGTACGCGAAGTGTGTTTACGATGTCCACTTGTGATGACGGATACATTGCTCCAAGATCTTTCCCAATATAAAACTTCCAAAGACAAAAGTAAGGCCATGGAATAATAGGGAGGTGGAGTTTCTTCATTGTGAGGGAACTCAAAGCGGTCGAAAGTACACGACCGCTAGACAAGGAGAGGTTGAAGGAATAATTAACTTAATATGGTGTTTTACAGTATACGTAGTGCACCGGGAGGCAATTCCTTACTCGCACAAAGAGTGCATGGGCAGGTTCGTACGGGTCCTGGAAAATGCTGGAATTTGAAAATTATGAATTCCAGGGCTGGAAAGTCCTGGAATCTTTATTGAACTCCTGGAAAGTCCTGGAAATGGATCAGAATAAAAACACCCGTGGGTATAAAATCGGCGGGTATGTGATGTTGGCAGCAAATGAGCATCCAAGTTTTGTTTTCTTACATCAACATGGCCAATACTCACGCCATATGCATGTTTGCACGTTATTTGAATGGTTCACGTGAAAGAAAAAAGTCCTAGAAAATGTTCGAAAAAGTCCTGAAAAATCCTGGATTTTTTCTTTACAAAAGCGAACGAACCCTGTTTGGGTTCTTGAGCGCGTCCACCTTCATCGGGAGTGTAGAAAGGACCTCGTATTATCAAGGCATCCGAAAGACTAAATTTCATGTGTCCGGTCCCGGGATCCGACCCTGGGCCACAGCAGTACCCAGCACCTTAACACTAAGCCTACCATGCTTCCCACATTGCTCGATTCTGGTAGCTGCGAAATGCGAGCGCACGAATGATCCTTGGGTCCTTTCACTGCATCTCATGGTCGAGCTAAACAGCTGTGCAGGCTGCTTTATACGCTCTTTGTCAATTTTGTGTCCCAGCTCGAACTAGAGAACGAGCTCTTTGCTCTGGTGTGATTTCAGTTTACTCTCGATAGAGAGTCAACTTGGGGATAACGTTTTCCCATGTTAGATTAAGCGCTATTCATTTGTTTGCACTACTTCCAAATTCATATAGCCTTGGTGTGTACTGTGTACCAGAAGAAGAAACAAAGAACATGCTCACGTGAAAGCCACGTGATCTGAAACACCCAAGCTGCATAGGTCTATTTTGAAAACAGTTTGCACACATGCTGTGTCTTAAAGGGGTTGTGTCACGGTTATTTGAACAAATTCGTAAATACAGCTCCACAGTTTTGTTGCGTTGCGAATTGCAGTGAATATTGCGCGTCTGAAATACCGCGGCAACGCAACAAAATGTTGCATTGCAAGTTGCAGAAAAGTAGATTTGATTTCTACTTTTCGCAACGTTGCGAGCAAAATTGCTGCGTGTGTCTCTGCAACTCGCGAGGCAATGTTTTCTTCTTATTAGCCAATCAGCACACACCATTCATGTTGTTACTTGGATAAGCCGATGTACTTTTTAATTTTATCGCGGGCGTATTGCATGTTGCAAAATAATGTTGCGAGTGTGGGACATGCAGCGGCAACTCGCAATATTTTTTTAATTCGTTACGTTACGTTGCGAGTTGCAAGAAAAATTGCCTCGTGTGACATGACCATTAGCTTAGATACAAAAGGATGCTTAAATTATATTAGAAAATAACACCTATGTTGTATTGTGAATGTGCGCATTCTGATTGGTTAAAAAGCGTGTTTGTAAGAGACCTGAGAAACACGATTGTCACGCAACGCTGTCGCGCATGTGTATGTTATTTTCTAAAAGCAATAAAATACTTTCTGCGTGCTCTCTGGTTTCTTACAAACACTCGGGGAATGTTGGTCGAACTGATAAAACTTGAAAGACACTCGCCTTCGGCTCGTGTCTTTCAAGTTTTGATCAGTTCTCCCAACATCTCCCTCGTGTTTGTAAGAAAGCAGAGAGCACGCGGAAAGTACTTTTATTGCTTAAAAGGAGTCCTTGTAAGCCCGTGTGGGTGTAACTGACTGCTAACTTGCCTAAATGAGGTAATAGCTTGTTTCCTGTGCTTGATTACCCTTCATGTTTGTTTCTTCACAGGTGTAATGATGGCATCAAGATCTCTTATCCAACTTTTCCGATCCGTCAATCCGAATCTTCTTCACAAGAAAGATAGAGTCAGTATCAGCACTTTATATTTATCATAATAATATTATCATGCAGCACTCGATTTGTTAGAAGTACAGTGTTGTTCACGATGTCGTCTTCCATTGTTATTGTTGTGCCAATCACAGATCGGTTGGTCCACAGAGCAAAGGGTGCTATTCAATCTACGGTTGGCACATTTGCATGGAATGGCAATGTTGATAAAAAGTGAATAGCGCTATAGCATATTATTCAAAGTAAAGCAAGATATGCCGTACTCGTACCACTTTGCGTCGAGCGTCAGGGCTTTGGGTCTTTCTTGGTGTTGCAAGATGTATTGTATTTTGGATTGGAGCTATTGTATTCCATCTTATTGTTTCGTTCTACAGTCTTTTGTCTTCTATTGTCTTTATGCCTCTGGTGCCTTGCAACACCAAGAAAGAGCCGCTTATTTTTACTATCCATCCTTGTGTCCGACTTTGTGTCTTGTTTATCATCTTTCCATTCATCAACAGGTTCTAGTGATTTTGTTGCACCTTTTTCAGCAGCTCGTTTGTTTGCAAGATGATGACCTGATGAGAACTCCTTTTCATTCGATAGGGTAAACCCACGGAGAGTAGTATAGAGATTCAACCTATGAATTATGGAGAAGTGAAGGCTAAAGATTACATTCCTGGTGCTGAGGTACTGTTTGTCTTGTCTGTCTGTCTTTACTGTCATGTCTTTCTGTCTATCTGTGTTTACTGTCTTGTCTTGTGGGCAGCGACTCAGGAAAGTATAGTTATCGGCCAGGGGTTCTTTTCCCCTTTTTACTGTCTTGTCTGTCTATCTGTCTTTACTGTCCTGTCTGTCTATCTGTCTTGTCTGTCTATCTGTCTTTACTGTGTCTATCTGTCTTGTCTGTCTATCTGTCTTTACTGTCTTCTCTTGTCCTATCTTGTCTGTCGGTATGCCTGTCTGTCTGTATCTGCCTTCTATCCCTTGTCTGTCTAACCTTCATGTCTAACTGTCTAATTAACTGAATGTCTCTACCGTGTTTAGATAAATGTTTATGTCTGTCTGTCATGTTGTCTGTTTATATCTGTCATTCTATTTTTTTTTTCTGTTTTGCCCCTTCTTGTTCTCTCTGTCTGCCTGCCTGCCTGCCTCCATCTGCCAGTGTATCCATGTCTGTCTGTCCGTCCGCCTTCTGATTGTAAAGTTATACTTATTCAGCGTCTGCTTTCTGGCATGTTAGATTCTTCCAGAGGAACCCGACACACAAGAGGACAATGATCAAAATGGTGACTATTTACATTTCTGTTTGAAATCATGATTACTTTTAAATAGCCTGTGTCAGCCGCCGTTTTGACAGCATAGCAACATGCAAGAAGGAGAAAGCATCCATTTCCATCGGCTGATTTAGAGAATATAGAATAATTTTCTCGATTGAATTTGGTAAATCAATCTGAAACTTTGTTTTTAGATGTTTATTAAGAGATTTCCACACGTAATTCCTCTTCTAATATCAAACGAAAACAATAACAAAGGAATGGCTGACACGGGCTCTTTAAATGAGATTTACAATAATCATATAGTTACCTGGGAAATGTGTTCATCTTCCAAAGTAAGGCTATATACTGAACATACACTGTAAGCTCTGGGCAGTGCTTTGTTACATGTAAAGATTGCTTGTTCAGGGTTCGTAAGCGTCCTGTAAATCCTGGATTTTCATTTATTTCCTTGAAAGTCCTGTAATGTTTAAGGAAAACTCCTGGAAAAATGTTTCAACTCAAATGTGGTTGAATCAGTCAGTTTCGTGAATCTGATTTTGGGCTGCAAATTATGACATCCTCCAGACTTATCATGTTTTTAGAGGGGAGGGGGGAGAGGGGGCATTTCTACCCAATAAAAACTCCTGGAAAAATAACTAAAGACTTCCAGGAAACTACTGGATTTTTGTCATTCAGAAAACGTACGAACCGTGCTTGTTTGAACCTGCAGGCTACAGCCTATAGGTGCCTAAGCGCTTGCTTGGATCAACTTGTGCATGACGGGTAATCATGATATGCCATCTTGCTTGTTATGCTCAAGTTCATAACATCAGGCCCATCATCAACCGAGAGCCTTTGCGGTCTATTAGCCAATCAGAGCAGCCGAAAACAATGGATAAATTTGAAAACGGGGCGCAAAGGCCCCTGGTTGATGATGGACGTTGAATTACCATCACAGTCTCTAAACGATGGTTTGACTTTTCGATGTTTTGATTTTTGTTTTGTTTCCAAGCTGAATGGGAGAGTGAGGATGATGGTAGTGAAGGTGGTTGGGTTGAGGTGCATCATTCTTCTGACGAGGCGCAGGTAAAATCTATGCATAATAACCACAAACATGTATGTTTTTGGATAATAACTCATTGGTCGCTTGAAGCCTGATGATGGTTTAGATTAAACCGAATTATTGCTTCAATCCATCTCTCTGAGTTTATTCCGGCGAATATCACATGAAACTTAGCTCATTCCGGTTATCCTGTATCTTGTACTTATATTACTCAAGTTGCGTGCCATTTCATCCATTTGATGGCATTCGCTGATTGGCTGATTTTGAACGTTAGGGCATGCGCAGAAAGTTATTTCTCCCATCGGCTCTGTATCAAATCGCGCGCATGCGTCAATGGCTGGAACCAGAGCAATATCGTACCCAGAGCCCATCATCTTTTGGCCAGCGGCAAGATTCAGGGCTCTGGGGAATCCGATTTGTGAGCATGCGTGGTAGGTCAAGAACGTAACGAACTTTCATACAACAATCAAACGGAAACCCAGAATCTGGGTTTTTTTTAAATCGATTCCCCCAGAGCCCTGAATCTTGCCGCTGGCCAAATGATGACGGGCTCTGCGTACGAGATTGTCACCAGAGCCTCGCCCGCGAGGTGACGAGTCGGGGAGCTCTGTGGGTTCGAGAATGGCGCCGTTTTAGAGCAGATTTCGTATGAGTGTGAAAAGTACCGTGACAAAGTTCTTCCGCGCCGCGACCGTGACCGTACCGCGACTACGCGATTTCATGGCGATTTCATTCCATTTACAGCAGGCCAGGTTCCGTACCGCCACCGCGACAGTACCGCGCCGTACCGCGGCACTTTTCACAGTCATACGAAATCTGCTCTAGTTATGATCAATGAGAACAACTATTTTCAATTTAGTCTGAAGATGAAGAGGAAGAAGATGGAGACGAAGAAGGACATGAGGAGGAGGATGGTAGCGATGAGGAGGAGGATGGTAGCGAAGGTGACGATGATGAGGAGGAGGAGGAGGAGGGAGAAGATGATAATAACAAAGCAGAGGAAGTAACAGAGGGAGGTGATGACAAAGCGCGAGCTGCCAAGATCAGCCAGATGAGAGTAAGTTTTCCCTTTGTGACAACTTTCGCCCTCGTGATTTGCAACAATTTTTCCCCTTGATTTGTAGCAATTCTTCTCCCCTTCCTCTCGTGATTTGCCGTAACAATTCCCCCAACAATTCCCACCCCCTCCTGTGACTTGTAGCAAATGTTCCTTGTGATTTGTAACAATAATCCCCCCCCGTGATTTGTATCAATTCCCCCAACCCCTCGTGATGTGTAACAATTCTTCCTTCCCCTAGTGATTTGTAACAATTCGCACCCCCCCCCCCCTCTTGATTTGTAACAATACCGCCTCCCCCTCGTGATTTGTGACAATTTCTCCCTTCATAAGTTGTAACCGTTTAGCCCCCTCAATTTGTAACAATCCCCCCACCCCGTAAGTTGTAACAATTTTCCCCGTGATATTAGTAACATTTTTCCCTTCGTGAATCTTAACATTCTCCTTCCCTTTTGTGGTTTGTAAATCAATTCCCATTGTGACTGACGCTTTCTGGTATTGTTTAGGGCGCACAAAGATTTATGGGATAGTTTTAGCAGTGCGCGCAGGGTTTTATGGGATACCGTACTTTTAACAGGGTGCGCAGTGAGTTATGGGATAATTTTTACTGCCTGTCCCAACAATTCATTGCGCGCCGTGTCTAGTACTCATTCCCAGACCCTATACTACGGCTCCAAAGGCAATTTTCAGAAAGAAATAATTGGAGAAATCACCGCAAGAGACGCAAAAAATAACATCTTGGTACGTGACTGAATAACGCTTGTTATTATTCTAGATCCTGACAGATGAGGATTTCAAGAAAATAAGATTACAGCAAGTCTCTAAAGAGGTCCAGCCCAAAATGGGGAAAAAGAGAAAGCGAGGAGGCACGACCAGAGAACCACCACAGGAAGCCCGGTAAGATCAGCATAAGATAAGGATAATATCGACGTCAATTTGCGTCTACCATGCGAGTCCATTCGCAATGCAGATAGCTTGAAATCTGCGTTCTACGCGTCTCAGTTGAGCGTGACAGGGTCGAAGTTTTGCGATAAAGTTTTGATGTCAAGACGTTGACGCTTCCCGGGACAACGCCACGTTTAGCAACTAAGCGCGCAAGGGGACAATAAAAAACAGTGAATATCCTCGGATATTGAGTTTGTGGAGCCAATCAGCGGGCGGAATTGAATATCCACTGATTTTGGTGGATGCTAATAATTGTTATCTTTTCAGCGGCGAACTCGTGTCTCTTGACAGTATCGAGGGCATCTACAAAAGCGCAAGCACGACAAAGAATCAAGACTGGAAACAGTGATCGTAAGTCAATTAATTTTCAATAGCCTAGTTACCGTTCTCTCTGCTGGAAGTTTTCCAAGACGTTTTTATCCGGTTAGCTAGATTGGTTTGTATTGATGTATTTTGTATCACTTTCGAGACGTCGTTTGGGGATTTTTGGGTCATTTTATTCCGCCAGGCAAACCTTCTGGACCAATCAGGTCCTTGCTCTCTTTCACTCACTACTGCAGTCAACTGGCTTTTCGTCGCGACGGAAACCCAATCGACTGCACTAGGCTAAACAGGGCAAGGACCGCGGGACGAAAAGAAAAAAAAAACACATGTTTAAAATTCCAAACAACGATTTTGACTTGTTGTGATGTTTATTGCACGACCAAAACCTCACACATTTTCATTTTGTCTATTTTGATTAGAACTTCTATCGTGAAATTCAACATTTCATACTAAGCATACTAAGCGCAAATCCTTTTGATTTCTCGTGTACAAAGTTACAAAATAATACAATTTCATTATAGCATTTCATAAATAATAACTTCTCAGAACACCTAGCTGTAACATGCGCGCAAATTGTTTTGATTTCCCTTGTATAAAAGTTACAAAATGATACACTTGCTGTCTTTATATGACTCCTCGCTTGGTTGCCTCGAAGGTGGCGAATCCGGAAAGTCCACGTTGTCCTTGCCAACGCCAAATTCTTGTCCTGTGAAATCGCTGTGGAATATACAAATTCAAAAAGCTTGGACATTCATGACGTAGTTCGAGCACGGGTGATAGGATAAGAGGAACCTTTTTAAAATCTGGGCTAAAATAGGCGAGTTCGCCCTAGGATCATTTCACCATGGCTAATCAGGGCCAGGAAATAGTTCAGAATCTTAGACTTTATCTCTTCCAGACATTCTGGAATACTGCTCACAGTACTAGGGTACCCACCTGGAATTCTAACTCTTGGGAATACCCACCCTGGAATACTGCTCACAGTACTAGGGTACCCACCTGGAATTCTAACTCTTGGGAATACCCACCCTGGAATACTGCTCCAGTACTAGGGTACCCACCCTCGAATTCTAACTCTTGGGAATACCCACCCTGGAATACTGCTCCAGTACTAGGGTATCCACCCTGGAATACTGCTCCAGTACTAGGGTACCCACCTGGAATTCTAACTCTTGGGAATACCCACCCTGGAATACTGCTCCAGTACTAGGGTACCCACCTGGAATTCTAACTCTTGGGAATACCCACCCTGGAATACTGCTCCAGTACTAGGGTACCCACCTGGAATTCTAACTCTTGGGAATACCCACCCTGGAATACTGCTCCAGTACTAGGGTACCCACCTGGAATTCTAACTCTTGGGAATACCCACCCTGGCATACTGCTCCAGTACTAGGGTACCCACCTGGAATTCTAACTCTTGGGAATACCCACCCTGGAATACTGCTCCAGTACTAGGGTACCCACCCTCGAATTCTAACTCTTGGGAATACCCACCCTGGAATACTGCTCCAGTACTAGGGTACCCACCCTCGAATTCTAACTCTTGGGAATACCCACCCTGGAATACTGCTCCAGTACTAGGGTACCCACCCTCGAATTCTAACTCTTGGGAATACCCACCCTGGAATACTGCTCCAGTACTAGGGTACCCACCCTCGAATTCTAACTCTTGGGAATACTCACGCTGGAATACTGCTCCAGTACTAGGGTACCCACCTGGAATTCTAACTCTTGGAATACCCACCCTGGAATACTGCTCCAGTACTAGGGTACCCACCTGGAATTCTAACTCTTGGGAATACCCACCCTGGAATACTGCTCCAGTACTAGGGTACCCGCCTGGAATTCTAACTCTTGGGAATACCCACCCTGGAATACTGCTCCAGTACTAGGGTACCCGGACCCTTGGGAATACCCACCCTGGAATGTTGCTCCAGTACTTACGGTACCCACCATAGTGGCATACCATGATGCACAGATCATTGCATCTTCGAGAACTTTTTCCTCATCTCTTTCTCATCCCAACCCACTACCCTTTCCCACTTCTCCTCAACCCCCCTCCCCCCTTCCTGCTGCGCGCGTCTAGTTTCCGCCAAGAGCTGCTCGCTGAGCTGCTTTACCTCGTCGAGGGATCATCCTTTGTTTCGTCTCTTTCTTCACTTTGTTTTCCCTCTTCCTCCTTGTCGTTTTGCCATTTAGTACACTCGTTTCCCATAACTCGTCAATTTTGTTCCAACAATTTTTAGTTGACTAGGACACACTATATGATAGTTAGACTGAAAAACCTTAAGTCGAACTCTCTACGGATACTGAATGACACGACAGACACATAAACTCATCTGCGTCCGCTCGATTAGACCACTATATCTTGTACACACGCAGGAAATACACTCCCGATTGTTTATCCTTTGCAATAGTTGGCCAGTGCTTGTCCGTGCGGAAGGCAATAATTAGTTTTTATATGCACTCCTGTAAGCTCAAACCCCGATCACGCACAAGCCTTTAGAAATAACCACTGACATTTCGATTTTCTTGGAAAAGGATATCCTGTGTAAACATAGTCACGTTGTTGTGTTACTGCCTGCTCCGTTGATATGTAAATAATTATACAGATAAACATGTTTGACCTGCATTATTGACCTCGACAAACCGATGTTCTTGAAATATAACGAGTATTTTATTTGTTTTTACAATCGTGCCATGAGCACTTTACACCTAAAGTCCTTGTTTCGCGCTGAACATTTTCAAAACGTCGTTTTTGGTTCGGGATTTCGATTTTCCTTTTCCCCCAGTCAAACAACATGCGTTTTACTGGTGCCGCTTTATGAACAAGTTTCGGCCCATTTAAAGGGATCCACAGAAGCTTTGGATCCTGGATCCCGACCCGTGGATCGATCACCCATCGATCCTGGATCCCACACTCTGGATCCCGGATCCCAAACCTCAAATTTAGCTGGATCCCGGATCCACCACCTGGATCCCGGATCCCTTTAGAGCCCTACGGAAGTTTACTGAAGTGAGGCTGAAATTATCGGAGAATGTACAAGGTCTTTTCGAGTTCACCTGTACTTGAAGAATAGCTCTGCTAGGCTGTAAATAGCTATAAATATGTAGTAAACATTTTCTGTTATCTTCTGGAAAAGATCTTATAGTGTAACATCGAGCGACCTCACTGACTTCAGGTGGACTAAACGTCATTTAACGCAGGAGGTAAAAGCATGCGAGGCTTCTTGTTTGATTAGAACTTCTATTCATACTACTACAATACATTTCATAAAGAATAACTGAACACCTAGCGGTAACCTGAGCGCAGATCCTTTTAATTTTCCGAGTACAAAGTTACGAAATGATACACTTGTTAATAATAATAATAATAATGTGAGCTTATATAGCGCTTTTATCCTCGCGGCTCAAAGCGCTTTACATTAATGGATAACTCATCCTATAAGAACCAGCTTTATAAACATGAGTGTGTGTTAGTATTGTGAGTTCTGTGACACTGAGGTTGGGCAACTTCCGACGGTCCTAGTGGTTCTTTAACGTCCCTCTGGTTCCGGTTAGTGTAGTGTATGTGAGAGACGGGGCCTACGGTTTAACGTCCTTATCCGAGAAGACGCGAAGGTCTAACCATTTGCAGATGTTAGAGCAAAGGCAGCACCTTCTCCTCAATTATTAGAAAAAGACCCTGAGTGTTGGCCCGGCCAGGGTTTGAACTCCCAACCTCCCGAACATAAGCCCGGCGCTCTACCACTGCGCTAACCGGTCGTCGGTCGTTGTTGTCTTGCTTTGACTCCTCGCTTGGTTGCCTCGAAGGTGGTGAATCCAAAAAGTCCACGTTGCCCTTGGCAACGCCTACATCTGGTCCTCTGGCATCGCTGTGAAACATACAAATACAAATAAGCTCTGACATTAATAACGTAGTTTGAGCACGGGCGATAGGATAAGAGGAACCTTTTAAAACTGGGCGAGATCGCCCTCTTAGTTGCATCACGGCTAATCAGGGCAAAAAATATTTCTGAATCTTAGGAGAAATAGTAGCTAAAAATCATCCCTCAAGAGTCTAAATCAAGTCTTTAAGAGAAATATCCCATCCCAATATTGCTCCAGTATTTGAGCACCCACCGCGGAATTCCTCAACAACAGTGATTGTGCAGTCAGCCGATTGGGGGGAGGGGAGGATTGGGGAACTGCTCGTGTGTTTTTTACTGTCGGGATGACGAGAAACTGAAGCTCGGGGGAGGGGGAGCTTATTAGAAACTGACACACACAACTCATTGCATCCCATCCTCGGGAACCCAGGGATGTTTTCCTCTTCTCTTTCTCCTTCTCCCCTGCTCCGCTGCCCAATGCTGCCTTGCGCGCCTCGCTTCCGCCAAGAGCCGAAAAGCTGCCCCCCCCCCTCCCCCCAGGGTTGCTCGCTGCATCTTTACCTTGAGGAGGGATCATCCTTCGTTTCGTTTCTTTCTTCATTTGGTTTTATTTCTTCTTCCTCGTCCATTTTGTTCCAACAATCTTTAGTCCACTCACTATATGAAAGCTAGACTGAAATCCACCAGTCGACTAGTCTACGGTTACCGAACGACACGAAGGGCTCTGTTCAGTCAAAGCCTATAGATGTTGTAACACAAAATATCGTCTGCGTCTACTAGACCACTATATCTTGTACATACGTAGGATATACTCCCGAGAGATTTTCCTTCGCACAAGATGGTCGGTGCTTGAAGTCTGTGCGGAAGGCAATTTGTTTGATAAGCACTCCGGCCTGTAAGTTCAAGTGTTCAAACCCCGATGGCAAGCCTATAGAAATAGCCGTTGACATTTCGATTTTCTTGGAAAACAGCTGAAAAGCATATCCTGTATAAACATAATAGAGTCACGTGTTGTTGTAATCCTGCCTGCTGCGTTGATATGTAAATACACAGGTAAAACTCGAAACGTTTTGAAATCACTCGCCTGCGGTCCGTGATTTTCCAACGTTCTCGTGTCTCTCCCAACATCAGGCGTGCTCTATTTCGCCGATAAAGTCATAGAAAGTTGTGCTTGAATGCTTTAAATAAAGTCTAATGGAGCGGCTTCTAAGTTATGCTATTTCTGTCGCGACGAAAAGCCAGTCGACTGCACTAAGCGAAATAGGTCAAGGGTCTGATTGGCCTAAAACAGTTTGATTGGCGGAACAGAAAAAGCGAAATCAAGAAAATGCACAGCGTGAAACGACAGCTTTGGCTGTAAACATTTCTAAAATTTTATAGTTCTTTAAGAAGTAGATAGATAGATACTACATGTGCAGCCATACCACAATAAATATGCTAATTATAAATTATAATAATACTAATAATACAATTACAAAAATATATGTCAACCGGGCCATCCCGTAAAATATTTATCATTCAGAGATTCAAACCATTTTAAGGAAATTTAATACCTGAACTACGTTTAGCGATGAGATATTAAGTGTTTTGAAGTGATTTCTGCTGATAATTGTTTACAATTTTAAGAAAAAAGCGCATATTTCGATGTCTGAGATCTCTAGAAAGTCAAGATTCTTTGTTCTGAACTCGCTTTCTGATTGGCTCACTTCGTACAAAATGGCCCGGTTGACGTAGTCGCACAGTAAAATGGAATAATTTGTATACCTATAACACTTTAACACTCGCTTAACACTTTGATATGTATTAATAAAACTTCTGGACAGGCTAATTGAATAGGTTTGACATGGCGGCAATAAACGATGTGCTGCTGCCTTGCTTACTGTAGTGGCCCGTGGGGGGGGGGGGGCGGACTCGCAACAGACGTGGGCGCTCGTCGGAAAATTGATTTTAACCCTAAAGGATAGCAAATTGGGTGTGGTCAACAGTGAATTTTACCCCTAAGAGATAGCAAATTGGATGCGAAAAATCCTAATTTTATAGCGGTCCTTGAAATTACCATCAAGTTGAAACAATTTATGATTTAAGGGATACCCCTTGGATACCCCTAAGAGGTAGCAGTTGGGCGAATTTTATTACCCTAAGGGATAGGAAGAGCACCCCGTCTATGTTTATGGGGATTCCCCCTCCCCCTCCCCCGGGCAAAAGTAAACTCACGGCGAAACAAGATGCCCTAAGGTCACTCGACTCATTTTTTTAGCATGTCAGATGATTATTATCTAGCAAAGTTGTTCGCGTGTTTGGTATGTCGTGTGTTTGGTATGTCGCGTGTTTGGTATGTCGCGTGTTTGGTATGTCGCGTGTTTGGTATGTCGTGTGTTTGGTATGTCGCGTGTTTGGTATGTCGCGTGTTTGGTATGTCGCGTGTTTGGTATGTCGCGTGTTTGGTATGTCGCGTGTTTGGTATGTCGCGTGTTTGGTATGTCGCGTGTTTGGTATGTCGCGTGTTTGGTATGTCGCGTGTTTGGTATGTCGCGTGTTTGGTATGTCGTGTGTTTGGTATGTCGTGTGTTTGGTATGTCGTGTGTTTGGTATGTCGTGTGTTTGGTATGTCGTGTGTTTGGTATGTCGTGTGTTTGGTATGTCGTGTGTTTGGTATGTCGCGTGTTTGGTATGTCGCGTGTTTGGTATGTCGTGTGTTTGGTATGTCGTGTGTCTGGTATGTCGTGTGTCTGGTATGTCATGTGTCTGGTATGTCGTGTGTTTGGTATGTCGTGTGTCTGGTATTAACAACCACGCGACATACCAGACACGCGAACAATTTTGCTAGCTAATAAAAATCTGACAGAAAGAAACCTCTGCTAGCAGGGTAAACAAAGTTAGAGTTAAATAAGCAGTATTCATCAGTTGTCAGGTATATTCATTCAACTACCCGACTAGCAGGCTAGTTGTCAGTGGACCTCATCAAGACCCTGATTCATCAGGTATGTCTGCCATAAACCTCCACGGTTGACGCTTTTACGCAGAGTTACTTTACAATGTTATACACTTTTTGTCCGGTATCTTGTCTTCTTTTTGTCCGGTTTCTTGTCCTCTTTTTTGTCCGGTTTCTTTCTTGTCCTCATTTTTGTCCGGTATCTTGTCTTCTTTTTTGTCCGGTTTCTTGTTTTCTTTTTTGTCCTGCTCCTTGTTTTCTTTTTTGTCCGGTTTCTTGTTCTCTTTTTTGTCCGTTTTTGGTGGTGGTGGTGATAAAAAATCCATGTCGCTCTTTTTTACAGCAATGGTTGGATCTATGCGCGAAAATTTGGCATCTCTGAAGAAGAAAAACAAAATATATAGTGAGGTAAAACTTTGTAACCAAAAATAGTTTTCGCTAGTGATCAGTTTGTACTTAACCCTTTGACTACTGAAACATTTTCCAAAAATCCTTCTTTTGGGGGGCAAACAGACACACCCCTGCCCATTTTTGCAGTGCCGAATTTCTGCGTTTCCTGTGGGGCGGATTTAGGGCGGGGGGGGGGGCCTTTCTCGGGAGATTTTCCCATACATTTACTGTATTTGCTGAATAAAATTTGCCAATTTTCGTCCCATGTTTTCAACATATGCCCCCCTTTTTGAAAATCCTGGATCCGCCCCTAAAAAGTACTTAAGTAAAACATGTGGCTTGTTGATTGTGTTTGATTTCGTCTAGAAATTTACGCGAAAAAATGCCTCGTTCAGTCAAGCGTATTTTTGCATGCCAAAAATCGCGTGTTATTTTGTGAAATGAAGTGGTTGTTTCTGTGAGAAATCCGAGCGTCTGATCCATTCAGCTTCTCTGGTCAGTAGAAAAATCACTCTTCTACGCAATTTATCAGAGATCAAGTGTCAATTTGCCGTGATTTTGATAGTAGAGCCTTCCAAGTTCCTGCATGTGACAATGGCCGGTTTTGGCCGGTTCAGTAGTCAAGGGCTAAAATAATTTCTTTAAAGAACTCTAGTCAGTCACACAGGACTTTGTTATTATTTCCATTAGATAGTAAATTCGTGTAGAAATTTCGATATAACCATCTACTAACAAAGTATAATACTTGACCTATCGAATTCCATCGAAAATATTGCACCGCATTCACTAAATCTGCCGATGGAAATGGATGCTTTGTCTGACTCAGTATGTTGCTAGGCTGACAAAATGGCGGCTGATTGAGGCTTTTTGTGTTTATAATGTGTATTTAGCTGTTTAACAACATTGCCACTCTAATGCTAATGTTCCAACAGTAGCTTGAATAGCGCCCTTTGTTATGTAAAACCAATCGATCTCTGGTTGGTTCTTTAATAACAATGGATGACGTCAGGATGAACAGCGCTATATCGCTTTCTATGGCAATCTTAGGGGCCGATTACATGGAGAATTTCAGCCCGGGCTGAGATTTCAACCCGTGTAGGGGGACTGAATCGCCAGCCCGGCCTTCTTCACAATTACATATAATAAGAAATTTACGATTACATGAAGAAAATCTCAGCCCGGGCTGAAATTCGGCTCGGCTGAAAAGCCTGTCCGGTCAGGGCTAGGATTGTCAGCCCGGGTTGTTTGGCAAAATTCACCATGTGATCGCAGCAGAATTTCAGCTTAGGCTGGAAATTCGCAACGACGCTGTCTTATATCCTGCGTAAAGCCAAATGACATGCGCTTTAGTTGCAAGATTGCGCTAGAATTCCAATCAAATGCGATAGTAATTCGACAACAAACCAATCAGAGAGCGAGTCGATCCGCAATCCCTCCTTTTTGCGAGCGAAATAATCACAAGTAATTGTGTAATTTTGTTTTCTGTACGCGATCTGATTGGCTGAAGGATCAAATATCATGCTCTCGACCATTCACAAAACCGAGTAATTTATAATAACTCACGACAGTAATGTTAAAACCGCTCTAGCAGAGCCGAACGGTGTGGAAATAGAATCCGTTTTCACTAATGAAATAGAATGAGTTAGGCCTGGGTATACGTCGAATTCAAGTCACATCGATTACATTATTTTCAAACGATACCAGCTCAATACACTTTCAAATAACAAATTATCTATTGTTTTAAATGTATTCGACGCGCTTTGACTCGACGTTTATCTTAAGCCTGGGATAAAAGGAAAGACAGCTTGGGTTGCTGACCTGTAAAATTAAAATGAGATCCTCAAATTACACGTGTTTTACCTGGATGATTTGGTTTCCATTTCGCCTTCTAGTTGTTCCTTTAATTTGCTGAAATCCAGTTCTGTTAACTTGCTAAGATCCTCCATTGTTATTGTATTGAACGTTGTGTTAATTGTGCTGTTACTGGAATGAAAGCACGACGTCTGCTCCTCGGCTTTCTGAATGTATGTTTGCAATGACGAGAATATCTCGTATCGATACTTGCCTGTGTTATCGAAGTGCTATATGAGATTTTGCTAAGATCAAGCTTTTTATACGGGTCGAAAAGAAGGCCAAAAAAATATTTCCTTTTCAACATTTCTTGCAAAAACTTATACAGGATATTATTGAAAATAGATCGCAAATGTAAATCTAGTAATGAACAGGGTTAGTAGATGAAAACTGTCCAATCAGATCGCACCATTTTGCCACACCCCATCTAACGTTAATAACCGAAAGAAGCGAGCGAATATAGATAACAATGTATTCCGTTCTGCATTGGTTTTAAGGAACTCTTGTGTAATTAAATTATGAGGTCGTCTTACATTTCCCTCTTCCAAAAATGAAACATGTGTCATGTTTTCTTCAAAATACGTACATTTTTTGGTTGAGATCCGCTTATAATCCTGTCATTGTTTTATCAGCGTTGATTTCGTGTGCCTTTTTATCTGCGAGTGCAACATCGGCAAAGCAGGCCAATATCACTGTAAATAAGGAGGTACTGCACTACGTAATAGCACTTTTATTTTCCTCATACTTCGCAGGCTGGGAGGCAAGACAGACCTAAATATGGCAGTAAGAAGAAGCGGAAACTCAACGAATTCGCCAGTACATCTAACAAGGTGATCTGGAGTTGAATAATGTTTGTTTTACGTTTCGCGGGAAACCTGTGTTTTATCGAATTCAGCTATCAAATATTGAATTCCACGTTAAATCTGATTTGTTTTTTGCGAGTCAACGCGCGCGTAAGATTGAGCTATGGAATTCTTCATGGAACTAATGTGTCAGTTTAAAGATATTCAAACTCTTTTGTTCTTGGTACTCGTAGGAAAAAAGAAGAAAAAAGAATTTTATGATGATGCGTCATAATAGACTAGTCCGCGGGAAGACAAAGAGATCATTCCGAGACAAGCAGGTACGTGACGACTTTGTATCTTTACAATCTTAAGTTGATAATATAGTACAAAACAACGACTTCGGCTATAATTTTGCCCCTTTTTGTTGTAGATTGCTCTGAAGAATCAGCTGTTGAAGAAGAAAAAGGCAAAGCTTGATACCTGAAAGCAAATATCTGTCACAAGGAGAACGTGGTGAAGATATTCTGCTTCTCGTAATCCCAAGAATACCATCATCTCCCCAAGGTTACCAACACGACGACAGAACAAGGACAGAAACACTTGTTGTTTTTTTGTAATCGGTCGTAGAAAACGTAACAGGGGCGAAAGTCAAAACAATAGGCTCCTCAATACAAAACCGAGTACCAAGACAGAGGAACGCGGCCTGGTGGCGTTCTTTGCGGGCTAGCTGTGCTTAGGTAGAAGATGTGACGTCATCCGGGACCCTCTTCCCGTTCAGCCTCGTCCCCAGGGTCTTATGGGTAATTTTCAAGATGGCGCTTGGTCGAGTACAAGACCCTGGAGGAGGTTGAGTCACATGACCACTGTTTGAGGACATGGGAACGAGATTGTCCTTTTCGAAACGGTCATGTGACTTAGCCTCCTCACGGAGCCTTGTGCTTCAGCAACCGCCTTCATGAAAATTACCCACAAGACCCTGGGGATGAGGTTGCTCCCCGTTCTGCGGGTGAGCTCGGCCCAGCCCTCGCACTTACTCACGGATCATCCGAGCACAGGAAGCCCGTTCAGAAGGCCAGGGACTAGGGTGAGAGGAAAGCACGGTTAGCTCAGCGTTTCGACGCTAGCCTATCACCGCTTTGATCCGGGATCGACTCCCGATTTCTTACTTTTCGTGTCGTGGTCGAAACTGGTTGATATTGTGAGTTGAACTTTGTTCTAGTGTGTTTCACGCGTCTTGGATGAGACAATAAACCGAGGTCCCATCTCGCCTAATCTACTCTCACTACTCTCGTTCTTAGCGGGGGGATCATATAGATGTTTTACAACTAAAAATATAAATTGTATTATAAAAAAACAATACTATATATAAGCCACTAGGAAATCGGCGTATTGACATTACATTCTTACATTCTTTTCGCGCTTTCTTATAAAAAAAGGAATGTAGGATTTAAAAGAAAACTAAAATTCACCGCTTTACATGAAGTGAAATTTGTAGGATTTTGAGCTGGCTTTAATATACGGTATTTTCTTCAATTGTGGTTCTAGAAATCCCATGTTTGATCTATATAGTTCACGATTGAACCTACCCTGCGAGCAGAGGTTTTCTTTCTGTCAGTCTTTTATTAGCTAGCAAAGTTGTTCGCAAAATTTATTTAACAAATAGATCTCGTTTTGCGTGCGTGTATACTGTAATAGATAATAATGATATATCATAACAATAGTTTAAAATGGAATAACAGATAAGATATTTACAATTGATACACAGATGACGTCACAATTTTATGAACAAAAAAGTACGCAACGAGACGCGGTCGATTACAGTACATACGCACAACAAAACGAGATCTATGTGTTTTATACAACAACAAACAGGGATTTTTGTCAACCGTGTATCTGTACTCTTATAGCAACATGGCTCTCGACCAATCAGAGCGCGCGATTTACTAGTGTTGTTGTATTTAAGCAATAAAAGTACTTTCCGCGTGCTCTCTGGTTTCTTAGGGACGGACCATTTGATATTTGATGGGGGCAGTGGCAAATTTTTTTGGGCTCGATATTTTTTTCGCGTTCAGATTTGCTGCTCGATTTTTTTCCCTAGTACGTGACTGTGCTCGATATTTTTTTCCCTGATATTTCTTTTTTGGTTGGAGGGTATCACTTAAGTTATTTCGCCCTCAAAACGGCAATTGATCATTTCAATAAAGTTTGATTTCATGCTGTCCTGTTATGTTAGCATTTCGCGAAATCTAAGCATCTGGATCAGTTCGGGTTTACGAACGAGGGCTGACAACTGAGAAATTTGCGCTTGTATGTTTCTCAATGCGCGCGAAGCGCGGCGCGATTTTAACTATCTACGAGGTTAATGATATTCATATTTCTGGGAGATGAGAATCACGCTGAAGAAATGGTGTCACTGAATGAAAACATCATAAAAATTTTCACAAATTTATCATGCCTAGTACTTACGATGTTATAGTTTGTAAATACTATACCAAAGCATACGCCTTTTACTGAGCGCGGCGCTGCTGCAATTTTGGACATATCAGTTGAAAGTAAGTAAACCTTTACTTGTCGTTTTCTGAAATTATTTAAATTTGTGCCATGTAGATGGCAAGCGCGCAGCGCGAGCCGACCTAAAAATCCTCTGTTTATAAAGACATCAGGTTCCCTAAAAACGGTAAATCAGGAGAGTTTTAAAGTGAGTTTGCTCGATTTTTTTCGCTACCAGCTTTGCTTGCGCGATATTTTTTTTCTAGGTCAAAGGCTTGCTCGAAATTTTTTGGGGGAATTAGCCACCCCCCCCCCCCCCCCCCCATCAAGTATCAAATGGTCCGTCCCTTACAAACACGAGGGGGATGTTGGGAGAACTGATAAAAACTTGAGCCGGAGGCGAGTGTCTTTCAAGTTTTTATCAGTTCTCCCAACATTCCCCGAGTGTTTGTAAGAAACCAGAGAGCGCGGGAAAGTACTTTTATTGCTTTTAGAAAATAACGTGTTGCGTGACAATCGTGTTTCTCAGGTCTCTTACAAACACGCCTTTTAACCAATCAGAATGCGCACATTCACAATATAAAATAGGTGTTCTAAAATACTTTATCTCACTCGTCTTTAGCCAATCAACGCGCGCGTAAGACTGGGATTATCAAAAACTTCTCACAAAATGAACGCTAATTTAGTTACTCACAACAGAGTTGTTCCGTCGAAGGCACTATATCGTGTGATAGTTTGCCAGAGGAAACTTCATGTTCACAACTAATATCAGCCTGGGAGTGTAGCTCGAGTCATGGAGTTTGAACATCAAGTTTCCCATAAACTGAAGAATTGATATTGATCGCTTGTCCATTCGTCGTTCTTCTCCCTCAAAATTTGGCGTTTCTGGCTCTTCTGTCTGGACTCTTTGTGGGGTAGTTTTCCCTCTGAAATGTGATGTTCAAACTTCATTTCCGCGTTGTGAGGCAATCTATCCCACTCTAGTGTGCCTTACTAAAGAAATGGCGCCAAATTAGGGTGAGTAAAATCTTAAAAAATGTCTGGTTTGGGTATTTCGCCTTTGAATGGCATGGTTGACAATCTTCTCTGATCGTTAGAGCGTGAAATGCTGATGTAGCATGAGTGTGTGGACTCATTTCCCATGACATTGGCCAATCAGAACGTGGTCGTCAGATAACTAGTTAATGTTGTGGTAAAATCACTTGCGTCGCGCGCGAACTTCGGTGTCAATCGCAGACGTGTTTCTCGGCCGGCAATATTGACAATGTAAATTTCATATTTAACATAAACTGATAACATCTATAGTGATATCCTTAACTGTGGAAACATACATTTCCCTCGGGGTCGATGAACAGTGGCGTATGGCAAGATATAGCCACCACTATTCATCTCCCTCGGGAAATAGTTGTTAAAATATAATTATTGCAATTTGTGCATGAAAAAAGAAATAGTTTTCTGATATAATATTACTTCGTTAGTGGTACTTGCGTCGTTTATTCGTTTACATGACCTAGTCGCATGCCTTAACGTGAATAAAATGAAAACCGCTATAAACAACCACATAAGCACTTCAAAGTTCAAACGCCAACGCGCGTTCTTTACCTCTGCCATATAAGAATAAAGATCGTCAATAGTCTTGATATTACTGACGTAGGTCTCGTCCCTTTTTACTTTTATAGTGTTATCTATTTCTGCTTGTCTAAATTTAAAATTTTGATGCCAATAAGAACTTGGCGCACTCGGCACGACTATAAAAAAAATTCGGGCGTGGCTCTGGGTGAACAATGAAGTTATTTGCCCTTGAAACTCCCCATTTTGCACTTTCACATGCTGGGCTTTAAATTTTCAGCGCGAAAAAGTTGTTTTATAATAGCTTCGTTGAAAACATTTCTTTTAAAGAGCAAGGATAGAGCTTTTCCAAAATTCCCCCCCCCCCCCCCCCCCCACACACACAAAAAAAAATGAATACGAAAGCATGATTCCCCGCCCTTGTCATGATGCATATTTGCCTCTTGTTATATTCGAGTGAGCTCGAAACAGGAACCGTACGTTTCTCATTTCCTAATCCCCTCAAATTTCGTTTGGAAAAGCATTAGAAATATTGTACTGTTTTCCCCGATACATGGCCAGCCGTGTATAGTTCAGTCTATACTTTTCTTGTGTTATAGCTTTTGAGCTCTGGATTTAGGAATACAATTTGATGAAAGCTGCCTTGGCTCGGAATTAATTTTACGAGTATTTAGTATAGACTATAAAGAATACAGATACTAGTAGTATATCTATTTCTCAATATACTCTAAACTTTGCACAATTTTAACTGTCAATTAAAATCGATTTTCTTAACAAATTAAACGCCGAAAAACATACAAGAAACTGCTAACTAAACGGGAATAATTTCAGTGTAGAAAAAGAAAAATAGAGGTTCTGCCGAGACTTGAACTCGGATCTTGGGATTCAGAGTCCCAGGTGCTAACCATTACACCACAGAACCATTTCTGGACGTGAAGTGACAATTTATCGGGGTCATATATTGGCCGCCTGAAAACAATAGCCTTTCCGAATTTCGCTCGTGGGTGTACTCGGCAGCCTGTCGTGAACCGAAGTGTAGGCGTGCCACAATCGGAACGACAAACTCGCATAACAACAACCATATAAGGTGTAATGACGTCATTTACCGGAGATGCAGCCCTTATTTGGAACTTTTCGGAACAATAGGGAACAGCTTGTTGCTATAGAAACGGTGATCCTGGGCATAAATTGCTCGGTTGAAATCATGCGCTATTATTAGTGCATGGCAGTGCAGCGAGTTCGAGGTACAGTAAAGATATCTTGCAAAGTGAATTAAAAATTATTGCTTGGTTTGACAATTTTATACCTTCTCGGCAACGCAACAGTAAAACAACAGCGTGAATTTATCTGAGGAGGACAGAGATCTCGCTCGTGCGAGCTACACTCGTATCACAACGAACATTATTTTGTGTTGTTCCCCTGTGAACACGATCAAACTTCTACGCTGATGACTTGACCTAAAGATTATGGGAGACACAGCAATCATTCGGTAAGGAAACCAGAGCTTGTTATTTCTATATCTGACTGTGGAATCCATAAAATTGTTCAAAATATTGTGGTGATTTTGTGTAGTTCGTTAATCACGGGTTCTAATTCTGTGCAGCGTTCTGATTGATGATGGAACCCCGCGTTTGCCTTTGCCTTTACGAATACAACTCAACTTGACTGTATTGCGACTCAAGCAGATGATAGAGGCCCAAGAAGGCTTTGGGATAAGCGAACAAGAAGTCTACTTCCAAGGAACTCAGGTAAATTAGTTATCACAAAGTTCAAAGTTATAGTGTCGAGCGCCAAACATCGCATGCATGAAATTTTATTCAAAGACGCCGACCGGTCACGCTTTGCCTTTATTCTTTATACTACGTAATATTTCTACGCAAGTAGAATACGAAGAGTGCAATATCTCCCCCGAGAGTGCTTTCAGTTGTGAAATGACGAAAATAATCTGATTTTCATTCATGCGTTTGGGCTATAGACACCCGCCAGCGCATACAACGTGTTTAGCCCGCGATTGTGTCCAAAACCGCAAACTTTCAGGAATGCGTTCTGTCTTTGTTTCTAGATCCTGAGTTACCCAGGCATTTGAACTGAGTTTTCTTTAACTTAAATTTAATAAATGAAAGGATATATTTCAGGAAAATGAAGTTTCAGGAAGTTTCGTGTTTTTTTAGACATAATCTTTCGTACTCTTATGACGTGACATGCATGTGAGCGTTGTGTGATCTGCTCTGAAAACAATCACAGTTCAGCTCCGTAATAATTCAACCTGAAAATCCATTCCCTTTTCTTCTTAGCTTGTAGATACTCTAACTCTTGGCCAACAAGGAGTACAAAACGGGAGCCATGTAGATCTCCGAGTTAATTTTCAAGGTGGGTTTGCTATTAGTGAAATCGAATTATCTGAGATGTTCTTTTTATAAGCGCATCTTTTTGCCCTTTGAGCTCTTCAGGAAATTTTTAGCAAAACGGAAGTCCTTTAAAACTTCCTGTCTCTGCGAAAAAGATATTCAGTATTGTGAACATGCTTTTCCGTAACCTTGTACAAGCTTTAGCTGAGATTTACAAGGTTCTCTAAAGATCCTTGAGTATCGTGGGCAGATCGTTTCATTGCACTGCGAGGGAGGGTTGTAAATTAACGACATCAGTATATCGAATACCAAACAAAGCATTTCCTGAATATGTTTAGAGCGTTGAGTTGTCCGCCTACTCTTTCGTATCAAGGCCATTAATATTTATCTCTAAGTTTCCTCATGTAGAACAGATATTTTCTATTCTGTTGCGTGACCGCGTTGCTCATAGAACGCATGAATGTTCTACTACAACATTATCAGCTCTCTATCGCGAAAGAAACGGAAGTCGATTTCGGAAATTCAACAAATTACAATTTGCCAAGATGAAATTGCGTTTCCCAGGAGCACATTTCGTAGTTCTTTGACGCAAGTGAGCTGGGGGTATAAAAAGGCATATTGATTAAGAATGAATATTTCAAAATTAGAGTTCGTTCTCTTTGTTCTCAGGCCAAGGTTCAACAAGGGGTTGCGTGGGAGTTCATATTCACCATTGTTAGATTTTGATTTCTATTTACTCACGTTCCTAAGAAATTCCATTTTAACCCACGCTAATTTTACAGTTTCACATAAGTACCACGCTTTAGAGTTAGGACAAACTTAATTAACAAGATACCCAGCAAATTCACATTCTTTGCATTTTTCATTTTTTACCCATTGTATTTTCACACATGTAAAATATCTGGGCTTAAGTTATCTGTGCAGGATTAAAATTGAATTTGAATGTCATTGAGTACATACTGCAAGGGATTCAGTGAATGCATTTCTAGAGAAGTGATGGTTTCAAAGGAAACCTTTCTGCCACTGTAGCTTGTCTGTTCGTCTCCCAGGCCACTAACCACTGGAAGTTCCAAAGTATGCATGTGGGTGATGGTTAATGTTTGTGGGTTGGCTATCATTGTAGCAGACAGCTCACTGCTACACAGACATAAAGGCTTAGATCAGCTGGGGATCCATGATTTGAAATCCAGAGAGGATGATTGTTACAATAGACAAAACCGCTAAGTACAATAGACACAATGTTTGCTTGTCTGTGTATCAAAAATAACATATACCATGACAATGAAGAGAGTATAACTAGTGAAACGAATAAAAAACTGTCTTGTTGGTTAAAAATACTAAGAATACATGTAGATAACAGTAGGATCTGTTTGTGGTGTTATTATGATTGCATTTACAGTCTACATAAGGTGAAACAACATCTTGGCTGCACTTTTCTAATCTGTCATTGAGACAAAGAACCTTTACTGTTCAACAATGGGCCACAGTTTCAAGAAGACAAAACCTCCTGTTTCTAATTTTGAAAACTATATTTCATGTAAAATCAGACCTTCACCTGTATTGTTATGAGAATTTCGTTTTTTGAGCAAATATTGGAGGAAACTTCCAGAACTTTCTATTATCACAACAAGACCATAATTTTTCCTTTGTAATCATTTAAAAGTGTAGTTTATACAATTAATTATTCATGTTAGTTAATCTTTTTAATATTATTGTTATTGCATTTTTTTTAAGCATAAGTTATGCTAACTGTTTTTACATTGAGATGAACTTTTGTGACCCATATCAACATCTGTCCTGCAATCTGAGTTATCAAACCTTATCTTTTGTAAGATACTCCACTGATACTCCACCTTTTTGTGGGTAGGGTGGAGGTCTCCAAAACCTGACCCTGTCAGGTGCCAAAAATCCTTCATTTTTTAACACCTACCATAGATTTACAGTTAAAATTGTATACCTACCACATACCTAAAGTTAGTCACAAGGGTGATCCAGTTGGTCGCAATCAAAGCGGAATTGTTAATCATATAAAGGTTTTAGAAGAAACCATTAATTAATCACTAAATGTGGCACTGGAACTTTGATCGAAATGTTTTGTAGGGTAGTCAAAATGAAATACATACCCTATCAGAGACCAAACAAGCAAAAAAAGATACTCTACCGCAGACCTGAGGAGTCCGTCCCCCCCCCCCCCCCCCCCCCAGGATATGACTAGGAGCTAGGTTCAGCATTGAGTGCAAATACACTTGTCTCAATGCCAAAGGAAGACAAAGTGTTTCTCGATAGGGGATCCCTTTAAGCCAGCGCTTGGATCAAGGGATGGAAACTCCTGTGAGGTGGAGAGGTTACGCCTCATCCCCTTTGGTTGGGTTGGATGTTAGGGTTAAATGATGTTTCCTGGAATCAGACAATAAAATAGCAATTCTAAATTTTTTCTGTGATTATTTTTCTTCAGAAATTCCTTCACCTACAAGAAAGAAAGGAAGTACTTCATCATACGAGGATTGTGTTGTCCCAGATATTGATGATGAGGATAATGTGTTTAATTTTGAGCAGCCAAGAGTTCCCCCAGGTAAGAAATCGATTTGCTGTCAGGAACTTACATGTCTAATTTTATAAGCAACTTATTGACAATGTGCAATTCTGGAAAAAAACAATACCTCCACCACGGGGAAAATGCACTTACGCCCGACCCCCAAGCTTGGGCTAATGCCCCTGGGTGGGGGGAGGGGGGTTACAGTTACAGGTGCATCAGTGTATTTAATTTTTGTTTAGTTTTCAACACTCCTCTAAAATCCACTCTAACATGACCATTGTTTTTATTTATTTATTTTAATAGATCCAAGGTTATGGACCAAGTGGGATGTTCTAGAATGGCTAAAGTGGGCCACAGAAAGATATAATGTTAAAGAAGTCGCTGCTGATAAGTTCCTGATGAATGGTAAAGGAATCTGTATGCTTACACCAGAGGGGTTCCTGTACCGCATCCCTCGGGGTGGTGATGTGTTATACAATGACTTCCATAAAAGATTAGCTGCAGCAGTACAACACTCCCAGCATTTGCAGAGTTTCTTGAATCCTGAGCGAGGACGAGGCTCAAGTGTTTATTATGTGTATTAAACCTTTTGCCTGGAGTATTATTTAAAATGTTGTACAAAGGAGGTCAAAAGGGGCTATGGAGTAAAAATATTACATAAATGTGCATGAAATGTACATTATTTATGAGAAAAAGTTATACCTGTATATATTCAGCAAGTGGCATTTTTACAAAGAGCAAAACATTGTATCCAATGAAGCATGTAAACTCTCTCAGTTTTAGACTTGCAAATAAGCTTCAAAGTCATGACAATATTTCAAAAATTTAAATTATTTTGAGGGGGATTTTTATGTAGAGTTTTTAATGCAATGATGTAAGAAGACTTTGCCAAATATATCAATGAACTTAAACGGTTGTGATTATGGCTCTTTACTGCTAATCTATTAATAATTATTCCTCAAGCCCAAATTAGCTCTGAGTCAATAGTGAGTGAGGCCGAAGGCCGAGAGGAATGATTGTTTTAGTCAAATGACACTAGTAGGTCAATTTGTATAGTCAAAAACGTTTTCTAGTCTGGTCATTTGCCATTTTCTGGCTTTCAAATCCGACACTTCTCGCTACTAGTAGGCTATAACTTTTAGCTTACTAGTAGCTCAACCAATCAGAACGCAGCATTGACAATAGACCACTTTTGTGATTTCACTAAATAATACAGAGGTGCCAGAAAATTCCAATGTTCACCATTTCTCCCACTCCTCCCACTCCGCATTGCAAGGGCGTATCCATAGGGGGGTAGGGGCGCATTTGAAGTTGAAGCACCATTGACCATATAATAGAAACTTTTCCATCTCAGAAAATCTTGTTCGTTTTGACAAAAAATACACGGTGAGGGTGAGATCAGCTCTTCCCTGCTAGCAGAGGCCACTTCTTGAAAGAGGCTACTTTTGCGTAGTTGAAAAACACAAGAAAACATTTAAAGTAAAAGAAAATGCAAGGAGATAAAAAGTAGCCTCTGCTCGCAGGGTAGATCAGCTCTTGCTGAAACAGCATAAGACTTCACTGAAATTCGTGCGCGCATCTTAGAATTCTGCGTGCAAAAATCATCATCCGGGGCCCGGATCATAGGTATCTCCGGACTTCATCCGGACTCTTATGTGAAGAAAATGATATGTTTTACAGCAGTAGTGCCTCTTGATTGACGGTACCTCCCGCATGCTAAGCGGGCGCTCTACCATTTCAGCTAGTAGCCCAGTGGGCTTGGACCCGGGGGGGACTCCCACATTTTTGGGGCGGGGGTGCTCGTCGGGAACCTTCGTTTTTACCCCTAAGGTACCAAACATGGCGTCGCTTAGTTGATTTTGACCCCTAAAAGGTACCAAACATGGCGTCCCTAGTTGATTTTCCCTAGTAATTTTCTCGCGTATTTTTTTACAGGGAAAATACGTCTGAAATTCAGGCTACCAACAAGTGTGATTTGCTTGGTTTGCTAGAACCCCCCTAGAACGGACCTCTAACAGGTACCTATCTGGAAAAAAATTACACGTTTTCGAATTTTACCCCCTAAAAGGTACCAGAGGCCTGATTTTAAACCCTATAAGGTACGACGAGCACCCTCGCCCCAAAAATATGGGAGTCCCCCCCCCCCGGGGGGGCTTGGAGCGCTGAGACTACTACGGCTGCAAAAGGAGACACGTACAGATTCAGTTTTTATTTCAGATTACGATATCTTAGATGGAAGCATATTTTACATGTTGGTATATTTTTTGAAGATGAAATCCGAGAGAAATTACAAAAGGCAAATTCGCAAATTGAGTCAAAGCCTGAAAAGAAAAAAAAGAAAAAGAAAAAATTATGCCGTGGAGAACCCGGGCATCGATCCCGGTACCTCCCGCATGCTAAGCGGGCGCTCTACCATTTGAGCTAGTCCCCCGACTTCCTGTCATGAGCAGGAAATTTATTATACATATACCATGCACCATTGGCTGTACGTGAATGACTGACGTCACAGCTTTATTGGCGCATGAGCACAAGCTTCAGGAAAGGATTGTTGATTTCCAATATGTCTGCCGGAGGAAAGATTCTAACTTGTTGTATTCGAAGTTTTCAATGGATTCCCGTGATTTTTATTAATGCTGTCATAGTGTGGTCGTATTATGCATACGTATTTGTGTTGTGTATTGGTGAGTATTGAGAAATTAATTAGATTTTGAGCTTTGAACGAGAAATATTCGATGGTTCTGTTTGATGGATGGTTGAACGCCCTTGCTGTTTCAGTCTTATATGAAAACTCAGCGATTTACTTATATGGATTATTGCACTTTCTGATTTTCTTATGATTCTTTTTTAGAAAATGTACAAAGCAATGTTGAAAAAGGTAGGGAATGCGCCGACTAGCGAGTTATATTAAACTGACAGACTTCCGCATAACTACTGCTAAGGCAGTGCTATAACAACAAGACTAGTGTCTCTTTCAGACTGATGTGACCTTTATATTGATCACGGTGAACGAGAATGATAAAACTAAGCTAATCAGTGGTTATGGAAAATAAATAATTTGGTAAGCTTTTTTGTTTTATTTTCCAAACACAAAACAGCTCACAGCAATGAAAACAGCTTGAAGTGAAACTGGGAAAAATTGTTTTCATCTTCAAGCTGTTCAAACAACAGTATTGTTAATTGACAAAGAGGAAGCTAACTTACACACACTCTAGGGTTATATGGATATGTCGTATTTATTCACTTAAGAAAATGAAATTCTATTTTATGGATACTGTACCAGGGACATCAACCCCAGGCTTTCAAAACTCTGGAGACCGCCTTGAAATGCCTAAATTTCCTTAAATTCTCCCGGAAATACAGTAAATGTATGGCAGTCATCTTGAATTTTTCCTGGGAGACAGAGCAAAAAATATTGAGGCTCCCATCAAAACTGGGAGAGTCGACATCCCTGCTGTATGGTAGTTTGTGAATTCAATAGTAATGTTAGTGAATGTTATTATAACAATATAGTTGATGTTCGTATGTTTGAGGCCCGACTCAGGCTCATTTTAGCCCGAGCGCAGGCAAGGGATAAAATGAGCACTGAGAAGGGCCCAAAACATATCTACCCAAGAACATCAACTACATTACTATTATTATAACTTTGGAGAGCATTGAGTACAAAAGCGAGAATTTATGGCGAGAATTAACGCTGATTGACTCGCGCGGGCTCTAATATATTAGAGCCTGCCAAAATGTTCATTAGAGCCTGGATAATACGCCACAATGCTCACCAAAGTTATTATAATTAAGCATTAGAGCACAACTTTCTGTGACTTTATCTGGTGCAATAGAGCACACGCGATGTTGGGAGAGACACAAGAACGTTGTAAAATCACGAGCCGCAGGTGAGTGATTTTAAAACGTTTTGAGTTAAGTGTCTCTCCCAACATCACAAGTGCTATATTTGCCAATAAAGTCATAAAAAGTTGTGCTCTAATGCTTAGCGGGGGAGAACCATTACTTTATCGGTGTAATTATTAGAGCATAGATTTGGACCAATCAGAGCGTGTGTTATATCGTAGCTATATTATAAAACTGGATAATATACTTATGATATGCACAAGGTAAAATTACAATGAATTGAGGCTTTGAGACGCATGTACACTACTGACAGCCTTGTTGCTATGAGCATTGCTTCAGTCTTTCAATTGATCTGCACTCAGGGTCTTTTCTAAATAATTGAGAAGGTGCTGCCTTTGCTCTAACATCTGCAAATTATTATTATTATTATTATTATACAACTTTTGTTGAACAAAAGTTTTAGCCAGGGAATACACCTTTTTCCAAAATGGCTGACTGGCCCTTGATGCCTGGTTCCCATGAAATTATTATTTTGTTTTGTATTCCCTCAAACTCAAAGACAAAAGATAATTTAATGAGAAAGGGGCAACAAGGGCCAATGGAACAAAAGTTTGCCATTTTGGAAAAAGGTGTACTATGCTTACTGTAATGTTGCATATTTGATGCTCTCTCTCTAATATTAGTAAATGATATGTATTTCTGTTTTTCTACACAGCCATATATTTGGTGGTATATCATCCATTCTTCTTCATGTTAATGATATCATATTGGCGGACAATAATGTCTGAACCTAAAAATGTTCCAAACCAGGTATGGTATTTTCACGTCTATACAGGAAAAACAGGCCTGACATAATATACATTGTACTCTGAATACAAGCCAGTCATATACACTGTATTCTGCCAGTTCATTACTATCCACAGTGTATTTTACCATGATTTTCTCTTTCAGTTTGCACTTTCCAAAGCTGATAAAGAGCTTTTAGAGAATGGGGTAAGATTAGCTACCGCGAAGATGTTATTTTTCACATTTTGCAGAGGTACAAACTCTCCCAACTTTTATTTGGCAAATCAGACTCCCACATTTTTGCCCTATATCTTCTCTTTAGCTTGAAGTTAAAATCTCCTGCATAATATATAATATATTATATAATATTATTTCATAGTGCATTTTTGGGACCCAAAACAATCAATCTCCCAAGTTTTGAAAAGTTTGGCATCTTTGCATCTGATTCAGAGAACTTTTTAAAATGTTTTAAGCATAAGTTACAGCAGGGACGTGTGAAGACGTCCCTGGTTACAGTAACATCAAGAAATTCTCACTTTTATTTTATTCCATAAAACCATTATTCAAACATAAATAAATGATTTTTTAAGGAAAATGTTGGGGAGATTCTACACAGAGTGTCACGGAACCTACCAACTGTTACAAAAACACTCTCAGGAGGTAAGTTGTTGTTCCAAGGGGTATTCCATTTCATGGGTGGTAGAGCCAAGAGGTGCTTCAGTTCAGCAGATTTTCATATTTTCATATGTTTTCTATAAATTTAGCCCCCCACTTTGCCATACAATTGGTCTCTATAAGCCTTGTCACTTCAAAACCTGTTCCTCCACAGGCCAAGAATATGTCAGCCAGGTGTGGATGGTCATTGTATTAATATCTTAGGGATTTTGTTGTGGCCTTAAGAGGCCATTTAAGGGTGTCAAGTCCAGTGATATCACCCATTACAAATCCAATTGATGGTGGTTAAATTAAAGGCAACACATTTTAAATTGTAATGTCAGCAGTGTAACTTTGCCCTAACAGGATTTTCTGCCTTGCAGAGACACTTTAAGTCAGCATTTGACATCAGTATTTGAATATTGACCATGTATTATAACACTTCTTCCTCAGGTGTGAGATATTGTGATATTTGTTGTCATATAAAACCTGATAGATGCCATCACTGCTCTATGTGCAGAAAGTAAGTACCCGTACTAATAAAAAATATGATTTATGTTACTAACAATCATAATCACAACTTTTTGTGTGTACTGAGTTCCATACAATCCCCATTAACTTTTACTTATAATTTCTCTTGAAATTCGTTCTTTTTGGAATAGTTTTTTAAAAATTAAATTTCCAGGTAGAATTATGTCTTACATAATTTATGTGGGTACTGGCATGTATGGACTGTTAAGCCCCATACATAAGTTAAGGTTACCACCTTTGTATAAGCAGCCTAAATCTTTGAGTTCCCAGAGTTTACACAATAAGGGTGGCGAATAAGAGAAATTCAGAGAATGCGAGAACCCCATTTCAAATCCGGGATCGAGAGAATTTTATTTTCAAAAATCCAAGACACAGAAGTCACCATATAAACACAAACAAATGGGAAAATCTGAGATCCAAGACAACCTGAGGAAAAAATCAGTTATTCAAGAACGGCAAATTTAAAATTTAGAGAATCAAGAATGCCTTAAATTTCGTGAGAAAACAGATTTTTCAACAAGGGACCATTCGCCACTTGTGATGAATCTGTTACTTTTCATACCAAGCCTGACACTTTAATGTTTTTATTTTGTTTCCAGGTGTATTTTAAAGATGGACCACCACTGCCCGTGGGTCAATAATTGTGTTGGATACTCAAACTACAAGTTCTTCCTCCTCTTTCTTTTCTACGCTATCTTGTATACCTGTTACGTCACAGGGACAGTCACAAAATACTTTGTTGCTTTCTGGAATGTGAGTGCACATAACTTGCCCCCTCTTATCAGTGGCAGACCCAGGGAAGTGGCATTCCCCCCTCTGGAATTTCCAATCCCTTCCTGGGGGGAGGGGATATTTTCTGGAACCACACAATACAAAAATAGTTAACTGCAAAATGAAGTCCTATAAAATACTTGATTCTAGTTGCCTTACTGACAAACTTTCTCTTTAAACCAGAAATGCACCCCTTTCCCAAAAACCTGGATGGATCTGCCACTGCAACTGATTTCTATCACACAAGCTATTCTTGTTGTTCGAGACACTCAGAATCCCAGAGTGGAACAGCTTTGGGAATTAATGAGATAATTAAGAAAATTATGTTTCTAAATAACACTTTAAAAAAAACTAAATATACATACGTTTTCCTAGAGCCCATGGTATGTACACGTCCATGTATTCAAAAACTGGCTGCACTGACTTGTTTTTGTGTCTATGTGTTCTTTGACTCATTTTGTTGCAATGTGTGATTCCCATATCATATGGAAGGGAATGGATATTCCAGAGGGGTGAAGGGCTCATTTTTTCTTTTATTTCCAATACCACTTTTTGGTACAGAAAATTCCAGAGGGGTGAGGATCTCAAACCTCTTCCATGGGAGGGGTATGGATAATTACTGGAGTTACAAAATCCGGCAGATAAAAGTCTTTTTAGACTAAAGAAGTTTCAGAAACCTGAGTCTGTTTGGTGCATGACACCCCCAAGAAGGTCATTTGGGTGCTTATTTTTCGTAACTTTCCAGAATATCGCCTTCTTTTATCTTAAAACCTTGGATTAATACTTCTTTGGTTTAACAGCACTTCCCCATTTGAACTGAAAATAAGCACTAAATCCAGAATTAGGGGGGAGGGTAATAGATCCTGGTTGACTATCTAGGTTCAAGGCCCAGTTGTTGTGATGGCCAACTTGAGGGGGTGTTCATTTCGAAACTACAATGCTAGAGCAGAACTGAGGTAATAAGACACGGTTAAATGATGGTGCTAAGTTTGTCAATGGGCTCATTTTGCCAAAGAATGCATATAACGTGATCTGACTAACCCTAAACGAGCACTAACCCTAACTTTAAGCCTAAACCTAAGCATCTGTACCATAACTGTAAGTACATTTTTAACCCTAGAATTACAACCCTTACTCTAGTTTGGCACTAACCCAAACCCAAACTTTCACTAGAGATCACTGGTGAGCGTGGTCACGTGACTGTCTGTCTTTTTTTTGTTAAAGTCACATGGTCAACATTTTCTGTTTTTCAGAATTCTCTTGAAGGAGAAGGCAAGCTTCACATCCTGTTTCTGTTCTTTGTGGCTCTAATGTTCTGTATCAGCTTATGGTCATTGTTCGGTTATCACCTCTATCTTGCCACACACAACAAAACAACACTAGGTAAGAAATATGACAAAACATACCTTGTATATCTATATGGGCACTAGCATTTAAAATCTGAACCCCTTGTTGAGAACCCCCACATCAGATACCCACCCTGGATATTCTGGGTTGCCCTCGCCCACCCTGGAATTCCAGTCAATTGCTTCATTACCATTACCATTACCTTTATTACCTGGAATTCATGTTTACAAACCCTGGAATGTCATATTTTTAGAAAACCCACCCTGGAATTTTGCTCCTACCATAGGGCCCACCCTGGAATTGCTACTCTGGGGGTACCCACCCTGGAATTCCTGCTCTGGGGGTACCCACCCTGGAATTCCTGCTCTGGGGGTACCCACCCTGGAATTCCTGCTCTTGGGTTACCGACCCTGGAATTCCAGTGAGTTGCTCCAAGATTTAGAATAACCCCTAAAAGATATCATAACAAACACTGAAAATGTAAATTTATATTTTCCCAACACCCGATACCACGGCACAAAACTAATAGAGGTGTTACAGCGAATCAAAGCGTTTTTTTTTTTTACTTGATTGGGCACCCTAAAAGATAGCAGATCCCATAATTGTTCTGGCTTTTAGATTTTTATGGTACCCCCTAAAAGATGGGCCTCAGACAACGATTTTAACCCATAAATGATACGACGAGCATCCCCGCCCGACCAATATGGGAGTCTCTCCCCCCCCCCCCCCCCCCCCCCCCACCAACCCTTCTCCTCCCCCGGTAACATCCGTTACAATTATCGAAATAGCACAGGGCTGTCTTGTCACATACACATCATTGTTATTTTTCCTCGTACGGGTGTTCGTGGTTTGGTCTCGGCTTTTCTCGTTTTCATTGATCGTCTCTCCTGTTTTTCAGAATCGTTTCGAGTGCCACATTTCAGCACCGGTCCTGATAAAGATGCATTCAACTTGGGTTCACAACTAAAAAACGCCGAGCAGGTCCTTGGCAATAGTAAATTCTTGTGGTTCCTTCCAATATTCACAAGGTGAATGACATGAAATGTTAACGTTATGTATATGATCAAATGCGGTTTACAGTTGTGATATGTCTGATCTCTAAGACGCGGACTGCAATCAATACTGCAGTTTACAATCGTGAGAGGGATTATAATCATAGTGTAGTACAGCCGATTGCGTTTGACCGTTTTACCCTAACAGTTCGCACGTTATGTTTGAACGTTTGAAAGTTGCGTTTCTTGGATGAAACGAGACGTTTCTATGGAGAGCCAAGAGTTCTGCCCTCTCTGATTGGTCCGTGAAAAATAAACATGGCGGTTACCCTTGGAAACGTTTCACTTTTTGCCTCACAAAGCAAATTTCAAGCGTTCAAACGTAACGTGCCAACTGTTAGGGTAAAACAGTCAAACGCAATCTGCTGTAATCTGCTGTAAGTTCTGTAGTACGTTTAGCGTCCCTCATGATCAGCTTGGGGTAGTGGTCTGAGAGACAGGACCTCGGTTTATTGTCTCATCCAAAAGACGTGGAACACGGGAGAAAAGACAAATCATTTCAAGACAGACTCGTACCCAGTCGTCTATAAGAGGGACGCAAAGGATTGTGGGGAGGATGGCGGCGGCGCATAGGACTATCGCTCGTCCCACAATCCTTTGCGCGCCTCTCTTTTTCTTACAAAGCGACTGGTTAAGAGTCTGATTTCAAGCCACAATGGGTGATTCGAGATACGTGCGCCAGGCTTTAGACTAAAACAGCACTTTTATTAATTGTACCTCCAGTCTTGGAGACGGGGTAAAATACCCCTTGAAGCGTCACATTCCAGAAGCTGATTCGTTGCTAGGCGACCATGAACGCTGGATGGAAGAGGGAGAACTGGAAGCTAATGAGGAAATCCCACATACCATGACGTCATCAGAGCTGAGAAACGTCAATGAAATGGAGCCACATGTGGCGGTGACACAGAATGTGAAACCCGACCTTATCACCACGGTAGTGGGCCAAGATGAAGTCCATAACCTTTGATAGTGTAACGCAAGTACGTACAGTATTATTAGGCCGGGGTTACACCAACTCAACATGTCAATTCACCTTCTCTTTTCATTTGGTCTATCAGGAGTGGAAGCCATTCAACAACAAACCAATCAGAAGGCGAAGTCAGACTTGCGTTTAGTGATGACGTGAGCAATGGCGCGTTTTGTTTTAGATCGCAATTTCATTGGCTAAAAGACGAAAGACCTTGCTCTCGTCTTCTTCACCAAATAAGGTGAAAAAATACATGATTCACAAATGCTAAATGGTTTCGCCCTCCCGGCCTTATAAATTGCATGTGTCACTGCAACATTTTTAAAGTGCCACCCCAATTATATTTAAAAACACTTTAGACTCATATTTGAGTTATTGCCAAAATTATCTGATATACGAGCGTAATCTGTGATTTGGTCACGTAACACAACGTTAACAATATCCGTCTCTCCCTATAGGTTTGCATGTTTTAATAATGTTGGCGTATGAGTGTGTATGATTCTTTAAACGGTCGAAGGAATCTTGCGCTAAGCCACGCGCAACTCTTCGTTTATTTTATTTAACTTTCGTAAAAATACAAGCAGCAGAACTTTCGAAGAACTTGCCACAATTGTAGAACAGTGAGAGCTATAAATTCTTCGCATCAAGAACGATCCTCCATTAGCAGACAGCCCTTACCAGACAGACAGACAGACAGATGACAGACAAACAGATGACAGGCAGATAACGCTGTAGCATTAGATGATTTATAGAATCTAGAATTTGAATTTCAAAACCATTTAAAATTTGTTTTAAAAAAATGCAGTAATTACATTAATTACAGTTCTGTGACATTGATAGTTAAGTTGGAACTCACTAAGCGGTAATTGTTTACTTTTCACGTAAACTAAATGTTTGTTTGTTTTTGTTTACTGTGCATATTGGTTGTAGATGAGAATTATACAATATAAAAGTGTAGTGGTACGATTTTTTACGTCACATTTTTGTAAATACAAAATAACGCGTAAATGGGAAAAGGAAAATGTATTCAGTCGGTCCGCGCTTTAAAGCACAATTAAAATTGTTGTACATATTTTTGCCGTTATTTCGTCGTTTTGTAGACATTTCAATCTTTGAATATAGTGTATGAGCGTCTGTTTTTTCGACATTGGGTTAGGATGAAAAAAAATCTCACTTACTTTCGAAGTTTGCTTTAAGAAAATTAGAAGGCTTGATCCTCAAGAAATCACATCAGTGCCAGGTTCATTGTTAATTCTAACCTCGGCGAAACTCCAACATACATAGCCGCTTGTCTCCCAAAAAGTTCGCCGAATAGATTATTCAGTTTAGTCCCTTTTGCAGGCGTAGCCACGGCTGCAAAAGGAGACTATATTCAGTCTTGTTGGTAGAAAAGAAGCCTTGCTTGTAATTAGTTCGCAATTTGATTGGTTGATAGAAATAAGCAGCCAATGAGAAAGCAAACCAATTGCAAACACGTCGGTCATCTGAAATCCGCTCTATTGACTATTTACATACCCATTCAAAAATTGTTACATTCGACGACCCTCCTGAAATATATGTTTATACACTCATTTCTCGAGGAGTTCACTAAAAATTCCAGTTACTATTCTGCGATTTAGAGTCTTATCTGCAAAATGTGTAAATAAAACAACTTCTTCTATCTGTCATGCGAATGTTGTTGTAAAATTGTCCACTGTCACTGTTCCCAGTGTGAACACAGTGGCAATGCTATTTTGTTCACGAATCTTTTTTTGTGCAATTCAAAATAATCTATAGATACAAATAAATTGGTGGCAATAGTAGAAATTTGTAGGAAAAGACGACAGTATTTACGACCGTATGGGAACCAGTTTTGAACCCAACGAAATAATACACCACTGACACTCTTCAATACTTTTTCCAAAATGGCCGCCGCAAATTCCCATGTCATAAAATCAAACTGACTGAAAATCAAATACTGGCACTAGAAAGAGTATCCTCGCATTAGTAATCCTTTAAATTTTCGTTATACCAAATGTCATGTTGGCTAAAAATTGAAAATTTTCAGAGATTTGTATGACTGGGGATATGACGCAGTCATACAAACCCCAGTCATACAAACGTCTGTAAATTTTCAGATTTTCAACGTTCGTTTTCTCGGAAATTATTGGATGTAATGTAGTTTTACTAAAGTGATGATGTGTGTTCTAGTGCTGGTGTTCATTTTTAACAAAAATCGATTTGAATTTTCGGCGGCCATTTATGAAAAAGGTCTATTGAAAGTCTGGGCCACACTGCAATCATAGTATAGTTTGTAGAGTGGGATGGTAATGAAACCTAACACCATGATATTTTACCATCTCTTTTGACTTTTTAGAGGAGTCCTTTTGTTTTTGCCCCGTGACGGTACATAAGTATCAAAATTCAGCGAGTAAGATGCAGTGTGCACTCAGAGATGTATATTAGATGAGCTCGGAACTGATGGTCAAAATTCTTTTCCTTCCACGATTGTCTTGAGGGCCTTTCTCCAGTAGTTCAGGCCCGAGGCGTGCCCACTAAATGGGGAGTTCTTTTTAAACATGGTCCATTTGTTCCCAAGGTAGTTATACCCTGGGCCTAAGCCATGGTACTGGATAAGGTACCCAAATGCGTCATGGGCGGCTGAATGGTACGCAACCGCGTCTTCCTCCTTGTAGAGCAGTCGATGTAGCTTGTCCGAGTCTCCTCGCCCTATTCTACCACCTGAAAACAAAAGAACAAAGATGTTTAGGTGCAAGAAAACCAAGAGGAAGAAAGTTTACCAGAGCTGTTTCATTTGACGTTTCTTCGGAAGCTCTGGTAGCGGACGATTGAGGCCCTGTTGCACGAAGCGGAGTGACTCGATTGACCGACAATCTTGGACAATATATAGTGGAAAAGAAATCCCCCCTCTAATCTCTCGCACACATCAAGTCCCCACTTGATCAAACCTCTACTAACTATGATCAAGCTAATGCCGAAATATTCTCACGCTTTATTAGATGCTTGAATTCAAGCTCATTTTGCTGTGTAGTCAGCCGCACTCTAATCAAGCACCAAGGGCTGTCACCTTTCAATGGTTTGTTTACTAGCAAGAACTCGATAAATGTGGTGTTATGCAAGATATGTTAATCGCCGCGTGTAAACACACGCCGAGATCTGGTAGAGCGTGCCGCTGCCGCACTTTCAGGGCTATTTTAATTTGAAAAACCCGCTAATAACTCCACAGTTACTATCATTAAGACGCTTTCATGCACCTAAACATCTTTGTTCTGTTGTTTTCAGAAATAATAAGCATCGACCTCTGTTTTTCGTAAACTTTCAAAGCTTGGTCGACTGGTCAGACGTAACCTCTAAATGGCTTCCCTTGAACGTGTCTTTTACACTTACAAGAGTAGGGTAAAAAGACCTACTCTTAAACGCCCAAATAAAAAAATAAAAACTATTTTCTTTCGCTTACCTGTTGGATTCAATAGTACTCCAAACACCGGATCCAGTCCCCCAAGGACATCCCCAACGATTTTTCCGGACCTAAGCTGTTGTCTTGAGCCCCAAAATTCTTGATGTCTTTTAGTTAAAACAGCAACAGGTTCTAAATGAACGATTTCAGAAGATTGTTGCGTCCATGCTAACGTTGCTAAAGTATTCTTCTTAAATATCCTTCTGTCTCGCTCTAGTTTTACATTAAGAAATTTTCTGTAGTCCTCTTTCAAATCCGGCTTAAAGCCATCTTTTCGTCGAATGTTTCCTTTCCGGCATTCAATTATTTTCTCCAAGGTTTCTTGAGCCTCGACTGAAAACGCCCTGCCATCTTCTATCAGTTCATAGAGTCTTCTGAGTAGATCTCCAAGCGGAGCAATGGCCTTGTCGCTATGTCCATTCGGGACTCTGTCTCCAAAAAATTTAGACCCTGCTATTGTTCTCAGATACAACCCTAATCTTTCAGGAATAATACTTAACTCGCTAAACTTGGTATTATAAGCGGGCTGAATGAGAATTCTCTGTACGGTGTTAGATTGAAACCTCGGCAGAACATCTCTAATTCTTTTGTTTAGTTTGTTGTTTACCGCTGGTCTTTTGAAGGCTTCGTTTTTCGTGATTTTTCGGCTCCCAAAGCAAAGCAACCGCGGCATTTCACCTTCATTATAAAAACTAAAACTACATCTAGACTAGGCAACGGTTTTTGTTTATTTAAATCTATTGTTTGAAATCAATATTTATTTCTTTATGCGAGAGATATAACATGAGCGACGTATGACAACAGCAAAAGAAATGAACCATATACCAACTTATGAAAGAAGAACTAACGATACAAAAGCCTATTATAAGTAGGTAATGAGGTATGGGTAATTGCAAGCGGCCATACTTTAGAGAAGTTTGAGTACTTTGGCGAACTTTTTTTAGAGCTCTAGTTGACCTCTAAACAAAGAGCGGCGTGCGTTTGGTGAATTTTGCCCGTGATACAAGAACTGGATGAATTGTCCATTTGGTACAAAAATGCAATATATATTGACTTGGTCAAGTCAATGCCTCAAGGTTCTTCTGTTCCAAGAGAAAAATATTCGAAAGTACAGGTCTCTCTTAATTCTTAGAATAAAACAACATTTGCACTATTCTCTATGGTGAATTTCGTTTCGCTTTTTCAGTGCTTTGATTTGCTTGTGGTCAAGCATCTAACAGATTACGTAGCCGTAATGGACAAAGCTTAGTCGTTAACCTTGAAAAAGCGAGATAGCTTAATTACACCCCATTGAGATTCTGTTTTTGCTTGTTGACTTTATAAGAACTTCGCGAAAGGTGATCTCTACTCAACATGCCAAAATTCACGCTTAAAAGAATGCGAAACTGATACTCAGGCTTTTACTGGGACATGCGTTTTGGCACACGTTTACTCCGAAAAAGTCAATATTTACAGAAACAAGGCCTGATTAAAGAAACTTGTTGACGTGTAAAACATTGCTGTTTTTTAACGTCGTTAAGGGGTGCTTTGACGTGTCGATTTGGAACCCTGCGACCAAGCAATAGCTTCCCTTTCGACTCCCGGGCCACAAATTCTGAACGTAATATTCAGAAAGTTATAGCTAACGATGCTTTTGAATCATTCATGGTTTTGACTTTTGAGTTTTGAATTAAGAGGCTCTACGTCAAATTCAAATACCACCATGTATTTTCAAGTGTTGTGTGATATTGGATTCGCTTAGCTCTCCGAAAAAAAGGCTTATGTTTGCCCAGTCCTTACAGCGGCATGTTTCCCCGGAGCATTTGCCTTGTGTATTGGGCTTGCCTACATGCAGTCCTTCTTCGTCATCGCATGGAACCAAGAGTACATAAATAAGAGTGTACAACATGATAATAGGGCTTGAGAGATCCTTTAGACAGACCTAGTTATTTTTAGATTGGTACTTAGTCTTCTAAAGTCACGCACAGAGAACAACAAAAGACATAAAACAATAGGCCTAATTAAAGAATATAGTCTTTCAAGAGCGTGCGTATCGGTTGAGCGGTTGTAAATACCAAAGCTTTAATGAGCTACTGATGAAATGAATTTGATTGGCTTCAAAAACAATAGAATTATAATTCAGCGACAAAAACAGTTCTAAAAAAAACTAGGTCTGTGCAAAGGATCTCTCACGAATACTGTATCGGAGTTGTTCACTCTTAATTATGAACTCTTGATGGAACCTTGTCCATCTTCGCAGCCCATGTAGGCTGTGATACCTACATTTAAACCAAGACCCTCAAGACTTCATGCACTCCCTTCTAAAACTGATCCAGCACATATAAGAAAATTTCACCAAAAGCTGTCGACTTGTCGACGTTACAAAACAAGGTCTTAGTGAATATAGCAGGAAAATTCATTTGCGGCAAACTTGCAGATGGGAGTACGGTCGCCATTTTGTTGTTTCAATTTCTTGGTCATAGGGCTTTGGACGAGATTTGAGAAATCCACAGGTAGCCCACGATGATTTTAAAACGACACACTATCACTTCCTGATGAACCGGCGAACCCAAAGCAGCGGGAGCCGCACCATTGTTGCCTGATTGCTGAAAAGTGTCTCAATGCGGAGTGGAGCCCTGTCGTCTCAGTCCAAATTACCAATCATAGGTGATTTCAATTAAGATCTCATAAACACGCATTAAATCCGTCCTTGAACAGACCGTTGAACTTGTCATGCTTTTCGAAACACCTGCCAACGGCTGGGCAACATAAGCTCGATACAGCTTCCTCTCGAGCTTCCGATAAAGCGGTGGCTTTGTTTTTAACAAAATATATGAAACAATCTCCAACCAAAAATTGTCGTTTTTCAACACCTCACGGCCAAAACCATATTTGGAATCACTTACCTTATAAGGAAGTGACAGGAGATCCTCTTTTGATAAGAATTTCGGCGAATGTAGCAAGAAAACTGTGAAATTGTGAATGAAAACTTGCAGGAATCACAGAGACTCGATTTCTCGATCTGTCCGCCATTGATTTGGGCTTGGTAACCACGCTAAAATATCCCGCGCGCTACTCGACCCAGTCCTCTCAAGTGCGTTCAGCAAAAACGACAATGACTCATTGATATTGGTAACTATAACATTTATCATTACGAAAGACTGCCAACCAATTTGAAAATTACTCAAATTTTTATAATTCTGCGAACTCTACGCCCAACTAACAAACTGCGGTTTGCCTTTCGTCAGTCAAACGAATGTTAAGCTCAAGGTGATTTCACGCAAATCGTTGCAGCGTGGAGTTTTAGTTTTAATCTCAACCGCTTCTCTAAAAAGAATCCAACACCGTCCCTAACTTCACGCAGGCTTTGAGAGTTTTTTTTTACTATAAGGACTAGCGAAGCTTCAAACCCAAATTTTCCACCATAAAATGCAAACGAAACTTTCAAGCGCAAACGAAAACTGCATGCCCCTGTCTTGAAATGATTGATTAGCGGACGGAAGCGAAAACACAGTTTGGCGTTCGGGCATTTAAAGTGGGAGTTTCGCAGAATTATTATGAAAATTGCACTGTAAAGTGAAAACAACTAACAGTTTTCAAGTTTCACGTTTTTTTTTTCAAGTTTTATTAAGATTTCTTAAAACAGATATAGAGGATATTACATGGCCGCGCGGAGATACGAATTTTATCTTCGAGTGTTCGCTGCGCTCACTCGTGAGATAAATTTTTAACACGAGAAGATAAAATTCGTATCTCCAAGCGGTCATGTAATGTTCTGTTTATTATATAAACATCAATGAAATACCAAATTCAAATTTTATTTGAGTTAAGCTTAAAAATCGAGCATCCAGCAAAGGCAAGTGTGATATTTTCACATGTGAAAATAACATGATATTTTCACGTGTGAAGATATCAAGTTTTCGCGCGGGAGATCACCTGGTATTTCATTGGTGTTTATATAATAATACAAAATATTACCGACAGTCGATCTCTCATACGCAGGATTTGTTCTTTCACGATCCGCGTGCATTATGCATCCAGTTTGCATGTGTGTGCAAATGTGCATATCTCTTTCCCTCTACAACGTTAAACGTTGTTCCTCTCACCTCACTTCCGCTGTAATTTAACGATAAATGGCCGAAGGTCTTCTATCGGCGATACAAACATCAAATAAAGAGAAACAAATCGAAACTCCTCAACAACTTTGACTAATGCGCCCATTGATGGCAACTACCTGGCACTGGTATAATGTCTTTGGCCCTGATAACAGAGAAAGGTTATCATTCGATCAAACATGCTAGCCTGCGACGTGACAGAGGGATGGTTTCTGTAGGTATATATTGAGGATGCTTATGTCAATCCAATTTATAGCTCTAAGCTTTGAAACAAGAGTCCACAAATTCCGAAGCTCCGAAGGGTTGCCCTAATATACAATTGATATCGGCGAGGGATATTCCAGCATCAAACAAGAAACATTTTCAAGTTTTTGCAGAGGTAAGTTGAAATACTCTGAGTCTAAAAATCGTCTTCTAAGCTTAATGTGTTGTATTTTATGTATCCCAGGGTTAAGTGAAACCCTGAAAATTAAACGTCATGCATTATCCCATTTTGTTCCTCTACTTCACAATATAATACGTTTTAATTCGTGCAAAGAAATCACCTCGAGCTCGCTTCAGATCCTTGACTAGAGCACTTGAAAGTTTTCAAATTACTGTCTTCCCCGGTTACTTGATTTAAACTTCCTGTCAGTATCTAGATATAACGAAAAAAACCCATGATCTTCAGTCATGCAGTGCGCTGAACTGCACAAACTTTGTAACGCGCGCGTAGATAACTCAGCTTCCGCTCTCCCCCATTTCCTATTTTAGCTGAGCGCTTCAGATAACTACCCTACTTCAAAAGACCGCCCATGCACAAACGAACAAATCTTCAATCTCACGATAACTTTTTAGTTGCCCGCCTTCCGTTTCTATTCAGGGCTGTTTTTATGCCGAGAATAGAAAGGGGAAACTACGTTGCAAGAATGATGTAAATCTGGATAAGATACGGTGAATAACGCGGCGCGCTATCTCAAGGAATTAAAATTTAATGACTGCAATAATTCTGAAGGCCGTTCAGATATCTGCCTTATTTCAAACGACCGCCCATGCACAAAGGAACACATCTTACAACGATAACTTCTGAGTTGCCCGCGTTCCGTTTCTATTCATGGCCAGAATATAAAGGGGAAACTACGTTGCAAGATTGATGTAAATCTGGATAAGATGTGAATAACGCGGCGCTCTTGGAATTAAATTAAAACTTTTACTGTGTAGTAGGCCTCTAGGCCTATTTTGAAGGCCTTCATTGCAATTCTAGTTCGTTAATAACTCTGTTCTGGTGGTTACAACCCCACAACGATTAACAGGCCTTTTGCTTCGTAGACTGTTCATGACAGGACTTCATCAGAAAATCAAATCCAAAATGTGCCGGATACGACTGAAAACAGTCCTTGATCCACCGCCACGAACTTGATCTTAACTCTTTCCGAAAATTATCTATTGGAATGTTCGACTCTTACATCCATGGCATCCGGCTAACAGGTGGACGATTCGTGCGTCACTCGAATCAAAGCGGCGGTGCCAAAATGTCGCCCACCCTTGCTGATATGCAGATGCGCGTTGAAATTGCTTCACGCAGGGTCAAAGTACGCGACGCATAGTACTCTTCCAAGGCCATGTCGAAGAAGCAGAGAGGTGCTTTGATTATTTCACTAGAAAATAGGCCTTCCGTAAGCCAAAAGCCCGTATTTTTGTCAGGGGGAATGTTAAGATTTTAGGTTAATTTAGTTATTCCGCAAGAAAAGCAAAAAACCGTGTACAATGGTAGTAACCTTTCAACTGCCAGATAAGCACAAATTTGGAGTATTTTGGTTGCTTATCGAGCGGATATGGAATTGGATTGCAAATTGGACTTTTTGATTTCTTACCAGCAGGCAAACTTGGAAATTTTGACAACGAAAGATTACAACTTACATTAGAATGCAATAAAAATGTGTGGACTTCAGATCTTTTTCTTTCTTAGACAAAGTAGTACAATATAGGATTCTGTGTTGTTTGTGCAGACTGGCCGAGTTTTATAGTTGCACGAGCTTGAATAATATATTTTTTTGCCGTGGCCTTCCGTAAGCCAAAAGCCTGTATTTTTGTCAGGGGGAATGTTAAGATTTTAGGTTAATTTAGCTATTCCGCAAGAAAAGCAAAAAACCGTCTACAATGGTAGTAACCTTTCAACTGCCAGATAAGCACAAATTTGGAGTATTTTGGTTGCTTATCGAGCGGATATGGAATTGGATTGCAAATTGGACTTTTTGATTTCTTACCAGCAGGCAAACTTGGAAATTTTGACAACGAAAGATTACAGCTTACATTAGAATGCAATAAAAATGTGTGGACTTCAGATCTTTTTCTTTCTTAGACAAAGTAGAAGTACAATATAGGATTCTGTGTTGTTTGTGCAGACTGGCCGAGTTTTATAGTTGCACGAGCTTGAATAATATATTTTTTGCCGGGGCTGTAAACTTGTCAGATATGCCCCTTCGTTGAAGTATTTGTGATTTCATTTGATGTAATCTTATGTTATTTTTGATATTTCAATATTTGCGCAATTTCAATAAGGTAATTTCTTTTCCATATGTAGCATTTCTCCATCCACGATTTTTTGCACACGTGTACAGTTCCTGTTCCTCAAAGCACGACCAGGCGACGCATGCATAGGAGAATTCATCCCACGGGCACGTACCAACAACCGCTTTACGCAGACGACGCCGCCGACGGAAGGCTCTGGGGCCGGTTCCTGAAAGGTGGACTAGCGCTACTAGGAATAAAATTTGCTAATCTAGGAATAAATTTAATCCTGGAATAAAATCGAGTTCCTGAAAGCGGGAATAGCGCTATTCCCAGGATTAAATGTAGTACACCTCGCGAGCAGGGAATAACTCGCCAATACAGGAATAAATCCGTGAAAAACGACATAAAATGTCACCTAAACTCACCATTTTACTCACGTTTTCTGCCTTATTTTCACTTCATTGGACTAGGTTGCTCAATGACCTTAGAACGATGCTTCAACAAGATGACTGAGTGGCTTTTTAGTGTTCCTTTTGTTTATTTTCCGTCATCAAAATAGAAAGATCAAGTTCGATATCTTTCTGCCGTGTTCGGGAAAAAATTATTTCTCGTCGCTGTTCACATTTTAGAAAAAATAAACCACATCAAGGTCGAGAATGATAATTAAGCTAGACACTTTGTTGTATTGTCAAGAGAAAAAATACCTTTTGATTATTGTTTTAGTTTGTTTTTAAAGTGAAACTAAATTTTCTGCACACCGCCATTTTGTTTTTTGGGGCCAGTCTCCTCGCGGATGCACAGGACGTAATAGTTGGCTTCTGCACTTGAATTTCAGCCAATCGGAAATCGCTTTAAAAGCAGTCAAACCGGTTATGTTTGTCTTATTCCTGGAATAACTAATCCGGGAATAACTTGTGCTTTCAGGAACCAATATTCATTCCTAGAATAGCTAATCCTAGAATACCAGATTTAATCCTGGATTAGAGCCGCTTAGTTAGTCCTCTTTTCAGGAACCGGCCCCTGGGTCATCCCCCGCGAGATGACAAGACCGGGTCCGGGGAAACTCTCCATTCTCGAACAAACACAGAGCTTCCCGGCTCGCCATTTTGAAAAACGACTGAGAAGACCCTGTGGACGAGGTTGGCTCTGTATTAAATCTCGCGCATGCGTCAGTGGCTGTCACCAGAGCCTCCCCCGCGACAATCTCGTACCCAGAGCCCGTCATCTTTTGGCCAGCGGCAAAGATTGTACCCAGAGCCCGTCATCTTTTGGCCAGCGGCAAAGATTCAGGGCTCTGGGGGAATCGATTTTTTTAAAACCCAGATTCTGGGTTTCCGGTTTGATTGTTGTATGAAAGTTCGTTACGTTTTTGACCTACCACGCATGCTCACAAATCGGATTCCCCCAGGGCCCTGAATCTTGCCGCTGGCCAAAAGATGACGGGCTCTGGGTACGAGGTTGTCCCCGCGAGGAAAAGAGCCGGGGAGCTCTGGGTTCGAGAATGAAGCGCTTCCGAATAAGTGGGAGTTTAACCGGGTGAGTCGAAAGTTTCAGATGTAGATGTACACGATGTTTTTTGTTTCTTATCACAGCGCCTCCGGAAAGAGATCTGTTATCCTTTGAGTTTTTAAAAGTGCTTGATCTCCGGCAACCACTTGTACGTAGATAGTTCGGTTAAGGAAGGAAATCTTATATAGATTCCACTTAAAAAAAACTAATCCCGAATTTGAGAAGCGACTATTTAATTTTCATTATCAAGGATACGATTATCCCACCTTATGTCGGCCAGTATAAGACGGATAAGTACCCCCAACTCAAGCGCAGATGAAACACGGGCTCGAATCACGGTTTCCTTGTTTCCATAAGGCGGAAATCTATGCCCTAAAAATAACCTCGTTTCGATTATAAGACTAGTGTTGCACATGGCGTTCAAATAAACACGGGCGTCGGAGGCAAATTACTGTTGGGGGAGGGGAAAGTGGAGGACTCAAGTGGATAGATTAATTCTTATTTTTCTAGGGGATGGTGATTTTGGACGTGCTGGAAATTCATCTAGATTTCTCGCTAAATTGCGAGATTTCGGCTTCCCTGCTAGCAGAGGTCTCTCATGGCGAGACACTAAATGAGGAACCTCTCAGACCTTGTTTGCATGGAATATTTCGGCTCAACTACTCTCGTAAAAAAGATCAAAAAACACGGTAGTAGAAGTGTTGGAAGTGTTTTTTTCTTAATTTTGAGAAAGCTTCCTTTATACGAGTCCTTTATGCATCACACTGAAATTTTATTGATAAATTTATTGCGTATCGCACGCAGCTAAATGTGAAATTCACGAGTCAGGCGATGAACTTTTACTCTGAATCCCATAACCATGAAATAATTCACCGGAAAGCCCCAAAAGTACACAAAAATCGGGTTGCCTTCATTTCTTGTGCTTTATTGAATTCGCAGTTCGTTTCTCATTCGTTTTCGGCCAATCAGCCTGATCAAATACTGTTTAGTAGGCATTTTAATCGGCAGGCCTTCAAAACTGGTCTACTCGCTACGTGCCTGCGCCTGCCTCTCCTGTACCGAATAAATATTGCCTTTTTCCTATCAGTGGTGCGCGACACTTATAGAAAGAAACTTCACTGAAACTTCCGGCTGGCGATTTTGAGTGCCACGAAAGAGAGCTATTTCAGTTACCTGAATATTAAAATGACCGCAAAACTGTATCCTTTTCCGTTATCCTTTATAATCTTAGCTAGCCACTCCTTTCTATCTATTTGCTAATTGTCTACTCTTAAGAAGGTGAGTTTTTCTTTCCTTTCACCGCACACTGTCAACCAGGGAAGATTTCCTCTTTCCGTTAACTTTTTTTCAATAACCACCTTTGCGACTGTTTTGCTACTTCTCTGTCAACTTTTAGCTCGTCTTGTCTTTATAAAGGCCTAATTTTTGAAAAAATACCGAGAAATAAATCACTAGGGTACTAAAAAACCGGCGTGTCTATAGTGCTACAAGTTGAAAAAGAGAACACCAGTGGCACAAGTGATTCAGGAAATATTTTCTACTGCTTTTGAGTTGGTTTCAAAGCGTTTTTGGACCTCACAAATTAGGTTAAGAATTTGAGGCTGAAAACTTTACAGTTTCAGGTAACACGACGAGCGTTATCGTGGTTTTTTTTTCAGGAAAAAGAAACCTAGAAAAACAGGAGAAAGCGGCGTAAAGGTTTCTCCGGGTTTCTTTTCCCTGAAAACACACTTACTACAGGATTTCTCAGTTGCCCACTGTGAGCTGGCGTGGAGTTTTCTGTGTGTCATCAATATGTTGTGAGGCCCCCAGCAGAGTTTCGCCAAGTTTCGTCTCTTTTCTTGGCATGAATCCACTGCACTTTGCGAAACTGGATCTCATTGAATTGGGCACCGTTTGATTTCTCATTTAACTCGGGTTTAACTACGCAAAACAACAATTGGTCAAAAGCCAACTCAGTGTTGTGAATACAGCTAGCTCTCGCGTGTTATACCTGAAACAGATGTAAAGGTGATGCAACGTAAAAATTGTATTCTAGTCATTTCACATGCAACTTCCTTCAACTTTTCACTTCTCGCTTTACAGTCTAATTTATTTTGTTAGTCAGTTGTGTTATTGCCGCCGTTTAGTATTTTTAACTGTTCGGTGAAAATGTGAATCTCAAATTCCCATTGCCTCAAGCTAAAATTAACCTTAAAATAGATATAGTGATACTGAATTCTCCGTCCTTAATTCTGCCGCTAGTTTTCGCATAAACGATATTTAATTCCCTGCCAGCAGAGGCCTCTTTTAGTAATAACAATCTTTAATCCATTAAACACCAACTTTGGTACATTAGGATCGGTTCAAGCTGGCAATGTTAGAAGAAGGAGAAAGTCGGCGCCTTCCTCATGCTGATCTTGTCACCGCTACACAGTATATGCCGACATGCACGGAAAGGGTGGGGTTAAAAGTCAAACAGCCAGAAGTCTGCTTACTACAGTAAACAAACTGTTATTTCCGACTGATTTATATTTTTTCTATTTTAGAAATGCAATACAAGTCAATACATCACTTTAGAACTGTATCTAGTCGCTGCCAGAGAGTCGAGCTTCCACTTCAAAATTTGGCTTGATGATCATAAGAATCTCGCATGAGTTTTGATGCTTTTGTAACGGCTGTAAAAGATTCCTTCAAGATTATTTTCGCCTCTAAACTACCAAATAAAACAGCGAATGCTTTCTTGCAAAGGTGGCCAATTTTTGGCAGAAAGACCGGAGTCAAACAAACTCGGATACAGGATTTTGACGTCATCCCTCCCGTAGAATTCGCGCCCTTCTTTTGCCAAGTTTACAAGCTCGTCGACTCCGTGACTCAAACAAAATCGTCTGATTTTAATTGTTTACATTAACCGAAAACAAATTCCCAAATAACAATAAGAAAATTCTAGAGTCACGAACAACTGAATTATATAAATTAAAGTGACGCACGTAGATGTTTTCGTTGTAGATAATTCTGCTTCGGCTTTTGCGATTAGAATTTGAAATGTACTGCCAGGAAAATTTTGGAACTTCACAGCTCTGACAGCTCGCGTGCGTAACTTCCGTTTACATTTTCTATTTCCGGTTCTCTAAAACATCTGAGACTGAGAGTAATAGAATACTTGATTCAGTGACAGCAGGGTATAAAAGTGAGGCAATGAGTTTCAGTGTACTTCAGTGTGATGTAAGGTTCATTGTTGTTGGACTATAGCAATGCTTGTGTACGAATAAATAACCTTGGGTATAGGATACAGAAAAAAATTGGTTGAAAACAAGTCCCGGCGAAGGTCACAGCTTTAAAGGTATGTTCCAGATTCTAAAATTCTGATCATCTTGAAGTCTTCCCTGCTAGCAAAGTCTTTCAAAGAGAGAGGAAATGAATCTCTGGTAGCAGGGAACTTGGGGTCGTAATCTTTTTTATGACGTAAAAAAATACTGTTTCACAAGTTGTTTAACTAGTATCTCGAGATCCCTGCATGGTTAGAAAAAAAGTCATTGACAATCTCTATCTATATTCGCGTGTCACTCTGTTTATAATTACAACTTCGCTGTTTAAAATTGTCCCTGTATTTTCAATTGATCTACATATAAGTCTACAGTAATTATTTTCATCTTCTTTGCGAAGATGCTCTTTCTGAACTTGTCGTGAACAGCTCGATCCTCGACTTTATTTAAAAAAAACATATTTCAAATCACTAAACCGTTCGTTGTCTTTGATATCACCCCGCTTAGTGTCGAAACATAATATTGCGAGATAAAAGATCACTTGTTCCAGTTTCCTGATGTGCGACCTAAACTCTAACCGCAGTAAGTGACAATGAGCAAACTTTACCGGCCACAAATTTGGGTGGCCTTTCTATATGTGAAAACTAGAGAGCACGAAAAGGAAAAAAGACTAGCGATCGAATAAGAGAATGAATATATATATTTTTTATTATAGTAGACGTTTTTTGTTCCGAAATCTCTCCGTAATAAACTATCCATGGACAAGATGTATTATTTGTTTATTCAATCGAAATTATTACGGCTCCGGCCCTGAATCAACCGATGGAAATAGATATTTCTCTGACTCGGTATGTATCTACGTGCGGAGAAAGACATACGGCCGATCTAATCATAGCCCGTACCTAATGCAGATGAGGAAACTCTAGGAGGACTCATGATTTAAAACAGCGTGTGTCCTAGGCCTAAGGCTGTTTTAAGGCGTGAGCCATGTTTACACAATACGTAATTTCTTTTACAGGAAAAGAACAATGTCACCGAGTATAAAACCTACGGGGTGCTTCCCTTTTATATCTTAACCTCCTTCATTTAAAAGGAAATATTAGTTGTTTCATGCTGATTGCCGTCTAGGATCAGAGGATTGATTTTGTGTGGCGACAAGGCGTGGCCACAACTTTCTTCCATCCAAGAGCGCCTTGCAAATACGGTAGTGTTCATACGAAAGTTTATCATATTTGCGCCATTAGTAAAACTTCACATGACGGAAGCTCATGGCAGAAGGCTTACGTAAATCATCCTAATGGGTTTCACGTGAGGGGTATTAAAACTAAAAGAATGTGAAGAATACCACATATTCACTTATTTATCATCCATGTATGTTTTCTTCTGTTCAAAAATTGAATAAGACTTTAGCGATGCACTTCAGTCAAAGTCGAAAATTGTAAACGTAATCAAGGTGGCTCTGTTTTTTATTTTTCGTGTGTTAAACCTGATCGTTAACAATAATACAAGCATATGAATTTCTTTTGAGCAATTTATTTTCTAGCGGCATCGACCCACTAAGTCTTGGCACAATGTATTCGCAAGCCATTGATACTCTTTTGCAGTTGTTCCTGTACTTTGCAACTAGTTGTGAATATAGCAGATAAAGAGCACTTTTTAGTAGTTACTATGCAAAAAATAGCAAACTGTTTCTTGATAGTGCTAGGACGGATGTTACAATCTATAAACGGGATGCCATGTCACTGCTATCAGAGAAGCTATTTTTATCTGGATATTAATATACATTTCACAAAGAATTTCACGTAGAAAACTGCAAATGTATTCACCTTGAAACTACACGATTTCACTAGAATATTCCAGAGAAGAATAGACCGTTCTTGACTAGGTCACTTAAGTCGTATGACGTCAGTTAGCTATCGTTTATTCGCACTTACGAGGGTTTAATCTGCACTTGAGGGGTGTGTCAAATGTGATTCAGTGTGGTGATTCACACACAGATTGAAAGCTAACGTCTTTCAAGTGTTTATGTTACACCGTTGTGCGACAATGTTGTAATAGGTGATTTCGCGAGAGATTAAGATGATCTCCACCTAGATTTGAAGTCTTTATATAAGAATGTCTGCGGGACTGCGGGGCAATGAGTAATAAACTGTCCGGGCGGCTTGGATATACACGATCAATATTTCATACAAGGATAGCGGTCATCAGTATTCGGATATAGATTGACATCTAAAAAGGTACCTTTACTCGTGTTGTTTTTTTATATGGGTTTACTGCGATTTTCACTGCGAACTCCCGCTTTCCATTTCCGAACACCAAACTACGTTTAGGGCTACCGTCCATCAAACCTTTAAGACATGGATTTTTTTCGATTGTGATATTATATATGATGGAAAATTTGGTTTTTAAGCCAGGCTAGTCCGTATTAGTTTAAAAACCTCTCAAAGCCTGCGTGAAATCACCCAGAGCTGTTCACTTGATTGACGGAAGCCAAACCGCGATTTGTTAGTTGGTGTAGCATTCGCAGGATTATGAAAATTGCAGTAAGGTTATTAGAGGCACTCGGAGTTTAGCTCACTAAGCTTTTGCTACTACAATTGAAGATGTTTTTCGGATCATTATATTAGGTAGATTACCTCTTACGAGGATAATCCTTGATTGGACCTTGTTTTTTTCGACAAAACATTCTCTGTTTGATAATTTCATAGAGGTTTAGCTTCCCTATAAAATCCCTAAGCAAGCTGCCTCTCGGTTTTGTAAGACAATGTGTGACTGGCCACTTTCGCGGGAGACTACACCAAGACATGCCTATACAACTTTCATAATATATTTAGAGAGTCAACTCATTTTTCATCTATAATAAGAACTTTTAATTGCAAAAGACCCTGGCATAAGAGATTAGTGAAAACAATAGAAGATAGTTTCATCTCAAGTACGAAATCCCCCTTAATATTATAAGATAAAAGGCCCTTTGTGCACATAATAATATATTGGCAGTTCGAATTTTAATTTCCAGATAGTCAAAACTGCCTTACTAAATTATATTTGGAGTTGTATTTTTTTGTTCTTTTTTATCAAAATGTCCAAAAGATGACAAATGAAATGGTTTCTCTTATGTCTAAGTGTATGAAGTATTTGGGTCCCCTGTGGACCAGTTTGCGCAACTCAAAAATATACATCACAAAGGAACTTCGGGGGCGAATCTATAGAAGTCCAGATCAAAATACTTAGCACTTACCCTTAGGGGGGTTTACGCAAATCGTCAAATCAAGACACCTGTAACCTGTAAAGTTGATTTCAGGGACCTTTTTGACATTTCCTATCGATTCTAAGATAATCTTTTTCGGTCAACCCACACGGATTTTATAGAGAGGAGGGAAATGCGTAGATAGACACCGCGCGAGGTGCTGACCAAAGGCCAACAAGCAGATAAGATGGATAACAAACAGCAACATGTTTTACTGCAAAAAGGTGCCGCAAAAATATTACATATGAAGAACAACTTCTTCCTCTATGTTCTTGTTTTTCTTTCGAGATTAAACTTGGAGGAGCTTTCTTTAAGGAATTTTTGAAGAAATGAGTTGGTTGTTTACCTAACTGGCCTTCTGAAAAACCTTTTGTTTTCTTGTGGAGTTGATCAATCAACAGACCCTTGACTGCTCATTTTTGCATTGCTATTATTAGTAATAATAATAATGTTTATTTCTTTTTTGCCTTCTCAGATTTAAAGTAAGTGGATACAAACCTTGGTGAAGTTACACTGAACTCTTTCGAGGTCATAAAGCACAAGTCAAGATGTTGGAACTAATTGCAGTGATCTGTAGCTTGAGCGTTCTGGCTCTAATGCTAACTAAACCTGTACGAGAAGCTGTCATATCCTCAAGACTCTACAAGAAAGGCTTCGCAGTTCACATGAACATTTTCTGCAAGATCCACAATCGCGCAATTGACGTAAAAAAGCAAGAACTTTTCCAGAGTTTAAAAAACGCCGATGGCGACATTTTGGAAATTGGCTCGGGTACCGGTGCAAACTTTGCGTACTTTCCGCAAGGTTGCTCTGTCATCGCATTGGACCCCAACCCGAACATGATGGCATATCTTCTCAAAAATGCCGACAAATTTCCCAGAATTGTGATCAAAAAGGTTGTTACTGGTGCAGCGGAAAATATGTCGGAGATTGCCGACAATTCCGTGTCGGCAGTGGTGTGTACACTGACGCTCTGTTCTGTACAAGATGTGGACAGTGTTTTGAAGGAGATCAAGCGTGTATTGAAACCGGTAAGTTGAGCGTTTGTAAGATCTTAACTACGCTGTTAAGCAGGAATCGTTTTCTCGCGCGGCCGTTTTAAAAACACTATAGCCCTGGCCAATTTAGAGGTTTATTATTGTGGTCGACGCAGTTATTTGTTAGCGAAGAATAATCGATAACTATTTATTGTTGATTGTCACTAAGTAAACGTTTTTCTAACATGCAATACAGTTTACACTATAAAGAACTATTTGCACAGATTGGCTCATATACATACAGTATCCGGAGAAAAAAAATTCGTAATCACTTTCAATCACTTTCAAGCTGTTTACTTGCAATGGCATTTGCTCTTAATCTCTTGATTGCTTGAAAAGTATAGCTTTCGTGCATGCTGGCTCTTTATTAGCAAAAATAAAGTGTTTACTTTGAAAAACCGGAAACATATAAGTACCATCGAAAGCGTGTAATTACATGCGTTGAAAGTAACCGATAACCTTGTTTTCGTTAGTTATTTTTATTTGTAGAGCCGCCGTTCTTAGCTAGAATATAAATTCAAACTTATCCTTTTTCAACCGTGTTTTTCAGGGAGGATGCTTCTATTATCTGGAACATGTGGCAGGTAAGCTACCCTTGATTAAATACAGATCTTAATATAATGCATTTAGTATAGAGTCATTTCGATTAGAGCTAGAGCGAGTGGGCACACGGCCTTTCGGCGAACACTCGTACGTCATCAGAATTTTTTCATTTCCTAAAAGTTGTTTTGATAACGATTGCTGATGGAAATTAGCAAACGTATGGGCTGCATTGTGTGATGGAAGGGAGGTTGAACTGTCTATCAGGCATTTTTAGCCGTGCGCGTGCACCATTTTCAATCATTTTCCCGCCATTTCCGTGAACGCGCGTGTGTCCGATGACGTACCTCAAACTCAGTCTCGTATCCAGATACTTCCCGGGGTGCGCAATGGTTTGAAGAATAGTTTTAACAGGGCGCAGAGAGAGTTATGGGTGCATGTCCCACAATTCATTGCACGCCGGGTCTCAGTATATACTCATTCCCAGTCTCTACGGCTCCAAAACAATTTGGAGAGATCACCGCAAAGGACGCATAAAAATAACGTCTGGCCTGGGTAAGAGACTAACTCCAATTGAAATGCAACAGCAGGTGGCAATCCTGTTTCTTCTATTTTTAACCTTCGGCTAGCGGGAATCTTACCAAGCAAGCAACACATAGAAAACACGAGAAATTTGTTGCTAAAAAATATCGATGATGGGATTAGGAAGAATACTATACAAGATCTTTACATGGACTCTTCATTAAATAAATTTCTCTTTTTTATCAGACGAGGAAGGCAAGTGGAGACGAGCACTACAGATGGCATTTGACAATTTATGGAAATACTTGAGCGACGGGTGCTCGTGTGCAAGAGATGCTTCATCGTTTATTGATAAGGCGGGCTTTTCCTACGTATTCCATGAGAGATTCTGTGCCTCTAAACTGACTCTCCTGGCGTGGATCATGAGACCGCATTTGATGGGCTACGCTGTCAAGTAAACACTGTGGACAGAACCTGTTAAACAAGTCAAACAGGTTTGGAGTTATGAAGATTATGAGCGAACCATTTGCTCTGGAGCGTACAAAACACTGAATGGTGAATAACCGTAAAGAAATTCACGACGAAAGGAACATTTATATATCAAGAAACTGGACAGGCCATTTTCGCCAAGGTCTACGCCAACGTTACGCGGGCTACCTGTCTTGTTTCAAGGACCTTATCACCTTATAGAAAATGACCTTACGGGAACTTGATATGCAGCCGATCTGGTCGAGACTAAAAAGCGGAAATGCTCACCTAGCTGGCGACATTGCCCGCATTTTTGTCACCAAAAGCAAGATTTGTTGTGGACTTTAGCAATAGCTGTAATTAAAAATATCATAGATTTTATAAAATTAGATGAAAAATAAACATTTTTGTAGGATAATGTAGGATAATCATATATCAAACGTAGGATAATCATATATCAAAAATATCAAGTGTAGTCCGCAGAAAACCAACAAAAGAAAAAGAGAGAAAAGAAAAAAAGAAAAAGGAAGAAACAAGAGAAAGGAAAGCAAAAGAAAGAAAAATATACATGATCAACGATCAATAGCAGATGTCGCCCTATGATATATTCATTGTGACGTAATACGTATACGATTAATCGTTTGAAAACAAGCATTCTATTTAACCATTATCCTGCGAGATTGCGCAGAATATCGTCAGACGATATTTGCAAAATCGATAATGGTTTTATTTTATTCAGCACATCGATACACCATATGAAAAACCCCTGTAAAACAATTCTTTGTGTATTATTTACGAGCTCAACACATCATATCATAATAACAATTCATATTTTACCAGCAATCTATTTATTTAGACAGTGTTAAGAGATTATATACATTTTGTATTGGCGTAGGGCACAAACAGTCCGTTAATTGACGATTCCAGTTTTTATAAGCGCGCACACTATTTCCTTTAGAAATGCCTTTGGGATGTTGTAACACAACTACCAGGATGGAATGCTTATACCACAACTGCCGACATGCAGCTCGCGCTTTATTTATTGTAGCAGGAATAGTTCATAGCCACAGCCTCCGAAAGGAAGAGATTACATTTTCACTCACATATCACAACATATACCACATGTAAACCTTCCACACGTATCTTTTGTTTATGAAATAAATTATTTACATTGGCTCCGTTTAAGTATTGATTTTTAAACCTACCCAAATCCGATTTTGTGCGCACCAAAATTGGAGGACAGTTTGGATAAATAACAAGACTTTAAAGCTTATTTCTTTGCACTTTACTGACAATGTGTGCAGGGTGCGCAAAGGTCTATGGGAGAATTCCTTGCGCGGCCTCAAATCTATCCCGTAACTCCTCATACGCCCTCAAAACTATCCCATAACTCCTTGCGCGCCAACTTTCCCATAACCTCTTGCAATCACAAAGAAAGGAAGCACAAAGAAAACTCGGATTGAGTCTAGGTCAGGCTGCCACAGGGAACCCAAGTCTCGGTACGAGCAGGTGTTAATAGACCTCCTCGGCTTGGGCATAATATTTTGCCCATTTCAGATCACGTGGCATTCCCATGAGTATTCTATCTTTGTTCGGAATGCTTCCATATTCATATATCCTTCGGTGTGTAGCAGAAAAACAAAGAGAGAATACTCATGGGAATGCCACGTGATCTGAAATGGGCAAAACATTACGCCCAAGCCGAGGAGGTCGATTCCATAGAGCTCCAAACTGCTGGCGCGGCGCTTACGAAAGATAGTGACAATGCATGATTGATGATGATGGTGGTGATGTTGTTTATTGTTCATGATGGGTTCTGTGGAGATGATGATGGCAATGGTAGTATTTTTCAGCATCTTGCAAATAGAGACCTTGGAAGACCCTTCCTCGAGAGTGCCCAAATCCTTCTTAACTCGTGGATGTCCGAGGGACAGGGACGAGTTATACTTAGAGGGCGAAAATGGTGTTGCCATTAGCACGGCCAAAAGAGTCTGGGAACTAGATTACGGCTGCGCTCGCGATCTCTTACCACAGGAAACCCACCAAGACCCGGAATGATGAGAAGCCATAGACTAGGGTAGCCACAGGGCAACCAAGTCTTCTTTAGCATTTTATTCAAGAGAATGTGGTCCATCACTGATTATCAGGTTTAAATTTGTGCATTTACTGCAAAAAAGGACAATATAGTATTACAGTTGATGGCTCAGCATCCGCGAATTCGCCATTGCGGCGCTTTGATTTAACACCTTTCTAGCTCCGACGTCTACTTTGGCACGTAACGCAACCCAACCCAACAAAAGGCATCACGCGTGACCGTGAACCTTTGCTACTATGCCCTGTGTACAGAGTGGAACCTCTCTTCGATGTTCAGAGCGAAGCTCACAGTGAATATACTATGATGACTCTTATTCTTGCACTGTAAGTAAAAAAGAAAATCATTTATCTGTAAACGATTGGATTTTATAAACACTCGTTCTTCTTCGCATATGGTACAATCTTCACTGTCATAAAACAGCGATACAATAATACTACAGATGCAACGTCTTGGACCGTGTTAAATGTCTTTGTGGTTTAGACGTTGCATTTCATATATTGATGTTGTTGTACATGCCCCCATGCAAACCATTAACCGCCTCCCGTTAAGCGAACATCAGAATTGGAACATCGTTGTTTACGATTTCCCTGACCTCGGGCATATTGGGTAAAGAAATAGTTTTAGGAACAAGAGGGAGAGAGGGGCTCGAAGGCAAGTCGACAGACCCAGAGTTCTCATGGTTGCCATGGTTTGTCCGATCAACAAAACACGAATATTTTTAATGACATACTTTATTCAGCTTTTCCTGACGAAAATATAAAACCATATATTATGAGGCAGCTTCTATCACCTTCCTGCAATCGGTGTCTTTTGATCCATGCTCTGTCAAAGAAACATTTTGACTTGTCCGACGTAGCAACAGTAACTAGGCCAAGTAGAACAATGAATGCGGAATTGGTCGGCGAGGGACATTCCTATGTAGTCGGCCAACTATAGACAACAAGCGTGTCTTGATCACACAAAACGTGTTATTTCTTCTGTCAAACATGTATTCTGTCTTTTCACAGAATTAAAACAACACTGGTTGTCGCATGTCAAATGGCTTGCGTTACAGGGCATGGCGTGACAGGGACGCGGCGTGACACCCAATCTGGCGTGACTGGTGCTGTAGCAGCTGATTCACAGGCATGTTCAAATATCGGAGCCCGTATTCTCGACCAAGGAGGCTCAGCGGTCGACAGTGCTATTGCCACGATGCTTTGCTCCGGGGTGGTGAACATGCACTCCTCAGGGGTGTCCGGTGGGGGTTTTATGGTCGTTTACAAGCGAGACGCTAAAGAAGCCAAGATGATTGATTTCCGTGAGGAAGCACCTAAGCGCGCAAGTCGAGACATGTTCAAGGATAACCCAAGCGCTGCCGTTTACGGTTAGTACTTTTTTGTAGCAGAGCTGATTTCGTAAGACTGTCTAAAGTGCCGCTATCAGTCGCGGCGCGGTCGCGGCATGTAACCTGGCCTGCGGCCTGTGTAGATACGAAATGAAATCGCGTAGTCGCGGCACTTTTTAGTAATACGAATTGCTCAAGGGTGCCCAAGTCGTTGATTACGCAGCTTGCTGGGTTTTTTTACGAATTCGGCGCGGTCTTCCTAGCTTAATCAAATCAAAATGGCGACCAAAGATAACATGCATGTTTCTCGAACATTTGCAAGTTCTGGCGAATTTTTCTGCTCAGATATGTGAACAGACCTTAGGTAACTTGTTTTATAAAAAGAAAAACGAAAACTAGCTTTACCCTCACACGCTAGGTGGTAAAGCTATTGGTGTGCCAGGAGAGATCAGCGGTTTTCGAACGGCGTGGAAAAAATACGGCGTGTTGCCATGGAAAAAGCTGGTTCAACCTGCAATCGACTTGGCCAAGAGTGGGTTTCAAGTGACACGAACACTTCTGCAAGGATTACAAGACTATAATCAATCCTATCCTGATGTCATTGGCCTTGGAATGCAGTAAGAATAATTTCAATTGAGTATTTTCGGTCCATACGTGGCTCAACAATAATTGTGAGGATAGCAAACAGTTGTAGTTCTCAGCACGTTTTCCCTACGAGATAGCAAATTGTTTCGAATGAGTTCAACCAAAAGCTCATGAGTCAACGCGATTTGTTTCGATGCTTGCCCATACCAGGTCTGCTAATGTGCCGTCGATGTTATCCTCTTCTAGGGAAATAATTTCCAAAGCAACAACTGAAGGCAACAACATAACACTTCCGAAGTTTGCCGAAACTTTGGAATCCATCCGCGACAACCCCGATGGCTTCTACACGGGATCCCTGGGTCGAAAAATCGCGCACGAAATTCAAGAATTTGGAGGACTGGTAACAATTGAAGACCTGGAGATCTACAGGGCAATTGAGCGTCACGTCATCACGGGGCAGATAGAGGATGCAAAACTGTCTACAGTCTCACCCCCTGCTGGTGGTGTTGCTGTAGAATATATTCTGAACATACTTAAAGGTGGGCACGTATTCTATAGTAGACACCTTTGTGCAGTGAAACGATACAAGTAGGTTAAACGCATACTGCACTAACACTATACGAACCAGAGGGGCGTCAAAGAACCACGGGGAAACGGAGTGTCACCCCCCTCCCCCCCCATCCCCCCTCAGTGTTGGGCTGAACAGAACAACGAGAGTCAATGACGTAGCTTATCGACACCTAGTAATGCTCTCCTTGCCAATGTCAATGTTGTAGGGTACAACTTCAGCTCCTCTGACCGCCTGACCGACAAAGCGTCTATTCTGACACACCACCGCATTCTCGAGGCTTTCATGTTTGGTTTCGCTGGCCGAAGCCGACTGGGCGATCCCGATGACAAAGTTTTTGGGGAAAGAATAAAAAAGGTATACAGAAATTTATAGTAACAATAGTATAGTCTACCACAGACGCGTACCCGTGCATGCGCAAGGGGTTGTGGGGAGGATTTGGTAGGTTCGCAAAGGGTCACGGGTAGGGTTCGTCACATGACACGCGCTTTCCTTTTCCCGAGGCGTTAGGGACTTTAATCTTCTCCTTGAGTTGTGTTTCAGACCTGGGTGTTTATGTAGATTGAAATGATTCGACATTTCTCATGTGTTCCACCTCTTTCGGATGAGGTGTTCCACCTCTGTTACTCTATACAGGCCCGTAGCCAGGGATTTTTGTGTGTGTGTGTGTGTGTGGGGGGGGGGGGGGGGGGGGGGGGGGGGGTGCTAATCTAGAAAAAGCGGACCAATGTGGTATGAATTGGTGTTTTATTGAAAAACCATTAAACAAAATTCGCTAGAAAAAGCAGTGCTTTATTTACTGTGTACAAATGTTATTTTGTTTCTTTTGGTCGCGTCCGCACCCACGGAAACCCCCCTGGCTACGGGCCTGCTATGTGTACATGCATGGGGGCCGTTAAACTTACTGCACAACCTGGATCCCAGTGACACAACTTAACACTCACTATGGTATGCATCCCACCTCTGAAACATGCTTTTTGCTCTCATCCACAGGCAGCCCAAGAACTTTCAAGCCCTTCCACGGGTGATAAGACGCGCATGCGTATTTGGGACAATCAAACTCATAGCGTCACCTACTATGACGTGGACGGGTTTTTCACACGAAAGGATCACGGGACGTGTCACGCGAGTGTCTTGGCGTCTAATGGTGACGCCGTGGCCGTTACATCAAGCGTCAACTATTGGTACGTAGCATATCAAGATAACAGTGTCGACTTTCTAGCAATCGAACGGGCTTCCTGTGGTGTCTTGTCTACCTTGTTCCCAGGTTCTTGACCGCGATAAAAACGGCAGAAAATGCACATAGCATCTTTCTTCGAGTGTATTCGAGTTCTGGCTGAGTTTTAAGCACTTAAATATTGTTACTATTGCCAGGTTTGGATGTGGAATACGCTCGAACGAGACGGGAATTATCTACAATAACATCATGGCTGATTTCGACAACCCTGGCAACAAACCGATCGCAGGGCTTTACCCATCTAGCGTTAACTTCCCAGGACCTCGGAAACGCCCGCAGTCTTCCATGTCTCCCACCGTAATCACGGATCAGACAGGGAAGGTACTGCTGGTGCTGGGTGCCTCGGGAGGTAGGATGATCATAACTTCAGTTGCACAGGTATGAGGGCATGAGGCTCGGAAAAGGCGTGATTCTCTAATGTGAATCGTGATTTCCAAGCGTTATTTTCATGCGTGATTCCTAAGAGTAAAGCGTGATTCCCAAGCGTGAAGCGTGATTTCCGAGCGTGAAGCGTGATTCCCGAGCGTGAAGCGTGATTTTGCCAAGCGTAAAACGTGATTTCAATGCGCGGCGATATGGCATAATAGCCTAACGTGATTGGATAGTTCTTGCCACGATTGCTACTAATATAATCCCTTTAATCATCATCATCATCACCATTATCATCATCGTTGTCGTCGTCGTCATCGCGTGCGTAGCAAGCGCCGTTTCTGTGGAGTTTTAGCTAGTGTCCGAGAAAAGCCTGAAAGTACGAACTCGTACCCAGAGCTGCCCGGCTCGTCACCTCGCGGGAGAGGCTCTGGTGACAGCCACCGACGCATGCGTAAAAGAAAATGGTGGTTTTATGCCTCCCAATTACGTTTAGAGCGTTCAAGTCGAAGGCATATAGGTTGAAAAGACGACTAGGAAACGAATGTCAGTATTATTTTGACAGATAAGTTTTTATACAGCGAGATTAAGCTTCTTTTATATACGCGTGCGCGCCATTTCAACCAATCAGCTAAGGCCCTCAAATGGATGTCACCAGAGCCTCCCCTGCGAGGCGACGAGCCGGGGAGCTCTAGGATCGAGAATGGAAATATTCTCGATGATTTAGTAGCTGTCGCGCGCACACTTCTCTGACCTCTGAAACCCACAGGAAACACTTGCTACGACCACCACGTGCGTCGACTGGCGATCTGCTCTATCTTTCTGTAATTTCTGTAATTTCATCCCCAGGTGATAATGAACAAGCTGTGGTTCAACCGCACTCTGCCTCAGTCCGTTAACGACCCTCGAGTGTATACGAGCTTGATGCCCAAAAATGTTGTATACACTGAGAGTATTCCAGGACATACGTTATCGGACACCATCCGATCCGGACTGAAAAATCTCGGACACGTTATAGAGAGTCTTGCGAAAGATGACTATGCAGCGGTGCAGGCGATTTGGGTCGACCCTCTTAGTCGTAAAATCGAGGCTTTTTCAGATCCTAGAAAGGGTGAAATAGCTGCTTACTCTGCTGGGCGTGGCACAAACTTCGCTATTCAGCTGGCTGCCGAGAATGTTGTCTTTCTAGTCTCTGTTATAATCTGCATGGTAACGTAGCCAAGTCACAAGACATTACAGCTAAAATCGTTGCATCGCGCTTCGTATAGTGCAGTCGTCTGGCTTTCCTTCGCGACGTTGTCTGGTTTTAGTTCAGAGAAAAGCCAGTTGACTGCAAACAGGGCAGAGTTTCTGGTATGACTAGTTTTACGGGAAAACTAGGTGGTCTGCGTCGGCGGAGACGTGAACATGAACAACAACAACCAAAGGTTGAGATTTATGTTAAACGCCGTGGAAAAATGGGGCAGAGTTTCATTGGGTCGGATAGTTTGATTGTCAAAAATCAAAGCAAAATTTTATGTTTTTGAAAACGTGGGTCGCGATGCAACGGCTTTAGCTGTAAATACTACCGAAACGTCGGCGAATCTGATTTCATTCCAAAGGTACATCATCAAATTCAAACTATATCATGATTATACTGCTAGAAGCCCCTACTTTGGCGTGTCCCCAGAGAAGCGCGCGAACCCCCGAGGCGACAATGGCGTAGAAGCGAGTGGAAGCGAGTGCCGCTCCTCTGGCAGTCTACATCATGATCTCTCGTGCCGAATAAGTAAGTAGATACTGAGCTCCTGGTATCTAGCAAGCAGAACTTTATTCTAGAGACGACCATGTAAAAAAAAAAAAAACACAGGACCATACTTCCAGACAAAGCTGAAGCGTCGTATGGCGACCGTACGGTTCTTACGCCCACGCCAGAGATTTCGGCCCTGACAGTCGCTATCCTGGGTGTTAGTTGCTCGTAGCGACTCATACCTAAGGGTGAGGGAACGCCCGGCCACCAGACCATAGATAGACGCCCCTTGTGTGAGAAGTGAACAACTAACGGTAACTCTACCGCGCTCAACATATATATAGGCTGGAAAGGGATGGATCGTATCCATGTGGGATCAACAGTGCTCAATCCACATGGCTATCACATAGGATCACGATGACGTCATGGCGCATGCGCATAGCACATCCATCCCTCTTTTTGGATTTATAACATTTCCTCTCACCAGTGATCATTACAGAACGCTTGAAAAAGGGTGAAAACACATCTCTTGAGTTGTTTGGCGGGAGAAAATTAGTGAGCTGGTCGATTTTCCGCTGAAGGGGGAGGGGCTCTTGTGCTCTGGTAAAACCCATTTGTGGGTATTAGCTGAATTTGGACTTTATGACATGCGCAATAAGTTCTTTGTCTCAACTGCTCTGTATCAAATCTAGCGCATGCGTCAATGGATGACACCAGAGCTTCCTCATTCTCGAACCCAGAGCTCCCCGGCTCGCCACCTCACGGGGGAGGATCTGGTGACAGCCAGACGCATGCGCGAGATTTGATACAGAGCCGTTGAGAGAAATACCTTTTTGCGCATGCTCCAACGTTCAAAATCAGCCAATCAGCGAAGGCCCTCAAATGGATGTCCCAAGAGCCTCCCCTGCGAGCAGACGAACCAGCGGCGAGCCCTGTGTTCCATGTTGTGGTAAAGTGATATTCCAGTAAACGCTGTGTGGCAATACAGTTAAAAATCTTTATTTTTTCAGTAATAATTTTCTCTTGAAAGTGCTGGTGGAAATGCGCCTCACATACAAATTTATTAAAATATACGCCGCACCAACGATTACATACTTGTCAATTTAGCGATACAAATTTTACTGAATCCCTACAGACAACTTCGCTACGTAATTAATATTTGAATAATTGATTTTGAATAGTAAAATTTAGATATTTTTGTGCACGAGAAAAGCATTATATACTGGGACCAAACTCCTATACACTTCTTAGCCTGCGCAGCAAGCGTTTACCGAGTTTCGCTCCACCGAGACGAAGCCGGGTAGTCACGTGCTCACCGAGTGATTGTGGTTTTATAGTGGATTGTGATTGGCTCGTTCGTGATTGGATACAGCAGATTTCGTATGACTGTGAAAAGTGCCGCGACAAAGTACCTACAGCAGACCAGATTTCGTACCACGACCGCGCCGTGACCGTGCCGCGACCGTGCCGCGACCGTGCCGCGACCGCGACCGTGCCGCGCCGTGGTCATACGAAATCTGCTCTAGGTGTATTTTGGTCTGCAGTCCTCTGGAATTCGCTCTAGCCTATGAGAGCGGTGGATGGGAACTTTCAAAAATTTATGCGGATTTCTGTACAAATTGTACTAAAAGATTAAATCATGCTGTCGAAGTTCTCCAAGATTAAAGAATGCCTATCGGCCGTCATGCAACGCGGCCACATGTGTTGATAAACAATAAAGACGTGTCAGGGATCGTCGCTTTTCATTATTTCAAGCACAAGAACTCATCAGTTATGATATCCCATAACTCTCTGCGCGCCCTATTAAAACTATCCCATAACTCTCTGCGCGCCCTGCTAAAACTATCCCACAAATTTTTGCGCGCCCTATAAAACGGAAAGCGTTTGGGTACGAGACTGATACGAAAATCAAAACACGGGCCGCGTTGCATTGTGGTCGACAGGTATTCTGACTGATTGATCAATCATCATCAAGACTCATTCACCATATCCTGAGGTAACAGAGGCAACAGCGCATGCTCTTGAGAAATAGCCGCGAGCTCCTTGAGCCACTCCTCCAGCACCACGATACAATACACGGCGTTCTTTACTGTCTTTGGGTTTTTACGTCTAAACGTGTTCCTCTTAACCGTCGCAGGGGGAATCTCCCTCAAAAAACGACGCAAAAAACTCGGACTCTCCGCTGGTGATGACACCGGCCTTACCGGGCCTGCTTCGCTGTTGACCTCCGCTGCACTGCCAAACTTGGGGCTCAAAGTCTCCAAGCTCTCAAAGGAGTCCGTCAGCGATAAACTAGACGCAGTGCTGTCTGATCTGATGCTGCCTATGCTAGATGTTCGAACAAGTGAAGGTGGTGGACCATCTTTGAGTCGGATTGATAAAAACGTATCCGTTTTCTGCCGCGGGAGATGCTTCTGGGATCTCGGGCTCCCTATGGATTCCCGAGTAGGCACTGGAATGTCCATCACCACGCTCTGTATGCTTGCCTTGCTTTTCTCTTCTCGTAGGATCAAGTTCTTCCTGGCGCGACGCAACAGCCTTGACAAACCTTCTACATTTTCCACTTGATTTTCGACTTTTATTTTGACAGAGCTGAGTATCTGAAAAGAAATAGAAACTTATCATGAAAATGTGGGCTACTGGTTTCTTTCACAAGGATTGAGTTTTTTCTTTCATTGCTGCCGTGGAATTAAAATCTCTATTTCGATGCTGAAGTCAATTCTTAGTTTAGTGGTGGAGAACCAGGCCGTTGTGCCGGAGGTAGAAGTCCACCAATATTATGTAGTCTATGTACAGCAAGACGCCTTGTCTTGCCTGGTGTTGTAAAAGCCCGTTCACACGGCGCGTTCTTAGCTGCGATATGACGTCGCCATGAGATCGCCACAGAAATCGCACCTCAGATCGCAGCTGAAATCACGCCGTGTGAACGGGCCTTAAGAGCGAGCAGGTCTACGTGTATGCAGATCAGACCACAGGGCTAACAGGAACGTGGAATAAATGGTCACTTTTCGAGAAACATATAACAGCACTTGAAATCGCATTTTAAAAAGTATTGCTCCTTGATTGTCTGGTGGTTGTCTTTCTTTCCTGGGGGTAAAAGCCCTTTTCGGGCGTGAAATCCAATGTAGTTACTGTATCTCTGGTTGCGGAACAAGTGGGGTTTACGCTCGAAAGCTCTTAAACTCCTGGAAAGCAGATAAGACAATCACCAGATAAACAATGAGCATAAGTTATTTTTAATTTGATTTCAAGGCCTTTTTATACGGTATTTCCACGCACTGGTGAGCCCTGCGGACAACACAGGGAATTTCTACAGAAGCCCATCCATGGGAAAAGCTGAATTTCCTATGGTAGAAGAGTGGGAAGTGTTCGGATTTCCCATGGCTATCCATGTGAATTCCGAACACTTCCCATGCGTGTGCCTTGGGAAATTTAGCTTTTCCCATGGATGGGTTTCTGCAGAAATTCCCTGTGCAGACGTCATCAAATCGGATACCAAATCACACATACATTTGCTCACCTGGAATAATGATCGTACTCCCGGCTTGAGCACCATGTTATAGTTTAGCAAAAACGACTTGAGGAGAGGCTGGGGGTAATAACAGAGTCTCGTGATGACAGCCGTCAAAATCAAGTTCACGTAAAATGTATTCTGCGCCATGTTCTCAAGCTTTCGAAATATCGTGTTCAGAAAAGGACCCAGACCTTCTTGTGCAGTCCGCGTGTATTCGAGATCATTTGAGGACATCGAGCGCCTGGCTTTGCTCTTTTCCAATGCGTACAATGCATCGTTGGTAGAATTAGAATGCACAACTTTGGCGGTTAAGTTTGAGCTCGAGCTTGCGTCGGAAGAGCTTCGGCCGGGAATTGAACTCGTGCTTGCGTCGGAAGGCGTTCGGAGGAGCATCGGGCTCGAGCTTGCGTCTGACAAACTTCGCCCGGGTATCGACCCGTTGACGACTAATGACCGACGTTTTTCGCTGGCGTCCGTAGTGCCGTCGGTTGAGAGATCGGTGCCGTCGTACTGCATTGCCCAGCATGCACAGCGCGTCTGGCAGTTTCGTATCGCCACACGCGCGTCCGCTAAATACTCCATGTAGTCTGCCTGTACGTGGTCGCTATAGTGGGCGAGGGGGTGTGGTCTAAGGAGGGAACAGAATTTACATTAACATGGAGACAGAGGGATACTGCTATTTATATCTAAGGGGAGGGCTACTGTGTTTTTTCTCGGACCTAAAAGCATTCCTTCGTCACAGTTAACAGCTAAATTCATTCGCATTATTGTTTTCCCGCCTCGGGGTTCGTGCGCTCAGAAATGTTCAGAAATTTAAATCCATGGGGAGTTTTCATGGGGAGTTTTCCAGGAGGTTTTCTTTGAATTAAATGCCATTTTCATATAGTTTCTACTTTAAGCGGCAACTTAAGCAGTTACTGTTGCTTAAGCATTAGAGCATAACTTTCTATGACGGCGAAATAGAGCACACGTGATGTTGGGAGAGACACGAGAACGTTGTAAATCACGAACCGCAGGCGAGTGATTTTAAAACCTTTCGAGTGTCTCTCCAAACATCACAAGTGCTCTATTTGCCGATAAAGTCGTAGAAAGTTGTGCTCTAATGCTTTTATGATATAGCGGGAGGAGAGAACCATTACTATATCGGTGAAATAGATCATAGATTTGGACCAATCAGAGCGCGCGTTATATCGTAGCTATACTATAATTCCAGAATTTTCAAGCACTTTCTAGGACAGCCATAAAAATCCCTGTCTTTCAATATAAATAATACTAAAATGCAAATAGTGTGAACCGCGCTTTAGCAAGCAAAAGAGCGCGCTTCATAGGAAACACCCGATCTCACCTATACATGACAAGATCATGTGACGACTTCAAGTCAATCTTGACCTCTATGGACTTGTTGAGACTCTCCGAGGAGGAGGTGGAAGAGGGGGAATCAGGTCTACTGGTGGGAAGAGACTCGGGTTCGCAACATGATGGAATGAGGGACAGGAATTTAGTCGCACTTTTACTGTAGTAATCCACTTCACGGACCGTTCTTCTTTGGCTGCTCAGGATGTGTGAACATGGTATGAGATACCTGCAACAAACAGCCATAGAAATTAAATAACCTTGTGTCAGCCGACGTGCTGTGGCGTGGGGGCGCTAAACAGAAAAATCCGAGTTGTGCATCCCACCCCCCTTCCCAGGTTTGAGGGCTTGCTACGGCCCTGCTATATAATGTTATATAGTTTAGATACACATGGTATATCGTACTCACTTGAGTATGAGTGTGTACATGATGTCTTCACAGTTCAGATCAAGGAGGGTATAAAACAGTCCAAGGGAGACCACAGCAAGCTACAAAAGAATAAGACTTATATGGATACAGTGCACATACATGTAGATATTGAGAAATCATGGGCATGTAGAGCTGGGGGGCAAGAGACACATGTGTGTTTTTTCTGTGCATTCTCATTGGCCGAATAAACAAAGATCCAAGATCTTAACCAATAGGAACATGTAGAAAATGGAAGCCTGATTTACTTTACTGCCTGGCTCCCCTTCTAGCAACCAAAAATACATTAAATGTATGCAAAAAATGTCTTACGAAGGGCCCCTTCGGCCCCCTCCTATTACAAATCCTTGCTACTAGTATATAAGAAGTAAAGTAAGTAACCATATTTTTATGTGGATAACTTGTAACAGTAGTTCTACTGACAAACCTGAGGTCCACAGTGCACCACTTTACCCCCTTTCTCTATCAGAGCTCCATTTGAAAGGAATTCAAAGCTATAAGCATTAAGCTACTCGGATCAGAGAAAAGCTATGCCCCTGAGTCATTTGAAATCTGCTCCATGTATTTTTACCAAATTTGTTTTTCTTGTACCTGTGATTCATGGCTTATTCTAGCCACTAAAGACTCCAGGATGGGAAAGCCATCACACTGCTCCATGAGAAGGAACCGTATGAACACACACATTAGCTCTGGATCAGTAATACTTCTCAGGAACAGATCCAGGTATGCTGTCACTGCTGTCAGTGCCTCTACAGAACTCTAGGGAAACAAATAACTTGTTATTTTAATTGTACATGTTCTTTGGTAGTTCTGACTACTGTTGGCAGTACTGTACTTCAAAACTTGTTAGAAATCTGGCATAGAACAGTAGATCCTACTACTACATCACATTAACGTGAACCACAGGGATGTCAGAAGTTGCCCATCCTCAGTGCAGGGCTTACGCTCTGTGAGGATTTCCTGGCCCTCAGGCAAATCAAATAAATAACTACAGCTTTTTCAATAAAGCCTTGTGAGCATATGTACAAGCCTATGAGCCCAGACCAAACGGTAGTATGGGTAGAAACAAGATATCCCATTCCAAGATATTCCATTCCTGGTACAAAACAAAGCTTTGTTTCAAGCTGGTTATGTCAAATAGTCAACTGGTGTATTTAAACTGTCACAGCTAATCTACAAGACAAACTTCACTTCCCTTCAGCAGAAGGGCATGTCATTTTGCTAGAACAGGCAATTGCCAACAGGCCCTGCATAGAATAAGAGTCAGGAAAGAATGTCAGACTGGGCTACCTGTGTGAGGGCAGCAGACATGACAGACCCTAGAAATCCATGGTAGATCAACTCCAGCAACATTTGTTGAACTTTTGGGTGAGAAATCTAAAAAACCAATACAAATTAATTATCTCATTACATAGAGAATAATACATGGTCACGCAGAGATATGGAATTTATCTTTGAGTGTTCACATTGATATCAAACGAGTGAGCGCAGGGAACGAGTGAGATATCAAATGTTGTCAACGTCAAATGTCAACTCACCCGCATTAGGCGGGCATAACAAGACTTTAAAGCCTGTCACCTGCATAAAGTTTGCGAAAATTTTCATACATTTTCTGTATTTACCTGCCACGTAAGGGAGAATCTCAAAATTTTTGTCAAAGATGGGTTGACAGGTTTGTAAATGTGTGATGAAAAAATTAAGTATAAATTGTTTTGAACCTTGTTAACCAGGTTCCACAATTTCAAAAGAAATTAATTTTTCATCACACATTTACTTATTTTTCCAAACAGTGTCTATACCAGTAGAGTGGTTGAGGTACAACTAGCCACACAGTAATAGTCTAGCTTATGCCCATGAAAAAGTGAGGGAGTGAAGGGGGAAATTTAAAACTTAAAATGGAAAAAAGAAAATATCACAATGGACATACTGAGGGGGGGGGGGGGGGTGATCTCCCTGAGTTCCCCTTCCATAAACTGCATAACATAACATAACATACATCTTTATTTAGGCACGCTGGCCACAACAACTGTCTATTTACAAGAGTTAAAAACCAAAACAGACGCTGATTTCCATGTGGGGCGTGTGACTAAATATGAGTATATAAATATGGTTTGCAAATTTTTACCTAGCATAGCCCAGCAGCGACATCCCTATTTATAAGACGTTTAAAAGCAGATAACGATTTAGCCATTTTGGCCTCTTTTGAAAGGGAATTCCATAACATGGCGCCATTATAGGAGAAGCTGGATTTCAGAAAATTTGTGCTTGGCTTTGGAAGTGCTAGGTCTGTATCAATATTTCGCAATGAATATTTTTATCGCAATCACTTACTCTTACGAGTCTTGATTTCAGGTGAGTTGGTGCATGACCCTGCAACGCTTTATATTATATTATGATCAATTTTGCTTTTTTTCGTCTTGATTCTAAGGATTGCCAACCCAACCCCTCAAGTATGTCTTTCGAGCGAATCGTATAATTAGCCCCAGTGATAAGACGTGCAGCCCGAGATTGAAAACTTTGCAGTTTGTCCCTAAGGCCCTTCCCGCAAATGTCCCAAAGGGGCGAGCAGTAGTCAAAATGTGGTTGTACAAGGCCCCTGTATAGAGTTTCCAGAGAGCTCTTTGGTAGGATTGGTTTTAGACGTCGTATAATGCCAATTCCTGAGCTTGCCTTTTTGCAAATATTATTTATCTGACTCGCCCAAGAAAGTGTATTGTCAATTTCGACACCCAGGCATTTATTAGAAGTTACATGGCTGATTACTTTATTGTTCATATGAACTGGTTGAGTTGGGTCATACTTATTGTTGATGTTATACCTCGATCCTATTACCATGAATTTAATTTTGGATGGATGAAATTGAAGCTTGTTTTTATGTAGCCAGTTGTAGACACTTTGAAGGTCGTCGTTTATTTTGTCCGTAAGACCGAGTGCATCATCAGAAGACGTAAAAATCTGAGTGTCATCGGCATACATACAGGGCATACAGGTATTAAGACAGTCTGGAAGGTCATTTATGTACAGGAGGAACAGCAGTGGTCCCAAGATTGAACCTTGCGGAACACCACATACAATGTTTTTTGGAGTGGACAATACATTGTTTACAAAACACTGCTGTGTCCTCTTAGTAAGATAAGATGAAAACCAATCTAGACTGGGCCCTAAGATGCCATACGACTTCATCTTATTCAAAAGTATAGAATGATTTATTGAATCGAAAGCTTTTCGAATATTGAGGAACACAATACCTGAAAGTCTTCCATTATCCATGTTATTGTATATCTCATCACACATTTGAATAAGGGCCGTCGTAGTGGAGTGCAATGGGCGGAAGCCTGATTGAAAGGCCGAAAGAATCGAATGTTTACTTAAATATTTGTATAGCTGTTTAAAAACTTCTTTCTCAAAAAGTTTGCTAATTATTGGTAGGACAGATATAGGGCGGTAATTTTCCGGCATACGACGGTCTTCGCTTTTGAAAATCGGCGTCACACGAGCACACTTCCATTCATCGACAAAAACGGAAGTGGTAAGTGACAAATTGAATATTGAAGTCAGGGATGGCGCAATGACATCTGCTGCAATTTTGAGAACTTTCGCGGGGATTTTATCAAGCCCTGTCGCTTTGGATACTTTAAGACGTTTTAAAGATTCCAAAGTGTTCTCTGGAGGAATTTCCTCGAAAGCAAATGCAATGTCTCTATCAGGATACTCCTCCGGACCTGCAGTCCCGTCCGAATTTTCCTCAGTTAGTTCGGCAGCAAGATTTTGGCCTATATTCACAAAATAATCATTGAAAATTTCAGCAATGTCATCCTTATTCGAAATTACACTCCCATTTGTTAGGAGATCATTAACAGCTGTAGACTTAATATTTTTCCCCGTCAGAGAATTGATTAATTTCCATGCTTCCTTAGGATTATTTTGGGGCATGAATCGATTTTCTCTCTAAAATATTTTGACTTGGCCTTACGAATTTCCATGTTTACTTTGTTTCGCAATGTTTGGTATTTATCCCAATGGAGATGTGAGCCATCTTTAGCGGCCCGCTTTTTATGGAAATCTCTTTCATTCATTAATTTCTTAATTTCTTTTGTTATCCATGGGATGGATTTTGAACGAATCCGTTTGTTCTGACTGGGCGCGTGCCAGTCTAGCACCTTCATGAAATTATCTTTCCATTCCTTCCATGCTGTATTTGGATCACTATGGTCATTTATCGTTTCCCACGGTATGTCGTTAAGATCAGAGATAAAATTTTCCGAATTGAAGTGCTTAAAGTTTCTTATTTCTTTTACAACCGGGTATGATCTAGGGGCCCGAAATTTACGACAACCATAAACCAAATAATGATCCGATATTCCGGTGCAAACTACTCCAGATTTCGATATAATCTCTTTGTTATTCGTCAGTATTATATCAATCAGTGTTTTTGATGTTAGCGTTACTCGCGTGGGCTCCTTTATTAATTGTTTCAGTTGATAGATCGAGGATATAAATTTGAGTTTTCTGGTGTGGCTTTCGAGTGGTGTTTTGATGTGGTCTGAGTTTACAGTAGGTCCCCGCTAAAATTAACTCCCTGTTACCGCATCGCTGCAGGAAAATTTGGAAATCATCGAACAATTCCATTCTTGAATTTGGCGGTCTATACCAGGAACAAAAGAAAAAAGATTTATTAAACGGGCGGTGGATTTCTAAACATATCATCTCCAAAGAATCAACTGTCAGATCTGACCGATTTCTAAACGAAATAGTTTCTTTCAAATAGATTGCAACGCCACCACCACCTCGCGCGCGATCATTTCGCACCAGGTTATATCCTGGAATAGTAAGCTCCTCATTGGAGATTTCATCGCTAATTTTTGTTTCATTTATCGCTAGCACATCCAAAGCCGAGCTACGAATTAAATAATGAATGCTTGAATGCTTGATGACTGCTTGATTTACATTATAACCTACACTGACCATAGCCCCCTCCTCGCATGCCAAAATAAATGAAGTGAGCTCCAAAGTATTGCCATCCCCTTCAAAACATTCTGTACCGGGATGCTCCGCCCAGACACTGAACCCCTTACCCTCGGGGGTGCTAGGCCCTTTAACTTATCACAGTACCTGAATAACATTGTTACAGAATTCCAAGGAAGTCAGAAAGGCCACCAGCTCAGGAAATGTTGCCCATAAACCTCTTTCAAGAGAGTACCAGTCTTCTGATGGAATATCTAGAGAGGTGGGAAGATCCGAGAAAAGAGCACTTAGACCAGTGGCCAGAATCTGAAGGAATAAGAAATAAAGGAGATGTGGATTGTGTGATTCCAGATAAAATCCATTAACCCTGTTTGAAAGGGGTTGAGTCCCTCCCTTCAAGGTATGGCATGCTACTACATGGCTGGAAATTGCGCTTGTATGAGTCACTTTTGCAACAAAACGTTTCTAATTTGCAACTAAAGTTTAAGCAATTTTGTCACCCACAGTCTGTAAAATGCGACAAAAAATGGAAACTATTGTCCAAAATGTGACATCGTTTTTCTTAATTTCCAGCCCTGTACTAATAAAATGCAGGGCTCAAAAATTGTGCCTGGTACAGGCATACCTTTCATGCCTTGGTACACTTTAATATATGATCATGGTCATAGCTAGATCTTTTTGTGTAGGGGGGCAAGCCTTAGTCATCTTCTTTTTTCTAGGGGGGCAAACAGGTTCATCCCCCACATGTCCCCACTTAAATTCCAACTTTACTTGCCCTCCTGCCCCCCACGCTAACTATGGGCTTGACTATACGGTTAACACCAAGCTGATCAGTGCTTGCAAAGAACATATCTGCCGCCTACAATTTCTAACAGAGATTAGTATAAATTGCTCAAGCTATTATAAGAATTTCCACGCACTGATTGGTTGAGAGGGTTGTTTTCTCTCGCTTTTATCACCTACAGGTGCTTATAACATTGAAAGGATTGGGAGTGTGCACGCCAGTTTTGTTATGATCATAAAAAAGTCCAACAAAAACAAATTGTTCTGTCTAAGAACCTTATGAATCACTTGAGCAATTATACTAAAACAATAAGTCGCCTGACAGACTACTTGATTATTGACAAATAGTCACCTCCACTTCGTCAGGTGTCCTCTCTGTGACTATTCGCTGATAATCACGTCACCTTTGGCGACTAATTATTAAATAGCATGATGCTCATGAAGAGTGGTGGCTGGTTTAATGAAATGTTCATTCATCTCTGTATGATATTGAACTATTAGAATGTATTTAATTATTATTTATCTGATTAAAAGCAGCTGCTAAAAATAAACGTTAAATATAATTTATATGCTAAGCAATATCAAGCACTTCTTTTAATCTCTCAATGAATTTTATGAATAACTTACTAAGCCAACGCAACAATATCAAATTTCATACAAAAAGGCACGCGATTTCAAGACCTGATATTAATCACCAAGGATTATACCTGTAATTTAAAATTCGAATGCATTCTGAAAGTCTACAGAAATTACATAGTGAATTAAAGGATAATAATTCATAAAAGCCACCTCACACCTGTTTGTTAGTAATATTCTCTAGCCGAAATAATTAATAAGGCAACCCTTAGCTAAATTAAGATGTAAAATGCAATAATCGAAATTCAGTTTAGGGCAAGCTGCAAACCACAGCAGTTTTAAACGCTCGCAGCTTATGAAGTTTCGCTCTTAAAGAAGTGTTTACGTTGTAAAACATTAAATAAACTTAAAGTGTTTTCCTGTTTTATTGAAATTTTGAAGTGAAACAAGTATGGGAAGTCGAAATTCGCGCTAATCGCATGTCATTGACATCAGTTGCCGTCTTTCTGAAAACGTGAAAACGCCTCTGGCTCCTAAATTGCATTATTTTCGAGCATTTTTCTCACTTCAATCCAATCTTGTACTAAATCCAGCTTACTTTTAAGGACATAATATAAAACAAGAGCTAATATTGACAAGACTTACTGGGCAGAAGTTCGTTTGCTCTACGATGTAAGTTCCAAGTCTTGAATCAACTGATGACAAAGCCATGCATAACAACATCGCATCGCGAGCCCAAACTCCAACACTTCCCTCTCGATGGACGTAGGGAATCAATAAAGAAAACACGGAAACTCTAGCTATCTGGCTGTGGTTATGATTTTCGAGAAAAAACAAGTCCAACAGAGCAATATCTCGATTCGCGCTCACACACAACGCTCTCAAGACGGCGACAAAGTCTTCCTCTATTTCAGACGGGATGCCGTTTGGGTCACAGGAATGCAGCAAGAATAGCAAAGGTTTCCAGACTTGCTCATAGATCAATAAATGTCCACTAGCTTTCTCGATTAGATTACGAAATATTCTTATCTGTTCAAACTTCATGTACTCTTTTACATTAGGACTTGAGCTCCACATGTAAACAATCTGGAATACATTTTCATCCAAGACGTATTTCAGACAGGGTCCTGGGCATTCCTCTTTCTCGTCGACTAAAACAGATACGATTTCATTCAAATGGTAAACTAAAATCTTGCATCTTTCTTGGGGTCCAACAGTTTTCGAGTCAAGCCCCATTATTTGCTGAGAACTGTTCCAGTGTACATCGACAAGTTTCAAATATTCTGCATTCTCGACAAGAGTCCCGTTAAATTCTCGCCTACTTCCCTCTGTATTTGACGCCTGATGAGATGTCAGAGACGACAATTTCTTAAGCAAGCTCATGGTTGGTTATTTCTGCTTGAAAGAGTCAGGATCTTGTTGGAATAGCCGGGTTAAATCCCGGTCATTTTAACTGCAGTGGACCGCCATTTTGAAGTGTATACAAATGATCTGAGCTGGAGCATGATTGACAGGTCTGCGAAATCAGCCAATCAGAAGGCGAGTTGTAATACGAGAGATCATCCGAGCTGTGGGGGAAAAGAGAAAGCCACAGCTTGTTGTACTCCCTTAAATCAAATGTGGAAACGTCTGTCCCCTTTGGTTCACAAAGTGTGATTACATTGAGGCTAAAGGGAGAAAATATGATAACATTTAGGCTAAAGGGAGAGAGGTAAGGGGATGCCTTTTTATCACAGAGGGCAAGGGCAATCACGTGGGGATCGGCGTAACCCTAGACTTTTTTTCCTTAGAACAAAGTGAAAAAAAAAGCACTCGGTGGAGCGCGGGAGAGTACGACTTGTTTCGCTCGTACGCTTTCGATTTTCATATATTTGCATATTTTTGCCGCGAAACGATTGCAAAACAGCGTGCTCCACCGCGCGGTCTGCCTGTGGTACTTCATTCCAGGCCTTTTGGCCGAGTAAAAACAAAATGGCGACCGAGAGATCTGCAAGATCTACATTAGCCTTTGGTGAATTTTCCTGGTCCTAAGATATGAGGAAAAATACTTACAGACCTCCCAAATAAGGTAAAGAGGATTCCCTAATAAGGAAGTTTTGCAACATCGGCAATTCGGCAGTTTCTTGAATATGTTTGAAAAACGTTCTCGTTCGATATCGTTTTTCAAGTGAAATTTTTCGGTGGAATTCACGAGTAGAGTTAGGATATTTTCTTATCAACAATGATTGAACTTTCTTTGCGCGTTATGATTTTTTCTTATCAATTTAGTGAAATGATTCGAGCTCTTGAGCTTTCTTCTCTTTGCGCATGGGCAGGGACGTAGCCAGAGGGGGGTTCAGGGGTGTATGTGACCCCCCCCCCCCTTTAAGAAGAAAAATACAGTAAACATTATGAAAAATATTGGTAAACTGGGAAAGGGTGCCATACATTTGTACAGATGTCACCCCCCACGCCCTTCTCAAATCCTGGCTATGCCCATGGTGTGGGTTACCTGTCTTAGTCAACGTTGTTCGTTGACCTTTCATTATATATATTTTTCTCAGTTCAACTGGTTGACAGGTCCGTTTTTCAGGATCCAGCTTGGCAAAATACCTGGTTTGCGGATTTTCTTATTTTAGTCTATTGTATGAAGAATTGAGCTGTTCCTGGAGGCTAGATTGCTGCTAAGAAAATAACAAGAAAAAAGCGAAATCGCCTTTTTGTGTGCTATTTTCAGAGAATACCGACTCAAGACTTTGAGTATTCCTGAATCTTATGATATCAATTGCCACAAAAAAGCACAAAGAGCTGAGATATCATACGATTCTATATGAGTCAAAGCTTCAGCAGGCTAGATTCCGCTAAGAAAATAGCACGAAAAAAGCGATATCACATGAGTGTCGTGCAGCGACGAGGGCGATATCGCCTTTTTAAGTCACTATTTTTGGCTGAATACTGAAGACTTTGAATATAGGTACCTTGTCTCAATTTCCACAAAAAAGAGATATCATACGATTCTACTAAAAATCCATGAAACTAGCTCAACTTCACTCTCACACATCTTGTATCATCTGATTTTGAATGTTACAGGGCATGTGCAGTAAATTCCTTTCTGTCAGACTCTGTATAAAATTTTCTTGGGGAATCAGACATTTTCTAAACTCTGTACTTTGTTGACAATAGTTTGGGTAATCAACCTCACTAATATGGCTTTTTCCGACTTTTCCGTCTTCTCTTTGGGGTATGTGGTATGGTTGGCATGAAAATCACATGATGCACTACAATATATACAAAATACAAACTTTATGCAAGATTACATTTTAGTTATTGTCTCAAGGTTCAGTGTGTTCTCTTACAAACTTCATTTCCATCAACGTGACTTTACAACACAAAGCTGGAATCATGCCCCAAAACTCTGAGGTCCACACCATTTTATTTGCAATAGCAGACTAAGATATACCAGTGGCGTGACAACCTTCATCTTGTTCTTCACTCTCTTCTTCTAGTTCCATCACTTGCATTGTGAGCTCCAGTCTCTCTAAACCAACTCTGATGGCTTGTAGATCCCCACTCATCGAGTCATAGATCTTAAAATACTCCGACTCCCCCGCAATTGCCATCTCCTCTTCGTGCCCAAGCATAAAACCTTGAGGCATCCCAATAACAGATCCTGCTTCTTCCTGAGCAAAGCAGGGTGTACCGTGGCTGCGTTTCCCGCTCTGTTCCTGTGTTTGGTATGTGTCAATTCCGGAGAAGTGCACAGGACCAAGCTTATCACCCTGAGGTACTCCAGTGTTAACAGGCTCTATACCCTCCTCCATGATGCACGCAAAGTCCATTTGTTCTTGAATAGAATACTCCGTGGTGTCACCTCCCTCAATCTTCGGATCCTTTTGTGAGCAAACCTGAGAGGCAAGACCCTGAAGGATGACTTTAATCTCGTTGACATTTTCCTGTAGTGCTTTCAATGCTTCTTCATCATGGAGTAATGTGCCATATGAACATGAAGCGTACGAGTCCTTGTAATTGGGTGGAAATTGAATCTGAACCGCGGATGGTTGGTACTCTAAAAACAATAAGAGACAACAGTTTTTTAGAACACATTTACTAGGTACATAAACTAACATTCTCACGGGGAGCCTCAGGCGACAGCCATTTGAAAGCCTTCGCTGGTTGGCTAAAACTGCGCGCACACATATATGGTAACCAGTTTTATCTTGCTTTTGAAAAACGTAACTTGCTTAATGTCACCAAAATTCGTTCCTCCACAAGTGATTTTGAGGCATAAACAGGTGATTTTCTAATACGCATGCGTCAGTGGCTGCCATCAAGGCCTACCCCAATCTCGTACCCAGAGCCCGTCATCTTTTGGCCAGCGGCAAAGATTCAGGGCTCTGGGGGAATCGATTTTTTCAAAACCCAGATTCTGGGTTTCCGGTTTGATTGTTGTATGAAAGTTCGTTACGTTTTTGACCTACCACGCATGCTCACAAATCGGATTCCCCCAGGGCCCTGAATCTTGCCGCTGGCCAAAAGATGACGGGCTCTGGGTACGAGGTTGGGCCTACCCAAGAGGTGACGAGCAGAGGAACACTGGGCACGAGAATGGAGCCGTCCAATCTACAATCTCGCTCAGGTGACTTAAGGCCTGGGTCCATGCGGCCACGCCCTTAAAAACATTCAATCAGGCCTTAATTTGGGTGAATTAAAGATAGGCTTCTTGTGTTGATATGATGTCATAGACATCGTCATTCTTGTTAATTTGAGTTGTTGGTGTTTCTATGGGAACCAAATCCTAACCTTTGACCTCCATATTAAGAAATAAAACTTCAGAGCCTCCGCAGGTTCAGAAAATTCGCACCACTCTTAAAACCACCAGATGGAAATGGTAGGGAATAATGTAGTATTTATCAATTTCCGATCTTGCGCAACATTTTTAATTTTGAAGTTATTAAAGGGTATCAAATTTCAAAGTGTCCTAAAATAGGATTCCTAATGAAATGGTCACGTTTTCGAATTGGATCATGTATACCTGTGATGGCCTTAAACACATCACATTGTTAAATCCTCAGAGTTTGAAACTTTTCCCGACCTGCCGAGGGCTTTTTGGAAATTGCTTTAAGGTAAGGTTCAAAGGTCACATTCCATGTTTCCATGGAAACAAAACACAACATTTACTTGTTTCATGACCGTTAACAACCTTAACCATGTTTGACTGTGGAAGTAGCAACGCCACTGAAGATAGACCACCCCCTAACGTTTTTGATCCGCCATTTTGAATGCAAATGAGACCCAGGCCTTAACTCTCCTGAGCGTTCTCAGTCCGCGTGTCTTTTTGGTTACCGCGAAAAGGCGCACAGGCTTGGGTAATGAGATTGAGAGCCGTCGAGAGGAATAATTTTCTGCGCATTCATCAACGTTCAAAATCAGCCAATCAGCAAAGGCCTATCGTGAGGTGACGAGCCCGGGAGCTGTGGACACGAAAACAAAAACTACAGACTTGACAAGATTTCCCTTCTACGAGAGACGATTTTGGATTTTGCCAACTACCGGTTCTTGTGGTCAGGACGCGTCACTAAAGTGACTCTGTTACATGATTGATTGCGCTATCTTTGACAATTACCGGAATGAATGATCTTCAAATGCGAAATTTTATGATATATTTTTCGTATCAGTAAGGCTGAAAACTCAATTATAACACTATACGCAAAGGTTGCCCTTCCAAAATCCAAATATAACCCTAAGTGTAACTTAGGCACCATATTTGAATATCATAGTCACGCACGGGAAGTGCTATTTGGTATCCTAAATTGCTTTCCTTCTGTAATGTAGTACAACAATATCATACCACTTTACTGGACCTTTGCGGAGTTCAACCTACCGGCAGAGGTCGCGCCCCCCTCAGCATCATCCGGCTCAGAATCGTCAACCCGTACGTCAGGAACGGGTATAATTGAGTCAGGTTTGCACATGCCTTCTCGATCAAGTTCCATGTGACAGCATGAAACATTTGTCGCATCAATTTCACCAAGTTCACCACTTTGTTGGAAGGTGAATTCCACTGCGCGTTTATTGAGCCCCGCCTTGTCTAAACTCCAATACCCTTCCGAGGTACATGCGACACTTTCTGAGGTGCATGCGACACTTTGTAACGATGTTTGACGTTGAGATGCTTCTATATTGACTATCGTAGATGGTTGGTTGGTGTGGGTATCATTAAACAGCTTTTGTTCTCTAAATTCAACCCGAGGTTTCGGTTGTTCAGTGATAACATCTCGCGGTGTTGGTTGCTCCGTGATGACGACCCCACGATTGAACCCGTTTCTGTCATCTTGTTGCGCTTGGTGGATTTCTGCGTTTGGATCTGACGAACGCGGCCATGATGCTATATCCCACTGTATACAACTTGATAATGCCTCACACGCGCTCTTGTCGTTTGAACAACATTCAGCTTCTGATAACAAATGAACCTCATCATCGTTTAAGCTATGCGCTTGTGGGTAGTTGGGGTGGACTTCTACTTCAGGCGAATCGAGCAACAAACATCTTCTCTCTTCGTCTCCGGAGCTGACACTGTCCCAAGGAACCGGCATGCCGGACTCAATGTCGATCGCCATGCTTCGGCATCTACCAAGTTGTTCAGTTTCCCCTTCCGCACGATCGAAGACGTCGAGCTCAAGGTCATCGTATCCGATCTCACAATCCCGCTCCTGACCTGCCCGGTGTCCGGACCGCAGCCATCGGACAAAATCCCTGACCGCGTGCTCCAGGATAGTCGAGCTCACGCCTACATCATATGCTAAGGTTGCCAAGAAGGCGAGGACGAAGTTAAACATAATTTCCTATCGGCCGCCATGTTAAGGTGGCTCAGGCATGGTCCTCGGCGCTGATGTGTTTGTGACGTCATAATTGACACTGCGCGCACTGAAATTCGTTCTTAGAAATATTCCATAATATGAATAGCGCGGGCAAAGTGTCTGTATTTTATATTCCTCTTTCATGGTATTTACTTTCATATAACTGAAGCATGATCGTATCCGCCCATTTTAATATAGTACCCGTCAAATAGAACTTTAATACAGATTTGTTATCAAACTTTGTATGTGAACTTTTCATAATACTAGAAAAATAAAAAGATAGAGTCCCGGTATTCGCTTTAGAGCTGTTAGGACTCTAACGTTAGCCATACAGAATAACGGCTCAATTTTGGGATAAAGGTCTTGAAACAGAAAATCAATATTGAATCACTTTCTAAACAGCCGAAAGTTTTACTGCATGATAGCGGGACATCAGATAACTTTAAGAAATCCACCGACGATATCTAAATACTTTTACAAAGAAATCTTTTTACACTTTATGAATCACGAAAATCTACAATTTCAACAATGTTATGAAATAAAAATAGGAGGAGCCGGTATTCGCTTTCGCGCATTAGATATTCTTCCATTTCTGACATAGAATGATATTTGACTGCGCGTACGCGCTCGATTACTTAAGGTTACTGAGAACCTTCGCGCACGTCCTCGGAAAAAAAATCATACTCGTCCTTAGTTTAACCAAAACATGACAACCTATATATCGTTGGAAAGCTTATAGAATGGACTAGCAGGCTATGGCAAAAAGAAGTAACTTTTTATTAAACATAATTTTTTTAAAGCTTTTATAAAAAAATTGAGTGTGACATTTTCAAGAGCTATCGCCGTCGAACTGCTTGACCTTGACTCCCAAGAAACACATCGTTTTAATCCTTAAAGGTGTTTCTCAAAAACCGTGTCTGCGTTTTTTAAAATTTTGTTTACTTCAAAAGTTATGATTTTCTAATTTTTTTAGAGCGTGAAATTTCTATAAAATTTGACCTTGGAAATTTAAAAGTTCCATAACTTTTAAACAACGCAAAATTTTAAAAAACGCAGACACGGTTTTTGAGAAACACCTTTAAGGATTAAAACAATGTTTTACTTTGGAGTCAAGGTCAAGCAGTTCGGCAGCGATAGCTCTTGAAAGTGTCACAGCCACATTTTTAATAAAACCTTCAAAAAATTCTTTTTGTCATAGTCTGCTAGTCCATTTATAAGCTTTCCAACGATATATAGGTTAACATGTTTTGGTTAAACTAAAGAGTTGTATGATTTTTTTTTCGAGTACGTGCGCGAAGGTTCTCAGTAACCTTAATCGAACGAAAAGCGCGCGCTTTCCTGCCAGAACAGAATGCGCAATGCAGTTCGGAGGAATTACCTAAAGGATGGTTCTTACTGGAACGCAAGCGCAGACGCAAGTACAAATGCAAGGATATCAAACTCTTAACATATCCCTTATAATTATGTGGTTCACATTAGAACGCAAGCGCCAGCAAACGCAAACGCAAAGGCAAGCGCAAGCGCCATCAAACGCAAGCGCAAACGCAAGCGCCAGCAAACGCAAGCGCAAACTCAAGCGCAAAAAAAATCGAGACTTGTTCCCTAGTGATTGCGCTTGTGCTTGCGTCTAGTGTGAATCAATTGAACGCAAGCACGAGCAACTAATCCATGTTGATTTTAGGCTTGTGCTTGCATCGCTTTGATTCACACTTGCCTTGCGCTTGTGTCATGCGCTTGCGTTCTAGTAAAACCAGCCCTTAAGAGCTGGCTCTTACTAGGAAATCGAAAACGCGCGCAGTATAAATGGATATAAAACAATATCAATATTGTATATCATCTCATTTATTCATGCTTTCATATATTAGTTCCATACAACGGAAAGAGTGACAATTACTAACATGCTATAAGTTGCGCTATTTGAGTAAACTTGTTCAGTGAGCGAGAGTTCTTAATATTCGTCATCGTGATCGTCTTCTTCCTGGTTGTCCGCACTATCCACGCCAACCTCTTCATAATCCTTCTCCAGAGCAGCCAGATCCTCACGAGCCTCGGAGAACTCTCCCTCCTCCATACCCTCACCCACGTACCAATGCACAAACGCACGCTTGGCATACATAAGGTCGAACTTGTGATCCAGACGAGCCCAGGCCTCGGCAATAGCAGTGGTGTTACTCAACATGCACACTGCACGCTGTACTTTAGCCAGGTCACCGCCAGGAACAACTGTGGGTGGCTGATAGTTGATGCCAACTTTGAACCCTGTGGGACACCAGTCCACAAACTGAATGGTTCTCTTGGTCTTGATGGTTGCTATGGCAGCATTGACATCTTTAGGCACTACATCACCACGAAACAGCAAGCAGCAGGCCATGTACTTGCCATGACGAGGGTCACACTTCACCATCTGGTTGGCTGGCTCGAAGCAGGCGTTGGTGATCTCAGCTACGGTCAACTGCTCGTGGTAGGCCTTCTCAGCAGAGATGACTGGTGCATAAGTGGCAAGAGGGAAGTGGATACGTGGGTACGGCACCAAGTTGGTCTGGAACTCAGTCAGATCTACATTCAGGGCGCCATCAAAACGCAGAGAGGCGGTGATCGATGACACAATTTGGCCAATGAGTCGGTTCAAGTTGGTGTAAGACGGTCGCTCGATGTCGAGATTGCGTCGACAGATGTCGTAGATGGCTTCATTATCCACCATAAAGGCGCAGTCAGAGTGCTCTAGGGTGGTGTGAGTGGTCAGGATAGAGTTGTATGGCTCGACTACAGCTGTTGAGATCTGAGGGGCGGGGTAAACGGCAAACTCGAGCTTGGATTTCTTTCCATAGTCCACCGAGAGGCGCTCCATGAGGAGGGAAGAGAATCCGGAGCCAGTCCCTCCACCGAATGAATGAAAGATCAGGAAACCTTGTAGACCCGTGCATTGGTCGGCCTGTGGACGGTTTATACAAAGATAAATAATAATGATAATAATGATAAAACTTTATTTATCCACGGTAATTATTAAAGCTACGAGGTTATGGGGCCGGCCGTGCATGAAATTAAGGTCTTCGACCTTCCCTTAATCCCTTGCGAGCCTAGCAAGTAACGCAATATCAGTAACATTCCAGTAACGCAAAAACGCACTAGAAAGAAACACAAGTAACGATTAAGTACGAGTCTGTGGTTCGTTTGAAAGACCTTCCGCCTTGAAAATTAACCGGAAGACGCTAGGAACGAAGATGCCTGGATCGTATGACTGAAAGACAAGCCGAACACGGTGGTATAGTCACGACACGGCATGGAACCTCGCCTTCTCTCGCGAACATTCAGCCAATCAATCACGCGAAATGTCTGTAAACCAATCAAAATGTCTAGACACGGCACGACAATAGTGTCACGGCCGGGACAAGACACGGAACGCACGGAGCTTTTTCACAGTGATACGATCAAAATCTGCCCTAGCAACTTTGTGACGGATAAAAAATCTTATTTACCAAGGATTTTGTGCCGCCGCACAGTAGTAATTTTGGTACAGGCTTATCGAACCGGTTACTAATGGTATCCACGACTGTGCTACTCACCAACTTTCGGATCCTATCCAATACGATATCAATGTGCTCCTTCCCCACGGTGTAGTGTCCGCGAGCATAGTTGTTAGCGGCATCCTCTTTGCCGGTGATCAGTTGCTCGGGGTGGAAGAGCTGGCGATAGGTTCCGTTACGAATCTCATCTGTAAAAAAATTATTTTAAATTTGGTGAGATTCATTTTACTGTTATGTAATCAGTATTGACACATAGTAGAATGGTTTCTAGCGACGTTATGTGTAACGAGGGGTTAAGGTTTTTATAGCAAAAAACCGCTGTTTCGCGCTTGAATTTCCAAAACATGGTTTTTCATGCATTTTTTTTTTCTACCCTGCCAGTCAAACCATCTGGACCAATCAGATCTTGCCCTGTTTCGCCTAGTGCAGTCAACTGGTTTTTCGTCGCGACAGAAAGCCAGTCGACTGCACTAGGTGAAACAGGGCAGGACGTGATTGGTCCAGATGGTTTGCCTGGCAGAGTAGGAAAAACCCAATCCCAAACCCCAGACCAAACCGACTTTTAGCTGTAATGCAAAAATGTGCTTCTAGATAGAATATACAAATGAATTTACCTTTTTTGCTTGTCAGTGTCGAGCAAAGTCTTGATCAAATCGTTATTTTATTTTGTGTGGTTTGACAAACCCAAACCCTAAAGCAACGTTTTCAAAATTCCCATCGCGAAACAACGGATTTAGTTAGAGGAGACTGATTTTTTTGGGCACACACTGCATTAGGCGAAACAAGGCAAGGAACAGAAATACCCGTAATAGATGACAAAATAGATGAAAATTACAGCGCGCGCGAAAACAGCGGTTTCAGCTATAAAAGTGCGGCATTTTCCGCGCGTTCCAAAACGTTCGCCTAGGTACTCTAAAACACTGTGAATAACTCGAACGAGGCACGAATTTAAAGCTATGTTATTTCATTTCAAAATAACTGCGAAATACAATGAAATTGCTGGTGTTTAAAGTTAATTTCACTTAGACCATAACAAAGCCTTTGACTTCTCACAGTAGAATATAGTTACCACGTGAAAAATATAGAGCAGTACTGGACTGCGAAAAGTAGGACTTTAATATCTTTTGGAGGTTTTTTCATATTTTGTTTAAGATTAGAATAAACCACGACAGACTTGAAATATTTATGAATAATAACTTGTGGAGCCACGACGATAGTTTATTATTCCTTGCTTCTCATTTTATAGCCTCAACAGTGAGCTCATGTTGTATTTATTGTTGTTAAGAAACATAAATTTAAACATTTCAATTCTGCTGAAAAAAATAAAAGGTGGTCTGCATTTAGCAGCGAATATTTAGATATGTTGGGAGATCAATTCCTTTTTCATTAACTGAAATTTATTCAAATGTATTCAAACTCTGCCGCTTGTATTTTTCCTTGTCATTCATTGCAATAATTTTTCTCTTATCATCGAAAAGCATTTGACATTCTTCAGGTTTACGTTAAACTACGAGTGTGTGAGTTCTTTATATTTAATATTTTTATACGCTACCTACAACTGTTGGCTCCAGATCGACAAAAACCGCTCGCGGCACGTGTTTTCCAGCACCGGTTTCGCTGAAGAAAGTGTTAAACGAGTCGTCGCCTCCTCCAAGAGTCTTGTCGCTCGGCATTTGACCATCGGGCTGAATTCCGTGTTCCAGGCAGTACAACTCCCAACAGGCGTTGCCAATCTGAACTCCCGCTTGACCGACGTGGATTGAAATGCATTCACGCTAACAGAAATCGATTGAAAAAAGGATTAATTTAAGACAGACGCTCGTGTATTTATATGTAATCATTTTTAAATTGATAAGAATAAAAGTGGAGCTAAACATTCAAGGCGAGATAACCTTGAACAAGACATTCCTTCTAACACTTCATGCTAACTAAAATGAGAGCAAGTAAATCCCCTGTTTTAATTTCTCCACAGATCCAATCCCCTACAAAGTGAAGAGATACGGCTTGTATTTTATTGTTTTAGGAACAAGTACATCTTATTTTTAGCGAACGACAACAAAGTAAACAACAAATACTAAATGAAGTACATCTTGTATATGGACTTTGGGCGTTGCCAGCAAGCGAGTGAGTCAATCTTTTATAATCTCCTTGCATATCTGAATAAAAAGACAACGGAAAGCGAAAATACAAGAATAAGGTTATAACAGCATGCCTCACCATTTTGAGTTCAAGCAAAGGATGAAATAAGTCTTGGATAATTCGTTGTAGTAGCGAAGGTGGCTTAACCAAAGCGACGAGGCAGAGCCGGGGAAATTCTTCGCGTTTGAAATCGAATGAGCTCAGGGACGAATGAATCCAAAGCTGCTTCCTTCCTTGTTAAATATTGATCTTAGGGGGGCACCACTTAATCTTCAAGGGGTACCCCCAACTGACTGGTGTTTATGAATAATAGATCATCTCTACAAAGTCGATGCGCGCGCACTCTAATAAATTTAATTTCCACCAACGGAAAGGATGTTTTTTTTCTATCCCATTCGATTTCCTATTGTTCCTTAATATGATACCTTATAAGGGGAGAAGTACTCTGAAACGTATAAATTTTCCATGAGCTCGCAGATGTTTGAAGATGGAGAGGCTGTGACTACTTTAATGAATTCGACCAATGAATAGACAAGATAAAGCAAATTCTCTAAAAGTCCGCACCTATAAGTACCACCTTTTGAAAGGTGCCTGGAATTACAGAAAACAGATTTATTAAAAAGGTGAAAAAGCAGAGGTATTGAAAATACAATTATCTCACGGTCGATGGCCTATGAATCCCTATCATCTTGAGAAATCCTAATTTTCCCAAATAGAAAATTGGGTACTATACTTCATTATCTTTTGTATGCTTATGCAAAATAGCACCTGAAGCTTGGATATAAAATATAAGAGAGTGGGTATAATTTTTTTGGCCATTTTTCAACTATGAACAGCATAGTTTTCTTTCGTTGTCCGTAACCTAGCCCGGGAAACTGAACAGGTTCGACTAAGATCTTTTGCCATATTTTCGCTCCAGATCTGCGCAGCAAAAGCACACTTTGTACCCTTTTTACCTTATTATCTTCAAAAATTAAATAACAGCTACTCCGGATCCGAACTGAGAATGAGAATGATTATATTCTGCTTGAGTTCTGAGCTAAATAGCCCAAGAGCTATAGTAACAAACAAAACAACGGAAGATGAAATAGAGATCGAAATTAGCTGTTAATGCTGCACGTTTTTTATGAGCCGAGATTTCGACGGAAAATAACAATGGGAATCTTCTCTTTATTGTTGGCAAAGTTAATCCCGTTCTTAATAATATGAAATTCAGTGGTAATATTTTATACCACATTGTACTTTAAAATAAAATATAAGGCCCTTAGGGCGCTGCTAATTTAAAATCAAAACCACAACTAATGACAGACGCCCATTAGTGACGTTCTGAAGTGTGACACACAATGCTTGATATACATGTGGAAAGCTGAAAGAGTAGTTTTCAAAATCCCGTGAAACACTCTGTAGCATCAGACTTTGTTCTTTGTTCTCTTTGGTATGGTTATGGAAACCACTCTAATACTAATGGTACAGATGCAGGTCATAATTCCTTTACAACATAGTGAAGAAGTGCTGCATTTTTGATAACAATTTAAATTTAATACCTCGTGTTTTACACCTGTATTAGAAGATATTGGCATTGCGATGTGCTAAGTCCAATTTGAAAAATAAACTCCACAATTCCGAGGGAAACCTGTTAGAGGAAGTATTCTTTTCCCATTATACATTGCCGAAGGCTAATCAAGATTTGATTATTATAAAGCTGGATTTCATGCCTCTCACGAAAATTCGAAATCTTCGTGACACTTTTTTGTTTTTCCTTATTTCGAGTCAAGAACGCTGCAAAAACGTCTAGCTTGGGTTTGGGATTTGTTTTTCTGTTCCGCCAGTCAATCAATCTATAAGCCAATCATCCTTGTTTCGCTTAGTGCAGTCGACTGGCTTTCTGTGGCGACGAAAACCCCAGGCCTTGACTGCACTAGGAAATAGCACCAGATTGGTCAGGATGGTGACCGACGCGCAGAAGAAAAAGCAAAATCACAGAAATCAAACCACTTTGACAATTCACAGTGCGAAACAACGGTTTCGACTTTTAATATACCCTGCCAATGACCCTACATATCAAGACTTATTTGTTTTTTGTTTGTGTTTCTTTTCTTTCGGCAAAAGGGCCTGGTGACAAGACTGAAAAACCACAGGCACCCCGCTACATTCGTAAAGAAACGAGAGAACTGCATTCTTGATAGGGGGCTATTGATTTGATCGGGCTAGCACATGATCGATATTTTGTCAAATAAGGGTTAGGGGCTCAAAAAATATAATGAGTCTATTTCTGGTCTATGTTGATGGCATGTCATTGAGATTAAAACGAAAACTGTGGCCTGATAGCTCGATAATTTTGTCTACTTTGATAGTCCCGTAGAGGTACAACTCTAGTCATCAAACATGTGTGGATCTATTTCCATGAAAACCATAATTTCGTGAAATTTGTAAAACATCCAGGAAGACAAAGCCGGTCATTGTTCTCGTCATACAATTCATATTAACTTTATTCAGAGCAACTTACAATATATGCTATACGTATTGCCTGGTTTATTTTTCTCATTATTATACATTGTATACTTTACTTTGGGAATCACGCAATTTGAAGGCCTGCAAGAATCAGTTTTCTGTAAACTTTGTTCATCGCGAAATCACTTTTTTACTGAATAATGTATAATAAAACAATTTAATCGAATTCGGTTTTTGTGATATCCGGAACAAACAATGCCTCGCCAAGTGGAATCAGGCTCGGCCCCCTAACGGCCTCGCCTGATTCACCTTAATAATTGTCTCGACATTGCCGCGGTTTATTTCAGATATCACAGAAACCTTATCCAATAACTACTTATTGTCAGCAAGTCAAGGAGGTAAGAGGGTTGTAGTGACGATGGGAAAGTGATTTATCGGAAGGAACAACCAAATAGGCGAAGGAAAAAAAGAACAATCGCTTCTGACAATTGTAGTGCAAAGACGGGATAAGGGACAAAATGTTTCTTGCAGTTTCTAGAGCTAAAAGCTAGTATTCATCATCATCCTCTTGCTCCTCGTCAATTGTATCTATACCCACTTCCTCGTAATCCTTCTCCAATGCAGCCAGATCCTCACGAGCCTCGGAGAACTCTCCCTCCTCCATACCCTCGCCTACAAACCAATGCACAAACGCACGCTTCGCATACATCAGGTCGAACTTGTGATCCAGACGAGCCCAGGCCTCAGCAATAGCAGTGGTGTTACTCAACATGCACACAGCACGCTGTACTTTGGCCAGGTCACCGCCAGGAACAACTGTGGGTGGCTGGTAGTTGATGCCAACTTTGAACCCTGTGGGACACCAGTCCACAAACTGGATGCTTCTCTTGGTCTTGATGTTGGCAATGGCTGCATTCACATCCTTGGGAACAACATCACCACGGAACAGCAAGCAGCAGGCCATGTACTTGCCATGACGAGGGTCACACTTCACCATCTGGTTGGCGGGCTCGAAGCACGAATTCGTCAACTCAGCTACAGTCAGCTGCTCGTGGTAGGCCTTCTCAGCAGAGATGACTGGTGCATAAGTGGCAAGAGGGAAGTGGATACGTGGGTACGGCACCAAGTTGGTCTGGAACTCAGTCAAATCCACATTCAGAGCGCCATCAAAACGCAGAGAAGCGGTAATGGACGACACAATTTGGCCGATGAGTCGATTCAAGTTGGTGTAAGTCGGTCGCTCGATGTCGAGATTGCGTCGACAGATGTCGTAGATGGCCTCATTATCCACCATAAAGGCGCAGTCAGAGTGCTCTAGGGTGGTGTGAGTGGTCAGGATAGAGTTGTATGGCTCGACTACAGCTGTTGAGATCTGAGGGGCGGGGTACACGGCAAACTCGAGCTTGGATTTCTTTCCATAGTCCACCGAGAGGCGCTCCATGAGGAGGGAAGAGAATCCGGAGCCGGTCCCTCCACCGAATGAGTGGAAGATCAGGAAACCTTGTAGACCGCTACAATGATCAGCCTGAAAGAGAAAGATAACATTTGATGAGTTTCATTGTTCAGGCTTCCGTCAATCAAACCTCACGCATGTTTTTCTGAGTTTGGTTTGCATTTTACAGAGAAAAATTGTGTTTTGAAGCCTAGCTAGCCTTTATGAGATCACAAGATCTACCAAAGCGTGTGTGAAATCACCGAGAGTTGTTTACTCGTTTGATTGACGGAAGCCAAACCGTGGTTTCTTGGTCGATGTAGAGTTCGCAGAATTATGAAAATCGCAGTAACATGAAATATTGTGGCTTGAAAGGAAATCTATAGGTTTCTAAAACCGAATGACATGAACGCTGTACAGCGACAGCAGACGTGTGCTCTTCTGTGACCTGAACAAGGTATTACAAACAAGAGCAAACAGATCTGAAACTGTGTCATGAGTTACAATTGTGAATCTTTGTTTGAAAATTTAGGTGATCTGTCAGAATCTCGAGAAGGGGAGCTACTGTGACTTTCTTAGAAGGTGAGGTACATAAAGTAATTGACTAAAATGGAATATGGCTGCAGAATGTGAAAGAATGACATTTTTTTGCAGGGAAAAGTTGAAGGGAAGAGGGAGTTTAAGAAAGAAGAGGGCCGAGTTAAAGAAAGGGTATGCGATCAGGTAAATGCCATATGTTATTCTGCCTTTTGGAATGGGCCAGATGGACTGCTATAGTCGTGCGCCAGGGTTTGTAGCTGCTCACCAGTTTTCGCATTCTGTCAAGTACTTGGTCAATATGCTCCTTTCCCACGGTGTAGTGTCCGCGAGCATAATTATTAGCGGCATCCTCCTTGCCAGTGATCAGTTGCTCGGGGTGGAAGAGCTGGCGATAGGTTCCAGTACGAATCTCGTCTGCAAAATAACAGAAAAACGTATATTTTTTTGGCACAGGCTGGGCTTATGACTCGACTCGGAAAGCCATTTAGCGACAATGACTACTTAACAATTAGACCTCATCTTAAAAATATAAATACTAGTAAAAAGTTAAAAATACCACTAAATGTGGCGAAGAAATAGCAAGCTACAGTGCTTACTCGTCTTTAAGACAGATACACCCTGGAGGCTTTGGACTGTGCACATCCTTTTCCCAGGGGGGTACTCGCATATAAAAATGACGGGGAGGTCCGACGGAGCTCCAATTTCATACCCAAAAAATACCTGAGCCCTAAATTTGATACCCCCAAAAATACCTGCTCCCAACATCTGATAACCCCCAAAATACCCAACTTTTTTAGCCTACACATAATGCCCGTCCCATTATGTTTTTCCATATGAAATAGCTTCAGCGTAAGGCAGTATCTTGATGATCAACTATCCTGTCACAAGTTTCAACCCCCACAAAATAATAACCGCAGATTTTTAACTCCCAAAAAAATACCTCGCAGAATTTTCAACCCAGAAAAATACTTTTACTACAAATTTCATACCCAAAAAAATACGTCGGACCCCGCGTCATTTTTATATTCGAGTACCCCCCTGGGGTCCTTTTGTTACGAGTGCGCATAACTCATGGGCGGCCATAAGTATCAAGAGCTCTTCAGAGACAAAACAGTACTGTCCTGACTCATCAAAGAACTATTTGCTAAGAGTCACTGATGCAGCGCATTTCACATTATTTATAGCATAAAGGCGGTTAACTAGACCGCTGTGGCTCCTACTCAGAAATGCTCTCTTACAATTGAACCTCAGCCTTTTAAAACAATAGAAAAACAGTTATTATTACAAAAACATTAATTTTTGTTTGAGGCTGAGAAAATTCCGAATGTTCTTAATTTTTAGCCAATTTGAGCCTCAAGTCTTAAAAAAAATAAAAAAAAACCATGAAGACCCCCAAGAAGCCCCAAGACAACCAAGAGTTATGTAAATAACACAGAACTGTGCGAAAATGAAACTTTTTCTGTAAATACAGTACCCTACATGTGTAATGGACCTTACGTAAAATGCAAATGTACATGAAAAGTATCTTGTGGATATTTTGCTCTGAAACCGAAATCAAAAACATTGTACAAAATAAAATGCTCTTATGCTGGTTTCAGCCTGATTTATACTCTTGTGTGTTCATATATTTTTGCCAAATCCCAGTTTCCAGTTTCAAATTATTAACGATGTTCCCCCGTTCTACTTACCCACAACTGTTGGTTCAAGGTCCACAAACACAGCCCGGGGGACATGCTTCCCAGCTCCGGTCTCGCTGAAGAAAGTGTTGAACGAATCATCGCCGTAACCTAGAGTCTTATCACTCGGCATTTGACCATCGGGCTGAATTCCGTGTTCCAGACAGTACAACTCCCAACAAGCATTGCCCATTTGGACACCAGCTTGGCCAACGTGCACGGAGATACATTCACGCTGAAAAGGTGACGAGATTTTACACATGCGAAAAAGAACGTAGCGAGCACTCAGGACAAGCAGTATATTGGGGAAAATAAAATAAGAGGGGCAATTACAGCAAAAAGATATGAAATAATTGGCGAATCACTGGCGAAACTCAGAGATTTGTTACCTGTGTAGACACTGACTCGATAATTAAAATTTTGTTACGTTTTCGTAACACACTGTTAACCTTTTTGATGTAAAAAAAACAATTTAAAGAAATGAAATGCAAATTCTTATTACTCAGTTAGTAGACTGCTTCAGCAAATAAGTCCAAATCACTAGTTAGATAGCCCAACAAATATACCGCGTCAATTTATATAAATGTTTGCCAGTTGCCAAAAATATATTGAGATAACTGTCTACATAAATAATTATAAAATACTAACGATGAAAATAACCTACCATGTTGCTTCCTTTCTCGTGTAATCGAAGATTTATGGGTCTTCTAAAGTTTGGAAAATTTTACTCTGCAGAAAGTTACGAAGCAGAGGTCCTTCTTGATCAGAACAGGAACTTGCTGACAACTCAACTGATTTATCCAGCCTTGAGTTTCGTATACACGTCTCATATTGACATATGGGTGTGTTCTCACCAGCCAATCAGAAACCGTTAGAATCTTTCTAGAGCTCGCGATTTGCAACTTAATTACCCAATATTGCTTCTGATATTGCAACTTGTCACGATTCAATTGGATGACTAAGTCTGTGAATATATTTATGTATATATATTCACCTAAAATGCGCTTGTCAAAATTTGTTAAATTTTCCTTGTCATTTCAAGAAACTAATAGAAATCAATACTAAAATATTTAAAATATAGAATACTGCTTCCCCCGTACGTTTGCTGTATTTGCACTGCATCTGTGGTTCTCATTATTCATAACTTTCCACCTGTGCATTTCGGTGGGCCGTCAGCCAAAACGTCTAAACACCTCAGGTTTTTTTGGCAATTAGTTAATGTTTGGATATTTGAATTTGACCAGCGTTCCATAATGGACAATTATATTGTCGTTTAAAACTTTAATTGACGACGCATTCTGAACGTTGTTTTGGATTGAAAATTATAACCTGGAGTTCGCAGAATTACGAAAACCGCAGTAAAAAAAGTAAACACCCGCATATCAGAGCAAATGGATTAAGAACATGAGGCTGAAATTTATCATTTTAGATACCTGTTTTATAAAAACCTTTACAACTTATATATAGAAGTTCTATTGAGGCTGACCTAGAATGGGCTGTTCTTATATGCGGGTGTTTATTGACTGTACTGTACTCCGAGTTTGTCACTTTTGAATTAGGCCAAAGTCAATCCTTGCAGTTCTTATTGAAATCGAGATTACTTCCCACGCAGATTAAAATAATCGACTCACACGAGGATGGCAAATGGCTATTATAAACACTTAATGGCTTTCTACACTTCGTGACTCCATTAGGGTTTTTGATTGGTTGACTGACTTTCAAAGTGCCTCTGGAAGGTTAAAGCATTACCATTGTCATGTGGACAGCATCCTTTTTTGGTGGAATGGAACCAACTCTGTGCTTCAGCGAAATATTTATTATAGCATTTGATACTTCTACCTTGTGCGGGGTCACCCCCTTGAAACAGATCTTGTAAAATTGTTGCTCTGTGACAACGAAGGCGTGACGGGGAAAACTGGGGGAGGGGAGTGCAGAAACCAAAAACTCGAGTATTTTTCAACTACGTCAACAAAGGAAGCCAAGAAATAAGGTTTATAGCAAAGCTTGTTTTGTTTGGTATTTCTATATTCCAGTGTCATATGACGCTTTACAAACCTTTTCCCAAAACCTCTTTAATTCTCGAGGAAGAAAAAGCCTTGCATCGTTTGATAAAGCCTGGATCGTTGCTCTAACCAGAGTAAAAAAAATAACAATTTTTTTCGAGGGAGACTCGGTTTGTGCCCACGGTAATATGGAAAGTCTATTTTTCTCATTTCAAATCGATTATCGAATCTAACAACATACGTTTTTTTTTGTCGTGGGAATAAGCAGTACAGTATAGCATTTTGCAAATTATAATGTGGACAATAAACCCTCCAGGCAACAATATGAATGATGGCTCTGAAACTTCTTACGTCAATAATCGTGTTAATGGACTTAAAAGCGTCTCATCACTCCCTAAGAGGTCCCTTGGTCAGTCCGCATGAGCATGATCCAAGCCGTTCATTTAGAGCTGTCATCGAGAGTATACTATTTCTGGCCACCAATAACTGGAAAGGCTGGTTTTCATATGTCGGGACTGTCGGGAATGATCGGCGACGGCTTGTTTCCCGTCCGTCCCAGTCAGTTCCCGACATATGAAAACACGGCTTCGCGGACGATCGGAGACGTCGGAGATCGTCTGGATGCGATCGGGAAAATAGAAACCGTTTCTATTTTCCCGATCGCATCCCAGTCAATCGCCGATGTCGCCGACAATTCCCGATATGTGTTTCCATAAAACTGGGATCGACGGGGATGGTCGGGAAACCACGGTCGCCGATCGTTCCCGACGCATCTCGACATATGAAAACCAGTCTTTAATTTAATCATTCAGGGAATTAAGCTGGAAACACGTATCTGGACGACGGACAGGAACCGGAAATCGAGGTTTTCTTTCCATCTAGAGAATTTTCACACTAACACGTTTGTGAGGTAAAACAGGTACGTTTACATTTAATGTTGAACTTCCGGTTGCCGTCCGTTTGGAAACATGATTGCTTAATTTTCCCATCACCACCATAGAGGCTGTAGCGGAAGCTATCCCTGTCAGGCGCGACCCAAATCCTGCACCACATAAACCTCAACATCATCCTCGGCGTCATCAACACACCCACTGTCATCATAATCATTATCAACGTCCTTATTAACATCATCATTACCAAGGAACTGGTAACTCATTAACATGGATACAAAATGTGAAAGCGACTGGTCTATTTTACAGCTTTATTTACCATAAAATCGACACATTTATTTTTTAACTTTTCCCTCCGTTAAAATCATGAAATGATTAGTACTCTTCTTCTTCCTCCTCTTGTTCTTCATCCACAGATTCCACTCCCACCTCTTCATAATCCTTCTCCAGAGCAGCCAGATCCTCACGAGCCTCAGAGAACTCTCCCTCCTCCAACCCTCACCCACGTACCAATGCACAAATGCACGCTTGGCATACATCAGGTCAAACTTGTGATCCAGACGAGCCCAGGCCTCAGCAATAGCAGTGGTGTTGCTCAACATGCACACTGCACGCTGTACTTTAGCCAGGTCACCACCAGGAACAACTGTGGGTGGCTGGTAGTTGATGCCAACTTTGAACCCTGTGGGACACCAGTCCACAAACTGGATACTTCTCTTGGTCTTGATGGTTGCTATCGCAGCGTTGACATCTTTAGGCACTACGTCACCCCGGTACAGCAAGCAGCAGGCCATGTACTTGCCATGACGAGGGTCACACTTCACCATCTGGTTGGCTGGCTCAAAGCAGGAGTTGGTGATCTCAGCTACGGTCAACTGCTCGTGGTAGGCCTTCTCAGCAGAGATGACTGGTGCATAAGTGGCAAGAGGGAAGTGGATACGTGGGTACGGCACCAAGTTGGTCTGGAACTCAGTCAGATCCACATTCAGGGCGCCATCAAAACGCAGAGAAGCGGTGATGGATGACACAATTTGGCCGATGAGTCGATTCAAGTTGGTGTAAGACGGTCGCTCGATGTCGAGATTGCGTCGACAGATGTCGTAGATGGCTTCATTATCCACCATAAAGGCGCAGTCAGAGTGCTCTAGGGTGGTGTGAGTGGTCAGGATAGAGTTGTATGGCTCGACTACAGCTGTTGAGATCTGAGGGGCGGGGTACACGGCAAACTCGAGCTTGGATTTCTTTCCATAGTCCACCGAGAGCCGCTCCATGAGGAGGGAGGAGAACCCGGAACCGGTCCCGCCACCGAATGATGGAAGATCAGGAAACCTTGTAGACCCGTGCATTGGTCGGCCTGTTAAAAGATACGAAATCTTTATCAGGGAAGATCGATAAGAACGTGACGGAGACTAAAGTGTAACGAGGACTACTTAGTGTCTTTTAAAATGCGGTAAATATATATTTTCAAGCATATTTATATATGCTTTTGAGCATATTTTTCAAGCATATTTTATATTTTTTTTTCAGGTGCCTAGTCACCGTTGCAGGCTGTAGCTGAACCTGAACAGTTTTTAAAAGTTTCCATCCAGTTTTCAAACGCGCACTGACCAAGTTTGTTAAAATGCTTCCACTACCTACCAGTTTCCTAAGTCTGTCCAAGACTTGGTCGATCTGTTCCTTCCCGACAGTGTAGTGCCCGCGAGCATAGTTGTTAGCGGCATCCTCCTTACCGCTAATCAGTTGCTCAGGATGGAAAAGCTGGCGATATGTACCGGTACGAACTTCATCTAAGAGATTAATAAATAAGAGAAGAGCGTTGATCCTTTTCTCAGTATTATTTTTCGGAGAGCTGTTGACTGTTCATGGCGGTAGCAGGGAATACACTTCTGGCCCTCCCTCCAATACAGTATACTTGCGTTTCTTCATAAAAATGCATAAATATTTGTAACGGTTTAACAATGTGAAATCATTGACTCAATAACTTCATTTGAAGTAAAAAATGCCAAAGGATTTTTTTAAAACTACCTCCAGTTTTACTTAGCTCTACAACATAAGAGAGTATTTAACCATTATCCTGCGAGATTGCGCAGAATATCGTCTGATACTTAGCCGACGAGGGACGAAAATCAGACGATATTCTGCAAAATCGAGCAGGATAATGGTTTTATTATTCAGCACATCGATAGCACAAAAAAATGACTTTTGTGTACTATTTACGAGCTCAAAACATTATATTTTCCTCAGAGACGGATATCGCAGGATAGCTGTCATGTACAAAAGGCAGCTATTGGCGTTCCAATGACCATATTTGGGCAGTGCATCGATGTGCTGAATAATAATATTGAATAGCTGAGGATCATTTCGAGATACGGGACCAATCAGTGCGCGTATGCGTATTGCTATCATCTGATTATGAAGAAAAGACATTCGACAGTTTATCTTACTCAATGGCGATACTCCAAATATGTTATTTGCACACGTCCAATATTTGCTTTTTCTAGCGTAAACCAGAAATTTGCATTTTCTGACCGTTAAGTACTTCATTTCGGCGCCAAAGATACAGTTATCAATAAAACCAAAGCAATCCATAGAATTGTCTCTGTTAATATTGAATATAAAATCTTGAAAACTGAAAGCGTGTACCTGCGCTATTGTTATGCGTCGTACGAAGTGTTTGTTTTTATTATCAAAATAATATTATAACTGTATCAATTGTTTACTCATCAATTTAAGTACTAGTGTTGCTTTAGCTGCTTCGTTTCATTCGCTTTTAGAAGAGCATACGAGTGAAAACTCCATCCATATACTATCTAAAACTGGACAACCGCTAACACTCGGCTTGCCAAACACGATGAAAACTTACCGACTACTGTTGGCTCCAAATCACAAACACAGCTCGCGGCACGTGTTTCCCAGCTCCAGTCTCGCTGAAGAAAGTATTGAACGAGTCGTCGCCTCCTCCGAGTGTCTTGTCGCTCGGCATTTGACCATCGGGCTGAATTCCGTGTTCCAGACAGTACAACTCCCAACAGGCGTTGCCCATTTGGACACCAGCTTGGCCAACGTGTACGGAAATACATTCACGCTGAAAGGTGATCAGGTTTTACACAAGCGAAAGGGAAAAGAACAACGAACACGAAGGGAAAGCAGTACATTGGGAAAAATAGAATAGTATAAATAAGGATGAAAGAAGCATTGCTTTGCAGTGCTTCGTTGTTTCATGAATTGTGTTTATGTGGTTTGAAAATGGTTTTTGTGATCCCTAGCTCCTTAGAGTGGTTCGAGTTTTAAGTCAATTTAAGAGACGAGTTTACGTTTTCGATTTTCAAGAAACCAAACAAGCAAAAACCTTCCGCCCACGACTTACCATTTTGTAGAATTTGATAAGCTGTTTCGAAGAAGAAAGAGATTTCAGTTTTTCACCGGTTTACTCTGAACGCAACGACACAGAGCTATCTTTACCAGCGCAGTGGATCGAGTCTGAAGCTAGCGAATCGGTAAGTTCTTCATATAAAACATGCAATTTCCACCTGTCAATTATATACAGGTGCCAGATTAACAATCAGAAGATCCCATGAAACTCGCCTGGGGGCTTAAGTGACAAGCAACATCAATATTATTGATGGGCTTTTTAGAATTTTCCAGCAGGTGCTGTTTCGAAGAGAGGTGCTTCATGTTTGAAATTTGTTGGGAAAAACTAAAAAGGCGCCAGGTTTTCGTGAATTTATAAGTGAGTTTGCTAGCAGCGAAACGTACATTTTAGCACGAAGGCCGTATTGCACCCCTTGCAGAAACTCCATTTCAGACTGTTTGTTCTTACCGTCTTCAAGACGATCTTGATAAAGCTCGTCAATAAAACCTTACACTTAACAGAGAAAACACTATACCCCCATGGTTAGATGATGTTATTGGCATATTATAAATGCATACACAAACATAAAAAATATACATATCAAGACACATAATAAACATAGCTATATAAATTTTCAAGGAACAGTATGCGCCCAGACCGCAGTTATCTGGGTAGAAGATATTGAATGGGCTCATTGTTTGAGCACGCGCGTTACTAGCTAACTACTGGACATTACTAGCTTGAAACAAGCTCCATTTTGTATAAATTAGTAGTCAAAACAGTGGGTTCATCAAAAATAGGATATTTTGTTTCTACCCAACTACCTACGGGGTCTAGACCCCGGTCTGGACGCGGAGTCCTGAGCCCTCACATGGCCGTCAACCGTTCTTGAAATAGCTGGCATGCATTTCGTTGATATAAAAGAGATACGGAGTGAAAAAAAACATTTACCACAATCTTATATCGTCTTTTATGTTTTTCCTAGAGGGCACAGTAACGAATTCTGCATTCTGATTGGTTCTTAGAGCGCGCGCGCGGTGGCAATATTTTATTATCTCTGACCCTAGGTCACGGTAACCATTTGCGCGCGCTCAGTGTTTCCATCGAAGAAATCAAATTTTATAGTTGGAAAAAATAAAGTTATTTACCGGCTTTAGGCCGGTCCGTATAGGGAAAACTTGTGACCTCGGCCTGGGAAATGTCAACATTGTCCAGCCCTCGGTCAACATTGTCCAGCCCTCGGTCACAGTTTTTCCCTGTACGGACCTCCCAGCCGGTAAATAACATATATATCTTTCGGCGTGCTGAATTCTATCAAAAGCGGTTAAACAGACGGGGCCACAGAATTCTATTTAAATATACCTGTTTTGAAAAAGCTACATCGTGTTGTCCGTGCTCTTCCAAAGAGACTAGACCAGAGTATTCCTGCATCGGTGAATACAGCAAAAATGTAATAAATAAAAATAGACAAGGAAAAAGAAATGCGCTTTTAATAATCAAGACGGTGGATATTTTGGACACCAGCGTTGTACCCACGGTTACATAAAATTAAATAGCCGTGAAAGTGTTTATTTAGTATTAGTATATACCAAATCAGTGAATAGTGATTTTCACGTACTCTGATTGGTTCCTGATATAGATATCCAACACTTTTTACTGTTTTGAGAAAACTCTCAAAATGGCGGCTCGTTTCGCGAGCGATTATACTGCGTTTTCAATCTTAATCCACCTTATTTTATTCTACTGGGTCCGGTTGCTCGAAAGTGGTTTAGCACAAATCCAGTCCAGGATTAATTACCATGGTGACTCGATGGTTTTGTTCAGAACTAAACCTGGTTTAAATTTAATCCACCTTTGAACAACCCACACCTGATTTGGTATATACTAAACAAGGGTGGATATATACCTCTCCTATATTCACCTCCCCTTCGGGGGATAGTTGATTAAAGCAGTGGCGGATCCAGGATGTTACTAAAGGGGGTTCCGTTTCTTATTCGCTCCTTCGGAGACTGATACGGGTAATGTATTATGTAGAACCAAGAGTGGATTAACAAGAGTTAGAATCTTTCGTACAGTGTTTGTCCACATCAGTCAGAAAAGTGTCTATTTTTAGATTTGAATTTCGCGCGCGAAAGTATTCGAATGTTCAGGTTCGAATGCTCGTATACCCAATACACAACAAATAGAGAATATCCTACCTTATCTTTGCGACTTTTAAAGGTTTTTCGATTGATCTGCGATTAAATTTTAGGCTGGATCTCACAACTGTTTGCGTGGCGAGAAAGTGGGAACCCTGTGGATGACGAATTTTCGCGGGAATCCTATGTTCTAAAAATAGACACTTTTCTGACTGTGATTCGGGCGTACATAGTAAATATGGAAACTCTTGGTAATCCACTCTTGGTAGAACGCGTCCGCGAGCGGTCTGGATATCACAATAACATGCTCATTGTTCTGATGCTCAAGGGGGTTCAGCGGAACCCTTCTGGATCCGCCACTGCTAAGTAACGTGACGAGCTAAAATATAACAGACAAACTAATTACTATCTAGATGCAGATTTATTCAATCAATTATTGCTCCATACATGAGGTGACTATTCTGGTGCATAATCGGCATAATGCAAGCGAAAGTTATTATATAGCATATTATTAGGGATGGACCAGTAAATTTAATATAGGGGTTAGAAAGGGGACGAATTATTTTTCTGGCTTGCAGGATATTTTTCTCTCTGTAGGTAGTGCACAATTTGCATATTGTGTTAAAAAAATCGTGTTATATATTTAATATAATTATCAAGGCTGGCATGTGCTCACAATTTTTTCAGCATTATCTTATAACATGGCCTGTCCCTCAGGTCCTATCGGAACGGGGTTCTTTTATAATTTATGTCTTACAAGGTGCCAGTAAAACTAAATTTGAGAGATCTTTTCTGTCCCCCCTCCCCCAAAAAATCTCTTTTTTTCTAGGATTGGAAATTTACACATTGAGATACATAGACATTCGCGCGCTGGCATCATTTTTGCTTTGGTAATGGTTGCCGTTGGAAACCCAAAAACGTATCTTTTTGGAAATTAATGCAAATCAATAAGTCTTTTAGACCTTTCAAACTGCCTTGCTTTGCCTAAAATTGCTACCGTGTCAAATTTTTAAACTAATTTTTAAATATCGTTGCCTAGTTTTAATGCTAATTAAAATAGTATTCCTCTTGTTGCTCTTCTTGCTCGACTTCAGTATCAAGGCCAATTTCTTCATAATCTTTCTCAAGAACCGCTAAGTCTTCGCGTGCCTCAGAGAACTCTCCCTCCTCCATACCCTCGCCAACGAACCAATGCACAAACGCACGCTTGGCATACATCAGGTCAAACTTGTGATCCAGACGAGCCCAGGCCTCAGCAATAGCAGTGGTGTTGCTCAACATGCACACTGCACGCTGTACTTTAGCCAGGTCACCACCAGGAACAATTGTGGGTGGCTGGTAGTTGATGCCAACTTTGAACCCTGTGGGACACCAGTCTACAAACTGGATGGTTCTCTTGGTCTTTATTTCGGCAATGGCAGCGTTGACATCCTTTGGTACAACATCGCCCCGGTACAGCAAGCAGCATGCCATGTATTTGCCATGACGCGGGTCACACTTAACCATCTGGTTGGCTGGTTCAAAGCAGGCGTTGGTCATGTCGGCTACGGTCAACTGCTCGTGGTAGGCCTTCTCAGTAGAGATGACTGGTGCATAAGTGGCAAGAGGGAAGTGGATACGTGGGTACGGCACCAAGTTGGTCTGGAACTCAGTCAGATCCACATTCAGAGCGCCATCAAAACGCAGAGAGGCGGTGATGGATGACACGATTTGGCCGATGAGTCGGTTCAAGTTGTGGTATGTCGGTCGCTCGATGTCGAGATTGTTTCGACAGATGTCGAAGATGGCCTCATTGTCAACAAGAAAGGAGACATCGGAGTGTTCCAGTGTGCTATGTGTTGTCATGACTGCATTGTAGGGTTCTACGATAGCGGTCGACACTCGAGGAGACGGGTAAACGGCGAACTCCAGTTTGGATTTCTTGCCATAGTCCACCGAGAGTCTTTCCATGAGGAGGGAGGAAAACCCGGAACCGGTCCCTCCACCAAAAGACTTGAAGACCAGGAATCCCTGGAGACCAGTGCATTGGTCTGCCTGCAAAGTTAAATTGCATCGAAATTACATTATTTATCGTATTCATAATCCGGCAAATTCTGTTCGATACGGCAAAATATATCAGGAAAGTTTGGTCAAGGCTAAACATGCTGCATCCTAAATCAATGTTGTACCTGTTCCAATTATTCAATTCTACCTTCCTCTCGCACACAACGCACAACTATCAATTCAAATTTGGCTAAAGTGTAGAGCGGATTTCATATCAGATGAGTATTGAATTATTTGCAAAAACAAAAACAATTATTTTCGTGTTTTGTTGTGTCACAAAAAGTCGAATTGCTTCCCCTCTTGATTGGTTTGTTGTTGAATGGGTTTCGTTTCTGATTGGTTTGTTGTTGAATGGGTTTCGTTTCTGATTGGTTGGTTGTTGGATGGGTTTCGTTTCTGATTGGTTGGTTGTTGAATGGGTTTCGTTTCTGATTGGTTGGTTGTTGAATGGGTTTCGTTTCTGATTGGTTGGTTGTTGAATGGGTTTCGTTTCTGATTGGCTAAGCGCATTTACGTTGCGTTTAGTTTTCTGCACTCCTAAAATCCACACAGTAAAATCCCACCTAAAGTATAACTATAACACTTCTTCAGCTGTGTTCGACCATAGTTTCTATAGAGGAATGGTTAGGAAACCTGACACCCTGTTATTGTATATCTCTTTGTTCGCTTTTTCAGAGGAATCCTTTTGTTTGTGCAGGGTCACGGTACATAAGTACCAAAATTCAGGCAGTAATACTCAGTGTACATTTAGACATGCATGTTAGATGCAGCTTGAAACAAAAGATTTTGCAGGGTCAATATCACGTGTTAGTATCATCCAACTAGTGGACTATTGCCAATGCTGCATTCTGATTGGCTACGCTACTAGGGGACTATTCTCAATAGACCTCTAGTAGCGAAAGAGCCGATTTTGAACATGAAAAGAATGGCGGCCGCTCTTCGTTTTGTCGAGGTTTCTCGTGATTTGTTTGGCTTGCGGCCTCATGGGCTATTGACCCGTAGCCCTTTCGGCCTCGAGGTCTAATTGTTAAATAGCCCCTCTCAATATGAAGCCCATGTTATTGTGTTAACCCTTTGAAGTTTGCCGGGCCTTTCCAACCATTACACTCCATTAACTTGGGTTCGACATGAAATATTTCTCACCAGTTTTCGAATCGAATCCAAGACTTGATCAATGTGCCCCTTTCCAACTGTGAAGTGCCCGCGAGCATAGTTGTTAGCGGCATCCTCTTTACCAGTAATCATTTGATCAGGGTGGAAGAGCTGACGGTAGGTTCCAGTGCGAATCTCGTCTGCAAAAAATAACAAACTATATCAAACCGGCAATGCCCCAACGAAAATTGTTTTTAACTCCACACGGCCAAATCCATATTTGGAATCATTGAACTTATAAGGAAGAAACACAAGACCCCCTTTTGATAAGAATTTTGGCGAAAGTTGACAAGAAAATGGTGAAATTTCGAATGGAAACTTGCAGAAATTACATAGACTCGAATTTTGGTAACCAGGCTAGATAACCCACGGGTAGCCCGTGCGGCTCGACCGAGTCCTCTCAAGTGCAAAAACGAGAACGATTCATTGATGTAACAGGGTCTGGATGGGGTTAACCGACTAGCGACAAACGGCCTAAAAAATAACCGACTACCGACAAAACGGGGAAAAAGTTACTGACTACCGACAAAAATATTTACTGACTACCGACATTTTAATATTGCCCGTATTATAAACTCTTCATTTCTATCGTCAACATACATAAATCCTAATTTATATTCGAACTCGACTATCTACGAACTCGACTATCTACTACCCGAACGCTTCTATATAAAGCCCTGGCCAAATTGCAAACGAAACGCAAGTTCACAACCTTGTTCCCAGGGTCTTGTGGGTAATTTTCAAGATGGCGGTTGGTCGAGCACAAGACCCTGGGGGAGGCCGAGTCACATGACCACTGTTTGAAGACTTGGGAATGAGGTTGTCCTTTGTTTCAAAACGGTCATATGTGACTCAGCCACCCCCAAAGTCTTCTTCCGAGTCAACCGCCAATTTGAAAAACGACCGAGAAGACCCTGGGGACGAGGTTGGCAAGTTTACACACGTCGATGCAAGTTGTGACTTGCACAGACTTTTGTTCACTTGCGTTGAGGTGGCCAAACGAGGATGCAAGTTTTGATCAAGTTAGGGGCCGACCATTGACTTTTAAAAATATATATATATTCTGCAAGGTACGTTCCCCAGAAAAAAAAATTATGCAAAAGCAGAAGAGTAAAAGACAAAATTCTGCGATTGTGCACCCTGCATGCGGTAACTTCACATGCTAGGCTTCGCGCGCAAAAGAGTTTAAGTAATCATCCATGCAAGAACTAGGCAAACCTCCATTGTTCTACGGCGTTGGAGGTTCCCTACGTGGAATATGTCCTATTTTTTTACCACAGAAATTTATCATGACTAATGACATAATAAAAGTGAAAATTTGATAGATTTCGACTTGCTTTGAGAAAATATGGCAACAAAAAGTTTCTAGACCAATCAAATTAGGGACCGGTCATTTTTTATGTCGGAGAGGGGGGTGGAGGAGAAAATACCTGTGATCCAAAAAAATTTCAAGAACCCCACCTGATAGCATTGATTGTTTTCGGGAGCCCCCCCTCTGATAGACTGAAACATTTCAGGACCCCCCTTCCCCTCCATCCATGTCAGTCAAAATGATTCAAACAGGTCCTGAAGGGGGTCCAAATCCCATTTCTCAGTGTAAAAGTTTCGCAAGATCCCAGTCCTGAAGTTTTCCCAGTCAAAGTTTTCCAAATCCCAGCGTTAAAAAGTGACTTTTAGACATGTGTACAGAGTGTTTGTATTGCAGTCGTAGGGCAAAATTTTAAAAGCAGTTCACAATTTTTTAAAGCCACTCTTTTTACAGACATTGATATTTCATTGTTGGTTCAGTTAAAAGCAAATTAACCCATTTCTAGTTCTATTGGCCAAATCCCAGTGACTCCAATCCCATTTCCAAGCCTAACATAAGGTCTCCCACAATGGCTATCATGGCAAGTCACTAAAACCTCCCCCTTCTGAAGGCAGTATCTGGGTCTCTTACAATGATCAGGAGTGTTAAGATTGAGTAGATGGGGAGCGCGTAGCGCGAGCCGAAATTTTTTTTAGACTTTTTGCTGATATAGACAAAATAATTGTTTCTCAAGACCCCCCTTAACTGCCATTTTCGCCTTTCAAGACCCCCCTTGTGTTCGCTTAAAAAATTTCAGGGCCCCCATTTTCTCCTCCTTTAGACTTTTTGCTGATATAGACAAAATAATTGTTTCTCAAGACCCCCCTTAACTGCCATTTTCGCCTTTCAAGACCCCCCTTGTGTTCGCTTAAAAAATTTCAGGGCCCCCCATTTTCTCCACCCCCCCCCCCCCCCCCCCCCCCCCCTCCCTCCCCCTCCGACTTTAATAATGACCGGTCCCTCCCCTCCGACTTAAATAATGACCGGTCCCTTAAAGAAGAACAAAGGAGTGAGAATCAGCATTTTACGCTAGGTTCCCCACGTACAAAGTCTTTGAAAATTGCATGTCCTGTTTGTGAGTACCACAAGTGCTTATGTCTCCCTAAAAATCCTCAGACAACTTTTTCTAGCATAGTGATTTTTACTGATTTTTATGTCTAAGCCAATGAAATTGCCTATATTTTCAATAGAAATTAATTGCATTCCAGCGTGCTTGGCCGTTGGCTTGCCTAGTTCTTATACGGACCATTACTTAATCAACTTTCCCTACAAGCTTCCTTGGGTTTTTATTACCGTGCCCCCCGGTTTCTGGGAGGTTTGCAACGGCCCTGGTTTACTCCCGTGTAGCTTATCATTGTGTGAGTGAGAGCTGCAGAAATGAGTGCTGAAAAGGCTAGGACATTTCTCTCTTTTTATTGTTGAGATATACTAAAATAGTTTATATTCGATGGCAAAAAGAAACATAAAACACGGGATAACAGATACTAACGTCTCCAAAACATATAGACTTTTTTCATTTCAAATGTTTCTCCTTCTGTTACAGTAATTCTGCCAATCTGTTTGCAGCAGCCATCTTGAAAAAGATCTCTCACACTTCCCTGCTGCCAGTAAATAAACTAGCAAGGCCAATCAAGGGGCTCGAATCCCTATATTTACTGAAAAAAATTATGCTAATGTTGGATATCTACTACAGCTTCAGGAACCAATCAGAGCGCGCGAAAATGACTATTTACTGATTTGCATGCAGCGCTTACTACTCAGAAAAATGCAAAATATCTAAAAAGAGACTCCAGTCGTAGAACCTGAGAGTAACTAACATTGTTTTTAAATTTCAATTGTACTACCTTTTAATTATTAACTTAAATTTACCGACTACCGAAATTTTTAACTGACTACCGACAAATCACCGAAATTTTAACTGACTACCGACAAATTACCGAAATTTTAACTGACTACCGACAAATTACTGAAATTTTAACTGACTACCGACATGCGGACCCCCCCATCCAGACCCTGATGTAACAATAGACCTTTTTTTCCAAAATGGCCGCCGAAAATTCAAATCGATTTTTGTTAAACATGAACACCAGCACTAGAACACACATCATCACTTTAGTAAAACTACAAAATTTCACTGCATTATATCCAATATCTTTCGAGAAAACGAAAGTTGAAAATTTACAGACCTTGTATGACTGGGAGTATGCGTCACACCCCCAGTCATACAAATCTCTGTTAAAATTCAATTTTCAGACTCGAAAATTTAAAGGATATTGCTCTTTCTAGTGTCTGTATTTGATTTTCTGTCAGTTTAATTTTAAGACATGTGAATTTGCGGCGGCCAGTTTGGAAAAAGGTCTATTAAACAATTACTTGTAAGAAGCGTTTAAACTACGTGCACAAGCATTTCGTGGCCCATTCTTGTTTGGGAAACCATTAAGTAGTTATGCTGTGGTCCTGTGATTGGCTGGTAGTGGGTTGTCACCTGTCATCTCGCACTGATTGTGGTGAAAAGCGCGGGAACTCCATAGTGACTTGGCAGGAGAAAAGTTTTGTCTTCTCACGCAATAACAAGATACGAGATGTATTGGCTGTTTTTCTTCTTATTCTTGAATTCAGACTCCTTTCAAAGGCTTATTAATCTTGATTGTTTGGAATATTTAAAAAGCTTTGAATTTGATTCGTTTTCAAAACATTGCCACTAACAAAAAAAATACAAGCCAGTCCTGCCTGTTTTCTCCCTTCGCTCTTTTGAGACTCACTTTCAGAAGTGTCCCAGAAGTCATGGAGATTTAAAGGATTGTTTGACAAATAAATATGATTTTAAATATATTATAGTCAATTCAGAATCTTTGTGGTCCTTGTTTTATGTGCCTGTTTGTCATTCTAGTTGGTGGTATTGAAGTAAACATCTATTCTATCATATTCGTCAGTGAAAGGACTGGAAATAGGACGATGCAAGCTCAAATTGAGCTATACAACAAAACAAAATATTTGAAAAAATGAATTAATTATAATATAATTGCCTTTCAGTCAAAACAAATCAAATTGTCCCGTTAAGTACCGTTAAGATATCCAGTTTATGGGCGTTTTATTTCTAGTTAAAGCAAAGGTTTTTTAAACAACAAAAGAAGAGGGATATAGACAGTTTTCGCAGTTAATAGCACTTATTTCGTTTTCCAAAGCCTGCGGGTTTTTTTCCATTTTAATTTCAATTACCAACCCAAAAAAGTCAGCAATGCAATTTCAAGCAACTCAGGCAAAAGAGCGACACCCTTTACTTTTAGTACTAAGCACTGACCTACAACAGTCGGCTCAAGGTCTACAAAGATAGCTCGAGGGACGTGCTTTCCAGACCCGGTCTCGCTGAAGAAAGTGTTGAACGAATCATCGCCATAACCGATAGTCTTGTCGCTCGGCATCTGACCATCGGGCTGAATTCCGTGTTCCAGGCAGTACAACTCCCAACAAGCATTGCCCATTTGGACACCAGCTTGGCCGACGTGAATTGAGATGCATTCGCGCTAAAAAATATAAATAAATAGACTGAATCCGAACAGTAAGTCAGAGTCTGCAGAAATAACTGTGAAGGAACATCACGAATCAGATTTAAGCATACGAAACTGAAAACATCTTTTAACTTCTTACCATTTTTCCAAAATGTATGAGGTGTTTAGAAGGAAATAAGTTCTAATGCACGGTTATTTTGAGTTGTTAAATCTCCTAAGGCGACGAAAGAGATGGTGCAGCTTAGGTAGAAAAACCTGTACTAATATCCAAATAGTTAAACAACACTACTTAGATTTAAACGTGTTAGCTTATGCTAGCCAATCCGAGAGCTTCTTGACTCGTATGTATAAATAATGACAAATGCCAACATTGTTGCCATTTGGTAACATTATTATGCATTTTTACAGTTTAGGAGATCTCATTAGGTATTCGCAGAAATGCCATTTCAGATACAATTAGGCGTTTGGCAAAGTGACCATCCTTTGCTATGCCAAGTTAATAAAGTTCAGGGGCTGTCCCATTTTAAATTTTTGTCATTACTTCATTCATAATAGTCTACTCTCATTTCGGCACAATTCTGGTATACCTTGTACCCAATTTTTGAACATTTGAAGATTTTCCGAGTTTATATGATAACCCGGGTTATTAAGATTTTATTTTCACTATGTTATTGTTTTGTTTTGAGTAGCAATTGCAGTCTATCCCAAAATGACGTTACAATACTTCATTCTAAGCAATGTACTTGAGGTTTCGAAATTATATATCTATTTATATATAAAAAAAAGTCAAAGCATAAATGTATCAAATTGAGCCTCCTCGCTAAATCTTTTATTACAAGCGGCGTCTTTGATGATTTGATATGGATGATTTAAGTTCAATCTGTACTACAGAGAATAGAATTAAAGATTGTGCTGCAGATCTATAACAAATGCACATCTTAAACAGCCGAGTCTGGTTTCATGCTGATTGTCGGTTTAAAGATACCTCAATGTCCCATTGGGTTGCCTGGATACGCTACTAGCGGTTAAAATCATCCAAAAACAACCTGCTACTATCTGGTGATTCAAATATTCAGTCTTCATTCCACTCGAAAGCTTCCTTTATTTTCATTTTTACTTTACTTTTCTATTTTCAGATTTGTCGACAAGAAAGGAGTGCTTAGTTTGGAAGAGTGGTACCAATTTTAGGATATAAAGTGATTAATTAGAATACGCTTGTAAATGTTTGTATCACTGTTATTATTCGACACGTCGGTCAGCTAGAAAACAATGCCCAGTCTGGAACCTCGAGTAGGAACTTTCAACTGGCAACCTTGTCCCCAGAGCCTTCGGTGGTTTTGAGCCGAGGGGATCTTGGGACGACTGGATCACGGTCAAAAGTAAAGCAGAAACGCATTGTTTAGCCAGCCAATTAGAATGCGGAAAAACAAAGCCACAGTGACTCTTCTTCCATTGAGTCACGACTATACGCAAGTAGTACTAAAATTATTCAACCTTACTTCGTCCCCTAAGAGAGGTCAAAATAATGGTACAGTCTGGGGGGGGGGGGGGGGGGGAGGATTTAGGAGAATGGGGTATGACCCGAAACCACCAACCTATCTTTTTAATTCCAATGATTTCACTGCAAACATCTCGCAAAATAATGAGGTAGGCTCGCCATCGTACTCTACAACACGAGGCAAGTACATTTATGCAATAAAATCTGGTGCCCCTATATAACCTATGAGAATATAATAGTTGCAAATAGGGGATGCGTGTATGGGGTACTTGTCATCCCGCCATCCACCAATTCCCCTGACAAAATGGGACATAACTCTTCCCTAATTGTTTTTTGACTTTCCCATGAACGTTCAAATTCAGCCAATCAGCAAAGGCTCTCAAATGGCTGTCACCAGAGCCTCCCCCGCGAGGCGTTTGCGTGCTTTCTGCCATTGGGTCCACGCGAAACACACTTCTCTGAAGTGAAAACGTGCGGCGGGAGAATACTTTACCACATGTTATCTTGCCTAATCATTATTGATAAGCTGCCTAGTTATTGGGGGCATGGAAGCTCTGCACGAACGGACGAAATTAATTTGAAAAATTGAAGGATAAACAACAGGATCGGCCGTCATTTTTTCAGCCCACAAAGGACCACGTCTTTTTGCTCCTTTTTTTTTTTTGCTCCGACGAGCGGCCAGCAAAGAACAAGTTCTCTCTGGCGTTTAACATAAATATCGACCTTTGGTTGTTATTGTTCACCTAGTTTTGCAGAATTAAAAGTATCCACTTTCATAGGCTGATTTAAGGAAAATTGCATACTATGTTTTGTTCTTGTATTAATAAAGAATCTAACTTTGTTCGTTGGACATTTCTACACGTAATTCTGCTGATGATATCAAATAGAAACATCATTTTCAATTAAACAAAGGCAAGCAGAAGCTGACTGAAGCAGATTTTAATCACCAGATATCTTAGTCCCGCTATGTCCTACGCGCGGATAGCTCGATAGAGGAAGAAAATCCCAAATCTCAGTTTTATATGTACGCATTTCAATAGATACATTGTACTAATGTATATATTCTGTACAGCTATACAGGTATCTGTTGTTTCGCGCTGCGTATTTTCAGCTATTTTCAAAACGTTGCTTTCGGTTTGGATTTGTATTACTAGGTGGGTTCACACTTATTTTTAAGTAGTACTTGGGAAATAAGCGTTTACTTGAACGAGACCAGAGTTCACACAGCTATCCTGTAAAGGCCTCGACTGAGCGACAAACGGCAAGAAACATGAAGAAAGACCGCCAAAAGCGCCAAAGCGAAGCAATTGCAACCTAGCCTTCAGGGCACATGGCACGGCGAATGCATAATTGACGGTTTTGAGTTTTCGAAAAGGGTAAGGTACTGTACTTATATTTAAAGTATAGGCTGCGTTATACTTTAGATCGTACTTCGGTAGCTTTGACGACGCAGAGTAACCATAACTATAAAGTATCTTAACTTGAGAAGCCAACATGACGTTCACACTGAAAGTATACCCTAAGCATACTCAAGACCTCCTTACGAGCGTTAGTGTGAACCCACCTAACATGGCGTTCATCCTGAAAGTATGCCCTAAGCATACTCAAGATCTCCTTGCGAGCGTTGGTTTGAACTCACCTATTGTTTTCTACAAAGCTGTTCCGCCGGTGAAACCCTCTGAGCCAATCAGGTCCTTGCCTTGTTTCGCCTTAGTGCAGTAGAATGGCTTTGTCGTCGCGACGAAAACCCACTTAACTGCACAAGGCGAAACAAGGTATAAATCTGATTGGCTTAGATCGTTTGATTGGTGGAACAGAAAATCCCAAATCAAACGTTTTGAAAATTTGCAGCGCGAAACAGCGGTTTTGGCCAAAAACGGTGACTTGTTACCCACGACCTCCAAACTTTACTCGATTATCTCTTAGAGATCAACCATTTCGTGTCATTTATCTTCTAATCCAGCACGCGCTATTGATTTTACAATCTTCTTAAAAGAGCTCCGACTTTCAGCTGTTCGGACTTAAATCACACACTCTAGTAACTTCATCTTTGATGACATGATAGGTTAGAGGAAAACAGATCTCATTGTTAACAGGGCAACAACAGATATATAGAATATAGAGATTCTAATAAGCTATATTTCCATTAGTAGTACGTAAAAAAACACAATCTAGCTGTTACTCGGCGCCAATTTGTTCTTGCAGACACATTAGTTCGATGCGCCTCCACTGAGATGAAACTTCCCTTATAAATTGCTCTCCGTTAAATGGACTGACATAGCGCTTGAATCAGTTCAAAATGAGCCACTTCAAGAGGTTATCTTCCCGCGGAGTTAATTGCTTAAATAGTTACGCAAGTGCTTATGGATTTATCTATAGTTCATTGTGGAAGAGTTGCAGACAATGCAGTTGTTACGGCGAAAGAGCAGGCCAGCTGGTTTCCTGAGGCACTTATTGTTGGTTATGATACGTGGGAGACACGTATTGAAAAATGATTTCATTTATCTTAACAAGGTAAACAGATTCATCAGTCCATTAACGAAACGCAGTTGATCGAAGCATAGTCCAACTTTGACGATTAGCAGCAGAGAGATTGAATTGAAGTCTTGGAGAAGGTAAGTTTTAAAATTGCACACAGAGAGCCTTCCCGTAGATACACACAGTATACACTTTGCGTTTGAATAGCCGATGAGGGCTCTTTTTTGCATGGAGAGCAAAAATAAAGGTTTTTTTCAGCTGCTTGCAAAATCCTCCTGCAGTTTCCTTTTGCCAGGAGAAGGGAAGGAATAGAAAATTAGTGCCCGCAAGAAGGGAGAGAAATTATTTTCCAAGCCAGTATGAGTCACTTCAAGCCTAAAAATAACTTTAAACTAAAAAAAAATTGAAAAATAAAAAAAGGAGAAGCTAAAAAAATGGATGGGTTTCCCAGCAAAAGGTACTATCTCTACAATACCAGAAGCGAAAGTGGATGAGTAACAAGTTTTCTGAGGAACAAGTCCATTGCGTGTCAGTGGTTTTGACTACGACAGATTTCATATGTCGAATAGATATAACATTTTTCCCTCCCATATTCTCGATCACAAACCAATAATGGTTTGATCTTGCGTTGTAAATCAAAACTGATGCGACAGTCGTATTTGCTGGAGAAGACTTAACTCGAAGGCGATTATCTGTAAAAAAATTTTGAGGCTTAGAAATTACCCAAAGCACTTATAAATGCACTTGTGTTAATGGGTTGAGTTTACTTGACACTCGGGTTTTGTCATAAGAAAGTGCATTCAGTTTAATGCTGGACTATAACACAATGCATGCACTGACATTTACTTTTTGCTTTTCTTGTTTTAAAACTGAGAGCCGAATCACAGATTCCTGTGAGTGAATCTGGTTTCCTAGAACTGATATTCCTCAATTAACTCGCTGGAAATCTCAACGCCTTTTATAAAAACTTGTGGCTAGTTGCGTAGCATGAACAGCCAAAGAGTTATCGTGGGGCTCGATGTCGCTCACTCACCCCTGCGTTAGCACAATCATCCATCGAATCCCTCGGTCACACCCACTAGCCGCTATCGCGCCCTCGAGCTGCGGGATCAAGCGAGTCATCTGCCAAAGCAGTTTTTTCCTAGAGGGCGCGGTAACGAACTGCATTCTGATTGGTTCTTAGAGCGCGCGCGCTGGGGCGATATTTAAAACATCTGATCCTGACCTGACACAACTATTTAACCCCATATTAAATATGGGACTCCCATATTTTTTGGTCGGGGATGATCGTAGGAAATTTTCAGTTTCACCCCTAAAAGATACCAAACATGGCGGGCCATGGCGTGGCTCAAAAAATTTATTACCCTAAAAGATACCCTAAAAGATGAGGTCTTATGTGCCAAGTAGGCGCGAAGGACACAGGTGACCAAGTAGCAGGTGAAAGATACCCATCAAAACATATTGTATTGTTTCTAATGTATATTAGAAACAATAATCGAATCGAATAACAATCGAATAATCTCTCTTTCTTATACAGTTTTTAGAAACACCATCATCAGAAAAAACAATTTGGACACAGTTTCGGATACCAATCTGCCTAAAATTTATTGAAGATCAAGATCACCCATAAAAGTGACCAAACCACCGTGATTTTAACCCCTAAAAGATACGACGATTAAAAGATACGACGATCATCCCCGACCAAAATATGGAAGTCCCCCCCCCCCCCCCCCGGGCCCTGAGCCCGCTCCTCGAAGCCCTGATCCCGGCCAATATTTTGAGTATTGAGAATTGCCAGAGCCCATATACCATATTACAAAAAAAAGCCTCTCGCCAATTTGGAAATGCAGAAGGCTGATCAATATTTTCTTTCTTAGAACCGCTACCCAACAAGCTTACCCATTCTGTTCTGCTACGAAAGAACTGAGGAGTGAAGAAATCCAGAATGAACACCATGAATGCTACCGGTAATCTAACAACAAGGCCAAGTCCTACTGGAGGAAAGAACATGGTCCTCAGCCCCGCCACAAGACAGGTCTTATTTAGTATAGTCTCATTTTTCTCTATATTCGGTAACCTACTCGTGCTAGCATTCATGTACAAGAAGAGAAAGTCCTTGCTGAAGAAAAATGGCTATTTCCTTATGTCAATCCTGGCCCTCTGTGACGTCATCACCGGCGTCTTTATCTTCCTTTGTCCAGATCATGTTTTCATAGAACCCATTTTTGAACCAGACTCAGGTCTAGCACTGCGCTTGTACTGTGAGTTCGCGTATTCGCGAACATTGATTTTCTCTCTGGGTTCGGTCTCGGTCTACATCTGCCTCCTTGTGACGATAGACCGTTGGGTGGCAGTTGTCATGCCAACCAAATATCGACACACCATGACGAAACCGAGATTACTTCTGGCCCTGGCTTTCTGTGCAATTTTAGTTTTCACGACTACTTTCCTTGGAAAAAATCAATCTCTGACTTTCCCAAATAACCCGCCTGGAAAGAAATGCTCAAGCAAGAACACACCAACGTTCATCCCTGCCGAAAGCGCGAGGGTATTTGCTTTCATAGCAACGGTCATTCGCACGCTAGCCCCCACGGTGTTGATCCTAGGATTGTATATCCACATGCTCTATAAGTACAAGAATGCCTCGAGTGTCACTCAAAGCCATGGCAGCGCAGCCAGGAAGAAGCTGACGCAAGTTGCTGTTGCGACGTCACTGGCTATTGTGATTTGCTGGATGCCTAATCAAGTCAACTACTTCCTGTACAAGTTGAGGGTGGTAAGTACATTGAATTTCCCCGTCAACCAATCACGAGGGCCAAATGACCAGATACACTCCTTAACTCTTAGCCTGTAGTGCGACGAGTTACTGCTGAATGGGTTTCCCCGTCAACCAATCACGAAGGCTAAATGACCAGATACACTCCTAGCCTGTAGTGCGACGAGTTACTGCTGAATGGGTTTCCCCGTCAACCAATCACGAAGGCTAAATGACCAGATACACTCCTAGCCTGTAGTGCGACGAGTTACTGCTGAATGGGTTTCCCCGTCAACCAATCACGAAGGCTAAATGACCAGATACACTCCTAGCCTGTAGTGCGACGAGTTACTGCTGAATGGTTTCCCCGCCAACCAATCAGCCTCCCACTTTCCTTTGCTCATTCCCGGAATTAAAACACAGACGAGCTCCCGATTCCCGACGATTCTCTAAAATTCCCGACATTTTTTATGAAGACTCCCGAAGTACAGGCGTTCTCATATTAGGGTTGTCGTGGCATTGGTTTAATAGACAACTAGCAAACGAATTTTGGTGTTATTTAGCCAAGATAGGTTTTCCAAAAACGAAACAGAGATAGCGTTAGTTTTATGTACGCCGTTATTTAACCATTATCCTGCGAGATTGCGCAGAATATCGTCTGATAAATGCGATATAGATAATTATCGTCCAATATCCGTGATCTCAGTAATAGGCAAAGTTTTTGAAAGAATAGTTTATAATCAAATATTTGCTTATTTGTCTGAACACAATGTTCTTTCCAAATACCAATCTGGTTTTCGAGCTCTCCACTCTACTCAAACCGCATTGCTTGACGCAACTGATAGCTGGTCTTATAATATTGACCAGGCAATGTAAATGCTGTTGTTTTTTTAGATCTGAAGAAAGCGTTCGATACAGTTGATCACAATATTATGTTATCTAAACTAAATTGTTACGGTATTACTGGAATTGCGCATAAATGGTTTGCCTCATACCTAGACAATCGTGCACAAAAATGCCTTGTCAATGGTTCCCTTTCCAAAACATGTTTTCTGGAATGTGGAATTCCCCAGGGAACAATTCTAGGACCTTTGTTGTTTTTACTTTATATCAATGACCTTCCGAATTGTCTAAGCAAATCGATACCAAGAATGTACGCAGATGATACTCATCTGACATTGTCTGGAAATGATGTTGGCTCCATCCAGTCTACTTTAAACGATGACTTGCTAAACATTAGCTGTTGGCTCTCGGTGAACAAATTAACTCTCAACATGACTAAAACTGAATTTATGTTAATTGGCTCTCGGCAAAGACTGAATAATTTCCCGCACCCCCTAATCTAGAAATAAATAATATACCAATAAAACAATCTCATTCGGCAAAATCTCTAGGAGTTATAATCGATGAACATTTGACATGGGAAACACATGTTGATACAATATCTAAGAAAATTGCTGCCGGTGTTGGAGCTTTAAAACGAATCAGGAACTGTGTACCAAGAACAACTCTACTTGATGTTTATCAGGCCTCGTGCAATCTCATTTTGATTATTGTAACATTGTTTGGGGTTCCTGTGGTAGTACAATTGCTAATAAACTACAAAAGCTCCAAAACCGAGCAGCCCGTATTATTACGAATTCTAATTACGATGCCGATGCCAACCTCCTTTTTGACCAGTTAGGATGGCGCAATCTCCACTGCCAACGTCAAATAACTAAGGCAATAATGATGTTCAAATCTCACAATGAACTAGTGCCTAGTTACTTGTCCTCTAGATTTGTTCACCGAGAGGATATATCTCCTAACTATAATCTTAGAAACTCCGAGAATAAGTTGGTTGTTCCCCTGCCACGTACTAACTATTATAAAAACAGCTTTAGCTATAGTGGTGCTGTTCTGTGGAACAAACTTCCCCCAACTTAAGAGAAACTCAGTCTCTTCAAAATTTTCGGCGACAGTTATTAAACTTATACCCAAACAACACGGCATTCATGGAAAACAGGCTTTAATTTTCTTTTCCTTAGTTTGTATATAATATAGATAGTTGTTCATAGTGTAGATAGTAATTAAGATATTTATATTTCGCCTGATGATTTTTAACCGTGTTCAATTTTAATAAAGATGATGATGATGATGATGATGATGAAACGTGACTCAGGCCCCTCGGCGGGGGGGGGGGGGGGGCAAAAACAAAATGGCGACCAAGAAAAGGATGTTTCTCGAGAATCTGCAAGTTTTGGTCAATTTTCCTGCTTTTTACGCTAAGATATGAAGAAAAGTACTTACAGACCTTCCAAATAAGGTAAGGGGGATTTCCTAATAAGGGTTTTGCAACGTCGGCAAAACGACAGCTTTTGGCGAAATTTTCTTGATATGGCTGTCATGTATACAGAAGACAGCTATTGGCGTTCCAATGACCATATTTAGGCAGTGCATCGATGTGCTGAATAATAAAACCGTTAGCTAATCAGTGAAGGTTGTCCTAGAGCAGATTTCGTATGACTGTGAAAAGTACCGTGAAAGAGTTGTACCGCGCCGCCACCGCGTGTACCGCGCCGCGACCGTGGCCGCGACAACGCGATTTCGTTCGGTATCTACAGCAGGCCAGGTTCCGTACCGCCTCCGCGACAGTACCGCGCCGTGTCACGGTACTTTTCACAGCCATACGAAATCTGCTCTATAAACGGTCACCTAAGCCTCCCCCGCGTAGTAACGACCATTGAAGCTCTTGATACGATAATAGTGAGTCACGATGTTGTTTTCATGTTTCTTTGTTTTTGTGCAGATTACCACCCTCAGATCACCCTTTGCCGAGTTATCTGGCGTCCTCGCCATGTTTAACAGTGCCGTAAGCCCTTTTATATATGGCTTTGTCAGTAACGAGTTTCGCCAAGGGTATTTGGAGGTGCTACTATCACTTTGCGCTTGGATCCCAGGCCTCGAAGCCCGCCACAACCGCGCAGTCAAACCTAGTGGTGAGGGAGCTAGCAAGTCACATGACATAACAGAGAAGGATACTGTGGAGGAGAGGGACAGTCGTGTGTAGGTCATACAGCTTATTAGTCAAATTCCACACTTGTGGTATATTATCAATGCTGCGTTTTGTTTGGTTGACCTCAATGCTGCGTTTTGTTTGGTTGACCTCAATGCTGCGTTTTGTTTGGTTGAGCATAGGCGGCGGCGCGGGACCATAAAAAGTGGGGTGCTCATTAGTAAGGAAGTATGGGAAGAGTGAAAACACAAGATACAGTAAATGTATGAAAATTTGACGAAAAGTGGGGGTGCTCGAGCACCCCCCTGCCCCTCTGGGTCCCACCGCCTATGGAGCTACTAGTGAGCAACAACAAGAATCAATACTATATTCCCATTTTTAGCAAGAATTAGTTACATTACATGATATATATCATACTGGCCTGGGGCCGGTTCCTAGAAGGTCAGTTAAGAGTTATCTGTAGACAAACGCTTGTCCAACGGATAACTCCTGAACAAATCCTATACAACAGATAATTTTTATCCATGGATAACTTTATCCAACCTTTCAGGAACCGGCCCCTGGGCTATAGCGTACTAATAGCGTACTAGTAGCGAATTGTCGTTCAGAAAAAAGTGAAGACATTTTCGCGAAATTTTAGAATACAGAGAAATTTTAGATTGCATGACTAGAAGCAATCTTTGAACTTCTCCATCTTGAATTTTTAAGCCTTGATCAGGACATCAGGACATCCAGCTTATTTTGAAAAAAATTCAAAGGTGTAAATTTCACCTCAAACGTTCCTGCAAACTACAGGAATAGGCCCTTTCACTAGGAGCAGCGTTTTGACTGAACACTCTATTATTAGAAACAGTTTTCTATTGTTCAACGTATCCAACGATATCCTACAGCAGACTGTTCAATTTGGTATTGCCAATTCTTCAAAAGTGCTTATTCACGTGACAGAAATGTGTCATTTATGGAATTGACCATATGCCAATTTTTCTGTCAAGTTTCTTTGTACGTAATATCGTAAACAAGTCAACTAAATTTGTTTGCCTTCCCGTTATGCTTTGTTGATTCATAGGCTCATAGCAAAATAACAAGCACATATGACTATTTTAAGCCTAAGATCATTGGTGTATACAGTTCTTGAACAAGTTGTCATTCTACTTCATTTAAATGTATATATTGTATATAAGAGAATTGCAAAACCGTCGTGAATTTGTAAGGGCGAATAAAGTAGTTGTTACACACGAACACATCTCAATCATAACCATAACCCTCATGGACGCCCCATGTAAGGGAATCCAAGTTTCAAGCTCCCAAACTGTCTTGGTGTTGTAAATAATAGTTTGTAAATTAGTAGTTTGTTTTTTATTTCTTATTTTTTAATGATTGTAATTTTTAACGATTTTAATTTCCAATGTAAAGCGCATAGAACGTGGCTATATGCGCTATATAAATGTTGTATTATTATTATTATTATTATTATTGGCGTGCTTACCATTCAGGGTCGTATCTGCCTGTAGGCTAAGGAAGCACTGGCTTACAAATGTTTCGCGAAGTTTTCAAAATACCCGTGTATCTATCCGCTCTTCGGGGGGGGAGGGAGGGCTCGTCCTACCTTTTAGGGCTTAAAACCAGGCCTCTGGTACCTTTTAGGCGGTAAAATTCGAAAACTTGCAACTTTTTCCAGATAAGTACCAGCTCTTAGGCATAGAGTCAACTCTCCCGGTTTTGCAGGGAGTCTTAAGATTTTTCGCTTCGTCACAAGGGAAAAATCAAGAAGACTGCCATTACTGTATTTCTCCAGGCACGCCGGGCCTATAAGGATCAAACATCGCCGGGTTTGTTCTAACTTTGTGAGTTTTAATCCAATCACTACCATATTTCACATGTAAATAGTACTCATGAAATTAACAAACATAGTCGTTTTGGAATTTTGAAATTAACGAATTTTGGCGGGAAAATGACGTCATCAATCTTACACCAAAATTTTAAATCGATCATATGAACTTTTTATACTTGGATATGAAAGAGCTCATTGAGATAGCCACAAAACCGAAAAGATTATTGAAATATCTCTTTCCCTTAAGAAGTTATGAGTATTTTAAGTTTGCATGTCCGCCATTTTGTTTTGTAATAAGTGAGAATGAACACTAACTATACACACACATCGGCATAAGTCTGGCCTAGACGGAACGCTAGCACAGTCTATTACCCGTGCAGTTCGGCAACCATGGACAGCTGTTTCGTCCTTGTTAGGACTCATCAGCATTGCATCAATGAAGTTTACTGAGGCAAACACCGGCTATGCCATGCTGATGAGTCCTAACAAGGACGAAACAGTTGTACATGGTTGCCGAACTGCACGGGTAATAGACTGTGCTAGCGTTCCGTCTAGGCCAGACTTATGCCGATGTGTGTATAGTTAGTGTTCATTCTCACTTATTTTGTTCAATATCATATTTCTTGGTCATACCTTTTAGGGATCAAAAGCAACTAAGCCACGTCCTTTTTTGTAGCAAAATCCCCCTTTTAGGAGTAAAGTTCCCGACGAGCACCCCCTCCCCAAAAATAGGGACCGCTCTATCTATTTTGTATCTATTAAACCCGCGATAGTCATAGTCACTAAATGGCTTTTCAAGTCTCAAGCCTAGTCCGGGGTGGCTTCAAAAACAAAAGGCCTTGATACGCCCCTGCCCGCATAATTAGTCACGAATTCCAGAGGTTCAGTCAATTTTTCGGTCGCATCGGCTGGGACGAGTGCCGGACAAGCTTGAGAGGTTGTCTCGCCATTCTGATTGGAACAACCAAACTGGATTTTCCTATACCATTGGGCATGATTCCAACCGGTTCAACCGATCGGAATGGTTTGTACCATTGTCACCCCAACCACGCCGAAAGGTGATGGCAAAATTGGAAATCTGTGGACTCTGTCGCGCGGATGAGAACTGTCGACCATGTAGGGCTTGTTAAAACATGGTATATGGGCTTAATCACGAGGAGCGGGCTGTGGGGTTCAAAAGGGTGTGGGATCAATAGTTGTTTCAGGCCCGCAATCAGGGATCAGAATTTTTAAAACATCAGGGATCAGAAATTAAGGTAACCAATAGGCCTCCTCAGCTTGGGCGTAATGTTGTCCCATTTCAGATCACGTGGCATTCCCCTGAGTATTCTTTCTTTGTTTTTCTGCAACGCATCAAAGAATATATGAATATGGAAGCATCTTAAACAAAGAAAGATTATTCAAATGAATGCCACGTGATCTGAAATGGGACAACATTACGCCCAAGCTGAGGAGGTCTATTGGGCTCAGGGAAGTGACCAAAATTACTGACAAAAACTAGGATCTCTGTGACCAAATTATACAATATACAAATATGTAACAAACAGCCTGATATATATTTGAAAGATACGCATACTTTGTGTAAGTAAAATATGCAAGGAAGTATGGAGGCATGTAGATAAGGCCTTATTGCCATGGTAGCAAGTCTCTGAATCTGTTTAGCCTGACGTCGAAAATTTTAGGTTTTATGCGGGTTTAAACGCTGTTGTAAAACTTTATTAGACAGAAATTTACTAATAAACAGATTACTTGTCAGATGTATGTTGATGAATATTTTCGGCGCCAATGTGAGGCTTGCCGCTAAATTACAATGCGTTGCAATATTTCCACGTATTTCTATGACCATTTGACACTTTCATATCATTCATAGTACTTATGGGCATCAAAATTTCAGCTTGTTTTTTTCATTTTATATCATTGACAAACATCCCTGAAATATAAGGCATGAATAGCAGATGCATGCATCGATAGATGCTAAAAGGGAAACAATATTAGGCCCTACTTTGGATCGATAACCCTGGACTGGTTTTTGGTTCATTCGCAATTAGGTCTAATCCCTAGGTCCAACCACAAAAACAAGGTTATCAAACTCCGTGAATCTCTCTTTCATCTCTCTTTCAGTCTCCTATTTCATGAAACTTGGGCCCAGTACATACGCCGCTCTTATGATGAGCCGATCCAACTTGTTGCCGTGAAATACGCGAAAATCGGGGCATTTAAATGGATTCTACATATTTACCGGTGTGATTTAGAATAGTCTAGGTGACAGGCAGACCAGAGATGGACGAACAATATTGTTTTATCGAGAATTTGCAATTGGATCGGCTCATGGTAAGAGCGGCGTATGTACTAGGCCTTGGTTGCCTTAGGCTCGTACTGTTCATTCAGTGAGGGGAAAACATAGGATACCATTGACCAAACTTCGCATTAGAACCACCATAGTCTACAAAAACGATCAAAGATTTTGCCCTTTTTGCAAAGGTCCATGTTAGAGGATGAAAAAAAACCATTTCGTTCTCTGGTCCTTCTGAACTGACCTCTGTATGAAGACGGCATATTTTCATCCCAAGACAAAGACAGGTAACTTTTTTGTCCAAAGGACAATAGTGCGAATCTGTATACTGATGACTACAGATAAATACACACCCAGAATAACAAGACGCGATGAAACATGATCCTAAAAAAGTGAACCCTGAAAGTGAATTTCCCGCGCGCCAAAAAATCAAATAGCTGTCAAAAATACCATTAAAGCATTCGTACTATCAAACGTGTTCTTACTCAACGTTTTAGGTTTTCTACCTCTAAAAATGCTAATTATTTCCCTTGTCCTTTATATTTGAAACTCCTAAAAATAGTATAAGTCCCAGTTTTGACCCTAGAAATACGAGGAGTAACCGGGAGCAACCCTACCCTCGGGCGCCAAGATAACACATGCGAACCAAATACTTGTATCTAGCTTCTCTGGACGTCCGCCAAATAAATGTCTGCTGCACTGATACATGGTAGTTAATCCGCGCACACAGGGAATTTCTACAGAAACCCAATCATGATGGGCGAACAAGAGTGTTACAGCTGTTTCAGGTCACGCGACTTCGCCGTTGTCAGATTCTTGGAGTTTGGCAGTTGTTTTTTTCTGCGCTGTCCATCAATGCAATCGTTTGAGCCAATCAGATCCTTGCCCGTGCAGTTCTTTGGCTTCCCTTGCGAGACATGTCGCGAACATTGAACCCACCCCTTGGTATTTTAGCGTCCCAAGCAGATCTTTCTTTTTCATTCCGAGGAGAAAAAACCTCAGCACACCAACGTGAGGGAGCTTGATTTGCCTCTCAGGATATCGACGGTCATTGTCGCAGCCAAACACAGCACATCGATCGCCACCACCCATCACAGCTTGTCTAACTTAAACTAGTAGTGCATATACTAGGAGTACTGAAAAATATTGCCGAGAATAATCTGTGAAAGAGGTTAAAGGAGTGTGCTTCAACTTCGAGTTCTGAGCTTCCCGTAGAAGGGTTTTGCCCCCAGGCGATCCCATAAGACCCTGCGCAGGCGGAAAAAATGCGAGGGACTGGGAACCGGCAACTTATTCATTCACTGTACTAGGCGAAACTGAGCAAGGACCTGATTGGCTCACGTGGTTTCATTGATTACACAGAAAAAACAAACTGCAAGCGCTGGGTCGCGTGTTACCTGAAACAGCTGTAAGTGTTCGGATCTCATTAGCCTTGGAAAAGCCGAGCACTTCCCATTCGTGTGTCATTGGAAATTCAGCATTTCCATGCATTGCATGGCTTCTGCAGAAATTCTCTGAAGTAAATGTTGCTATAGATTCTAATTCAATAACAGCATATAATTTAATAAAAGCACGCATACATTTAAGAGCACGCGAACAAAAATTTATTGGCAAAATCACCGAGAAAACGTACGCTAAAAAAACGTGCGAGCAGAGGCTTCTTTCTCTCAATCTTTTATGAGTTAGCAAAGTTGTTCCTGTGTCTGGTTTTCGCGTGGTTGTTTTGATGTGCTTCCGAAACAACCACAAGAAATATCAGAGACGTGAACAACTGCTAAGGTAGCAGCCACCATACTATCTAACCTGAACCTCTCTATCTGTCCAATTTACAGATAGAGAGGATCCCATTTTTCTTTCATTGCGCGCGAAGCGCGCCCGAATTTTGATAAACGCATTTCATCAAGCCATTTTATTGATAAGAGCACTTTCACCAAGAAAGTGTAGATGAACATTCCGTTTTTGAAGCTATTTGCTGTATGCAAATCGCTTCTAAGTCGTCACCCTCGGACTATGTATGTATCCATTTCCGGTTCAATAGATGGTTCTCCATGAAGTTCACCGTTAATGTAACTAACATCCCTCCCCTCCCTGCTTATTAGTGCTCACCCACTTATTTCATGTGCGTGCTGCAGTGTATTTGGAATGGACCCTTTCCAGTTGACTTTTATGACTTTGCTACTGACAGGGGGGGATGCCCAAACCATTGTTTTCGGGTCCATGCAACGACCTTTGAAACTAAACCATCCTCCCCCTGGCTATGGACATGACTTAGCCTCCCCTCTCGGTATATCTCCCCACCATCCCCTCATGGTTGGTCACTGGTTATCCAACTACTAACCTTTTCTTTTTTTCTTTTTCTCTACTAACCGCGCCGGAACGGCTTAACTTCAAGAGATTCTCCGAGTCACGCGCTAACGAACTGCGCCACGGCGCCACTTTGATGACGTAGGCACTAGCGAAAGTACTTATATGTCTGCCTCGTCCCAGGCGTCTTGTTTCAGCTCTTCGTGTCACTGTGTTTTGAGAGACCCCGACCACTAAAGGCGAAAATCGAGGCTGTTATTCATCGAACACTGTTGTTTTGATGTTAATGGATTTACCAATGAGTCGATATATTCTCCAAACTCGGAGTCTTAACGATAACTGTTCTTACTGTCTTTCTCGCAGTAGCCAACTTCACTTTGCGGCTTTCTTACAATTAAATTTGAACATTTTAAGCTCACTGAAGTGTTGAAAATGTAAGAATTCGCACAATCTTCGACCGATTTCTTTGTGAAATATACTACCGCCCGAGAATCTTATTACTCACACAACAGTGAGATATAAATCACCAAACTTCTGCACTCTTCAGAAACTTGCTTGGGGCTTGGCGTGACTTCGCATCCTAATGTATCAGTCAATTCCAGCGGTGACCATGCCCCCCCCCCCCCCCGGGCATTTGGTCATTTCTAAAAATAAAACTGAAAATTCCCCGCCCCGGGCTAGCAAAAATGCAGAATACCCCACGGCGGGGAACACAAAAAGCGGAAAAATGCCCCACGAGAAAAAGACGGTAACTCTGCGTGACAAAGCTTCACAACAAAAACTTCAACTCCATTTATACTGTCCGAGCATTTGCAATTCGTTTTTTTTTTAAATGTACTTTAGTTTTCTCGTCTTTCAACGAGTTCTCATTTCACTGAAAGTGAGACAAAATATAAATAAAGAAGTGACATTCCTAGGCCATTCGCGGTTGTAGCCATTTAGCTGCATCTCTCAATGCGAAATTTACCTTTAATTGACTTTTTGCGGAATTGGAACTCTGTTTATAGTGTCAATTCATTTTTATGTTTTTCCACTGAGACGAAATTGCGAAATCTGTTTCTTCTCTATAGAAGACGGCGTTAACTGTGAAATGTGCAAATGTGTCAGTCTACCAAACGTGGTGTATACGGGCCATGCTCTGCATTATATTTTATGTGGCGTTATTTTCTGTAACTGGGTTGTAGTTCGCAAAACCCGACGCGCTTGAGATGAGAAAACCAAAATTCCCCACCCCCCTCCCCCGGGGAAAAACAATTCCCGACCCCGGGGCCAGCAAAATTTTCAAAATTCCCCACCCCAGGGAAGGCACTGGTGTGCAAATGCCCCACGGTGTCCGGGGGGGGGGGGGGGATGGTCACCGCTGGAATTGACTGATACATAAGGCAATCGATCGGTTCGGTCTTTGTGATCGCAAATTTATTTTGCAGTTGTTTTGCAGTTCTAAGTGGCTTACTTTCTTATGCTGATTCAATAATGCTGGAAAAAATAAATGAAGGGGGGAAAAAATGGCCGATACCGGGAGTCGAACCTCGGTCGACAGGGTTTGATTTCTACCCGGCGCTCTGCAGATTGAGCTACACGCGATGGTAATAATAGAGCAGATTTCGTATGACTGTGAAAAGTGCCGCGGTACTGTCGTGGTGGCGGTACGGAACCTGGCCTGCTGTAAATGGAATGAAATCGCCAATGAAACCGCGTAGTCGCGGTACGGTCACGGTACTTTTCACAGTCATAAGAAATCTGCTCTAAGTTCCAGCACCCCGAGAAATAAAGGAAAATAAAGGAAAGTAGGCCAACATACAGGGCGTAGCCAGGATTTTTTTTTTTTTTTTGGGGGGGGGGAGGCGGATTACAGTGTCTCATTGTAATCGCAAATAGCTTCCCGTTCGCGTTAGCGGACCTATGTTTTATGTATAGTAAACAATTCCTTTAGGTTTTATTATTCATGCGCGCGCGAAGTGCGCCGAAATTTTTATTATGTATTGAGTGGAATGAGGTAGAAAAATGCAAATAATAGAGAAGTTGCTGGAATAACTACTTAGAAAATTTCTTGTGGTACCCCCTTTTCTCAGGGCCATATCAAAAATACCCTGATCAAAACCGTCGTTTTTGAAACTCTCACGGCCAAAACCAAATTAGGAAGTATTTACCTTATTTGGAAGTGATGGTAGATCCCCTTCTGATAAGAATTTCGGCGACATTTGCCAGAAAAACAGTGAACTTTGAGCGAGAACTTCCAGACATTTTAGCAGCTCGATATTTCAAAGCATCCTCAATGTTGGATCTGTAGCTTATCAGCCAGGCCTGAACTATTTTGGGCATCAACAGGGCCGTCCCAGTCCCCTTATAGGCCTTTGGCAAAAACGACGGCTTATTTCTGATATGAGGGCTTCAGGTTAAGTTATTTCTGATATGAGGGCTTCAGATGAAGTGACCCCCCCCCCCCCCCCCCAGGCATATCCGGGCTGCCTGTGGTGTTCAATTCGCGTTTCAGGCCCCTCGGCGGGGGGTAAAAACAAAATGGCGACCAAGATGATGTTTCTCGAGCATCTGCAAGTTTGGGTAAATTTTCCTGCTTTCTTCGCTAAGATATGAGGAAATGTACTTACAGACCTTCCAAATAAGGTAAGGGGGAATTTCCTAATAAGGAAGTTTTGCAACGTCGGCAAAACGACAGTTTTTGGCGAAATATTCTTGATATGGTGCCCAGATGACCTCTGCAACATAACAACATGGCGTCCAAATTGCCAGTTGTCCAAAATGGCTATAATAACGGGTCATATCAACAAGAATCTTGTCGGAATGCTAGGATATGAACATTTAGAACATTCTAGCTTGTCTAGATTGTTAAAAACTAAGCACGCTCAAAATATCTTATATATAATACGTGATGTGGGCGGGGTCAAGGTCAAACTGTTAGCCCAGCAGCCTGGAAAAACGGCTGCACCATGGAACTTCAAAACCACGCCATTCTCTTGCAAACTTGGGGAACTGTGTTATAGGATACATTTTATTCGAAAAGGACAAAGTGGACGGAAGATCCAATTCAAGCGTTTTCGTAAGCGAGAAGATCGAGTTCGCAAAGGCGCCATTTTAAGTCTTCCACAGAAACCAAAAAATAAACAATTTCTCGCAGCCGAAAGCAACAAATACGTCCAAACCTACGCGATTCTCTCACAAATAACACAGTAATGTTCAGGTAAAAGTCGTTTTTCCCAAAAGTTTAGAGTGAACAATATATCCCATTCAAAGGTTTTGGCGAGTTGCACGAAGACCCGGCGCGCCATTTATAAATATACAAACACTCAGTTCACAAACAACAGTCCTTTGACAGCCTATTTATTTCGAAATCTATACTAAAAACAGAGAATTTCGAGCCGAAAAAACGAAGCTCCCAAACACGACCGGAAGGAGGAAATGTATGAAATTTTCGAAATCTATACTAAAAATGGAACGGAAGGAAATCTCTCCAGACTCTCCAGTGTGCATGTTTTTGTTGGAAAAGGTTTTACGAGCGATTTTCCCAAGTTCAGTTTCACTGATAAGCTTAGATTGTTTAAACTAAGTTTTTAAATCACACACACTTGAATTCGAATTGACCGAGTTGTACTTAAGCAATAAAAGTACTTTCCGCGTGCTCTCTGCTTTCTTACAAACACGAGGGGGATTTTGGGAGAACTGATCAAAACTTGAAAGACACGAGCCGAAGGCGAGTGTCTTTCAAGTTTTATCAGTTCGACCAACATTCCCCGAGTGTTTGTAAGAAACCAGAGAGCACGCAGAAAGTATTTTTATTGCTTTTAGAAAATAACATACACTCGCGCGACAGCGTTGCGTGACAATCGTGTTTCTCAGGTCTCTTACAAACACGCTTTTTAACCAATCAGAATGCGCACATTCACAATACAACATAGGTGTTATTTTCTAAAAGTCTTTAAGAAAGTCCAACATGATGAGCAGTGCAAAGCAACTTTCCATTGAAAACAGCAAGAATCTAAAAAGTTTTAGTTTACCTTTCTGGCGCTTCCTAAACCTTCCTATTCACCAGACGAGGGACTTCTCTTGATATTATTTACATCTAAGACCAATAGTTGTTGAAGTTCGAGTGGTACAGCTCAGCCTTTTTCTTTCTTGACCGAAAATACGACCATATCGATCGACACCACGCGCGATCTTTTCGCGCCAAAACCACAGTGAAACCAATGCCTCAACACCTTTGTTAGGAAATAGTCTATTTAGGGGGTTATTGTGTGGCATTTGCCTCATTTCCATTCACAATAAAGAACATTGTTTTCAAAGATCTAATTTAAAACGCCTTTCCTATCGTATGTTACGGTGCAAATATTTCACTCCGGTATGCCACCTGTCTGATAACAAATACTTTAATACTTTAAAGTAAACAGGCGTAGTTACAAAATGTTTAAGCGCATCTCTCTAAACGTAGCGGTATAACTGTTCATTCCACAACGGCAGACAATCCGATAATTTTCGTCATTCAAGGAAAATTTAATTCGTGAATTTTTCACGGGTACTTACTAGTGATAATAATAATAATAATAACATATGTAATAATAATCTTTATTCCTGGACATAGGAAACGAAAACATAAGTCTATACAAATAATAAAGATCAGCGTAACTAAAAAATCTAAACCGTACATTCCTACCATAAAAACATATGTGACTGATACATTGCGTGACATCAATGGCACCGTAATCACGAGCTCGCCCGAGCTCGCCAAGATATCACTCGCACAACATGCCACAGGATACCCGTGATTACTTGGAAAACAGTAAAGCAGTTCGGTAAACCCTTCTCGAACAACGAAGCGTGTTCTGGTCGCTCTTTCGCAGCACCCAACAGAAGTGAAGCACCTTGTTCGTGGAATTTTAGAGAATATATCGGTAAGTATAAACGTTATGAGTCACTATAGCTCTATTCTTTAAAGCTATCACAGCTTTCAAAGCATGTTATTCACTGGTATTAGATCATTTTCACAGTAGATTTATCGGAAAAACGATGGTGGCCATCGAACACAAGACGTTTGGTTTTGCCAAACGATTTACCAAATCCCCAGGGTAGTAACCAGGTATACTACAGAAACCGGTAGACTGTTTATCGGGCTCGACAAAAAGCACTCGTCTCACACAAAAACGTTGACGCGAAATCATTCATGCGTTGTGTCGCTGGCAAACAAAAACTTAAAGTTTCGGGAAATAATACACTAATTTGTATTTCTTTACCCCATAAAATTATTAGAACACAAGCAGATGGCTTTTCTTGTGTTTTTAGTTCGAAAATTTGCCAAATACCGTCGGTTGCATCTACCCGTCTACACGCTCGACAAAAACATGTTCTGTCTGCACGTGAAACTTCGAAGTTTTGACAGTTGAACTTCAAAGTTTGCCCGCTCAAGCGTGAAGCTTTGGTGACGCTCGTGAGTGGAAAAAGGTAAAAAGTTCAGTTGATTTATTTTTTTTTGACCAGAAAAACTGAAGTAATCGGAATATAAGCCTTTTTCAATGTTTGTTGTTGAAACGAAAGTGCGGACTTGAATATTGTGACAAAAACGTTCAAGTTTGGCCCGTCAAAACATTAAAGTTTCACTGTCAAAACTTTGAAGTTTCGCGTGCCGACAGAACATGTTTTTGACGTGAGTGTAGACGGGTAGCTGCAACCGACGGTAAAATATTTGAGTTGCACGCATCGCTGACCTCAACTACATCGTGAATGTTTTTGTCTGGAGACGAGTGCTTTTTCTCGAGCCGAAGAAATAGTCTACCGGTTTTGGTAGTATGGGATCAGGGATCAGCGCTATTTTGAGGTTCAAGGATCGCGATTTAGGCCAGTGGGATCACTTATTGGCTGATTGCATTTTTAAACCCGCACCGGGAGACATAGTAGGCCATACAAAGAATTAGAAGAAAGAATATGTCCTCTTTGCAAAAATGACGTTGAAGACGAAGAGCATTTCATTCTCAAGTGTCCAAACTACAAAAACCTTCGAAATGAACTTTTCCATGCCATAGAAATAGAAACCAAAATCAAAAATGCAATCAGCCAATAAGTGACCCCCCCCCCCCCCCCCCCGGTTTCGATCATTAGGTCATGGTTGCTTAATCTTAGTTTTGTCATGCTTATTCTTTGATTTATCTACGCGACAATCTACGCGAAATGGCCCCCTTGGATGCATTTACCAGAATAATGTCTCTAAAATTTAAAGAAAACATCCAAAAAACTATAGCAAAATTTGTCTTGGAGGCCAAAACGGAACGACAACGACTACTTTGTAAAAGCACCCCATCATGATGAAGCCTTTGGACCCTCGAACTTTAGTCAAATAAAAGTGAAATTGAAAATTAAATTTAAATAAAATATTAATGTATTATTCTTTTTTAAAATTTATTGGAGTTATACTTATGTAAATATTTTTACACGGTTCCAATAAATCTATGCTATGCTATGCTATGCTATGCATTTTTAAACCCGCACCGGGGAGGGGGGGGGGGGGGGTTGAGGACCTATGGAAAATTTTCCAGGGGGGTTGTATTGGACTCTGTATTGGATTCCATGGGAGGGGGTGTGTCTGGAGACTGGAAATTCCAAGGGGAGGGATAAAACAGGTGACTTACCAGTGACATTTTATCCAAAAATAGATTTTCCAGGGGTAATATATTTTGCCAGTAAAAATGAAAATTCCAGGGGAGGGGGTCCTTTATGAGGTTAGAAATTTCAAGGGAGGGGTATGTTTCGCAAGTGGAAATTCCAGGGGAGGGTGTCTTTTTAAGGGAGGTCTTCAACCCCCCGTTCGATTTAAAAATGCAATTAGCCATTTGTAATGGGAACAGGGATAAAAATTTCAAGGGTACTGGGGGTAAGGGATCAAATATTTTTCCTTGGGATCAGAGATCACCCCAAAAATAACATACCTGGTTACTATGTACCCTGAAATCCCAGTTGCTAAGTGACCGGCAGTTTTCTATTGTTTTCCATTGACTATTTGACACATATAGTAATTAACCTGACATGGGTCACCAGGCAAACAAAAAACAAACAAACAAAATCATGTAAAGAGAGAGAAAATATATATATATACAAATGTTGTAAGAGAAGAATTGTGTATACAAATTGTGTATAAAAATGTTGTGTATACAAACGTTGTAATGTATACATTATGGTAGTCACCCACCTCAATTAGCCGTAGTGCTATTTGCGGGTTAATCTCAACATAAATTTATTTTTATTATTGAATTGAATAAAATGATGATGAAATGATGATGATGATGGGTCAGATGGGAGCAAACCAGTCATTACTATATTACAATGGAAATCTGTACTCTACTGTTGAGTGGTAAAATGGCCCCTTCGATCGACCTTCGAGATCCAGTCCCAGGCCAACGGTTTTATGTACCACGTGATCAATGTTTTGATGTACCACGTGATTGTCTTTTCATCGCACCTAAAGATTAAGAGTTTCTCCTGGGCGATCGACGGAATTCAGCTGGTAAATTACACTTTCCAGGCTCTGCTTCTCGTGATTATTGATATTCTTTTTTTTTAATCAATATTGATATTTCGCCGTGCTTGGGCCAGGAGGCCTCACCAGGAAAAAGAGAGAGTATACAGTCCGGGGGCCGGGTTACAGTGTAAGCATCCATTCCATCGCAGCGGCGTAGCCAGAATTTCTGAAGGGGGGGCCAGATAGTGAAAACATGGGACGAAAACGCTCAAATTTCCTCCAGCAAATACAGTAAATGTATGGGAAAATCTCCCGAGAAAGGATGGGGGGGGGGGGGGGGGAGCGGCCCTCCCTGGCTACACCCCTGCATCGCTGATATACTTTCCTGAAATCTGCACCTCTTCACAATAGGCCTTTTGCATCGAACGGTCACGTGACCTTTTGGTGCCTAGCGACGCCATGTTGGATAGCAAAGTTGTCGAAATTTCTCTTTACAGCAATTCTACAGCCGAAAAACCGTCTTAGTTAAAGATTTGCATCCACAATGGCAGGTATAATAATACCCATTGGTGAGTTGTCTCTTGGCATACTCCAAGAAATCCTCGATGCCATGGGATCCATCGAAAGAAAGATCGCCATTGGTGTTGGTAACGAAACCGGCTACGATTGGGAAGCCAAGAATGTGTACTTTCTGTCTGGCGCTTCTGATGTAGTTCTTCCCGAGTACGTCAAGAATAATGAGGCCGCTCTGTTTGATGCTATGAAGACCACAGGCACCCTCACTGGCTGTGTAGGGGTCCTCGCCTATTACTTGGAAAGTGTGGACAAGACCTTAGCGGTGATGTACAGTGTCCCATTTGACTATAACTTGTACAGCAACTGGTGGGATTGCAAGATGTACGACGGCAACAGGCAAGCTAATTATAACATGTACAGCGAGCTTTACTACGGGAATCCCTTCAAAGGGTTTGCTGGCTGGCATAGCAAGCCAATAGGGGGAGGCTACAGTGTTAAAGGTTACATGGGAAATAGCGGCACTTGCCCGATGGAAGTGAGAATCTCCTAGGATACAGTGTTAAAGTTTACATTGGGACGATAGCGGCAGTTCCCTGCGAGCAGAGGCTACTTTTTATCTCTTTCCATTTTCTTTTACTTTTGATGTTTTCTTGTGTTTTTCAACTGGCCTCTGCTAGCAGGGAATAGCGGCAGTAGCACGATTAAGGTTAAAATCTCCAGTGAAAGACGAAGAATTTCGTTGAACTTTCAAACCTAACTTGTCACAACTTAACTCGCACTGACTAGTGTTCCTGAGAGCTGTTAGCCTGCTAGTAACAGTCTAGTTGTACTTATTAGACATTGACATTAACTTTACGTTTAAAATTGCATCACTTTCAGAGTTGATATTTAGATGATTGTCGTCTTTTCAGCCTATGCCTTAAAACCGCCATTTTCTTTTACGCATGCGTCGGCAACCACAGGGGACAGCAACGTAGCCGCGAAGGAGAGTTCAGGGACTGGACTATACAGGGCCCTAGCGCTCTTAGGGGCCTCCCCCCTTAAGGGGGCACGGGTCTCTCCCCCCCCCCCCAGTTTTTCCCCAAACAATCTTTAAAACTCCCGATTTTGCACCCTGTACATCAAAGTTCCCCCAAACGTGCGGTAAGTTCTCATGCTGGGCTCTAAATTTTGGACGCGCAAGCGAGTTGATCGGGCTCTTCTATTTGCGATTTTCGACCAAAAACTCGCGTTTTAGGGATATTTTTTAAAGTTTCTGGTAATAAAGTGGACGCGCGTGCCCCTGTTTAATATTTTCATGATTTGTGTACACCACACATGATCAGATTAGCGATTGATGACCTGGATGCCGTATATTTCCGTTAGGAGGTGCAATACATTCTCGGTTTACAATTGATTATGTTTTCACCACACAAGCGAATACAGAGGAAACCCACATAAAAAAAGACACGTTAATTTTAGTATCGTTTTCTTCGGCCCCTCTTGGGACCCCCTTTTTTACCCCGTCGGTCTCTGTCAACCTGCCCCTCCCTCCCCTAAATAATAAATAGACACAGGGTAGAGGTTGCACGCCATCGCATTTTATTTTCAAAGATGTAGCATTGCTATTGTAGACTTTGACAATTTTGGAAACCGAGGAAATTACGCTGGCCTTGATGCTAGCTCTAGAACATACTCTTTAATTTTGTCATGTACTTTATGTTTTCCCGTGAAATAGGTATGTAACCCATGAAACTACTCCTAATAATTCAAACTATAATCCCGATATTTTCCCACACTAAAATCACCGATTTATAGGTCATTCTGGGATAGTTATCAGACGCCCGCCGGCATTACTACCAGCCAGCGGTTGTGTCGATCCTCGCAACAAAAGGGGCCCCTGCTTTGAACATCGTCGCATTTTACGACCAGGAATCGTTTCCATCTGCGTGAAACCCATTTTACTAGGACCTTGTGCTTGTGGCAATTCCTCTCGCTACTTTCAAAATACAGTGTCCCTCCGTGCTTGATGAAGTCAGCCTGAAAAGCGTCATACGCGGAACAGGCGTAAAGTTGAGGCCTTGCTGGAATGGTAAAAATTCATGACAGACAGACAGACAGACAGACAGAGAGAGAGAGAAGAACAGACAGACGGACGGACGGACGGAGTCTAGCAACCTACTACAACTACGGAATTCACTGAACCGTGGTACGCGTCGAAAAAAAAAGCGTCTACGATTCTGCCCGCTCGAGATCCTGGTGTTGTTTGCATTTCTTTCTCCACGGGCTGGAATGCTTCTCTGAAAGACCCGAAAACTGGCAATGATGTTTATGAAATATTTTGGAAAAAAGCCATCAGTTTAGTTTAAGTCGCTTTGCCTTCATATTTCAAGATTGTAGGCGAGTTTTCTATTCGGCTCAGTCGTGACGGTTATTTTTAAGAACACATAAGCCCGTGGAGAAAGGAATACAGACAAAAACAGGATCCCGAGCGGGCAGAATCGTAGACGTTTTTTTTTTCCGACGCGTACCACGGTTCGATGTTAATTCCGTAGTACCTCACCTGGTCTGCAGTCATTTCAATCGTGTGCGTGTGCGGGTTTGTCCTCGACAATCTCAATTGTAGCGTGACGTTCTGCCCAGTGGGTTGAGTAGGCACAGTCCCGCTACAAATGGGCTCTTTTAGGAGGAACCCATTAGTTTTGGTCCTAAGGACCAAATCCTTGAGGGCTTCCAGCTCCTTCCAAACTGAGCTCCCCTCTCCATGTACCGGAGCTATGGGGTACCTATACAAAGTTAAAGGTATTCTTAGAGACGACAAGTTTCATGAGACGGCAAGTGAAATGAGTGTCGAAAAATATTGGTGTGCATTTAGTGAGCTAGTGATCACGTGCTCGCCGCGTGACATTGACTGTTTGGCTTGGTTAACAAAGTAGGCATTCACGTGTTGTGATGGCTTCCTGATGCCGGGGAAACCCTGATTCATCAAAAATTAGCTGTCGTTTTTGACAAATGCCCGCTATCAGGGGCCTGGAGCGAGCTGCGCGGGTTCCCTGTGGATGCTTAAAATAGATATGGCCAGGCTACTAAGCTAGATACAACATGGAGGATGCATCGAAAAATCGACACGCTAAAATTTCTTGCCCAAAATTCAGTGTTTTTCTGCAGGGTCCAGAAGGGGTAAAATGGGAGCTGGGATTGGTCTTATTTTAGGCTGGGAAAATGGGATTGGGGTCACTGGGACTGGGATTTGACCACTGGGAATGGGAATTAATGTCCACTAAACTGGGAATGGGATTATATATTTTTCCCCTTTTCCTTGTAAAGCGATAAAAAAAACGTTTTAAAATATCTGTCCAGATAAAATCAGTGTAAATATGTGGAAAAGACATAAAACAGATAAAACAACAAAACGAATTAACTGTACAGCGGTTTCTTGTTTGGTTACCAGTCTCCCCGTGACCATACTTAGTAATTCGGTCAGCGGCTTGCAGCGTCACGCACAACTGGGATTTGGCGATTGGGACTGGGATTTGGGGAAAATTTACACTGGGAAATGCACCCCCCCCCCCCCTATTCTGGACCTTGTTTCTGCCAAATGTCTCCGAAAATTCTTATCAGAAAGGGATCTACCGTCTACCGTCTACCGTCTACCGTCACTTCGAAATAAGGTAAATACTTCCAAATTTGGTTTTGGCCGTGAGCGCTTTTTAAAACGACGGTTTTGTTCAGGGTATTTTTAATAAAATCAACATATCTTCACTGCTTATATACCTTTGTCTCAATCGTCGACCGCCGACACCCAAAATTGGCGGGAAAAATACCCTCGTTCCACTGGCCTTACATATATGAACATTTCCTGTAAAGATAAGATAAATTAAGATAATTTAAGTAAAGATATAATGAAGGAAAACACCTTTTAAACAAATACGCGAATACGATCTAAATACAATTATTCAGAACATTCGCGTCCTAAAATAATTTCATAATCGACCATCATTCATGGAAAAAAATATACAAAAACAAAAAAAAAATTTGCTACCATGTTTTTCCTTTCAGACAAACTTTTTATGTCTAAGCCAATGAAAATTGCCTATATTTTCTACAATATAAATTAATTGCACTCCAGTATACTTTTCCGTTGGCTTGCCTAGTTCTTATACGGATCAGACTTAACTGTTCAATCGATGGTGGCAGATTTTTGCTGTATTGACTATTATACACTTAATGACTGCTTCCGAGGGAAACAGCGAGTTTTGTTTTCCCGAGAATCTCAATGTTTCCCGAGACGAAGTCGAGAGAAACATCTAGATTCGAGGGAAAACAAAATTCGCTGTTTCCCGACGGTGCAGTCATTAAGTGTTTTATTATATATAGCAAAAAGAAAATACAACAAAAAAAAAACAAAGGCAACTTTCCCGCCGAAATTTCCCGCTCTAGCAATGTTGCCCGCGCGGGCAACAATTTTTGAATTGTAGCCCGCGCAGGCTACATTGAGTTTTGTACTTTATCACGTGACCATGATAGAACCAATCAGAGAGAGCACGCGCTTTGATAGAATAAATACGAGCTAGATATAATAATAACACTTATTTACTGGGAACGAGGGAAACGATATGTTTTGTGGTCCCGAGGCCGCTCATGTTTCCCGAAGCGGAGCTTTAGCGCAAATGTGGTGGATAATTTTGGTTTCCGGTTTTTATATTTTTTAGTCACGTGATTTCCGGTTTTGTTATTACCGGTCAAACTGTTGCCCTTCCAGTTGCCACAAGAGAAACAGTTGAATTTCTTCACGTGCACGTGATACACTCTCGACCAATAAGATACTAGAAAAGCGAACTTTAACACTTGTTATATAATAAAACAGGTTGTACTCCTTACCACCCTTGTCTAACACCCCGACTGAGTTCTTGGTGGTGTCTGCTGTTCCCTGACTGACCTCACCACCAGAGAAGAACGCGGCAGGGGTTCTGTAGTACAGGCGAGAGTAGTAACCATCGTACGCGGTGTCAGGGCTCGTACCACCATTCCTTTGACCATCTGCAGTAACTACTTCGTATCTATTCAACTGGAAATATTACAAATATTAGATAATTTAATTACAGCTGAAACCGTTGCATCGCGATCGCGATCCGCGTTTTCAAAACATCGATTTGTTTTTGGCTTTGCTGTCTCGCCGGTGAAATCTTATATCAACCAGTCAGATTCTTGCCTTTTTTCGCAGAGTGCAGTCGCCTGGCTTTCCGTCGCGTCGTTGTCTGGTTTCAGTTCAGAGGGAAGCTGACTACACTAGGCGAAACAGGGCAAGAGTTTCATTGGCTAAGATAGTTTAATGTTGTTTGTTTGGCCTTATTTTGCTCATGCGCACTTTTTAATGGTTATTTCGAACAAAATGCGCGTCCAACTGACGGGATGCGCGGTGTAGTTCAAGGGAATCATCCATTCTCGTACTCAGAAGCTCCCTGGCTCGTCGCGCGAGGGAGACACTCTCGACACAACTACTAACGCATGCGCGAGATTTAATGCACGGAAAATTTGCTCTGTGTGCATGGACCAGCAAAAAATAAAAATAAATAAAAATAGGTCCTCAATAGCTGCCACAAGAGCTTCCCCTACGAAGTGACCAGTCGGGAACCCTGTGGGTGCGAGAACTATTTCTACCCATGGTTAGACTAAACCATTATTCACCTGCAAGTCATGGGGATTCCACGAGTTCAGAGGAGTCAAGTAGATAATTTCCAAGGGGATCGCGTAGCTCCATTTTTGCTGATAATAGTTGCACTTGTTGCGTTCGCACTGTTCGAGATGCATTCCAGCAATCTAAAAAGGTAAAAATAAACATTAACAATCAACTCTGAACTCTCGGGTTTGTCACCGGTCTGACGTGCGTGGGGTCGTGGGTTCGAACTTCGGCTGGACCAACACTCAGAGTATCGTTTTCGATCAAGGAGAAGGTGCTGCCTTTGTTCTGACATCGGTAAATGGTTAGACCCGGATCGCGTCTTCTCGGATGAGGACGTAGAACCGCAGGTCCCGTCTTTACATTAACCTGAACCAGAGGGACGTTTAAGAACCCTAGGACGCGGGGACGTCTGTGCTTATCACCATTTGGCAGCCATTGACGCCGTGAGATCCAGCGTAATAGAGCTATCTACGGGCTACAAGTCTGGAGAGTCGGTCTCTATACATCCACAGCGGCGTAGCCAGGAATTTCTGAAGGGGGGGGGGGGGGGGGGGGCGGATAGTGAAAACATGGGACGAAAATGCTCGAATTTGCTCCAGCAAATACAGTAAATGTATGGGAAAATTTTCGAGAAAGTGGGGGCCCTGGACCCCCCCTGGCTACGCCCCTGATCCATTAGCATTGCGGAAGCGGGAGATTACAAACATACTCCAGCAAAGTGCGCGCTGGACCATTTGGTCGTTTAAAGCCACGTTTTCATCTAGGGCTGTGTTTCTGGGGCTTTGACGAGAAGTCGAGACGAAATTGAGCAAAAAAAAAGTCAAAGCACAGTCTATACGAACGATGTTTTGTAGCGATAAGGTTTATTTGTCAAATAAAAGCTAGACATGCTTGCTTTTCAACAAGTAAACATGAACAATGTTGTCTCGTCTACACATGCAAATAAAAATTATCAAGGAAACATTACTGGCGCGTCTACACGGTCAAGTTTCTTAGTCAAGGAAATATTGTCACGAAAAAATGCTCGTGTAGTAAACAAAAATTACGTTTTCATGGAGGTTAAATGGGTTGGTGATCCGCAGGGAAGCCCCCCGAGAGAGGATTTGCATACCTTAGGTTGTGTCGTCATAGCCATAAAGAGGTTCTCATCGGCGAAGCCCCTATGCCTGTTCCTAAGGCCGAAAGCCCCTTCATGTTCCAACTTGAACCAGCGGTGATATCTGGCAGCATTTAATACCCCGGGGGTTTCTGGGTCCATGCTGTACGCCTTGAGTTCGAACGAATCGTCGACTAAGTTCCCTGGGTAGTTGTCTTTACCAGGAATCTGTTGGAAAATGATAGAAAATCAGTCGAGGGTCGGCAAGGATGAACGAGTTTCGTTGCATTGCCAAGCGCTCGAAACATATTCTATAGATAAATTAATCACACGACAAGCGACGTTCGCGACTCGTGCTATATCGTTTTTCGCGTGACATTTCATTAACGCGGCATCCACTCTCGTTAAGTTACGAATTTTCCTTGAATCCCATAGCAAAGTTTTGATATTACTTTAGTTCAAGGATTCGAGCTCTGAACTTCTTTGCGCGCGGGATAACCTGTTGTTTCGTCGAATTCAGTTTTCAGCCATTGGATTCCACGTTAAACTCACTCGTTTTTAGCCAAATAAAGCGCACGTAAGAATTGGGTTATTATATGGGATTCTAAGAAATATTGCAATTGAGCACTGATATTGCGTTACTTGGCAGGCGCGCAATTATAAGAAGACCCGGTCCATAAATCTTTGCGCGCCCCTTCAGTGACTGGAGACTAGTCTGGCCCTAAAATAAGAATGTATTTTATCATCTCGCTTATCTCACCTCACTCATAATTTCATCAAGTAATCCGTATCCTCTCGTGAAGCGCTCTTTGGAAAAGTCACCCTTGTCAAACGGATCCAACTGAAATCGAGCTGACCGGGTATCAGCGTACTCGGACAGAGTTTTCGTTTGTGACAACCTCTGCCCGAGCTCATCAACGACTCGAAACCGATTTAACGGTAAATCCTTGCTGATAGGATTGCAAAGAATTCGGTAGTTCCACTGTGCAAACTGCAGGAGCCCGTCTTCGGTGACGTTCATAAGGGTTGTTGGTAGGTACGAGAGATTTTCAAAGTTGTCCTTGCGGCCTGAATAAGACGTGAAGCGAATCCTTTCCTGCAGATCGAACCAGCTCTTTGCATCGGTAAAATGTCTGTCGCTATGGAAACCCTCGTCGATTGGCCCCTCAGTTGTAGTCGTCCAGGCACCCTCTAGGTAACAGATGATGGGTTTGAAATACTTCTTGTAATCCCTTATAGAGCTGTCCTGATTCTTGAACGCTTTGAACCATTCGCGCATTTCTTGGATTTGCTCATCAACTGTCGCCTTGGACGTAACCTCTGGTGGGACGTCGGGAAAAGGGATCTCTTCGACCTTGTGATATTTACCGTCTGTACGATGCGGCATATACAACCTGTAATCATTATGCCGCGTGCGAAATTCCACCCCGTTCAGCACAGCTATAAACTCGCCCATTCCCACGGTCCGGTCGTTGTTTGAATGATCGTGGAGTCCGATGACTCCAAACGTGCTTGAGTGAGTGGCGGAATAGTAGCTCCGAGTGCCCTC